>CM055611.1:2400000-3600000 GCA_029379385.1 Quillaja saponaria
TCGAACCTGCGCGGGCAAAGCCCACATGATTTCTAGTCATGCCCGATAACCACTCCGGCACGCTCACTTTGTTTCTATAAGCTGAATGTTTGTTAGTAATATATAAGACAAAAGTGAAGCAAAAACAATTACCTTGATTATTAAAAGATGGAGACGCGGGGGTATCGATCCCCGTATCTTTCACATGCTAAGCGAGCGCTCTACCATCTGAGCTACATCCCAAAATTATTGAAAGTCTAGACAGTTTAATATATTGTGATAATTTAAACTTATCCCATAAGGTCTCTATTCAAGACATGCCCTTAAAGTTTACTCATTTATCAATTTGGTCCCGCTGAACTTTTGTCAAAATTTAAGTGAATTTTACCAAACATTAAAGACTAAGTTTTTTTTATATTAGATTTTATCAATTAGGATCTACTTGACTCATCGTTTTCCCTCCTCATACCTCCTAAAGTTTAATTAAATTTGACAAACTACCTATCATTTTAGACCTTTGACTCTTAGAATAGGTAATGTCTTAGTTGCTGGGAAAAAACAAAAAGTTGTTTACGTTTTTATAAAAATTTAACCCAAGAACATCAAGTCTCTTTTAATCAAAGATCAACCATTGCATTAACTTGATTATAGATGGAGGTTAACAAAGCAATTTTCCTACTCCATGGTTACCGATGCAAAACTCTATTCATTATATTCTTATTTTTTATTTACTTAAGTTGATCTTCAGGAGGAAATCCGAATAATTAAAATTTAAAATATTGGGGTGGTCTTATTTTTCTTTTCAAGAAAATTTTAAGTATTAATCTTACCAGAAAAAAAAAAAAAAAAAAAAAAAGAAATAACAAAGATTTTTATAGTTTGAGGCTATTTCCAAAATCCATTTGATTTATTTTCAAAGTTGCATTGATTAGTCAATAGAGTAAATATTTGCAAGAGACAGGGTAAATAATAAAGAAGAACGCGGTGAATGTAACACAAACATCTAGGGAGCTTACATAAATATTTACTTAAGGAAATTTAACAAGACTAATAATCAGTTATGTATGTTTTTATTTTTGTGATTTTATGAAAAATAAAATCTTTACGTGAATAATTCATATTTAAATGAATTATATAAATAAATTAGTTAAAATATGTATAAATTAAATAAAACAATTGTCTGTTCATATTGGATATCCAAATATTTTTCGAATAAATGTAACAAATGCATGAACATTGTATACAAGAGGAAATCTCCTGTGTCTACAAACATCCTGATAGTAAGGCCATCTTTTCTACTAATAGAGAAACTTTTCCATTCCACGTAAACAACACCTTTATATTTTGTTTCATGCATACAATGAACATGAGTTACTGTTCGTTATTAACATCCACAGCCTTCTAACCCCATGAAAAACACATACAAGAACTCGTCAAGTAAGAAATATATAAGCAGGCCATGCTGCCGTTTCAAGTACTACTAAGAGTCCACATTTTCATCTTCCTATAAGAAAGGAAGCATCTTATGGATTGTATGAACACGGAATTATGGCTTTATATAAAATCTCTGTCGTTCCCGAATTGCTCCAAGTCCGGATGAATCCCACCTCCAGGCCTGCGAGGGTTTCTGCAAGAAGCAAAAGAAAAAGTTAATTAGATCTCGTTATCGTAATGTGTAGAATACCTATTTAGCCTTGTTGGATTATATATCCTGTTTCAGAGCTCACAAGGCATTCTATAAAGGACTTTACAATTAGCAAAGCCAACTTCCAAATTTACCATGTCAAATAAGCATTAAGACGAAGTTCATTTTGTGTGTGATTTGTAAATGTGATCGTAAGCTCCATCATACCTTGCAAATCTATTGGGCTCAAAACCAGGAACACCAGGTGGACCATAGGGATCAAAACGAGCACCAGGAGGAACACCCCTGTTTTGTTAAAGTAACCAAAGATATAATAAATAGTAGAGATTATAGAAAAATATAGAACAAATAGGAAGTCAGACATCAGACAGAGAGATAGTGAGAGAGAAAACTCACGGTGCTCCTCCAGGGATACCAGGTTCTCCACCAACTCCACCAAACCAACGGGGATCATTAGGCCCTGTTTCCAAGTTCCGAAAATATAGTTAGATGTTTAAGTTTCTGAACAAACCGTGGCATATTGTGAGCAAATTAGGAAAGAAAAGCTTATTCTACAAACCAACAAGCATGCTCCCGCCTCCAACGTCACTCCTGAAGCCAACAAAGAAAATTCAAAGAATAAACTTTTCGAGCTGGGGAATATGGAATTAAATTATCTCCAACTGAAATGAAGAAGAAAGAAATGAAGATGATTTGGGACAGGAAAGACCTAGTGGGATACATGCCAGCTCCAGGGCCAGGAAAAAGATCACTACCGCCAACTGGATTAACAGGAGGATACACAATTCTGCAAAAAGAGCAAGAGCTCATAAAGTCATGAATTTCCCATGTGATACAACATTCAGTAATCAAATCCAAACCAAAGAAAGTATGTGCATAATCGTTAACGTCACATACAACCAACATTTGAAGATGACAATGACATGGATAAAAATAGGAAATAGAATACCAGAAAAGGCAACTGACTTCATAGAGCTAAACAGCACATAAGTTAACGGTAAGTACCAAGTATCAACTAATTTGTTCTTAAAGACAGTTTAAGTAAATAAGTTCTATGCGCATAGCTAGTGCTATATTGGCCTATGGGGACCCCTAAAAAATCACTTGGTAAAATCTTTGGCTATTGCCAGAAAGAAGCACTAATAATCTTGCTGCATCGAGGCATCAAGTTATGTTAAATTTACAACACACAGAACATTCATCTTTGGTTGTGGAAGATAGACACACAGACTAATGGATCCATTTAGCTTGAAGATAAAAGACAAATTGACAGATGATCAGAACTGTACAAAATCTTAGTGATTATGTATGGACATAAAGTGATCAATGAGATTATTAAGAGCAAGAGACATACCCTGAAGGATGAGTTGGAGGACCCCCAGGGTCACCAAATCCAACACCAGGCTCATTGATATTACTTCTAGATCTCTCACTTGTTTGTGACCTGCATACCAAGCAACAAAAACATGTAAACAGCATTGGCAAGGATGATAATCCTTTCTAGTGTAATTATATTATATATAGACGAAAAGGTTCATCATATACACCAAACATAAAAGAGCAGCCAACTTTACCCAAAACATGCAGGTAGAAATAATATATCTACACATTTGTTTTCCTTTTTTGATGTCTTTCTTCAGGGGAAGGAAGTTAAGCATGTTCACATCAACAGATGCAGCTGTACATACCAACTTCAAGCATATAGAGATTTAACAATTGTCCCTCCCCGATTAAATTAGTTACATATCTTATCTACTTATCTAGACAATAGTAAAATATTCTATAAAATATAGTATCAGGCTGCTCACGTGGCTGGATTAATGTCAAAAAGCCAGAAAAGATACATGGTCATTCTATGATTAGACTTTCCAAAATAAGTTAAGGCTTTTTGATATATTTCTAGTAATATTAACGAATTACACTTTTTGAGTTACTCCTTTAGTCATGTGAAGGGTGTATTCTTTGACTATGCACATATTCAGTTATTACTCCAAAAATACCGTTTCCAGGGACATCAAATAATCACTCAGGCAGAATAAATTGTAGCAGGATGTTTTAAATGAAGGGCATTATAGGAAATAATGAAATTAACGTTTAGACTGGATATATTTGGGACAACCTAAATGGAAATGTAAACGGCCTTTGCAGGATGAAGGGAATATGAAATTACTCAAACTTTCCCTTCTCAATGTTCCCTTGTAGAAACAAGTGACTTCAACAGGGTATAGGTCATCAACAGTAACCTAAGGCCAAACCATAATTAAGATACAAGGACATGGACACTGGAACACAACAAAGTCCATGTGTGTAGCATCTTGTTGAGACTGATACTCTGACGCAGTACACTACTAGGGAGAAGTGTTCATGCTTCACAGAATCATGTCTTAGCAAATCCAGGACTTCATATAAATGATACATGGATGTAGAAGGAAAGGAAAGAGCAAGAGGGAAAAGAGAGAGAAGGTACAGAGAAAGAGACAAACTATGAAAGAGAATAGAGGACAGGAAAATCATATTCAATGAACAAATCCAAATTGAGATACTTTCAATTACAATGAGGCCTTTACATAGGATATCCCTAAATGATCTAAATCCTGCTGCAAAAGGAAAAGCTTCATAGGATAATAGAAGAATGTAATCCCTAAATCAATAGAAACCCTAATAGTTAAAACCAAATAATGAAACCCCAACAATCAGATAATGTTAGTTAAAAAATATTAACAACAAATTGAAAGAAAAGGCGATAAATCTTTAGGTACTTGAATTCAAGGTACTAATAGATAGAAGTAAAATATAGTTATATTATGTACTAATAGTTCACATATTAACATAACGTTGAACCATGTGCTATCAAAACAGAGAGATATTCTATGGTTAATGGCTATTTTCCTAGTATGGAACATTCTTGTCAAGATATTCTAGAAAGCTTTCACATGAAAGCAACACATAAAGTTTTAGGGTCACAGAAACAAGAGACAAAGAGCAGCATGGCACACCAAGGTGACAGAAAATCCCAAAATTCAAAAACGTGAAACTACAGGAATATGTAAAACATCGTTGAAATAGAACTTTTTGTTTTTGATTCCATCGGGACTTCTTCACTTTATTTATTAATAACATAGGGGGAAAAGCTTATCAACCACAAATAAAAGAGAAAAGAGCTATCATCATATCAACATGATCTAATTGTGTTTACCGGTGTTGAACAGGTGGTATGCCCAATGGTGTATTGAACACAGAAACATGTGATTTACATTGGAAGGTCTGTGCAAATTATAGTCCAACATAGCTAAGAAAGCAGAGATTTGCATTGTCAAACTACGCAGAGAATAGTGTCACGTTATTACTTTACCACACCCATACAACCCAATTACCTTAGAGGATTAGTGGATGAACTGGATTTAGATGAACCATCCAATTTAGACAAGATTTCTGTGTCCAGACTCTTCAAGAGTTTCTCTAAATTCTTGAATTGCGCAGAATAATTGCTGCTCCCATTCTCTCCAACATAGTCCCCAACACTGCCAGTGCAAAACCCCAAAACCCATAACGATTTTAAGAAGAACTAAAACGAGATAAATGAACCCAGTTGCAAAAGTTAATTGGCACAACAACAAAAAAAAAAAAAAAGAGAGACCAATTACTTAATTTCAAGATGGGCAGGCTCAGAAGCCCCTTGAGACAAAGCATCAACAAGTAACTTGCCACCCATTACAAGACACTTGACCAGAACTTTCTCTGAACCCTTTTCAGGGCTTGTGTAGACAAATGCGTATTCATCAACTCGTTCGTTCCATCCATCAATTCCCACCTCATCTGCATAGGAGATATTGAGAGAGAGCTAAGCAAGAGAAAGAAAATTGGGTTGTACAAAGGTTTTGGAGAGTTTATACAGAGAACGAAAATATAATCAAAGAGAAACGTGATTACCGGCGGAGAGATTCGAAAGGGCATTTTCAGAAAAGGCTGGAGGACCTGTGGCCATCAGGACGTGACCAGTGGCAAGAAAGGCCGCATGGACAGCGAAGGCGACCTTGTCATTATCGTTGCGGAAGGATGGCCTCGCCGCCCTAATCACCGCCATTAGAGTTTTCTCAGTCGCCATAATCGTTTTGGTTCTTCGTCAATCCTTTGTTTCCTGCCGGGTAAGGAACTGACAGAGGGTTCTCGATTTAATTAGAAAAAGTATAGAGTTTGCAGTTTGCACAAGAAATACTCAAATTGTAACAGTAAACAATGGGTCTCCTTCGGTCTTGAATTTATTTAAATAATTTTTGGGTGAATTTAAATACTTATTATTAAACAAAATGTCAGCCAATGGGTTATAAATCCGATGTAAAAGTTAGTATTATATTTTTGGTAGAAATTGGAATAATAATAATATACTTTACTAAGGGAAATAATTATTTTTTATTTTTATATGTAATTACTTATCACAATTTTTACGTGTGATTTAAAACTCAGATTAACTATTCGGTTAGATTACCATTCGAATACCATTTTGTACCGAATTAGTTCTAAAACTTGAAATAACAGTTAGACCAACCAAACCCGAATTGATTTGGACGATCCAATAATACTTTAAAGACTAAACCCATTTAAAAAAAAAAAATAGATGGAAGAAGCTAGTAGTAGAATTTTTTTTCTTTTCTTTTTTCAGTTTTCATTTATATTTTTTTGGTTTATTGTTTTTTATTTCTTGTTTTGCCTTAAATTAATGCACATGTGCATAAAATATTTATATTTCTATATAAAATCAACCTAGATCAACCCAATTGTTAAAAAGGTGATCCGAGACCTGAATAGTCACATTTGGACCAAGTTTTAAAACATTGGTTTTAACATTTGAAGTTTATTAAAAAATATTAATTGGGAAGATTTGAAAGTATAAATTAAAGTACTAATAACCAAATAAAATAATTTAAAGATATAATACCCAAATATACATATATCATTTTTGTAAAATACTTACTAACATTTAGATAAAACAATTTAAAAATATAATCGTAAATGTATGCGAGGATGGACCTATAATTTTTAGGTAGCCTAGGTCGATTTCATAGTAATATTTTAATTAAATTATATATATGTATATATATATAATATTTTAAAGAAATAATTATATTTGTAAAAAAAAAAAAAATAATATCATCTTTATATTTTATATAAAAAATATTTATTTTAATTTTAAAAAATAAAAAGTAATATTAAAATATAAAACTCATAAAAAGCCAATTAAACACATTTGTTCCTCTCTTTGATCTCATATTGTCATGGTTATGATTTTCAAGCTTCTACCAAAATTCAGCTCTAACTCATTTTACAATTTAGCTTGTTATGTGCTCGAACACATAAATTATAATTTTCATAAAAAAAGAAGAAGATGAGAATCTAAAATTAAAATAAAAACAAACAATTTATGACTTTTTACTCATGGATGTAGAAATTTAAATAAAAAAATTAAGAAAAATATTGGTGAAATGTGGTTCCAAATAAAAGAAACAAAAATAAATATAAACATTTCACTAGCATTAATCAAGGTTCCAACATAATAATATGCATATAATGAAATCCAATTGATAATAAAATATTTTTTACTTAAAGCAAATAAAAAAAGTACAATTAGATTTATTCTCCAACAAATTGTCAAATTTATATAGGCCTTATAACAATGGTGTGCATTACATATATGGAAATGAATAATATTAGTAACCCATGCAATATCAGATCGTGCATACACTAAATTATATATATATATATATATATATATTTCATTTATAATTTTTTAAAGTCATATGAAATCTTATAAAGAAAATTTTTAAATGTTCACATAAAACTATAAAATCAAATTATGAAAGCAAATTTTTTAAAAAAAAGGTACATGAAAATAAATTTTATGTTACAAAATATTCAACAACAAAAATATAGATAACAATATATTAAGTTTCTTGGCCTAAATTAAGAGAGAGTCTAAATTCTAAACAGCTATATATATATGATTATTACACAAATAGGAATTTTTAAGTTAAGTTATAAAATCTAACCGGGCCAACTAATAAGAATTTTATTGAAAGAAAATAGCCCAAGCCCATAATTTAGGAAAAGAAGCAATTTCAAAATGACAGCCCAAGCTCATAAAATCTATCTATCTACTGTATACAAAAAAGTGGCTTAAAAGAAAAATGTTTTATTTTTTCAAATATATATATTTTAATTATACAGTTATCTTTAATTTTTATTTTGCTACAAATATTTTTTTTTTCTGATTCTTCTTTATTTTAATAAAAATAGGATTGTAATTGTTTTAGGACAATTAATTTCTTTTTTACTAATTACTTTTAATCTTAACAAATCTATAATTATATATCGTAATTAAGATTGAATTTATCAATATTTTTTTTTGTTTAAAAATTTCATAATAATCATAGTTTTTTAAGTTCTTTTCAAATTTATCGTGAATTATAATATTATTTTTTAACTTTTAACTTTTAACTCTTAACTCTTAATTTTTTATATATTTTTAAAGATAGAATTTTTCTATTCTTTTGGTTTCATAAGTTTCTAATAATTATAATAGTTTTTAGTTTTTTTCAAATTTATGAATTAATTTTTTTAAATGCTATGAATTAAAAAATATTAAGACTATATTTTTCATGATTATAATATTATTGTTTTAATATTTAATTCTTCTTCCAATTAATATATTTATATATATATATGAATTTAATTTTTTTGTTAAATTATCTATTTTTTTACGAATATAAAAATAGTTTAGTAGACAAAAATTTATTTTCATAAATACTCTTATGAGTTTTTACTATGACATAAATACTTTTTAGTTATTATTTTACTTCAAATAGACAATTTATTTTAATTTTTTAATTCTTCTTCAATTTAATATAAATATTGTAATTGATTTATGTCAATTGATATTTTTCAGTCATAATTTTTTTAATATTAATAAATCTATAATTCGTTAATAACTATGGATCAATAATGATTAAGATTGAATTTTGTTAATATTTTATTTCATAAGTTATACATAATTGTAAAAATGTAAATTAATTTAAAAAAAAAAAAAAAAAAAAAAGCTATGAATTAAAACAAATATTAAAAGTATAATTTTTATGGTTAATTTAGTATGTTAATTTTTCTCCCCTCTTTAATATTTTAAAAAAATTTATGTTTATATTATGAATTAAATCTTTTAATAGATTTATCTATTTGTTTAATGTTATTAACATGGAACATTATTTTTTATTAACTATAATTTCTTGATATGTACATCTATTGTTGATGAATATATATAGATTATTTTTAAATTCTCAAATAAGAGTAAAGATAATAGTGGCCAATGAGACTTTAATTCAATTGACTAAGATAAAGGTGCATGATCTCAGATAGTGATCTCTTGTTTTATCTTGTGTTGCAATTCCTGTCCCAATAATGAAAATTGGTCATGTAATTAAAATTTTCACATGATAAATTAATGATGACAGGAAGCAAATAAAACCGAGTGGTTTGATCAAAATGGTAAACAATTATGGATAACTTAATAATTAATGATAATGGATTCCAAAGTCGAATCGACTAATCCGTTATATTTTCTGCATTCATAGGAGTACGTCTATGTAAATTTAATAACTTTTACCTTTGATAGTTGATGAATCTCATTTTGGTGTCTCAATTCTTCTCCTACCAATGAAAATTGCTATGCCATTAAAAATTTCACAGTGATAAACTAGTTTTAATTTTAATTTTATAATTTTCATATGTCATTAGACAAAATTTAACACCATTTGTTATCATGTGAAAATTTGAATGATATGACCAAATTTTATTAATGGGATAGAAATTGAAACACCAAAATAAAACAGGAGATCTATATCTCAAAATGAGACAGGATTTAAATTTCAAATGTGAATTTTATTTTCCTATCAAAACAATAATAATTTTTTCTTTATTCTCATCTCCTTTCTTCTTTCTTTATATCCTCCTCTCTCTCTCTCTCTCTTTTTTTTTTTTTTTTTTATCTTTCACACTTCTAAATAGACCCTAAATGGCTCCACTCGATGCAAAAGTGCAGCTGACGATTTAAGTAAGCGGCAAGAAAAATTAGAGAAAGACCAAAGGATTAGAAGTCCTTATTATATCACATACACACTTGTACTTTTAGGGCAGAGCCTATGGTCAAGTAAAAAAAAAATCCCAAGACTTAAAACCTAAGCAATTCCAATTATGTTAGGGATTTGATTTTGAGATATCAACCCATTACATTGAAATCAATAACGCAATGGTTATTCTATTTACAGGTCCATAACCCACTAGCAACTTCTATAACAATGTTCCAGATTGGCTCTTCGATACACCATTTCACTAATTTTTATTTTATAAACAGGTGTATCCGGACTAGTTTACGCGCATCTTCACTAATCACTTTTCAGGTTTGGTCAAATGTAGGTCATCCACGTTAAGACTATAAATTTTATGAAGATTTTACTCTTCACAGTTTCTCTCAAGAAGATTTGAACCCAATAGTCAATGAAAAACACCCAACTTCTTAACCACGACGGGCCAACCCTATTGGGGTCCATTTTACCAATTAAACCATAGAAACATCTCTACAATTAAAAATAAATAAAACTAGTTAGAGCACGTTGCGAGTTCCAAATTAATCACATCCTGTACATATCATATTCCTTTACAAGTGTATAGATTGAAGTAAGAAAACAGGCTAACATGCTAGGCCACTCACATCTATACATATACATTCAATCAAATCCAAAACCTTAGACATTAGCTTCTGTCTTTGTCTCTTCTAGTAGCTCTGATATAGCAGAAAACTACCACTAGGAATGTGGTGCCTAGCCCTCCAAGAATTACACCTATTCCTGCTACTGACTTATCAAGCATGGAATGATGATGATACTTTATCAACTGATTATGCCCCCAATGAACTCATAATTTCTTCATTATCTGTCTCTTCATTACGTGGTGCTTCAGATGGGCTGAGACTAGGGGTGCCAGAGGATTCAACCTCCTTGTGCTGGTGCTTACCAAGTTTCCTTACCACAGGTACTTCTGCTTTGTACAATCTTTGAGAATTAGATGGACTAGGAGCGGGTGGATTTGGTAATGGCTATGAATGAGACTGGACCATGATTTGAGGTTTATGGCTAGCCACGGAGAAACCCAAAAAAGCATTTGACAGAATGAAGCAAAGGAAGATGATTTTAGGCATTATTGAGTAACGGGTTGGGTGCCATGAAGAAATTCTTCGTTTTTTAGGCTATTGTGGAAGATGGTGGATTTGGGTTTTTATATATAGGCATTTCGTATTATGTAAGCAGATCCTATAATCGTGTGGTTTGATGGAAATTTCCATTTGCTGTTTTCCAAAAGATAATTAATTTATTGAATTCTTTTTTGAGTTTCATTCAATTTGTTTTTATGGAGCTATCTGTGGAAGGAGAAAAAAAGAGGAAGATACACGTGCACGGAGGCAATAGAATAGTACAAATACAATTAAGATTTGAATGCAGGGAACTAGATCTCAAATATGTTTATTTGTAAGCTTTTTTTTTTTTTTTTTTCATACAATATGATTTAAATTAATTAACCACCATAAGAATCAATGCTCTGATTACTATATGATTTTTTTTCTGCATGAGAGAAGATGATCAAAAGTTGCTTAATTTTCTTCAATGAGATTTGTGAAAGTTCAATTATAACATCTCGTAAAACATAAACTACTAAAAAACTAAAGAGATTAAAACATACTGTTAGTGTCTCATCTAATGACATAATAAACGTTAAATTTATGAATTGAGTGATAATTTAATATAGCATTAGAGTCGAATGGTCACGAGTTCCGTCATTTGCCATCACCTATTATATTACATTTTTCAGCACAAGTAAGAAAATATTGACTCGTTCAATAGGGTTAACTTGTGCAGTTTAAGCTTTGGATATTTTACTTATTTGTAATTAGAATGAAGAAAAACGTTAAAGGAGTAGAGAGAGACAAATATAAGCATCTAATGCTATTTCTGATAATGTAATTCTGGGCCAGGCATGGAAACAGGGCACTGCCATTGTTCGAGAAGTGTGTCTTTACCATGTCACTCCCCTGTTATAGGAAGAACATGATGTAATTGGCATACAATATGCATAATTTAATATTATAAACATCAATTTAAGCAAAATAAATATAATTCTAAGCATCCATGGGGCAAAGTAAAATGTTGCAAACACAATATACCTTATAATTAAAATAGGTAAGTTGTTGGTTTTCATTAGCATATATTGGAGGCACCTTAATTACATGATTTTGGGATATACTATTATCTTATAATTAAAATCAAAGACCCTTAATAATAACATCCTGGATTCTGAATCTTACATTAATGGTAGGGGTGTGCACAGGGTCGGTTCGATCTGGATAGTGACAAAATTTTGAATCGAATCGAACTTTTCGAGTAGTAAAAATTTTAAACTGAAATTGAACCAAAAATAGGCATTACCTGAAAGTATCCGAACTGAAATAATATGACTAGTTTGGCTCTGGTATTCGGTTACCCGAAATTTAAACACCAAAAAAATATAATTTAATTGCTAGCTTAATTTGAAATTAAATACAAATTTAAGTAAATAAAAATAAAAATAGGGCACTACCAAAAAACAAAGAAAAAAAACAAAATGTATTATTGAAATGGAGGTGGAATTGAAAGTAGCACTTTTAATTTTTAAAAAACAATGTTATATTAGATATTTGTGTTTAAATTATATAATAATTTTTTTTTATAATTTTGGGTAATTACGGGTACCCATTAAATTTTAACTAATGAACTGTATTCGAACCTAATTACGGGTACCCATTAATTGCAAACACAATGTACCTTATAATTAAAATAGGTAAGTTGTTGGTTTTCATTAGCATATATTGGAGGCACCTTAATTATATGATTTTGGGATATACTATTATCTTATAATTAAAATCAAAGACCCTTAATAATGAAATCCTGGATTCTAAATCCTACATTAATGGTAGGGGTGTGCACGGATCGGTTCGGTCCGGATAGTAACAAAATTTTGAACCGAATCGAACTTTTCGAGTTGTAAAATTTTTGAACCGAAACTGAATTAAAAATAGGCATTACTCGTAGGTACACGAACCAAAGTAATATGACTAGTTCAGCTCTGGTATTCGGTTACCCAAAATTTAAGCACCAAAAAAATAAAATTTAATTGCTAGCTTAATTTGAAATTGAATACAAATTTAAGTAAAAAATAAAAAAATAGAGCACTACCAAAACAAAAGAAGAAGAAATATATTATTGCAATAGAGGTGGAATTGAAAGTAGCACTTTTAATTTAAAAAAAAAAGGTGTTATATTAGATATTTATGTCTATTAAATTATATAATAATTTTTTTATAATTTCTAATAATTACGGCTACCATTAAATTTTAACTAATGAACCGTATCTGAATCGAAAATTTTGGTTGTTCAATTTAGATAGCTGAACTTGAACTTGAACTAAACTACATGAATATTGAAAATGACTGCTTCAGGTTCGGATTTTTGGTTATATTGGGTACTCTACATAGGGCTAATTAATGGCAGTGTTTTGTAGATCAAAGACAAGATGCAGAGTCTTTGAAAATTGAGCTAGCAAGTTGCTTAATTTTAAACCATTTGATTACCATAATACAAAAGAAAAAATAATATTTGATTTATTTGTTTAATGCCAGCTATTACATTGGAGAGGTCAAAGAGAGGAAAGCCATAGCCAATAGGCTACCTAATTCCACGATGAAGTGAGAATTGAGGAGAGAGTAAATACAAAATACACCTATAAATACAAAATAAATATCTACTTTCTTAAACAACAATTATTGAAAACTAATAGTATAATAGCCATTGACTATCAAAAAATCAAAAATAATATGAATTCCACGAATAATGGCAAATTCGTGGCACTATTATTGGTGAACCACATGATTGGCATGAATAATATGACTAGTTCGGTTATGGTATTTGGTTACCTCGAAATTTAAACACCAAAAAAATAAAATTTAATGGCTAGCTTAATTTGAAATTAAATACAAATTTAAGTAAAGTAAAAATAAAAATAGAGCACTACCAAAAAAGAAAGAAAAAACACAAAATGTATTATTGCAATGGAGGTGACATTGAAAGTAGCACTTTTAGTTTTTTTTAAAATGTGTTATATTAGATATTTATGTTTATTAAATTATATAATAATTTTTTTTTTATAATTTCAGGGTAATTACGGGTACCCATTAAATTTTAACTAATGAACTGTATTTGAATTTAAAATTTTGATTTTCAATTTTGGATACTTGCACTCGAACTGAACTACATGAATACTCAAAATAAACCAAACTGAATGACTGGTTCGGTTCAAATTTTTGGTTATACCGGGTACTCTACATAGCTCTAATTAATGGCAGTGTTTTGAAAATCAAAGACAAGATGCAGAGTCTTTGAAAATTGAGCTAGCAAGTTGCTTAATTTTAGACCATTTGTTTACCATAATACAAAAGGACAAATAATATTTGATTTATTTGTTTAATGCCAGCTATTACATTGGACAGGTCAAAGAGGGGAAAGCCATAGCCAATAGGCTACCTAATTCCATGTGAAGTGAGAATTAAGGAGAGAGTAAATACAAAATACACGTATGAATACAAAACAAATATCTATTTTCTTAAACAAAAATTATTGAAAACTAATAGTTTAATAACCATTGACTATCAAAAAATATTCCGCGAATAATGGCAAATTCGTGGCACCATTATTGGTGAATTACATATTGGCATGGAGTTGTATTTAAAAAAATAAAATTATTTAAATAATATGAAAGTCTTCTTAGGTTTTCTTTAAAAATATGGAGGTAAGTCTTCTTCACACATTTCTATCACAATTCAGAACCTCAATCCCTCTCTCCCATTTTTTGTCGTTCTTTTAAATTTTCAGGCTACAACAAATGGAAGGTAAAGTCTCAGTTGAATTGACTAGCCTTACAGCAGAACAAGTCTGGCCTTTGTTGGCAGACTTCTGCAACCTCCATAAGTGGTTCCCCTTTGACACTGGCTACCTAGTAGAAGGCATTCCTGGACAACCTGGTTTAATCCGATACTGCGCGAACACGAAGAAAACAAAATCGGGAGATGATCAAGAAGAGACAACGATAACCAAGTGGGCTTATGAGAAGTTACTAACATTTGATCCTACCCAACGTTGTCTTAGTTACGAGCTTCTTGAAAACAACCTCGGGTTCACTTCATATGTAGCAACTGTTAACGTTTTCCCTATTGAACATGGGTGCAGGGTGGAATGGTTTATAACCTGTGATCCATTGGAAGTTAAGAGATGGGAAGGTTGGATGTCTTACGCTGAGTCTTGTCTGCAGTACATGAAGAAGAAGATGGAACATGATTTGTTGCCTATTGAAAATTAAGGTTAAAGTTTTTAAAGATTTACTTTTTAAAAGTCATAGTATGCAAAAGCTGTTCAATTATTTTTTTTAAATGTGTTTGTTCTATTACTTTTAAAGGTGAGAGGTATTTTTAAAAGTATTATATTTTAAAAATTAAATGTAAATTTAGATAATTGCTTTTATACAACTAAAAGTTACAGTAATTTTTTATTTTTTTTAAAATAACAGCATTACTAAATTTAGTTATGATTTTATTTTTCTAGAGGAGAGTTTTGGGCTTTATGTGAAGTCCATGTGTGTTTGTACTGTGGGGTTTGTGTACTACAATAAGTTGTATTCACATATTGGGCTCTAATAGGCCCTTTTGTACTGTGAGTTTATTTATTTAGTAAACATTTTGTTTTTTGTTTTTTGTTTTTTTTATTTAAATAGAGCTCAAGTTGGGAAATAAAAAAAAAGAACTGGGACAAGCAACCTCGTAATTTTTTTATTTTTAAAAACAAGTAAGGAATAAGATCACCAAATAGATCACTAAAAGTAATGACAATCAGTACTTAATAAAAATAAAAATAAAAATACTTGTCATCCAATCTGTACAAAGTAATAATTAAATTTTATTTAAAATTATTTCGAATTTCTTTCTATAACATAAGATGAAAAAGTTACACCAAAAATATAATAGGGATGAGAGGCATTTAGAGGGAAGAAAAATAGAGGAAAAAAAAAGTATATGCCTATAGGGCTATGTATAACAATACTTAACATTCTTTTTCATTTTGCTGATAGATAGATGGTCATTCTTTGTGTTCGAACCTAGAATTGGGGAAATGAGAAGATAAGCCCAAACTCGGATACCAATCTTGATAACCCTAATAACAATTATTCTTAAAAATAGAGTAAATAATATTTACATATAATGTATCTTTATAAAAGACAATCATAACCCTAATCAATCACAGGGTGGTCTTGTTTTATAAACATATCCCTTTTCCAAAATATTTCCTTCAAACAATGATCTATTCGCAAGAAATGTAGATAACAATCAAACTAAAAATACTTATTCACATGCTTGAGGGAGAATGATTTAGTTCTTTCAATATGAAATGGACGTACAAGTCTTGTATGTGTACTCCTCCTACATAACATTTCAAATCTAGAAAAATAACTAATTATCCATAAAAGTGAAGTTTTGATTACAAAATTATGTTTTTTTTTTCCCTATCAAATGTGAAGATACCTTCAGTTCACTAAGTTTTCAACTTGTCCGCTAAATATCTCAAGTGAACATTCAAATTCTATTTTGGTAAACTAGGACTAGGAATAACTATTATTAAAACTATGAAAGTTTGCTTCAGGCACAAGTTTGGTGAAAGATTGTATTGAGTGACAAATGTAGGCCAACAAGTAGTCAAGGCACTCGAATTATCCGAACATATTAAATCCATTCATAGAGAAGCCCTAACCAGACATTTTGAGTCTCACTTGCAAACTCAAGGTGAATTGCTTCCATACTTCTACATTTGCCGGGTAAGTGATGACGTTTGGATCCCAACTAACGCATTCATTGTGCCATGTAACGTGTCTTGTAGTCTTAGATGACAAATATAACAAACAAACCTGCTTTAAAGGAGATATTTACGATTCTTGTGTCCAACATAAGACATGTTGATAAATTAGCAAACCCTGAGTAGATTGTCATGAATCACCAAAATCATCGAGGTAGTTGAAGAGAGATAAAAGTTATATGCCTATTGCCATTAATAGAATCTAAGGGTCACACACAAAAGGTCGATATTCAATGAAGGAGAGTTTTGGAATAGTTATGTAATTATTATAGTTTTTTAGGTATTAGATTTAATTATGATTAAATCCTAATGTTGCTGAATCCCTAATGTGTTAATATTGTCCAATACATAGGGAGGTGACTAGTCTTTATAAATACAAGGCTTAACAAGCTAGGAAAAGATTGAGAATAACTATATGTATAATGCAGAGGGCTTAAATCTTCAGAAGGATTTTAGGCCTTCTGTAACTTTGTGCTAACACACAAGGAATCCCTCTAATCTTCAAGCATGAAGATCTTAGTTAGATTCATTCGTGTGGATACGCTAAGAGAGGGGACACTTATGTCGTTATTGTACTATTGATGAATCAACAAAAAAGTGAATACCAAATCAAGAATACGATAAAAGAATTGAAAGACTCGGAGGTAACATTCTTTGACTTAAACTAGTTTTAGAATCTTTAGTATAATCATAAGGTGGGGTTAAAAGAATTAAAAATTTAAATTTTGGTGTGCATATAATTTCCATATTTTTTATCAATTCCTAGCAACACTTGCGTTCCTTACACAAGTTTTTCCTATATAAATGTAGTTTACAAACTTTTTTTTGTTCGTTGTTGGGTCCTGGTGTGAAAGCTTCAAGAATTTGTATATAACAAAGTTGCAAAATCACTGGCTGTAAAACATGTATAGTAACTAATCAATGCACATTTTCTATAAGATTGGGTACCCTGATATTATAGTGTCTTGATTTCACATGCATGTTTATCTCACTAAATATTTGATATCAGTGTTATGAACAACTTCAGAACTTGGGAGTTCATACCATAAGGAGTTTAAAATTTTCATCTTCGAAATAAATAAATAACCTATATATATATATATATATACATACCTTTTTTTTTTCCTTATCAATTTTCGATTGACTTTTATTTTCTTTAGATCCATATAAACTGTTTATTTTTTAACATTTTTCATACATCATAAAATAGTACACATAAAGATATAACAAATTTCTTCATAAATATTCATTATAATAAATTGGTACATATAAAATATATAACATTTTTTTTCCTTATCAATTTTTGATTTTCTTTAGAAAATCTGCACAAACTATTTATTTTTTAACTTTTTCCCTATATCATAAAGTAGTACACATAAAAATATAACAAATTACTTCATAAGTATTCATTATTATAAATTGATACACATAAAAATATAACATTTTTTTTTTCCTTACCAATTTTCGATTGTCTTTTATTTTCTTTAGAAAATTCGCACAAACTGTTTATTTTTTTTTAAAAAATTTTCGGACATCATAAAATAGTACACATAAAGATATAGCAAATTACTTCATAAATATTCATTATTATAAAATGGTACAAAAAAATATAATTTTTTTTCCTTATCAATTTTTGATTGTCTTTTATTTTCTTTAGAAAATCCATATAACAATTTATTTTTTAAGTTTTTTTTCCTACATCATAAAACATTACACATGAAATATAACAAATTACTTTATAAATATTCATCATCATATGAAACACAGGACCAAAAGTTAGAGCCTAATTGAAGATGTGTAGGGTCTCATCTAAATAGGATGATTTTTTTTATTATCTTATATCATGTGTCATTTTTTATAATAAAAGCTCTCAACTTCTTAGAAGTAACATAAAGTTTAAATTTATTATTGTATAAAATATGCAAGTCTTTGTACTTGATCAAGAACTCCACCAACAGCTTCTCTTAGCAGAGAAATATGTTTCTCTTGATAAAGAATAATTAATAAAGTGTGATTTTCAAGGGACTAATTAACGGGTTTACCGATAGATATGGTAAATCCTTATTCGAATACTACAAAAGGGTATTTTCGACATGATTTTCAAGAGGCTCAATTGGTTGGTTTCTGACATTCAATGGATGCAGTGTGACCTTTGTCAAACTCAAAATTGTACGTATTGGAAGTTGATTCCAGCCAGCTCAATAGAGTTTTAGTCCAGCAAAGCGTAATATATCATATCTATTGGTATTAATGACGTGTAAAGTTCGATCCCGCGTGCGTTGCTGCGCAGAGGTCCAACTAGCTAAATAAAATGTCAGACAATGTGTTATAATTCCTGTGTAAAATTTAGTAATATATTTACTAGAAATTTGAAAAGTAATAATATACTTTATAAATGAAAATTTATATATTTTATTTATAAATAGAATATTTATATATTTACATATTACTAAAACTAAATAATCACAATATCACAGTTTTAACAAGAATTTTAAGACCCAGATTGACTGGTCAGTCAGATATTCACTTAGATGCCATTCCAGAATAAAACTCAAAATAGCAATTGCATCGTCTAGACTCGAATTGACCTAGATGACTAGGTAAAGGACTGATAATGAGCCGAGCTCGCGAGCTTACGAGTCGAGTTTTAAAAGATTGAGCTCAACTTATTTTATCAAATGAGCTCAAGATTGGTCCATTCAGTTAGGGTCAACCCGACTGTTAAAACGGTGAAATAAGACCCTTACACTTTTTCAAAGTCACCTTCCAGACCGAGTTTTGAAACACTAGTTTTAACTTTTAAATTTTATTTTATTTAAAAAAAAATTAATTAAGAAGGATTTGAAAGTAAAACTTAAAGTACTAAGAATAAAATAAAATAATTTAAAGATATAATACCCAATATATATATATATATATATATATATATATATCTTATTTGTTAAATACCTACTAATATTCAGATAAAATAATTTAAATAAATAATTGTAAATGTATTCGGGCCGAACCAAGAATTTTTAGGTAGTCCGGGCACACCTCATTGTAAAATTTTAATTACAATATATATATATATATATATATATATATATATATATTAATATTTTTTTGTAAAATGAAAAAATCTATATCATCTTTATATTTTATATAAAAATATTTATTTTAATTTTAAAAATAAAAAGTAATATTAAAAAGATAAAACTAATAAAAAGTCAATTAAACACTTTCATTGCTCTCTTTGATCCCAATGTTCATAGTTATGGTTTTTCAAGTTTCTATCAAAAGTCAGCTTTAACTCATTATAGAATTTAGTTTGATATGTGCTCGAATTTAACTTAATATTTATAATCAAAATTGGAATCATTTAAGTATTTATGGTATTCATCAACATGAAAGTGTGAGTTCAAATAATGAAATAAGAACAAATAATTTATACTTTTCATAACAAAGGCGAGAATCTAAAATTAAAATAAAATCAAACAATTTATGCCTTTTTACTCATGGATGTAGAAATTCAAATAAAAAAAATTAAGAAAAATATTGGTGAAAATTGGAACCAAAAATAAATATAAACATTTCACTAGCATTAATTAAGGTGCAAACATGATAACATGCATATAATGAAATACAATTGATAATAACATATTTTTTACTTAAAGAAAAAAAAAATACAATTAGATTTATTCTCAAAAAATTGTCAAATTTATATAGGCCTTATTATTAATTTTTTTTTGGGGAGGAAGAAGGGAAAGACAAAGAAAAAAGAAAACAAACAAAAACAAACAAAAAACTCAGGCCCATGAAGGGCTAAGTTATGCCTTTGTAAACTAAGCGAGGTACTGCTAATTCGTCATGATCCTCTTCAAAGATGCTGCTGAATATCAACAAGATGGTCCTGATAGAGGAAGAAAAATAATTATGTGAAGCAAGAGCTCCCCTTTTTGCCAACAAGCGGCACAATGGTTTCCTTCACGATAAATGTGTTAAATTGAACAAATCCAGTTTCTTTTCATAATCCTTCTACAATCTGATAAGAGTTTAATAAATCTTAATATCATTGATTCCTAGTGTTGTTTTGAGTATGATTTTGTGCTAATAAACTTATAAATATTCATTTTATGATTCCAGGTGTTAAATCTGATTAAGGAACATTAATTAGATAAATAGAGCATAATTAGCACAAGAGGAGTCAGAAGGATATTGTCCTTGTCTAAATTGAACTAGGAGTCAATGAAGTGCGCCGCAATGTGGATAACATGGCCGTTGTAGCGCCTAAGAAGAAGAAAATAGGCCCAAGTTGGAAAGCACATTGCCACATTGTCCTATTTAAAGAGCTGTGGCGCCATATTTCATGAATTTTATACTATCATGTTAGTGAGCACTGTGTCGTAGCATTGAAAATGTGAAGTCGCGGAAGCCTTATTTTCTAGTTATTAAGGTTGGAATTCAGTGGGCATTGAGCTGTAGTGCCAAAAGGATGGAAGCTGAGACACTAGATAGGAAGACGACTTCGTTAGAAGATAGAGAGCAAGACGTTGTAGAGCCAATAAAGTATGTGCCATAGCGCCATTCTGTACTTGTCTAAATTTCCTTAATCAGATTAGGTATGAGGATGACAGGCACATCTTGAATTTAGATCTATTTTGAGGGCAAGTTAGGAATCCTAATCCAAGAGTTTAGTACCTAAGATCTCCAATCTAATAAGGACTTTAAATTAGATTAGAATTGCAAAGTTTTTTCTCTTTTAATTGAGCCTATAAATGTATTAGCTTAGGAGTGTTTTAGATATCAATTTTTCTAGAGTCAGTAAACATTTTTAGAGTTTCTTTATTGTTTTTGCATTTATGAATTGCTAAACTTTCTTTTTTGATAAGAGGAGTATTGAAAGCCGTAGAATTGCATTGTAAGATCTGATTTGCTTCTTTATTTTAATTTAATTATTTAATTCAAGTATCTTGTGTTCTTCTATTATAATTGTCATGGTTGTAGTTTTATTGATTAGGTGTGTAACTAATTAATTAGACTATATTTCCTATTGCTAGTTAGAATTATCAAATCTTTAATTGCTTTATGATTCTAACATATGTAGTAAATAGCATAATTGCTATGAAGAACATAAACTAAGTTAAATAAACCAAGCTTGTAGTGTTTATTGCTTAGCTTCAACTATCTTCCTATCTCTTAGAGTTGTTGTTAAATTAAATCTTAAGAGCTTATTTAGGGTATTTAATAGCAAGAGATTAATCAAAAGCGTCTATTTTGATTAACAACGAAATAAGGAAAGAATCAGAATATCAGAGCTTGTTGATATTCTAGGCCGAAGCATTTGAATGAATGATTGAATAACTGTGATCAATGATCAGCAGTCAAATCCCCACAATAAATAACTCCTTGTTTATCAGAAGCTTTCTCTATTACTTGTCAGTTATTAATTTTACTTTCAGTTTTACATTCAAACTCAAAACATAAAACCCCCTTTATTTTATTGTCATTAGAATTTATATTTTGCACAAATTAGTTAAATTCAACTATTCATGGGATCAACCTTTACTTACCTTAACTATAAAGCTAGGTTAAAGTGGAGAATTTAATAGATTCTTTCGACACGCATCAAAATTTTGGCACCGTTATCGGGGAAGTTGATATTTTAATTGATTTGTCAATTTAATATAAGTTCTTTTTTTGTTTTGTCTCTTCTTTTATTTTACAGTTTTGTATGACAAGCGAAGATTCTGCTTTTAGACTCTAACAAATAAGAAAGTTCATTGAAGCTGACTAACGAACAGGTTTTGTCATCCAATTCATTAGAATCTAAAAGCATGGCTAATAATGCACACCAAATCTTGAAGGAGTTGGCGGCTACTGATCTAAACCAACTACTTTGCATTAAATATCCTACTTTAGAATGTTGCTTTTGAATTCTAATCCATCTTTTGCCAACTTTCTGTGGTCTTGTAGGTTAAGATCTTCACAAACACTTAAAGGAGTTTCATGTGGTTTGCTTAAGCATGAAACCTATTGGGATTTCCAAAGACCAAATTAGACCTTTTCCATTCTCTTTGGCAGACATAACTAAGGATTGGCTCTACTGCTTAATATTGGGGTCTATAAACATATGGATTGCAATGAAAAAGTTATTTTTGGATAAGTATTTCCCTGCTTCGCGAGCTGCCAACATTAGAAAGAAAATATGTGGAATTAGGCAATACAAGGGAGAATTATTGTATGAGTATTATGAGTGTTTTAAGAAGTTATGTGCAAGTTGCCCGTATCATCAAATTAATGATCAGCTGTTGGTTCAACACTTTTATGAAGGACACCTCCTAACATAGAGGAGCATGATTAATGCTGGCAAATGAAGGAGCATTGGTGGACAAGAAACCGGAGGCTACAAAAGCTTAATGTCCAATATGGCTGCAAATTCTCAACAATTTAGCACCTGACATGAGCCTCCGCCACAAAAAGTTCATGAGGTAAGTACATCTTTGGAATAACAAATTACTAATCTAACCTTTCTTGTGCTTCAAATAGCTATAAGGGAACTTGCAACAAGCTAAGTCTTGTGGAATTTGTTTAGTTGTTGGACATCCAACTGACATGTGCCCTACACTTCAAAAAGAACCTGTGGAGCAAGTCAATGCCATGGGTGGATTTCTGGGACAACCATAACCCAAATATGATCCATACTCAAATACCTACAATCCTAGGATTAGAGAAATCATTCAAACCTTAGCTATGAAAATCCAGTTATTCATAATGCACCTCTAAATCAACAACTGGGATTTTATCAAGCTTCAACCACCTTTCCAAGCTAGATAACAAGCCCCTCAAAACCAAGGTATGTCTCTTGAGGATATGGTTAAGTCTTTGGCTACTAACACTTTACAAGTCCAATAGGAAACTAGGACAATAATTGAGAATTTGGAGACACAAGTGAGCCAATTGGCCAATACTGTGGACAGAATGGAAACACAAGGATCTAGGAAACTTCCATTTCAGACTGTGATTAATCCAAGAGAGAATGCAAATGTCATGACTTTGAGGAGTGGGAAACAACTTGAGGAAGCACCAAAAATAACAAAAGAAAAAAAGAAATCAGCTGTTGAGAAAGATGAAGTCACTAATCACATTGAAAGTGTTTTGGCACCTAAGGTAATTTCTAAAGGTTCCTATTTCTACTAATGCTTATTCTTTATCTTTTCCTAGTAGATTTGCAAAGTCCTAGGAAGGAGGAACTTGAGTAAGAAATTCTGGATACCTTCCATAATGTACAAGTAAACATACATCTCTTGGATGCTATTAAACAAGCACCACAGCTACGCAAAATTTCTCAAGGGGTTGTGCACCACAAAATGAAAATTAAAGGGTGATGAGCTAGTAAAGTAGAAGATAATGTATTTGCTATTTTGCAAAGAAAGCTTCCTCAAAAATGTAAAGATCTAGGAAGCTTTACCATACCATACACAATCGGAAACACCAGGTTTGAAAAAGCTATGCTTGATTTAGGAGCATCTGTTAATGTCATGTTTTATTCCATTTGTGCTTCTTTAAATCTTAGTTCATTTAAGAAAACTGGTGTAGTCATTCAACTTGCTAATCAATCTAACTCTTATCCAAAGGGTGTTTTAGAGGATATTTTGATGCAGGTAAATGAATTAGTTTTGCAAGCTGATTTTTATGTTCTTGATACGGAAGATGATTCATCACCTACTTCAACACTGCTACTCTTGGGATGGCCATTCATTAAAACGGCTTGAACTAACATTGATGGGTATAACAGAATTCTAACCATCAAATTTGATGGTGAATTTATACACTTCAATATTTTTGAAGCAATGAGGTATCCAAGTGATTTGAATTCTTGTTTTTTATTGATATACTTGACTCTTTAGTACAACAACACCTTGAAGCTAACTAGTGAAGATGCATTAGAAATTGTATTGAGTAAGAGCCTTGAGAAGGAAGATCCTAAAAGGCCAAGAAGTGATATGCAAGTTAGTGACAGCATTGAGGAAGTCGTGGCATCTCTATAATCATTACCAAGTGTTTCAAATAGGTATAAGGTTTCTTATATTTCATTGCCTTTATCTAACGAGAAACTTTTACCTTTTGTGTTATAGGCCCCTAGCTTGGAGCTTAAACCTCTTTCTGAGCACCTTAAATATGTGTATCTAAGCAAGGATAACATATTGCCTATAATCATTACACAGGAACCTCACAACATTGCGAGAGGAGAAACTAGTTCTTGTGCTAATAGATTATAAAACAGGAATAGGTTGGACAATAGCTAACATAAAAAGGATTAGTCCATCCATACGCATGCATAGAATTTTGCTTGAGGATGAAGCCAAACCAACAAGGGAAACGCAACTCCAATTAAACCATCATGTGATAGAGGTTGTGAAAAAAAGAGATCTTGAAATTACTAGATGTTGGGGTGATCTACTTTATTTTGGACAACAAGTAGGTGAGCCCAGTTCAAGATGTTCTAAAACAATGGCACTATTGTGGTCAAGAATGAAGTGAATGAGCTAGTACCAACTAGTGTCCAAACTGGGTGGCAGGTTTACTTTGATTATCCAAAGCTTAACTTCACTACAAGAAAACATCACTTTCCTTTGCCATTTATTGATCAGATGTTAGAAAGGTTAGCTGGTTATTCTCATTACTATTTTCTTGATGGCTATTTAGGTTATAATCAAATTATTACACCGGAAGGACCAAGAGAAGACCACATTCACTTGCCCTTTTAGAATATTTGCATATCGGCGCATGCCATTTAGCCTTTGCAACGCTCTTGCTACCTTTCAACAGTGTATGGTTAGTATATTTTTAGATTATGTTGAGAATATCATAGAAGTTTTTCAGATGATTTCAGTATTTATGATAACTCTTTTGATAAATGTTTAAATAACCTTACGCTTGTTCTTAAACATTGCATGGAAACTAATCTAGTCCTTAATTAGGAGAAATGTCATTTTATGGTAGATTATGGGATAGTCTTAGGACATATCATATCTTCTAAGGGAATAGAAGTTGATAAATCTAAGATAAACCTTGTATGTTCCTTACCACCCCTACATGTGTGAGGGAGGTTTGTTCTTTTCCTTGGACATGTAAGGTTTTTATCGAAGATTCATCAAAGACTTTTCAAAGATTGCACTACTCTTATGCAAATTACTACAAAAGGAAGTGACATTCGAGTTCAATGAAGAATGCAAGAAAGCATTTGAAAAGCTTAAGGAGCTCTTAGCCACATCTCCTATTATTCAACCACCTGATTAGAGCCTTCCATTTGAACTAATGTACAATGCAAGTGACTATGTTGTGGGA
The DNA here is from genome assembly GCA_029379385.1 of Quillaja saponaria. Lineage (NCBI taxonomy): Eukaryota > Viridiplantae > Streptophyta > Magnoliopsida > Fabales > Quillajaceae > Quillaja > Quillaja saponaria. The sequence continues at coordinate 2,425,984 of CM055611.1, forward strand.
GCTGTTTAGGGGCAAGAGAATTGGCAAGCTTCCATATGTCATCTATTATGCTTCAAGAACCTTGAATGAAGCTCAGCTTAACTACTCTACAACTGAAAAAAGAGCTATTAGCGGTTATTTTGCTTTGGACAAGTTTCATTCTTATTTAATTGGTACTAAAGTAACCGATGGATCAATTGAAAGGTACAAAGCTCGACTGGTAACTCAAGGATTCACTCAACAATATGGACTAGACTATGATGAAACATTTAGTTCAGTAGCGAAACTCATTACCATGCAAGTCTTACTTGCATTTGCAGCTAACAAAGACTAGAACTTATGCCAGATGGATATGAAGAATGTATTTCTGCATGCGGGTTGGATCAAGAGATTTACATGATTTAACCAATGGGTTTTAAGAGTAGAGATGATCCTGAATATGTGTACAAGCTGCGGAAAGGCGCTCTATGGATTAAAATAAGGACCAAAGCTTGGTATGGTAAAATTGCTAAATTTCTGACTCAAAGTGGTTATTCGGTGACACCTGTGGATTCTAGTTTGTTTGTCAAAGTCAATGAAGGGAAGCTAGCTATTGTGCTAGTGTACATGGTTGATTTAATCATAATAGGTGATTATAAAGAAGTTCTTCGAACAAAGGAGAACTTATCAATTTGTTTTTAGAGGACTTGGACTAGCTCAAGCACTTTCTTAGTTTAGAGGTAGATCGTACTCAAGTAGGAATATTTCTCCATAAGTAAAAATATTCCAAAGATTTGTTGAAGAAGTTTGGAATGATTGGATGCAAGCCAATTTCAACACCAATAGAACCAAATGCCAAGATGTGTGCATATGAAGAAAAGGACTTGGAAGATGCAATGATGAATTGACAATTAGTAGGTAGTCCAATCTATTTAACTTTGATTTGACCTGATATCTCTTATGCAATAGCGTGATGAGTCGGTACATGCAAAATCCAAAGAAACCTCATATGAACATTGTTTGGCGAATGCCTTATATTTAAGAAGTACAATTGATTATGGTATTTTATACAAGAAAGGTGGAGATTGCAAGATTGTTGTTTACTGTGATGCCAACCATGTAGGAGACCATGATACTCGTCGCTCAACTACCGGGTTTGTTTTTAAACTTGGGTTGGGAGCAATTTCTTGGTGCAGCAAAAAGCACCCCACTGTGTATTTGTCAACAACGGAAGCAGAGTATTGAGCAGCAACAATGGCAGCTCAAGAAAGCACTTGGCTTAGTTGCTGAAGGATCTATGTCAATCAATTGACTATGCAATTCCCTTGTATTATGACAACCAGTCGACAATACGTTTGGCAGAGAACCCAGTTTTTTCATGGAAGAACTAAACATGTGGAAGTGCATTATCATTTGATTAGGAAAAAAGTTTTGCAAGAAGAGATTGGGTTGAAGCAGAATAAGACGGAGGACCAGTATTGCAGATTTATTCACAAAAGGCTTGAGCATCACTAAATTTGAAAATTTTAGTCGTCTGCTGAGCATGGTTGGAAGAACGAGAGCTGGTGTTGAGGGGGAATGCTAAGAATTACAACACCAGCCCACGTTTCTAGAAGGATGATTTGAAGGTCGTTTGCAATTTTTTATTTTGAATTGTTAACATTAAGTTAGTGGGTTTAGTGCTATTACCAAGTCTAGCCTTGAATTGTTCAAATGTTTGTTTTACTGAGTATGTTTTTATGTTTCTTAGTGGTTAGCTGAGTCCCGTTAGTAGCGTTAGTGGAGTTAGTGGGAGAACGTGAACTTCTCTTGTAAGCCTATAAAAGGCGAATTAGTTGGATCAAATAACACATCCTAGGAATCTCTGTGTCTCCTATTCAGCAGCATCCTTTGTCCCCAGCCTTTGTACCCAAAAAGAAGATAGATATTTATAATAGATTAATCATTCTTCTTTGACATAGATATTAGTAGAATGCTCTTAAAATTTAATTAGCACATATAGTGGGTCCGATTTCTATTATCTCTGGATACTAACTGGGAGTAATTTACAGGACTAATACAAGATGACAATCAGAAGATTGCAACTCGAGAATTTCACCTTCTTGCTGCAACCTGTTAGAAAGGCAGAGGTCAAAGTCTGCTTCTTGATAAAGTCACCAGATACCTGCAAAAGAGGAAAATTGATAGCAATTCCTTTTAGGGGCCTCAAAAAGGTACATCTTAGTTGCGTAGTGATCATTGTCTTGAAGCTGTGGTTGAGTAAATTAGCAATTTCTGGATCACTTTGTTAGCTGTCATATTTTCTCACGATGTTTAGTAGGTTGATAGAAAATGATTCCTTAGTGCGTAGTTTGTATTTGATTTTGTTGTATCTTATTGTTTTCCGTTGCTGAATCCATGTTGTCATTTATATTCAAATGATTCCAAAGACAAAAATGGGGAAGAAGGAAAGTAAAATATATTTAACTTACAGCATCTTGAACTAAACTCACTTGGTTCCATGACATTAAATGAAGATGACATATTTACGATCTTAGTTCATTAGATCTCATAAGGCAGATGCAACTCTAGCCAAACACATATCAGAGATGAAGGATGCAATTATAAAACTTTGGCAGATGAAATAGGGCTTGGATCCCAAGCCAGACCCAGATCTGCTTTATATGACACGATATTTCTTTTACCCACTGTCATGGAGATACACATTGTGACCTGCAGTTCTCCAGAGGTTGGCAGAGAAAAGTATGTTCTATTAGAATTCGATGCAGTTCCACTTAACAGTATCATATTTTGTTGAAAATGTTGGATCTGCTAATTTTTCGCTTTTGTATAAACATGCATATGTTGCTTCTGCAATTAAGTCTATGTATATCTCTGTGTGTGCGTGAGCGTGGTACCAACCATTCCCAAGTGTAACTTGTACTGCAATAAGATGTGCTTTGAATAGTCATAAAATAAATCAGATCCTCTTTTCCTAGAAACACCCCACTATGCTTGGTAGTAATTGACCTCATATTGTACTAGAAGATCCTCTTGAGATTTGATGGGTTTCCCAGTGACGAATAACAAGAGTTAGTTCCACATCGAAAAAAAAGAAGATAAGTAAATGACATATATATGGTAGTTGACTCTAAACGTATAGGTTTAAGCTTTTGGATTCAAGATTGTTCACCATCATGCATATTAGAGCGGTCGGATACGGTCTTTTTTCAACCGAGCCGACGATTTCGGTTACCAAAAAACACTGACCGACTGAAAAACCGATACTTTCGGTTGTCAAAAATTTTCAACCGTTTACATTTCAGTCGGTCAGTCGGCTAATCGGTTGTCCGAAATGTAAACAAAGCCAAATTAGCTAAATCAAAAAAATGCAAAGGGAGGACATGCAGAGGGCAGATCTTCAAAATATATATATATATATATATATATATATCAATTAAGGTCTGGGACGGATCCATAAGATGTTGCCGGTGAGCTTTTTCCTGGCTGTGTAAGCTAGGATTTGGAGACGCTTGCCCATTTTAGCCGATGAAATGGTGCCTGGGTTTTGTGCTTTTGTGAATCTGAGAAAGAAAAATAAAAGAGAAAGAAGATAAGGAATAATTTTGGCTGAGTTTGAGTTTTGCCAATTATTATATTGTGATCTGAGTTATCATTATAGCTTTTGATGAATTCTTAGGCCGTGAATTAGTGAAGGACGAAGAGATAAAGAAGAAACAGTGGGATCTTATCTTATCAAAGAGAAATGTTTGGGTGTGGACAGTTCTACTTTAAATTTAAAGTCACCATCCACTAGAACAATGCCACATAATAGCTTCAAACTAACTTAACATACCACAAAGAATGTGAACTCCAGCAATTTCGGTCGGTTGCGGTTTTTTGGTGCCAATATTTTGGCAACCGAAAATACTACTAAAACCGAAATTTTTTTATAAACTATAACCGAATTGTTTTACTTCTAAATCGGGTGATTTCGGTTTCGGTTGAAATCGGTCGGATTTATATCGGTTATTCGGCTTTACGGTTATTTTGCACAGCCCTGATGCATATGGGCCTTCCTTCACTTGTTGAATTTCTCCGGCGCATTTCTCTCCAACTAGACATTGGAAAAAGAAATATGCACTTCTGCAGCTGGAAGTTAGGGAAAGCTGCACAGCTTTATTGACAGTATCTATCTCTCTGTGCCCTTTTACATTAAGGTTGATAAATAAGTTGTGGTAATATCAGGCTAAATTGCAGGGATAGCTTTAGCTCTAGTAGATGTACACATCTCTCAGTTCTCTTCTACTTTAGATGAATTTGCTTGGATTGCACAAAATCTCAAGGAAACTGCATGAATGCATCATATATTGCATCTTACACATCATAAAACATGCTGCATATGGATCCATCTAGCGGAAAAATTGCGCACTGAGTGCATGAAGAACTAACTTTTTCTGAACAGAAATTTTTATAACCATATTAGCAAGGTGGTGAAAACTCATGCAAGTGGGACTGAACAATCTATTAACATTGACCAAGATGCTTTACTTTTATGGTGGAAGATTTTTAACCCATTTTTTGAAGTCATGAAGTGGACTATACTCATAACTTGTTGTAGATATCCATTAACTTGATTTTGATACGATTCCTTATTGGAGATAATTAAAGTACATAGGTTTAACCATTATGGTTCTGATTGTAGATAGTTAAGGAGTTGTGAAATTGCTCTGCATCTTATGAGTTGGTGTAATAGAAAAACTCTCTTACCCTATGAGCTTTGGTTCATATCAAATCCTCCTGTGTGAAAGGAAGATAGACCTTATCAAGCCTCGAGATTTTTTAAGAATAGAGCGAAAGCAAAGAAATTATCCTGGGGATCTGTGATTTTATTGTTTCGTCAATGGAGATTGAGAAACATAATTAATCGTTATTACTTTCAAAAACCAAACTTTCCTTTCTGCATTTACATGAGGTCTTGACCTTGACGGGAACTTACATGATGATCTGCTGAAATGCTAAATTTCCTGGACCTCAGAAATCATTTCATATTTGAGATCTTTGGTTTTTCGTTGATGACTGATATCTAAAGTCTGTAAATTCGAAATGACTTCAATACTAGCTGATGTGTGAAGCAATACTTACAGAAAGATTTAGCGGAATAAGTTGCAACTGTCGTTAAAGCAGTATTGTAAAGATCACATCTGTACAGGAGGAATTGAATTCTGGTTTTCTAGCATGCATATATTTAGTCTTTGCTTGTTGTATCCTTATTTCTATGCTCACAAACATTGCTAATTCCCAAAATTGGTTAGTAATATTAAGTAGTCTTAATTACATTCTGACATTAAATATCCTGGGAGGATATTAATTGTATTATCAGAACTAAACATCTATCAACGATCATGTTTCAAACATTTTTTTTCATCTGTATTCATGTGTGCGAGAGAGGATTCAATGAAACTTTGAGAAATGCAACTTTATTTTTTATCTTGTGGTGTAAACTGACATCTGTTGTTACTTAATTAGTGTCTGTGCATGTAGTTACCTCATGATGCTCTATAAGGAATTGATTTACGGCTACGTTTTCTTGGGACAGGGGGGAGTGGGGGGTTCTGGGACACAAAAACCCCTTGGGAACTGGATAAAGTCTAATATCAATTTTTACTGCTAGAAAAACTTATAAAAGGAGCCAACTAAACATACATAATACATGGTGTTGTTCATAGGAAAGGTATAATTCTCCTCCAAGTAGGAAACTGCTATCTGGTCTTTTGGGCTGCAGTTGCATTCCACACTACCAAACAAGTTTAAGAGGCAGACTCTATGTAGATCACCTGACTCAGATTGTATGACCATGATAGTTCCATTACATATTATGAATTGTCCTCATTGTACTCTGACTCAATTCCACAAACCTGGCAATTCTTATCTGGTCTTCCTGGACTCTGAAGGCTGACCTCCCCCACTCCCTCTTTCTGTCCAGTATCAAAACATGCCCATCATAAAACTGGTTGTTATCACTTTTCCGTTGGACAAAAAGCTATCATATCTAGAGGCTTTGTAAGTCTGTATCCACACTTCCATTTATCAATTGGGTCAAACTTAATAATTCTTCTGAGATGTCCCCGCACCTTTCCTTCTTAAGCATGAGTGTTTTAGTGGTATGTTGACATCATATACTTCAGTCCACTAAAATCCACTTGGTGGAGAATAAATTTCTGTTTATAGATAGCTGTCACTGGAGATCAAAGATTCCACTTACTATAAATGGAAGATTTGAGGTTTAGCTCACAGAGTCACAGACCTTGTTTGGATTACAGACAAGACTTACTGAATCTTTTCAGTTTGTTGATAAGTTAATGAAATATCAAGTAAGTGGTGACATACACGTGTAGTCCTTGTTCTAAAGCTAAGATCACTTTAGTGGTGGTAAATTAATGATTACAGATACCTGATGGGTGAGATGATTAACCAAGTTGAAACTGAAGTGCAATTACTGATTAGAGGGCAGAAAAGAAAAGTAGGTGACCTATGACTCACTGAGTCACAGACAACCCTTTAAGAAAGACACCCACTTTGGTTTAGTCATAAATAGTTAATCAGATAAAAAAAAAAGTCACTTAAGCATATCATAATATCATCACGTTTAGAAAGTTTAAAAACATAATATGGAAATTTGAACTTTTCAACAACTGTATCCAATAGATTCTTACTGATTTGCCATTAATTAGTCCAATCGATATCTACCCAGCAGTGTGAAAAAGAACAAAACAAATATAAAACACATTGTGCATATTCTAACCCACTAATATGCTTGCACAATAAGCTTTCTAGATTGTTTATCTCATACAAAATTGACAGAATACTTAAAATATTAGTATGTCAGTGATGATCTAATAGAAAGTGGTTTGAACACAAATTCGAAGCACAACCAAAAAGTCAGATGGGCCTTTGCAGTCACAATATCAAAAGTAACTAACGAATTACTTCATTCTGGCTTATCATTAATGCATGCTTAAGTGCACCAAGTACTTGTCTCTACCATTTACAAAGCAAACTAAGATAAAGTTTTGATAACAGCTTTAAGGAATTACCTCATTCTAACTTTTCATTAATGCATGTTTAATTGCACCATATGTTAGTGTCACATTCCGCTGAATCGTTACTTACATGACGTCACTTAGACAATAATTAAGAGGTTTGTGTGGCATATTTGTACAAGTTTATGAAGTATTCTAGAAGAATCTAGAAGATTTCGGAAGGTTCTAGAACATTCTAGAAAGGTCCGGATAGTTCTAGAACATAGAGGGTTCTAGAAGGTTCTGGAACGCTCTAGAAGGTTCTAGAAGATTCTGGAAGGGTCCAGAAGGATGTGGAAGACTCTAGAACTCTCTAGAAGGTTCTACAAGATTGTAGAACATCCTAAAAGATCCTGGAAGGTTCAAGAAGATGTGGAATGTTCTATAACAATGTACATAGTTCTAGGAGGTCTAGATACTTCTTGGAATTGAATAAATATCTAGATATTTTGTAGGAGAATTCTAGATGGCTATTATCAAACCTGTTTAGATATAATCAATCTCCACCGTTGATTGAGAAGGTGGAGTAGTATAAAAAGGCCTAGGAACTTCATTTGGAAGGCATCCAGAAATCCGGAAACATTGTAAGCATCAAGCATTGTAGACGCCTTCAAATAAAGAGTTTGGTTCTTTACGATTCTTGTGTTCTTTTCCTTCTCACTTGTCCTTGAGTTTGAGTGAAGTTTGGCTAACTTACATTCTAGCACTAGGCTTGAGTGTCTAAAGTCCGCTCGGGAGCGTTGAAATTTTCAGACCGTGACAACTAAGTCCCTACCACTTACAAGCAAACTAAGATAAGGTTTCAATTCAAAGACATAATTACCATTCAAACAAGGGCCCTTGAATCACACACAGCAGTTTGAAGGCTCAGTCATTGGAGGATCCACGGGCACAACAAAAGCTTGTTTGGAGGACCTGCCGGGTGGTTCAGCCGGCAACAACAGGGGCCGCATTGTGTTCCAATTTGTGAATGATGAGCTTAGCATTGAACTTGAATACCTTGAGGCAAATGGAGCAACGAAACAGATGCTTCTTAGAGTTATGAGACTCCATGCCATTTCTGTTGAAAGATTTATTGCAGTACTTAAACATCTTACAGTCATCCATCTGCAAAACAGGATTATCCCTTTTAATAAAGAACATACAAGTTCAAATGCAGGGTAAAACAAAAGGTATACTATACTATACAATGTAAGCAACTTTGCTTCAATCCTTCTATTCACAGGCAAATAATGAAACCAGATAATAATGTTAGTGAAATCAGATAATGCTAACCCATTGGTCCTAATATTCTTTTGGCAGCACCCTGGCATTCGTATCATATTCCTATAGTTAATGGCTCAGATTTAGACAATATTACCGTGTTTAAGACTTGTCAAGATCTTGAGTTCATCAAATAAAAGAAAAATGACTGACAAAGATCTTGTACTTGTTACAGATTCACTTGATTTTCACACTCAAATAAAGACTCAAACCTTCAAGATAGAAGAAATCTCTCTGAACCAAATAATTTGCGTTCAATGAAATTGAATTCTACTAAACAAGTGATCTACAAGGTAAAGTCGAAAGATGACTTAACAAAGATCTTAGACTAAGGTTACAGATTCACTTCATTTTCACAGTGAAATAAAGAATCAAATCTTCAAGAATTCCGAAACGAATAAAATGCATTCAACGAAATTGAACTCTAGCAACAGGACCAAGAATTCCGAACCAAATGACTTACATTCAATAAAATTGAATTCTATGAACAGGAGCAAGAATGCTCACCGCGATAGAGGGCACCAGAGAGAACGCGGGAGAGAGTGCAAGAGTGAGAGTGAGAGTGAGCGCGAGGGAGAAATATTTTGTTTGATCTCAATTGTTTACTTGATCTCTCTTCCTCCTTGGAGGTTCGAAACCCCACGGGTATAAATTTATACCCTAATATCCCTAATACATCTCTTCTTTTCTTTCTTTTTTTTCTTTTTTTTCCTACACCCTAATACATCATTTGAAAAGCCAACATTATATTTATGATTTATAGATAAAATTTAAATTATTTTTTTTAACAAATTATAATTCATTTCGAATCAAATTGAACAAATCATTGAGCATTTTTTATTTTGGTATTTTGATATAAAATAATAAATTAAAAATATATTTTATCTAACACTAATATAACTTTAAATCAATTATTTCATAAATTATTAGTACTTCTGACCAAACACTACATACAATTTATAGTATAATTTATAATTCAATTATCAATTATGATTAAACAATTTTATAGAAAAACAAACAGGCTCACAGTAATTCATATAAAACCTTATAAAACATAATTTATCATTGTAAAATCTATATTCATATAAATATTAGGTCACATTGTACATTTGTTCTTTTTTATCTTTTTATTTTTTGGTTTTTCAAAAGTATCCATATATCATTTGGGTGTGAAGCCTAATCTCGTTCGAGATTTGCAAATGCTCCTCCCCACAAGTATTTTCCTGCAGGCTTGAACTCCTGACATTGCAGAGACCCTTCAACCTCTGAGTTCAAACGTGCCTTACTACTTGAATCATGCTTTGTGTGTCTTGTACAAGTTCACTAGTTCACTAGTTCACTACATTGGGGCCTTTTAGGGCTATATACTACTAGAAAAGTATTATTATACATTGATGTCTTTTAGGGTATACTACTAGAAAGTATTACACATTGATGTCTTTTAGGGCTGTATACTAAAAAAAAGTATTATTACTATATATTTGGGTACATGGAAAACAAAACTATTATTATTTTTATTAAATTAATTTTAAAAAAGAGAATGTATATATGTAAAGAAAATAAAATTTGGTGATGTGGTTCATGTTAAAATAATTAGGCTCAAATTGCAAAATTTATTTTTGTAGTAAATATCAGTACTCGATCATATTCATTTTGAAGTTGTATGTCGTCTCTGAATATAAGAAATTAATCAATGCATATATTATAATTAAAATGACAAAGCAAAACTGCATTCAAGAGCTTGAATGACAATGGCAAAAAAGGGGAAAAATAAAGTTATGTAGCAATTTAGACATAAAAGAGGGAAAACTGGCATTTATGTTTGGTTCAAAAAAAAAGAAAAAAAGATTATAATCATTTATTTTATTTTATGATTATAAGTAGAGAAAGAAAATAAAAAGTAAAGATTTTTTTTTTTTCACTTATAATTAAATTTAACTAAGTAAAATATTATATTATCTTATTATTTTCAAAAGTGCCACTCCAATATAATACATCACCCAAAACTTATCCACGTTCCTATTTTCTTCCTTTGCCCTATTTGTTACATTAATATTTTTTTAATGTTTTCGGATAATTGTTGTTTAATATTTGCACAATGACCATGATTTTGGAAGAATATTCATGATTAATAGATAATAACTCATAATAACAAAAATTATATACTGCTTTTATTAGGAATGAGAGAGAATTTATGAATCCCAAAAAAAAAAAAAAAGACTAAGCACTGCCTCTTTAGTGAGTTCAACCCCATGAAACACAGTGGTCCGAACTAAACCCACTTCATGCATATATTTATGTACCTTAGTAAATATTGTAAAACTTTTTGAACTTTCAAACTAAAATTTTGTAATAATGAAAAAAATTCTCATTCAATATTGTAAACTGCATTCATTTTTTAGAAGTTCAAATTCATAAATCTGAGGTGACAACAAAACAATCTGTCCTAAAATTGTTATATTACTAGCTCATTAGCTTGTATATCTAATCAGATAAGTTGGTTTAATCATACAAAATAGGAGCTATTATTTTCACGCAAGAAATAGCTACTTCCACTCTTGTTAAACACAATAATTTATGTAGGACCCAAAGTTCATTAAACTAAATTGTGTGGAAATAACATTTCCTTACAAAATAGCATTTTCTATGGATAGACAGAAGAGCTTCTTGCCAGCCATTCGAAAACGAGCTTAAAACGATGTCGTGTTTCTCCACTATCTTTCTACTTCCTTCCTACTTATTGACTTTCCAATCGTAGCTTGCCACGCCATCCTGCCTTGGATTCATTGAGGAGGAGTCGCACTTTCCAAAATTACGACAACCTCTAATCTTGACTTGACTTGGACCACGCTATCCACCTCATTTCGACCGCTCGTTACCAAAGCTAAGACATTGAAAGCCTGAACGGCCACATTCCACTTCTAAACCTTCCACGTACCCTGTTAAGTTTAGTAGTGACCGAACTCAGGTTTGGGTAGGAGGCCTTCTTGATCAGCCATTGGCCGAATTTTAACCACCAGTAATCAACGTAAGCGCCGCTCCAGGCACTAGTGCCACAGCTGGCAATTCTTATTTCCTCACCATCAAATGACGTAAGCTCATAAGCCACATGTCAGCAGCTTCTGTCCAAGACAGTCAACAAGTCTTATTTTTCCAAGTCCGTCCAAACCATTCCACTACAGTCAACACTTTAAACCAGACAATTTGTCCCAATACGGCTCAGCCTAGTTTGGATAAAAAAAAAAAAATTATGCCCAAGCCGTGGGTGGAGCCAACAAAGCCCAGCTACCTCAAGGCCACTGAGGCGACCCTGCAACTCTGGATTTCGGCTGCTCCAGATAACCATCTCGTGGCCTAGTGGACATGCTTGTTTTGGGACTTTGGGCCGCAGTTAAGTCTAATCTTCTTTTGCTACCGTTTATTTTAATTTAATTTATTTTCAATTAATTAAGTTGCTAACAATTAGTTTATATTTTCATGTTACAGAAAAGAAAGGTGTGAAACAGAAACAGAAAGGTGTGACAATTAGTTTACATTGTCATGCGATTATATGTTATCTTCTCTGTGCTTATTCTCTTAGAGTTCAACGTTTTATTTTAGGGTATATTGATCATCTTTTAAGGATTTTTTCCTTTTTTACTCCTAATTTTCTTAACATTCAAGTGGTGATGGTACTCAATCTTAGATTATTGAAACATGAAATATCCATATACACTTTTCTATGTAAACATCAAGGGTCCCTATAATTATACAGGTGCATGTGTCCTATCTTGACTTTGGATCCTATGTCGTTATAGATCCTAACTGTTTTTCTCATTTTGGTCCTTATGTTGCTTTATCAGGTTTGGTTTGTATCCCTTATTTGAAACATTGGGAGAATCATTATACCTTGGTTAAGAATGTCGATATATTGACTTATTATCTTAGTCATGTCCAGCTCACCTACAACAACAAAAAGTCAATTTCCACCAAATTTTATCGAACCCCAGTGCCTTATCAGGTAAACAATCATGATACCATAGAGTCTATTAATGAATATGCTCCTAGCAACATTGATAAGTTTCAACAAAATATAGATTCTATATGTGCACTTTTGGGTCTACCTAAACCTACATCTATCGTTCACAAACTAAAACCTAAATAAGAGTCAGCCATTATAGATCGTCTGACTCTCAATCCTAGTAAGTACATACTAGTGTTTTGAATGAAATTTTGGAGCCCACTTCTCTAAAATCAGAGATTGAAAATTCAAGCAATGAGGTTAATTTTTTAGAACCCAAAGCACAAGATGAAAAGATTTCAAAAGAAAAAAAGGTTGATGCAATTAGCATGGATGATGGAGTGTTAGACATGCCAGAGGATAACCATCTCATGCAATTGACAATATCTAAGAACTACAATTAATAGACCTTACTACTTCACTACCAGAGATTGAAAGTCAGAGCCATGAGGTTAATGATGTTAATGAGCCACTCACGATGGACGATGAGATTCCAACTGTGGACTTGCTTGAGCATGTTAACATTGCAGTGTAGAATGGTGAGATTATAGTTGTAGATATGATTGAGCTATCTGACATTTTTCGAGCTTGTAAATGGTGTTCCAGAGCAGTTGGCACAGTGCTTGAGTAGATTTTTGAGATTATCTATCTTCCTGAGGTTGAGCACAACTAGTGATTTTGTTAGTCCAATGCAGTTTCAGTTGTTCATGGTCCATGTAGAGTTCTCATTTTCGAGATATTTTTTATGCATGATTTAATTATCCTAACTAGAGTTTTATTTTAGTATAATTTTATGTATTTGTTTAAGGATCTTACCAATTGAATATTGATTGCATGTTTGCAAGTTTTTCAAACCTTAATTTCATCTAATTCTCCCCCAAATTCTTGTTTTTCTACCTAAACTGCACCATTGTGGGAATATAGGTTTACCACCAACTACAAGTTGTAGTCGAAGACTCAAACTCTTAACCTTTTGATGAGCTTTCTTGATTTTTTTTTTTCTACTAGACCAACCCATTGGCATTTGAGTTAATAATGGAAATCCCATATATTTAGCTTATGAATCAACTTCACTACCATTAGTTTGCAAATTACAAGTAAAAAAGAAGCGTAGTATTATCTTTTTGCATATATTTTCAATCAGTTAATTTGTCAACAATGCATATGGTTTGGTTAATCTTCAAAGATAACTAATTGACCTAAGAGTTATTATTGCTATTAGGAACAATCCTTAGGTCGAGAGAAGGCAACGCAACATGTGGCACCATGACATGTCACTATATTACTGGACAAGTAAGCTTTATATATAGGACCTTAAGGCTCCAAAGTATCCAAACTCTTCTCTTTCACTTTCTCTCTCTACATCCATATTTGGTTATCTCTCTACTGACTTAAGCTTTAGAACTATGCAGGTCTACCAAAGATAAGAGGAGGCCTCATGATCAGCTCTTCAGCTTGGATAAAGTCTTGCACTAACATTGGTGTCGTCCATGAAAAATCCAATAATTTGGATTTCTCGACCTTCACACAACTCTCCGACTCCACAAACAAATCTAACCAACCTCTACATAAGAGCTACCTTTAGGAATAACAAGTAAAACATTGTATCACCAACCATATAACTTGCCTAACCTTATACCAGACTTGCTTTTCAGTGAAAAATGAAGGCCACTTGACCTTCCCTTTGTCGGCAGCTTTTCCTCCAATTTTTAGGTGAATTTTCAGCAACTTGGAGACCTAAGCTACCATTTACATCTCCAGTGGAAACCTACCAGAGCTCTTCGTCCAAACCACCACCTCATCGGCACTCGCGGCCACAACTGGCTGTCCACTTGCAGGTTTCTTATCTAGGTCTGGACCCCAGCTCACCCAGCCTATTCTAAAGTCCTAAGCCCAACCCAAAGTTAGACCAACTTTCCAGGCCACTTGGTCATGGCCTAGATCACCCAAGCCATCCATTCAGCTCGACTTGTTTGCACAACGAAATGACTTGTGCCCAACTGCCACCATTTGTAGCTCAGCTCGTTAGATAGCACACCAGGTTGGCTCAGGCAACCAAAAGCTCGGCCTATTATGAATTTAGCCCACTAAGAGTGTAACCCATAGGGTCAGGAGCTAGGCTTACCAGCTTAACAAAATTGAAGCAGACTAGCTCAACTGACGAGCAAATCGATTCAGGCTTGTGAAACCCAGCTCGACCCAAAATCCACCCATACCAAGCCCAAAGTCTGGATCCTGCAAAAGTTCAGCCCACCAACTTGGATCTCAAAGCCCCGCTCGCCAAACAGGTTTATCCTATTTCTATTTTGTCCCTATACTTTCTATAAATTATGAAAAGTGCCCAAATGTTTACAAGATTTATAATATAGGCCTAAAACTTAATATCTTTGAATGTTATCCCCAAAAATTTAATGTTTTTACTCATGTGGCATAAATCCTTCTATAACTTACGAATTAGGTTGATAAAGTTATTTATATTTACATTACGGTCCCGAAAGTTTAAAATTTATAATTTTGGCCTAATATTTTATTTATTTTTCATATTTGGTCCATATCTTGTTATAATTACATAAGTGGGCCCATACTTTAGTAATTTATAGAATTACCAAAAACTCTTTCATACTTTTTAAATATGCTCCCGACAGTTATATTATTTGGCTAAATGCTTCAAGATAATTGCATATAGACCTCATGCTTTTATATTCTCATATAAATGGCATAAATGATTCTAAAGAATTGTTTATAGGTCTCTAAATTCTTTGAATAGCCTAAAACTTTACAAATTTTGTAAAACTTCTTGCAAACTTCCATGTTTATATAGAATTGCATGTTAGGCTTGTATTTTTACACAAATCGCCTAGAATCATATGCTTAGCTCACTTTATTACATGCTTAAAATGTTCAATTACATGTTAAATCACAAACAAAAATATTTCAATGTAAACCAAGCCTTGAAAATATTCAGCGACGAGTTATGAGTTCGCCTAACCACCATAATTGTGAGGCCATCACAAAGATGAGCACAATCAATAACGTCATAAGATAATTGGCATCTTAAAGTGTAGTGGACCTATAATTCACCTTGCCCACACCATGCAATTTACTGTTCGGGATCAAACTGTTAACTTGATTACTTTATAACTTGGTCAAGTAATTGCATTATATTTTTGACATTGTATTACATAATTACTAATCATAAAGCATATTATCTTATGTATTATCCTCATATGTGCTAATGAATCTTCTGTTGAGATCGATTGTTCAACTATAGTTGTAAGAAATATGTACAGCCAGAGCAAAAAAGGAGGCATAGCCCCTACAATTAATCAAAAAGATTAGAAGGAAACCCATGCAGAAAATATGGTCGAGATTGACCAGGGTGACCTATTTCCAGAGAGGAACCCAACCTCCCGTGGTGCTCATAGTGCTAGCAATCGAGGCTGACATGCCATAACACTTCAATTTGAGCCACCCCCGAGTTGGTCGAAGGGAGTGTAAGGCACTAGGAAGTGTTCCTACCTATGAATGGTAAAGGCCGAATCCTATGCTGGCTGGTTAGCACCCTGAGAAGTTGGCAGAATTGGTTACGATAACCAAATCAGTTAGTCTAAGCTCGGATATATTGATCACCAAAGGTACAGTAGCTCACAATGAGCTTGATTAGTGGAACTTGAATGCCCTATATAGGCCTGGATAAATCAAATCGGAAGCTCATGACGAGCCCAACCTACACAACTAAACTAGAGCCAAGATAAAAGAAAAAAAAGATCAACTGAATGTCATTATTTAGTGACATGAGGAGCCAAATAGTTATACTTTTGGGTAATACAACCTCCAGCTAGTCTCCCATTTTCACACAAATTGGACATGGTAGCTAAAAAGTTAAAAGATCATTTATGAAACATGAGAAATGTACTCCAAGTGTATGGATCACGCCAACACTAATATTATAAAATATGTCTTACTACATGAGAAATCTAATATTTTAATGTTGAAAAGATGAGACTGATTACAAGTACATAGAACGGGGTATCGACTTGAGCTGTACGAGCATGCAATCTTCCAAGGTACAAGCCTGAACTTTTCAGTTCTTGCTCAAAGGGTTTGGAGTAGGTAATACACACACAAGTTCCATTATTTATGTTTATGAGAGTTGTCACTTGATCAAAGAAATTTTTTAGTTCTAGACTTATTGTCCTCCCAATTTAGGGGCATAAATTAATATAAACCCTGAGTTAAATCCTTTAAAGCGATAGTATTATAAGATTAACTCTTAACTCAGCAACTTTGGTCTCATCTTAGCCATTCTCACTATTCGAGCTCATGGCAAACAAGACAGAAACTCTAAATATATTGAAGACTAGGTCCTTGTCATCCTCGCGGCTAGAATGCTCTAATCTCATCATTTTTATGAATCGAGAACCTTTCAACTCAAACTTAATTGTGTCCGTATAACACCCCGTAATTTAGTTATCAATTTTATATGTTACATGGATGTATGAAATAAATTCTAGATATGTTGATAAATTTAAATTTAATTTTGTGAAAATAATCAAAACGTTAGGTCATAATTTTTTAATTTTATATTTGTAGATAACTCGTAATTTAATTTGAGTAGTCAATGCTAATATTATTATTTTAGTACTAGTTATATTATGTATATGTAAAGTTGGTAGACTGATTAGTAGGTATATATATATCCTTTAAGAGTAAAAAATAAATAAACAAATAATATTTCATAAATGAAATATAAATAGTTGTTTTTCCAGACTTAAACTTATATTAAGAATTTAAATTACATTTTAAAGTTGTGGGGTAACTTTGTAATTTCAAAAAACCTAAACTTTATTTTTTATTTTTTCCTTTTCCCTTTCTCTTTTTCTTTTTCTTTTTCTTTTTTTCTTCTCCTTTCACTCATTCACGCATGCACAGCTTTCCGTTTCTCTCTCTCACTCCTCTGATCTGCTTACTCCTCCATTCTCATGATCTTAAGAGTATAACTATTAGTAGCCATTAGACTGGTGACCTTCACCGCTCGGAAAACAGAAAAGAGCTTTGCTTATCAGATATTCAAAGGGAAGGGAAAGTCCAAAACATTTGCCCCCGACACTGTGCACGAATAAGATCACATCTTTCTGTTCATCTCTTTGTTTTATTTCCGATTATTCTATTAACATATCTCGAAATCCTTTTTGTATCTGTGGTTCCCATGATTGGAACGATAGTACCAGTTCAAAAACCTCAGGATTTAACAAATTTTAGGTAACCCTCTATTTGACAATTGCACAATAAAGTAAAAATTACTTGAATCCTGCTTTGTTGCTTTGAAGGATTTTACATGAGTGACAAGCAATTGGGTTTTTCTTGTAATGGTAAAATATTGATTTTTTTTTCCCTTAAATGTTATTTTGGTTGTAATTGTTTTATGAGAAGACCGTGTTTGTTTGATGGACTGTCTACTGGGTTTTTAAAGGTGGTGATGATTTGTGTATCAATGGCTAGATTTGTATTTTATGTGGTAGAGCCTATTACGTGTTTGATAAAATTAAATTATGAGAATTATTGGTATGGTGGCTCAGGTTATATACTTTATGAGTTGCCCCCTTTATATAAATATTCCATTGATGGAATTCTGCTCTGCATTATGAACTACGAGTTGCTTTTGGTGCATGATGTTTTGTGAAGGCATGACATGCTTGCCTGGAATATTGTAACTATTCATGTCTTCTTTCAGTTCTATAAGTGTGGTACACGTAATTGAATTTAGGTTGAAAGCCTTATGTCTTGGATCACTTTGAATAATTTAAAGCTTTTTAAGTTTATAGGTTTGGAATTCTAGCATACAATTTTTGTGCTCTTGGGTTCATTAGTCATTTATAAGGTGTTTTCCATATAGTTATCAAAGGGAAATTATTTTTTTAGTTATTGCCAGCGTCACATGCTAAGTTTTGAATATTAATAGGACCTTAGATTTTTGTTTACTTGATAATTGATTTAAATGCTATGTCCCTCCTGGTGCGTAATGTTTATTGGCATATGATGAAATTAAAAGGATGATTTTGATTTCTAAAGGCTTTTGGTCAGGATCAAATGGTTTACAGCAGTTATTGGGTGCTCAATAAAGCTAAAGTGATTCTCACTTTGAAGTAGTTGCTATTTGGGGCAGATTTGGTACTGGCACTTCTACAATTTACAACTTAAGATCCGTAGTTTCAGATGTGCTTATTTGGATTGCAATATCTCGTCCATTTCCTTGTCTTATACTTGCATGCATTTGATCCTCGAAAAGTTAAGAGATCAAGGCCAATTTTCATAGACTGTTTAGGAATGAGGTCATCTCTATAAATTTAAAATTAGGAATGGTATGGAAGAAACTAGGAATTTTTTTTTTAGTGATTTTATCTTTAATGAAAATTGTCGAGTTATGGCCAGCATGCTTTGGTCCTGCAACACTAACTGACTTCAAAAAATAATTCTTTTCAGTGTGCTGATTGTGAAATTGTATACAAGGCTAGAAAGTCTATTGAAGATCATGTATCAAGCAGGATGCCTTCTTGATATGTGACTACCAGAATCAGTTTCTTGAAACAAGAAAATTGGCCTGTTTATGACAATCACATATTTACGAGAAGCACAAATGCAGATGTCTTCTCTTCCTAACTTATTTAACATTCTTTTTCTTATCTCTCTCAGTGGCTCTCTAATCTCTTCTATTTCTGTTTCATGAGACTGCATTTACAAACTCAAAATAGGCTTCGTTAATATGTATCATTATTTTCCTCTTTTTATTTAGGATTATTCTTATACTTTCAATTGTATTGTTTACCATTCACTTTCTTTATACTATATATATGTGTACATTTATATATCCGGAGGCATAAACTCACAGGCATACATGCGGATGCCTTTGTTTGTCTGCATTTTATTTTACTTGTATGCTTGTAAGCTATATAAAACAGGTAATGTAGTGAAAATTGCAGCCTATTTGGACATAAGGAATAATTAAGATTTTTGTGGTTATCATATTAACATGGACTCTTTTTTTAGTTGAGCTTACTATAATTTAGAGTAGAGTGAGATATTTTACATTTATTGGAGGTGCTCAAAGCTCGTGTTATTGGTTTCTCATCTGTACTTTTGGTTCTTCATTAATGTCATTTTTATTTTAAAAGCTACATAATGGTGGACCTGGCATTTTTTTGTTTGGTTGTAAGACATTCTTATCTTTAAAGGTATATGGTAAAGTACTAGATTTGGAGCTTTTCAAGTAGATAGCATTTTGTTTTCTATGTTGATGAAAATGGTGTCATTCCTTAATTTCATTATTTCTAAAGGTGTGAATTTTGTTATCAAGTGATTTGTGATATGAATTTTGATTTGAGAAATTCATGTCAAATGATTTGTCAAATGAAGTTGTTTGTTTACGAGAAGTTAATACAAGATTGCTTGTTTGTGAGAACTTTAAATGATATTATTTTGACAATATAATTGATTTGAACTTTTCCATTGAATTGTATTTTGGAAATATGTTTAAGACTGAAATTGTTGACTCTTAAGTATTGAAAAGTTGTGATATTGAATAATGAATTTTGGTTTTATGATTTTATTAAAAATTTAATACTTTTTTATTTATTTATAAAATTTGGTTTTATGGAGGAGACCTTGATAGAATACCATAGTTACAGCGGTGTTGTTAGCCTTCGTGCACCATGGTTCGACCCTAGCTAGCAGGGGTGATGCTAGCCTCATGCTTGACCAAGCACGTGGATTGGATTTGTTTAGATATGTTCAGATTCAAATGAAGTTGGATACCTAGTCGGTAGGACCGATGCTAACCTTAGGGTCTCATGTCCATTGGTTCATTTGATATTTGTTTTATTGGTCTTAGTGCACCTTGGTTCTACCCCAGATAGAAAGGGTACTGCTAGCCCCCTGCTCAGCCAAGCATGTGGATTGGATTGGTTTTGATATGATTAAAATGATACAAATTTGACTTCTAGTCAGCAGGGCTGATGCCAACCTTTGGGTCTTATGCCCATTGGTTCGTTTGAAATTTTGTCTTGGTGTCTTCCAAGTTTGATGTTTTGTAACTGTTTTCTCTATTGGAGATGTTTTGAAAATATTTTTCTTCCCTTAATTATGAAAAGATTCTTTCCAAGTGGAAATATGTTTTAAATTGTGTTTAGCTTCAACTTTCTTTACCTTTGTTATACTTTTATGTCTTACTTGGTACTTTGTTATTTTGTTTATGTTGCTCCATAATTACACTAGATTCCCGGAAGGTTGTTATCTTTTTTTTTTTATCAATTGTTACGTTATTTGTTTCTTGTACTTTGATATCAATTTAAGGCTAGTGAGCCTTGTCTTACCTTAGTTCTCGCGCTAGTCATAACTCTAGATTAGGATCGTGACAATCCTTGACTAAGACACCATATTATCATGATCTTACACTCATTTTAAAATTTGATCTTATCTTCTTGGTCTTAACGACCTTATTGATCGATCTCCATGCTCTCGAAATCTTGGCTCATAACTTGAGCTCAACCTTTGTGATTTTGATCTTGAACCTCATGATTTCAACCTCGATAGCTTGATTTTGCCCCCTATCAACTTCAAGTCAGATTCACTTCATGTATCAAATTTGTTTTAGGGGACTAATGTTAATACATGCTTTCACCCTAACCAATTACAATGCAACATGTGGCATTATGACACATGTCACTATATTACTGGACAAGTAACTTTATATGTAGAAGCTTAAGGCTCCAAGGTATCAACATTCTTCTCTTTCACTTTCTCTGTCTACATCCATATTAGCTTATCTCCCTTTGACTTAAGCTTTGGAGTGTTTATTAGTCTATAGGACCAACCATACAAGTCTACCAAAGATCAAGGGGAGGCCTCGTGATCAGCTCTCCATCTTGGACTAAATCTTGCATCAACAAATAGGTAAAGCTTTTTTTTTTCCATAACATGAAAAGCTTTTGTTAAATTCCCCTTTTGGAAAGTAACTAGGAATTTTTAATGCTCAACACATTCCAAGCATTTAGGACTATTAATACAAGATGATTTGTAGCTTAAAATTAGCTTTTCGATATAGTGAAGGTCGCTAAAACTGTAGCCATTCATTTTATAGAGTACAAAGTGAACAAAATTAGGTGCTATATAAGCTTATTGTTGTCTTTTTATTATATTATTAATTTTTTTTCTTATTTTTTATTTTTTGAATTTTATTTATTTTGTATTCACTAGACACATGATAATAGTCTTACAAACGGATATTGTTTATTTTCTTAAAATGAATAATAAGCAGACTCTTATATTTTAATAGGCACATTATTATGTGTTTAGTGAACACAGAATAGATAAGCCTTTTTTTATTACCGCTTCTACTCTCTAATAGCTATGTGTAGAAAGTTAGAACATATTAAAGTATTAAGGTTATGTAGCATCTACTATGTAATTTAATTTCTATAAACATATAAAAGGTGATATTACACTACATAAAAAATATATAATAAAATAAAAATAAAAATTGATTGTGTTAACATGATGAGATTTCTCAATTTTTTTTATTTTATTTTTTGTCAAAGATAAGATAAAGAAGGTCATGTGAGATAAGGAAAAGGGATTGGAGGAGTCAATCGTTTGAACAAATCAATAACCAAGGTATTAGCACAAGTTGTCATTGCTAGTCCAAGACATCAAAAGTTGTTGCCACAAGACTATTGTCATTGCTAAATAACAATTTTTATTTTTTTTTTATTTTTAGAATAGATTAGTCTTTCATGTAACTTCGTTGGATCCCAAGTCAAGTTCGGGTAAAGGAGGAGGGTTGTGATAGGTTGAATGCCAACATAAAACTGGTTAAACCTTATGAGATAAATCTTACAGAATATTCATTAGGGCGTAATTCTCTTAGTGACGAGTTGCATCGGACCTTGGGTATTGTAAGAGATGAGCAAGGGTTGGGTAGTGTAAGAGATGAGCAAGGGTTGGGTAGTCACATCCTTAGTAGCATGCCACACCGGTGTCCAGGTGTGATGCCAAATTAGCAAGGGTTCTCACATCGAGGGGGAGTGCATGTAAAGAAGCTAGTCCAAGAGAAAATTCGTATAGCTATTTGGAACATAAGGACTCTTATAGGTAAATTGAGAGAGTTAATAGATACTATGAGTAGAAGGAGGATCAATATCGCTTTCTTGCAAGAAACGAAGTGGCTAGGAGAAAATGCTAGAGAGGTAGAGAGAATGGGATTCAAGATATACCATACCAGTAATAATAGAAATAGAAAAGGAATTGCAATTATTGTAGATGAAAGTTTCATGAACGAGGTTGTAGAATTCAATAGGAAAGGTGATAGAATAATTTTTTGTAAAAATAATGATAGACTAGGAATCCTTTAATGTCATTAGTGCTTATGCCCTATAAATGGGACTAGAAGAAGCTGCGTAGAAGACTTTTTTAGAATACTTAGATGAGATAGTTCCAGGAGTACCATTAGGAGAGAAACTTGTTATTGGATGAGATTTGAATGGCCACGTAGGAAGTACTAAACAGGGCATGAGGGTTATGGTTATGTAAATAGGAATGAGAGTGGAGAGTCTATTTTGGATTTTGCGATTACATACGACTTGATTTTACCCAACACGTTCTTTAAGAAACAAGAGTCACACATAGTCACCTTTAGTAACAGGTCTAATAAAAGCTAAATAAATTTTGTCCTAACTAGGAAGTTTGATAGAGTAATATGTAAAGATTGCAAAGTTATACTCAACAAGTGTTTAGTATTTCAACACAAACTTTTGGTTGTGGATATTGGTGTTAAGCATTGAAAGAAAAGCATAAAAGTAATAGGAGTAGTAGGACTCCTTGCTCTTTTTAAAGAAAAGATACTACATGGTGATTTATGGATTGTGGAGGGCTAGCCTAATACGATTTAAGGTGAGATGATGAATTATATTAGGAATACGGCTAGAGAAGAGTTAGGAAAAAGTAGAGGACATAGACCACCAACAAATGAGATATGGTGGTGGAATAAAGAAGTTCAAGAAGCTATTAAAACAAAAAATAGTATTATAAAATATTACACGAGTATAGAAATGAGGATAATTACGACTGTTTTAGACAAATTAGAAAAGATGCTAAGAAAACAATTAGGAAAGCTAGAGGCAAGACTTGTGAAGGACTTTACCAAAAGTTAGGGACAAATGATGGAGAGAAGGATAGTTATAGGCTTGCCAAACAAAACAAAAAAATACGAACTAGAGATTTGAGTCGTATTAAATGTATTAATGATGAGTGAGACAGGGTTTTACTTAAGGAAGATGAGATTAATGAGATATGACAATTTACTTTGATATCTTATTTATAGAGATTCAAATGTTGTTGTCGAGAAACTAGATGACGCATTTGATAATATGAACCATATATTTGTTGGTCAGATTAGAGCACATGAGATTAAAGAAACTATTCATAAGATGAAAAATAGTAAGTCAATGGGACCGGATAATATCCCTATAGAAGTTCAGAGATGCTTATGACATATTGGCTTAACTTGGCTCACAAATCTTTTTAACAAGATTTTAGTGACCTAGAAAATGCCTAATGAATGGAGGAAGAGTATATTGATCCCTATTTATAAGAATAAATGAGATATTCAAAGTTGTACGAATTATTATGGAATAAAACTTATAAGTCACATAATGAAGTTATATGAAAAATTGATTAAGTGTAGACTTAGAAATGAGACCTTAACTTTTGAGAATCAATTTGACTTTATGTCGGAAAGATCTACAATTGAGGCTAATTTTTAACTTGAGAGATTAATGGAGAAATATAAAGAAAAGAAAAATGATCTTCACATGGCCTTTATTAATCTAGAAAAAGCGTATGATAGAGTGCCAAAACAAGTTTTGTCGTGAGTTCTTGAGAAGAAGAATGTCCCAACTAAATGTGTAAAAGTTATTAAGGATATGTATTAGGGAGGAATGACTAGGGTGTGGATCATTAATGGTATGACTGTAGAGTTTCTAATCATAATAGATGTCGACCAAGGTTCATCCTGCCCCTACCTATTTGATTTTGTCATGGATGAACTTACTTATACTATTCAGGATTGGGCTTCGTGGTACATACTATTTGTCGACGATATCGTGTTGATAGACGAAATTATAGAAGGTTTAAATTCTAAACTAGAATTATGGAGGAATGCGCTGGAATCCAAAGGTCTTAGGTTAAGTTGGAAAAAAACAAAGTATGTGAAATGCGATTTCAGTGGCACTAGAGGAGGCTCAACTAAAAATAACCTTGGATGGTGAAGCAATCCTTATAAAATATATGTCTAAGAATTTATGTTATTTGTACAAAAAGATGGCAATTGAGCATAATGTGAACTGTAGGATCAAGGCAAGGTAGGTAAAGTGGCGAAGTGCTTCGAAAGTTTTATGTGATCCTAAAATCCGGAATAGGTTGAAAGAACAACTCTGATGGTAGTGAAACCGACTATGTTGTATGGTTCTGAATGTTAGGCAGTTAAGAAACAACACTCACATAAGATGGGAGTAGCTAAAATACAAACGTTAAGATGGATGACTAGACATATAAGAAACGATAGAATATAAAATAAGGAGATTTGTCGAAAAGTAGAAGTAGCACCTATTAAAGAGAAAATAATAAAAATTTGCTTACGCTAGTTTAGATAATGGGAAATTTGAATTCTAGCTCCTAACGAATTCTTTGTTTGGGAATGAATAGTGTAATGAAAAAGGATTAGTATAAAAATTATATAAAATGGTAATAGGTTATAACTAAAATCATCTCTCCTAGCTATTTTCTGCAACTCTTAATGATCTAATTTCCACAAGTAACTAAAGTATTAGTATTGTCCCAAAACATAAGTGTTTTTTATTGAAGAAAAAAAGACTGAAGCATTAATTAATAAGGATGCAGATGTAAATTACAGTGGCACCGTTTAGTTACGTATCCCAGCAACGGCATGGCTAGGGCCTCTGTGCCGAGGGGGCGTGCCGTATCGTGTTTGAGCTACTACATCCCACGATGCCTGCAGCCCAGGTGATAGAGGCCTAAAAGCTGAATTTTTTAATCTTTTTAGCCACGTTGCTGTACTCTATTTTTATTTTTTTGTCCCGGTCTTTATATATATATATACAATTTTTACCTTATTCCTATCGTCATTTTCTCAAAATACCCTTAAAATTTATGACAAATTTTCAAGTGTGTCCCTCCCTTTTAAAAAAATTTGACCATTGGTAGTGGCCAACTGTCAAATAATTTTATTTTATTTTATTTTTTTAAATCTACCAACCAACAAAAAGTTATTTATTAATTTTGTTTTCTCTTTTATCATACCTCTATAAATACCTCTTTCTAACTCTCCCCAAATTCACACAACTGTCAAATTACTCATATTCTTCAAAATTTTCTTTCTCAAAAACTCCCTTTTTTTAGGTATTATAATTTATTACCGAATTTACTGTGCTCTTCAAAAGATTTTAATATATATATATATATAAATTTTTTTTTTGGAAATTAACTTTCTCTATATCTAATTTATTAAAATTGTACTATTTTGTTTTGTACTTATATTTTGAAAATTAACTTTTCTAATTTTTAATTTATTATCAAATATTTTATTAATATATTATCAAATTGTATTTTGTTTTTTAATTTGATTTGGAAATTACCTTTCACTATATTAATTTTTTTTTATTTGTGCTATTATAAACTTATTTTAGAAATTAACTTTCACAATATTATCTTTAATTTTTTTTCCAATTTATAAATTATTCTATTACAAATTGTATTTTGTGAATTAACTGTCACTTTAATTGCAGATATGGTATCACCACATGTATCACCACATGATGATAATTTTTAAATTGTGCTATTATCAAATTATATTTTTTGCTAACTTTATTTTCAATTAAATACAAAAACTGAATAAAAAATAAAGCAGCTTAATTAAGAAAGACACAAAACAGTTTAGATGTCTTTTTGGTAATTTTTACACATCTTCTCTAACCGTGATCTTAGACCATAATTTTTAGGCCATCCAAATAGACAAAACTTTTTAGACAGAATGGCCTTAGATCTTTTTTATCATGGTTTCTATCTAGCCGCTATATCAAATGCACCCAATGTCTCAACAATCAATCTTGTGATTAATGATATTCTCCTTTTACTTCGAAAGAAATTCAAATATATATGGAGTATAGTGAAATTTATATGTCTTCAATTTTGTTTGCGTGACAAAACCATTTTTGGACCTTATATATTAAATTGTGTACGAACTATAATGTAGGCATGTGGTTTAATCTAAAAAGCTTGATTCACAAAGTTGTATAATGTATTTGACTTTTAAGAATATTAGCACAAATAAAATCAATGAAGAGTGATTACTTTCTTAAAATGAGAAGACTAAGCTTAAAAGTTAAGGGGTCTCTATAATGTTAGTGGTTCGAGCCTGCATGAAATACTTGTAGTGTAGGGCAGTCACGAATCTCGAACGAGATTAGGTTCGCACTTAAAAAGGTGTGAGGATACTCGTGGAACAAAAAAAGAGAAAAAAAAAAAAAAAAAAAAAAAGAGAGAGAGAAGACTTGTTTAAAACATTGAGTTGTTGTCATTTAGAAAACAAATATATTTATATATCTAGTTTAATTTGCTTTAGATGAAAGTGTTTAATATTAGGGTGTGCAATATTAAAGTTTGAAAAATCGATTCTTTCTTTAGTTTAAAGCAATTTTTTGTATGAGAATATGAAACGTGAGAATTGCATGACAATTTCTTTCCATGGCTTCCCTTTTCGTTTCAGTCTGTGCTATCTGCTAAGCTCAATTCAAACACAGGTTGGGTAATCAAAGCTTAGATAAACCCGAAAAACTGTTCCTTTTCTCCTCCTATCACTATATTGTTGATATTTTTCTTGCAGCTTATATCTTTATTTTTTGGGCAGATTGATTTTGATTTTCTTTTCCTTAAAGTTTGCAATTTTCTGCTTCGGCCGGGTGAGTTCGATGTCATGACCATCCCATTTCGGTTTGATAGTGATAGTCTAGTAGTAAAGCTCAAAGATGGGTTCGCTTGGTCCCGAGTCCTGACATAAAACCATTCTCCATTTTCTTCACAAAATTAACAAACAAAAGAAAGCCAGTTTCTGTATTTACAGAAAAATTGAGTCAACAAGAGGAAGGGAATTGTGCTCTGCAAGTCAAATTTTTGAAGCTGGTAAATGATGGGTGGCAAAAAGGAATATAATTAAACAAGATATTTAGAATTGATTAGCTGGTCATGACATCTAGAAGCAACTTTGCTTTCTTCCATTCATTGAAACTTACACCCATTGTTAGATATGTTATAGGAGTGTCATTACTGCCAAAGCCAATTTAGCACTAATAACGTCCTAAATATGTATTTAGAAATGAAAAATATAATGGGTGAGGCCAGCTGTACCTAGTTCTTTTAAAAGATAATATAATAGGGAAGGTTTTATCCAGTTGTTTCTATGTTTAGGTGAAATTTGATGATTATAGTTAATTGTCACATAAACATTTTTTGTTTTGTTTTTCATTAAGAATTTTTATTTATGGTGGTTAGGCAATTTTCAGGTCAATTTATGTAGCCAGAACTTTGAGTGGTATAGTAAGTTCAAGGGTTGACTCTCCTTCAAATGCCTACTTGAAAATGTATTCCCCACTTCTTTCTCTCTTGTAGATTATCCACATCAAGATTTTGCCTTCTAACAAGATTCGAACCCAAGAAATCCATACATAAATCACATTTTCTTTACCACTAATATCAATTCCCTTAAGATTTAAAGATTTTAAGGCACAATATCAACCTCTTGTGAATTAAAAACACTTATAATACATATATTATAGTGGTATATAGTATTTTGGGAACTCAATGATATCACTGTAAATTATCATATCTAAAAATTCGAGTACCTTTAAGCTAATGATAAGTTGATCTATTGAGTTGCACATCTAAATCAAAATCTTTATATGGTTAAATGATTTGTGGATAGAGTTATATCCGAATTATGTCATGGTTGGTTAAATTCACAACAAACCGGATCAATTCATAAACAAACACGAATAAATCTTAATTTGTATCAAGTTTGGACAATCCACTTGGATATTGATCCGATATGATCCATTAGCTTACTATATGAGCACTGAATTACTTAAATATTCTAACATAAAATTTAGAACTCATGGTCTTGTTCACTAGTAAATGTGTATTTGGAATGAGGTTAAAGATGTGAGGGTTAATCAATACATGAAGATAATATCATGGTAGATATATTAAGGAGAGAAATCTTAAACTTAATTATGTTTGGTTGTGATTATAAATGTAATTTAATTTTTAATTTCTTAATTGTTAATCATAATTGATATAACATTAATGATTAACAAAAAAAAAATTATTATTGGGTACGATTATTTAATCTTGGGATAATGATAAAAACTATTATATCAAATCTTGCACAAATAAAAGTTTTTTGTTTTAGTCTAATCAAATAGAACCTAACTTTAAAACCAATTAAAATATACATATATATATTTAGCAACATGTATTTCGCAGTGAAAGATTAACTCAAATAAATGACGAGCAGAAAGCTGATGGCTTAGACAATTAAAATTTTACTATATGAGCACAAGCAGAGGACCATCTTGCTATCTTTACCTTCATGAAAAAACTGCAACTCAAAATTTGAAACTCATAGCAAGTCAGATGAACCACTTCCTTGGTTTCTTGATTTGACAGTAGCTAAAATGTACTCAGAAACCACTGATTGCATGTAGGCAGAGAAGTACATGAACTTCTGTAGAGAACCATCTTGCTTGTCTCTACCTATCTTGACCTCCATGAAAAAACTGCAACTCAAAATTTGAAACTCATAGCAAGTCAGATGAACCACTTCCTTGGTTTCTTGATTTGACAGCAGCTAAAATGTACTCAGAAACCACTAATTGCATGTAGGCAGAGAAGTACATGAACTTCTGAATATGAAATATTTCAATGGAGATCAACCAAGATAAATTGGCTAACTTTGCAACTCTTGATTCCTACATTCAAGCGATTTAGCTAAAAAAGGAACTCTGTTTCTTAAACAATGGGTTCCTAGGATACTAAAGAAAGCTCCTAGTAAATTGGTTCGAATGAAAATATAACTACTAAACATGAATTGTTGTAAAGGAAAATAATAAAGAAATGCGATAAATAAAACATGTAAAGAAATGCTGTAAATAAATCATGTAAAGAAATGCTGTAAATAAAGCAATAAAGGCTGAATGTAAAATAGGAATCAAATTGAATTGATAAGTTTGTATTTGACATTGAAGTGTATTTACAATTAATGACTATAGTACTATTTATACAAGAAAAACTACTCGTTAACCCACTAAGCCTATCTGTCATGTTCTCCCTTAACCTCCTGACCAAGCATTCACTAATGTAGGAGCATAGCTAACAACCAAAGTGAGTTATAGCTCCTGTCAGCTGACTTGCCCAAAATTTAGCAACCTATTTCTATGTCAAGCTAGTCCAAATAATGAGTTTCTGATGTTCCATATCTCCATTATCCCTTAGAAATAGGGTTTGATGTTGAAAGCGATCTATGTGCACCGAACAACCTTTGACTTGGTCTAACTTGGCAGATCCATTAGTTCCAATAAGCTGACTGACCAAATTTTGTTTCAAGAAGTCAATAAGCCCAATAAGTGTCCAAGCTCGTTGAAAGATCAATTTTGAACCTTAAATAGGTTTGATTTTTATCTTCTCCTTTGAACCAATCCCAACAACTTTTTCCTTTCATTTAAAATCTTAAACGAATATCCCTATTTTAAAGGGATTTAGAATCATGCCATTATCCTTTATTATTTTTAAATAAGAAATATTGGATATGGCTTGATTTTGATAACTAAGTGGCCTACTAATTGGTCTGGACAAAACTTGAATTAAGCCCAAATTTTAATTAGCTGACCTAGTCCATTAGCTGATTAACGCTCAGCTGACTAGCCCAGATGAATTCAGCCCACACCTGACATATTTTTGGTGTTAACAACTACTTCGTATCAAATGATTCCTTGATGCTTTTCACAACCATATCATAGTTGATGGATGCCAACTAGGGCAAGTTTTGTAAATAAAAGAAGTTAAACTTAAAGTTGAACTCATGAATTGACAAGTATATTTCTGGACTTAATAAACAAAAACCAAAATCCTATGTTCCCAAGGGAAAATCAAAAAGAAAAGAGAAAGAAAACCATCCTATGTAATAAAGCTCTAGTATAACAATTTGTAAGAATAACCATTATCCTAAACTTCATACCAAATCATCAAAATATCCTTTCCCT
The DNA here is from genome assembly GCA_029379385.1 of Quillaja saponaria. Lineage (NCBI taxonomy): Eukaryota > Viridiplantae > Streptophyta > Magnoliopsida > Fabales > Quillajaceae > Quillaja > Quillaja saponaria. The sequence continues at coordinate 2,456,649 of CM055611.1, forward strand.
TTACCACTTCTGTCACAACAAAAACACTGTATAAAAAACGAGATGAACAGAGTTTCAATCCATAAGGCAACCACATTCCATGCCACAAAACCATCACATCATACACAAGATTTTTGAACATAAAGAGAAAAAAAAAAAAGTGAAGTAGCATCAGCAGCAGCATAAATATTGTTTTGATCAGTAGAACAATCTTATTATGTTAACAATTGTATTCCAATTTAAAACTTGATCAGATATATATTTAATTGTATCTTATCTAACTATGGAGCAATACAGCTAAGTATGTTATGCAGTTGTATGAAAGCTAATAAGCCTAGTAACTAAGCTATCTAGAAACATATATAAAGTAGGCACATGACAGGCAAAGAGTCTCACTCCAGATAATGCCACAAAATGGCTGAGTAATGATTAGGTGCAAACTAGACATTCTGAAGAAGCTTTAATGGTTATTGATATGCAACTGCAACTTCTAATTGATTTCAATTATTTTTTTCCTTTGGAGTAGAAATTTAGCATTTTTCACGTTCTTTCAGTTTTCGTTACTTCTTATATTCTCAAACAAGCAACACATTCTATGTCAAATCTGCAATAAAATTCCTTAATCAATTCTCCATATAAATCTACCTAGGATCAGAACATCTAGAAACAGGGACTTTAGGAACATACTACTATCTTTCCTCTGAGTCCTAAAAATTTAGAAAGCAAAGTCCCTAGTTAAATTCCTCATCTGAAATACATTTATCATTCCTAATCCGTTAATTTTTAAAACAAAATACATAAAGACCCACTTAAAAGTTCCTAACTTTTCAGAATGAAAATCCCTATTTCGGTTGTGCCAACTGCCAAACAAATCTAAATGCCAGGGTTTTGCAGCATTTAGAATTTCATGCATGTGAAGCCCATAATTCCCTTCCTAATATTTGGGAATCTGTAAGAGAGAATTTCAAAGGAATTACAGAAAATCAAGCAAATATTAACAAATCAGATGAACAAAAATTTGTCAAGGTTCAGAAAACGAAATAGCCTCTATATGCAAGAAGGATAGAAACATATCTGTAGAGAAAATGGCGGAACAGGAGGTGAAAAATTAAGAACAAAAATATCCAAACAATTTTCCAGCGCCCGCCAGAGATGTGGTAGAGCCGCCGCCGTTGGTTTGGATCGGAAAGCAGATCCGAGTGGGTGGAAAAAGTTTTCTCCACGTAGGGATGAGTCTGGCAACCACTGAGCTCGGCATCCTTCAAATGAGCGATAATAAAAGATGCCATATGTTGTTGTACAGTAACGTACTCCTTGTAAATTCCAGCCTTAACATGATGGATTTAGAAGCAAAGTAAATAATGATAATAAAAGCACAATTATTGGAGAGGACAAAATGAATTGCTCCACGCCTTTATTCATAAACTAGTCAAGTTTTTTTTATAGACATACACTCTTAGAGATTCTCACCTAAAGTGAGAAAGTTAGGCAATCTTTAGTGCATTACGTACAAACAAAATAAGAATAAGAAACTAATAGTAAAAAGAACTCATTCAACCAAGACTTATCCAAAAGCTAACCTGCCATTTTGGATCATTCCTCAACACTCTCCCTTGATTCAAAATTGCAAACTCCAAGACGCTTTTCGAAATGATTATGCTTTGCCTGTTAAAGTGATTTTGTGAGAATATTAGCACTTTGTTCATTTGTACTACAATGCTTCAAGACAATTGTTTCTTTTTCAACTAGCTCTCTGATGAAATAATGTTGAATATCTATTTGCTTTCACCTTTCATGGAAGACCAGATTCTTTGTCATTGCAATTACTGATATATTGTCACAAAAAATTTCTGCTCGTTTATGTTCTTAATGAAGGTCTGCAAGTAATTTTCTAAGCCACAGTGCTTGACATTGCAAAGATGCTGCAGCAACATACTCTGCTTTAGATGATGACAATGCTTGGGTTGACTGTTTCTTTGAGCTCCAAGTGATAGCCCTAGAACCAAGGTTGAAAAAATTTCTTGATATACTTTTCCGGTCATCCAAGGAACCTGTCTAATCACTATCTGAAAATCCATGCAACCTGAAGTTTGAATTGTGTGAATACCAAAGCCCGAAGTTTGTTGTTCCAACAATGTAACGTAAAATTATTTTAGTTGCTCCAAGATGATGTTTTGTTGGATTATGCACTCCGACAAAAAAAGAGATCTCAGGACGAGTATGAGTCAAATAGATTAAGCCGCCAATTAAACTCCTAAACAATCTTCTAGCATCTTTTTTTTTCCATCATCAAGCTACAACTTTTCATTCACATTCATGGGAGTGGCTGTCATTTGCAGTTAAGCATATTCAATCTCTTAAGTAAGTTAGTGGCATACTTTTGTTGTGAAATAAAAATCCCGTCATGTCCTTGCTTCACTTCTAGGCCAAGAAAATAATGTAGCATACCTAAATCTGTCATTTTAAACTTTTTCATCATGCATGCTATAAATTCACATATAAAAGAGTAAGAAGACCCTATATAAATCATATCATCAACATACAAACAAACCAACAAGAGATCATTATGTCCATGCTTTTTTTATGTAAAGAGTTGGCTCATTCTCACTTCTTTAAAAACCATTTTGTTTGAAATATGAGTCAATTTTGTTGTACCATGCTCGTGAGGCCTGCTTTAGCCCATAAAGAGCTTTCTTAAACTTGTACACTTTGTTTTCTTCTCCTTTAATGACAAAACCATATGGTTGAGCTATATAAACTTCCTCTTCCAAGTCTCCATTTAAGAAGGTAGATTTAACATCAAATTGATAAACATACCATTTTAATTGTGCAGGTAATGCTAAGAGAGTTCTTACAGTTTCAAATCAAGTAACTGGAGAGAACGTTTCGTCAAAGTCAATGCCATGTTGTTGCGAATACCCTTTTGCTACCAATTGGGCCTTATGCTTTTGTATGCTTCCATTAGCATGGTACTTTGTCTTGAACACCCATTTGCAAGACACCCATTTGATTCCAATTACATTTTTTTTCATTTGGAGGATCCACCAAATCCCACTTTTTATTCCTCTTAATTGCCTCAAGCACTTCATTCATTGAATTTCTCCACTCTCCTTTTGTAGCTATTTCTTCAAAACTATATAGGTCTGCAACAAAAAAAAGCAAATTTACGGCTTTCATAAATTTAAGCCAGTGATCTAGACTTTCTTGGCTGAGATCCATATGAGAAGTCTTCTAAATAAGGATCTATTAGTCTTGATCTGCTACCGTCAATGCCATTGGGACACAGATCTGGTGTACTTGGAAGGGCTTGATTTGCTTCTTCTCTTGGAGGAGCTTCATTTTCAGTTGGAATCTGCTAATTTTCATTGTTATTTTTCCATTTCCAGCTTGAGTTTTCATCAAAGACTACATTCCTACTAATAATAACCATGCCATTTATTGGATTATACAATCGAAAAGCTTTGGATTGAGAACAATAGCCAATAAAAATGCATTTTTAGACTTTTCATCAAGTTTATGGTGATCTTGAGAATTTATGAAAGCATAAGCAACACAACCAAAAATTCTTAAATGACTTACCCAAGGTTTACTACCTTTCCAAGCTTCAAATGGGGTTTGATACAAAATAGCTCTTGTGGGAGAAATGTTCAGCAAGTAGGCTGCTGTAGTAATTGCCTAAGCCCAAAATTGATTTGGAAGATTCTTTCTTTTTAACAAGCTTCTAGCCATCTCTAAAACTGTTCGGATCTTTTGTTCAACTATTTCATTTTGCTCCAATGTATAAGATGCTGTCAGTTCCCTGTGAATTCCATTCTCCTCACAAAAAAGATTAAATTCATGAGATACAAATTCACTGCCTCTATCAGTACGGAGAACCTTGATGCTGTTGCCACTCTTCTTTTCAACTAATGCCTTGTATTTTTTGAAGTTGTCAAAAGTTTCAGATTTAAACTTCAAAAAATATACACAACTCATGGGACTATAGTCATCAATAAAGAATAGGAAGTATCAACTCCCACCAAATGATTCGGTATGCATGGGACCACATAAATCAGCATGCATTAATTCAAGACAATTAGAGGCCCTGTATAACTTTCCAACAAGAAATGATCTCTTACTTTGCTTTCCATAAACGCAACCTTCACATACGTTATCAAGTGATTCAAGTTTTGGTTCTTATTTCGACTTAACAATCTTAGTCCATTCATATTCAAGTGTCCATAACGCAAATGCCACAATCTAGATTCATCATCATGCTTTTTACTGGCAACCAATGCACATTTAACTTCTGACACTTCAAGAGAAAACATTTTATTTGCTGTCATTTTAACATTTGCTAGAATTTGACTAGAATTTTTTATTTTTTTTGATAACACATTTTCTATCATCAAACATAATAGAAAAATCATTATCTAACAATTGACCAACACTCAACAAGTTATGTGCTAGACTAGGGGCAAACAAAACATTCTGAATATCCTTAACTTTACCATTGCTAGTCATGACAGTAAAAATACCTTTTCCTTCAACCTGTATTTGCTTATTATCTCCAAGCCTAATCTGCTTCCTTTCTGATTCATCATGTTCTTTAAATATTACTCTCACGCTAGACATGTGATTTGAGCAATCACTGTTAACATACCAAACGTTATTGTCACAATTAACAAAATCAGAGTGGGCCATGAAAAGCATACTTTCCTCTCTTTTTTCCTCTGCATAGCTTGCTTGATCATTTTTATACCAGCATTCTGCTTCTATGTGGCCAAACTTGTTGCAATGATAACATTCCACTTCGTCTCTCCTATTGTTTGACCAATTAGATTGTCCTCTATCTCTGCCTCTGCGATGGCCTCTTCCTCGAAAACCTCCTCTGCCACGTCCTTGTTCCGATAGTTTTTCATTTTGATTTGAAGACTCCCCTTTTGCTTGAAAGACTTTCTCTTCGTTCTTCTCAATTGACCTATTTATCCTTACTTCATGAGCTTGCAAGGAACCCATTAATTCATCAAATGAAAACACAAATAAATCTTTAAATTCTTCAATTACAGTGACCATATGATCAAACTTGGGAGTTAAACTCCTCAGAACTTTTGCAATCAGTTTCATCATTAATCTCTTCACCATGCAACTTCATTTGACTAACAATTCCAATAAGACAAAAAATCTTGCACAGACTTGTTATTTTGCATGAACAATGTTTCAAAATCACAACGAAGAGATTGAAGTTCCACAATGATTACATTAGATGAAGCTTGAAACTCCTTGTGCAATATCGACCATGCTTCATTTGAAGTGGTTGCTGCAAAGATCCTTGAAAAAAATGGTTTCATGGACTGCTTGTTGAATGAACAAAAGGGCTTTGGAATCTTTCTTCACATTCTCTCTTTACCAATTATTGCCTTCTTCTGCATCATCATAGCCATTCTCGATAAGATCCCAGAGATCTTAAGTCTTGAACAACGTCTTCATCTTGATACTCCAGTACTTAAAATTCTCTCCTTTAAAATGGCAATTAATGGTTGCGAAAAATTCATTGAAGCTTCGTTTTGCTGCCATTCTTTGACTCAGTTGCTCCCAAAAGAAGGTACCTGCTATGATACCACAATGATGGATTTAGAGGCCAAGGAAATATTGATAATAAAGAAACACAATTATTGCAGAGGACAAAATGTATTGCTCCACATCTTTATTCATAAACTAGTCAAGTCCTTTTATAGAATTAGACTCCTAGAGATTCTCACCTAAAGTGAGAAAGTTAGGCAACCTTTTTTAGGTGCACTACGTACATGATAAGAACAAAATAGGAATAGGAAACTAATAATAAAAAGGACTCATTCAACAAAACTTATCCAAAAGCTAATATGCCATTTTGGATCATTCCCCAACATAACATAGATGATGTATCTGCCTTTATAGTTCTTCGGGTAAGCAGCAAGTGCAGCAGTAATGGTATTGTATTGTCCACTTCCATCTTTAGCAGCAACCGCTTTAGGTATGACTCTTCCATTGTCATGAACAGAAAAAGCTTCCTATGCAGATGCAGAAAACCATGTTGGACACCCATCATCACTTACAAGAAGGCGACAAGCCATAGGTTTTGCGTTTATCTTCAAATTCAAAGCCTCTAGAATGTTGGGGATCCCAGAAATAATGTCCAAAACCTTAAAAGTTCGCTTCTCTGAATCTTCTAAACCTCCTGCTTGCAAGTCCTTTAAAACCTTAATTTGATCATGTTTTAGTTCCGCATGCAACCAATTCTTGAGATCATAAACAACATGGTCGTCTACACTGTTAAGATCACCATCATCGCCCATGGTGGAAATGGTCGCCTCAAGACTTTCTACAGCGAATTTCAACAAGTTTTTGTAATCCTCGACATTCATCTTCATCCTCATTGTGTAGTCATGAAAATCAAAGAAAGGATCATTTCTCTTTCTTGACATAGAGATTCTTCTTCCTTAATGCCACAAGTCTATCGGACATGTTCATGGGTTTGAGAATTTGGTTTGTTGTTGCTTTAATTGCAGCCCTAATGTATTCTTTTGGATCATCTGTGCTATTTACGGTACCAAGTGTATCATAACAAAGCTTTTGGTGTCCCGTTGTCGAAGAAATGGCAGCAACAGCCTTAAATAATCATTTCTAAATAGAGGGATTAGAATTTCTTAATTTAGGAGGAATGAGTGGGTTTGAAATGGCATGTCTAATTTGTTGGCTTATACTATATTGGTTATTCTTGATCCCTTTCTAAAAGACATGACATGCACATTGTGTTGTGTCCTCTAATTAACTATACCAACTTGTTATGATTGGATCTTGGAGTTGGAAAAATAATTATGGCATTCTATAGCTTTCACAAACATATCACTAATTTCATTTTCTTCTAAAATATTGGGGGGAAAAAAAACCTAACTCACAAAATCAAATAAGGCTAATGAGATACTTAATATTATTATATATTGAGGGTGTTTGTGTTTAATTATAATCTTGTCAAACCTGATTATAAACAAATTATATAAATGTGTTGTGTATGGTTAGAGTTTTTTTCATAGATTGTAATTGAATTATTTATTTATTAAATTTTCTAATTATAATAATAAAAAAGAACAAATTTTACACTTTTTTTTTTTTTACTTATAATCAAATTTTTTTAATAAGTAATGCTACATATACACACATATTTCACACAAGTGCCACATCATATTCTTATCATGGTAACTATACAGTCTAAATCACCTATTACCATATTAGGCCAATAATTTTTTTTGATCTCATTAAAATTCAATATTAATATATATAACTATTTTCTATTTTTTTTCATTTTTCCCTCTTTCTCATTTATATCTCCTATTATTTCTCCTACATTCCTTCATAGGGTTTCTTAAATCTTTTTTCTTTTATTTTTCCAAATCAATGGAAACTAACAAAATGTTTAAAATTTTGTAACTTTGTCATAATTTTTATCCAACTTTTGTATTGTTTATTTGGTTGAAGAAAAAAAGTAAGCAATAGATAAGGAAATCAAGTCAACAAGTAGTATTGATGTCAAATTTTAAACTCACTAATATTTTTTTGCTTAAGTAAAAAAAAAGATATATTTTTGCATAGAGCATATTTAAAATTAATTCATAATAATAATATAATTACTAGAAGAATAATATGTTATATAATTAAATAGTTACTATTGTTTGAATAAAGTGATGACACACCAACAAATGATGCAACTAATTTTGACACATTAGTCGACCTATACTTTGGGTCACATCATTGATTTGATCTGAACCCTTGACATCTCAAACGAAATAACAAATTTTTAACCATTTTGACATGCCAATTATTTAGAATATTAACTCATACAAAACATAGGCATATATTAAATTTTAAGTGAAATAAGAAGAAAAAAACTTACTAAGTTTAAATAACACATTAACCTTTTTATCCAAAAATTTAAAACACCAATTAAAGGAAAAAATTTCTTATCTCACTTTCTCCTATAATTAAGGAAAATTTTAACAAAAAAATTCATGTATTGTTAACTTCAATTAATCAATTATTTTTGAAAAAAAAAATTCAACATCTTCTAAACTCATCTCATTCTCTCCATCTTATACAACAATTATAATATTTTTTACATTATATCTTAAAAAAAGAAGGGAACAAAAAAACCATTGATCATATTGGTAAATGAGAAATTTTGGTTTATAAATAATAATTTAAAACAAAATTCAGTTATCTCTATTGGTAGCATTTGGGTCACACACAATTCAAATTAATTTATTTTTTGATCTGAACAAATAAAGACTATATATGTTGAAATTATAAAATTTATGATAATTTTATTCCTATTACCTCGTTAAAGAATACTCAAATCCAATAAACAAAGAAATATATATTCTTGATTATTTGACCAATCATTTTAGTAATGTTTTGAATTCATGGCTTGGCCGGTCGAGACCGTGATCGGGTACTACCTTGGGCTAGATTAGGTCAAAAACCTGAAATAGCAATTGGCTCGGCCTAACTTGGATTGACCTGAATATAATTTAAGACCTAGTCTGAATTTTTAAAAATATTAAAAAAAAACAGAAGCTAGTAATGTAAATTTTTTATTTTTTATTTTTCATTGATTTCTTATTTATTATTTTTATGTCTTATTTGATATTAAATTATTATGTATACATAATATATATATATATTTATTTATATATATATTAAAAATAAAAAATTAATAATTTTTTAATATGGGTTGACCTTGCATTTGATACGGTGACCCAAAGCCCGAGTATTTGTGTGGGTCAACCCTGGTTGGGTTTCAATAAATAAATAAATAAACTATTTAAAAATATATATGCTGTAAATCATATCAGATGCTACTTCTCATTTGGTCAATAGAGTTAACCGAAGTTATTTGATTTTCTTTTGTTGCTATTTTTATTTTTTTACCGTGACCACCAAAATTTCCCTTAAAAAAGACAAATTCTTCTGAACACCGCCAGGCTGCAGTTGAGAGCCCAAGTTCGGCGATTCCACACTGTCGGAGAATTGGCTGCAGGTATGTGGTTCTCTTTCTTCTTCAACCTAGCTAATTCACATACCTACTCCCCTCTACTTTTCAAACCCCATTATTAGGCAGAGAAATTTACCAATTTAGGAATGGCGAATCTGGAAGTACTTGCTTTTGGTTAATAGATTTGGCGCATCATATAAATATAGCTACAGTGAGCTCAACATGAAATGAAATCTTGCTATTCCTCTAATTATTTTTAGAATAAATTGGGAAACTTCGATGCTTTACATGGCTTCTTTTATACTGGTTTTGTGTGGATTTTGAAATTTGATGGATACTTTGAGTTTATGTTGACTGTTGCTGTTGAAATAATTTAGGGACTGTATTTGGTGGGGAATCTCTTGTATAATTGTATTTTACATTCTTGTACCGTAAAGGTTTATGTTTCATTTAATTTTTAATTTTTTTTAATTAATTATAGGGTCTTTGTAAATTGGATTTTCATTGAAGTTGGTGAGAAAATGTGCTACAGTCAGTGTTCATATAAGATTACTTTACATAAACTGTCTGCTTATTGGTTTCTGAAAGTGTTTGCCCTATGTATGCATATAAGCATGCACAGATGCATTGACAAGTTTATAAGTGCTTTTACATCCCCTCTACACCTGAACACGGAACAAGTGATCCAAGATTCTCCTGTATCTTAGAGGGGATGACAAATGATATTACTCTCGTTTAATTTAGATTCTTTAGAATTATTTGTAACAAACTTTGATGTATATATTTATAATAAATTAGTCATTCTTCTTTGACACAGATAATAGTAGAATGCTCTTAAAATTTAATTAGCACATATAGTGGGATCGATTTCTATTATCTCTGGAAACTAACTGGGAGTAATTTACAGGATTAGTGCAAGATGACTGAAGTAGGCAGCTGTCAGAGTCTGCTTCTTGATAATACCGGACACCTGCAAAAGAGGAAAATTGATAGCAAGTGCTTTTAGGAGCCTCAAAAAGGTACATCTTAATTGCGTAGTGATCATTGTTGGGAATATCAGTGGAAGGTTGTCTTGAAGATGTGGTTGAGTTAATTAGTAATTTCTGGATCACTTTGTTAGCTGTCATATTTTCTCTAGGTGTTTAGTAGGTTGATAGAAAATGATTCCTTAGTGCGTAGTTTATATTTGATTTTGTTGTATCTTATTGTTTTCTGTAGCTGAATCCGTGTTTTCATTTATATTCATATGATTCTAAAGACAAAAATGGGGAAGAAGGAAAGTAATATATTGAACTTATAGCATTCCGCCATCCTGAACTAAACTCACTTGGTTCCGTGACATTCAATGAAGATGCAACTTAGTTCATTAGAGCTAATAAGCGAGATGCAACTCTAGCCAAACACATATTAGAGATGAAGGATGCAATTATAAAACTTTGGCAGATGAAAATAGGACTTGGATCCCAAGCCAGACCCAGATCTGCTTTAATGACACGATATTTATTTTACCCACAGTCATGGATATACACATTTGAGACCTGCAATTCTCCAGAGGTTGGCAGAGATAAGTATGTTCTATTGGAATTTGTTGCAGTTCCTCATAACAGTACAATTATTTTGTTGAAAATGTTAGATCTGCTCATTTGTCACTTTTGTATAAACATGCATTATTGCTTCTGCAATTAAGTCTATGTATATCTGTGTGTGTGCAGGTGTGGTACCAACCAGTCCCAAGTGTAACTTGTACTGCAATAAGATGTGCTTTGAATAGTCATAAAATAAATCAGATCCTCTTTTCCTAGAAACATCCCCTTATGCTTCGTAGTAATTATTGTACTAGAAGATCCTGTTGAGATTTGATGGGTTTCCCATGTAAAGGGATAACAAGAGTTAGTTCTACATCGAAAGAAAATAAGATACGTGAAGGACATACATATGGTAGTTGACTCTAAACCTATAGGCTTAAGCTTTTGGGTTCAAGTTTGTTCACTATCATGTATATGGGCCTTTACTTGGTGGACTTCTACATTGCATTTCTCCTGAATTGTGATTTTATTGTTTCCTCAATGGAGATTGAGAAACAATTTTAACATGCATACATTTATTCTCTGCTTGTTGTATTCTTATGTCTATGCTCACAAACATTGCTAAATCGCAAGGTTGGTTAGTAATAGTAAGTAGTCTTAATTACATTCTGACATGAAATATCCTGGGATGATATATTAATTGTATCATCAGAACTTAACATCTATCAGCGATTATGTTTCAACATTTTTTTTCATCTGTCTTCATGTGTGCGAGAGAGGGTTCAATGAAACTTTGAGAAATGCAACATTATTTTTTATCTTGTAGTATAAACTGACATCTGTTGTTACTTAATTAGTGGTTGTGCACATAATCACCTCATGATGCTCTAGAAGGAATTGATTTACAGCTACGTTTTCTTGGGATAGGGGGGAGTGAGGGGGTTCTGGGACACAAAAAAACCCTTGGGGACTGGATAATGCCTTTCTCTAATATCAATTTTTACTGTTATAGTACTTAATAAAAGGAACCAACTAAACATACATGGTGTTGTTCATATGGAAGGTATAATTCTCCTCCAAATGGGAAACTGCTATCTGGTCTTTGGGCCGCAGTTGTATACCACACACCAAACAAGTTTAAGAGGCAGACTCTACATAGATCACCTGAGCGCAGATTGTATGACCATGATAGTTCCATTACATGTTATGAATTGTCCTCATTGTACTCTGACTCAAGTGCTCCACAAACCTGGCAATTCTTATCCGGTCTTCCTTGACTCTGAAGGCTGACCTCCCCCCATTCCCTCTTTCTGTCCAGTATCAGAGCAGGCCCTTCAAAATAAAACTGGTTGCTATCACTTTTCTGTTGGACAAAAAGCTATCATATCTAGAAGCTTTGTAAGTCTGTATTCACACTTCCATTTGTCAAAGGGGTCAAACTTCATAATTCTTCTGAGATTCGGATCCCCGCACCTTTCCTTCTTAAGCATGAGTGGTTTAGTGGAATGTTGTAATCATCTTCTTCAGTCCACTAAAATCCACACTTAGTGAATAATAAATTTCTGTTTATGGATAGCTGTCACTTAAGATCACGGATTCTACTTACCATACATGGAAGATTTGAGGTTTAGCACATAGAGCCAGACCTTGTTTGGATTACAGACAAGACTTACTAGATCTGTTCAGTTTGTGGATAATTAATGACATATCAAGTGGTGACAAACGTGTTGTGCTTGTCTAAAGCTAAGATCACTTTATTGGTGGTAAATTAATAACTAGATATAAGGGTTATGGTTCCTGTATGATAAGTGTCATTCATGGCTCAAGTGTTTTTGATGTGGGTTCGGGTAACGCTATGTCGTCTGATGTATCCCACAGATCAGCCCTTATGCAAATGATCATATATCATAAGATAATGTTCACAATAATTAGGCAATATACTCCATAGTGAAATTCCTGTATTAGTGAATATGCCATTTTTAAGATGTTATTAGTCTTTGATCTAACACTTAGTGCTTGACAATGTTTGAATTTTGTAAGATCAAGATGCTTATTTTATGTAACTCATTCCACTAAAGAGACTGCTGAAATTTCAGGATCTCATAAGGAGACTATGGCTTTGTGCTCTATGGATATATACTTCATAACAGTAACTCTATCATTCTTCTTGGTAGTTTTTAGTTTTCTTTTTCTTTTTTCCCATTTAGTAATTGTTTACTTACTGAATCATAAATCACACATACCTTGGTTTAATATGTTTTGACAACAATTTTGGAATAATTGCAATTTAAAGCCCCTTTCTTGTTATTTAAAATTATTAAGTTATGTGCTTAACTAGAAGGTATGACTCAAGGATTTGTAATCTGGTGCAGTAACATCAATTGGTCATTCTCGAATATGAGACAGTCATAATCCTTTTCCAGCTAATAGCCACTCCTCAAAAGCATCCTTCTTATCTTCAGATCACAAGTGATTGTGACTCAAGTGACCAATTGCATAGTGGGCTCGATATGTTTGAGAGTCTGTTCATATTGCTTGGGCAAAGGGCAGGTATATATGTTATTTCCATGTTCTGAAACGTGATGAAATGCTTTATGCTGTTCAACAGCTGCTGTAAAATAAATAGGTGCTCATGAGCAATTGAAAAACTTGCTGAATTATTTGTTAGCATGTTGATAATGCAAGTTGAATTTAACAATATGTAAAAAAAAACACGTGCAATTACAGGGGCCAGATGGGTGAGATGATTAACCGAGTTGAAACTGAAGTGCAATGACTAATTAGAGGCAGAAAAAAAAAGTAGGTGACCACTGACTCACTGAGTGAGAGACAACCCTTTAAGAAAGATACCCACTTTGGTTTAGTCATAAATAGTTAATCAGATAAAGACAAAGTCACTTAAGCATATCATCACGTTTAGAATGTTTAAAAACTTAATATGGAAATTTTGAAATGTTCAAGAAGACTAGATTCTTACTAATCTGCCATTATAATTGGAATCTTGCTTGTCTTTTTTATTTACCGAGTACCTTTTTTTTTTCATGCCATTAAGTTTGTGATTGTGTCCTTTACTAATCACTTTAAGCCAATCACTTTATAATAAAAAGTATATTTTTGAAAGAGGAAAGAAAGAAAACAACTGAAAGTTATATATTCTCGTGAACTTTAAGTACAGTTTAACATTTGGATCACGTATGTGCTTCTTTCTTTTCCTTTTCCCCATATTAGTGAATAAATTCAATGAATATGAGACTATCTGCTTCACATAACCAATATCAGAAAGGAATTTTGATTCTCCTAATGTTCCAAGTTGGAAAATGAGTTATCTTCCTTGAATCATAATTGCCCATATTTGTTTATTTTTTTTATAGGAGCATACTTATCCATATTTGGATGCGTGAAACATGCTAATCCACTTAGATCGTAGTTCAAAGATGATCATGATTAAGTGACACGTGATTCATATGAAAAACATGGGAGGATTTAAATCGATCAAGATTACTGTCATGTAAGCATCTTAATGATCAAACTGACCATTGATTAGTCCATTTGACATCTATCCAGCAGTGAGAAAAGAGAACAAAAACAAATATAAAACACTTAGTGCGTTGAATATGCTTTGAATTTCTTAATTCTAACCCACTACTATGCCTGCACAATAAGCTTTCTTAGATATTGTTATTTCTAGATATTTTTTTCCCAAGAGACCCAACTGACTTGATACTCATGATAAAATTTGTGGCTGGCTTTGACTAAAATTTAGAAAGATGAATTGTGTCAATGTTTAGAGTAGTTTTCTTCAAATGAATTATTAATTTATGATATGACTAAAAAAATGTTTGGCCCTCGATCAATCGATTCCCCTTTCCTCTTCATTTTGTTGGACCAAAGCTTGCCACTATCCTTTATGAAGGATGTTTTACTCTCTCTCTTTTCCTTTTCAATTTCCATTTTCAGTGGTGATAAAAAATTTTGATGTTACTTTAAAAAATATGACATCTAATCATGTATTTATTTAAGATAGGAAATTTATAAAAAGAGAGATATCTCTCGTTGCATGTAACTCACGAGTTCGATATATCTTATAAAGAAAAAAATGTAAAATGAGTTTTTTCAATACAAGAATAGAAAAAAGGTCTGCATAAACAACAATTTAAACCAATTAAATGGGAATATGCACAATAATTTATTAAGATACAATTTTCTTTTAATTACTTCAAAAATTAGTTTTTGATGAATGAAACTTTTATGAGTTTACTCAATGCATAGAGAATGGTTGACCATTTAGACACAATTAGCTAGATGTTGATGTCCATAACATTGATTGGTATTTGCACTTCAAGACATAATTATTATCACTTAATCAAGATGAATAATTGACAAATTTAAATGTCCCAAAGCCTAAACGTTCCACTTGTTTTTAGGTGTTGAGGTCTGTCAGTAGGCTTAATTAATTAGCAACCTTAGTAAATAATTTTTCCAACTATAGTGGATAGAAAGAAAAAAAAACCCTCAAACCACCCATTTGATTGGAGTATGCTTTAAATAACATAGGTTGGCATGCCACTACCTATGCAATTAAGATGGTGACTATTTTAATCATGAGTAATCTTCATAAATTCTATAATCTTGAGATAGTCTTGACATGTATAGCATGTTTCTTAACTAGATTAAAGATGTAAATTAATTAAAATACGGATATATAAGCTCCCTTGGACATAATCTGATAACTACATAAAATCACCAATTAATTTTTCCAAATTATACTTGATTAACGGGGAAAATGGACCATTATCTATTGCAATGATTTCAAAATTTGGTGTAATACATCTGTTGAGCATAATCTTAGACTAAATTAAATTATTTTCACCCTAATAATTATTATACTATTGTTGTTGTGTGAAATTAGAAAATATTATCCACTGAAGCTTTCAATTTAGTGAGTGAGATCATGTCATGAAAATATGAAGCAGCCAAATGCACTTGGACAAAATATGTTTTCTTTTAATTACATTGCAATTAACTTTTTATTATTTATATATCTATCTCTAATATAATCTTTCTTGACATAAGAACAGACATAATTATTTTGAAATTATATACTTTATATGAGATTCGCATCCAACTGAATCGTAATCATGGAAATTGATTGATTTTGGCCATAATATACATTTATTATACATAAATAAACACTTGATTCACAAGTTTCTTAATTCCATTCATCTGGCCATGCTAGTATTTTTTCACTTTTTCAATTTCTCCCTCGCTAACGTGGTTAACCTTCTATGAGTCTTAACTCAAATAGATTCAATTAATTTATAAATTCATTATGTGTTAATTAGGATTAAGTTGTCCAGATATCTCTCCTAATAAGTATTTTTCTACGGGCTTAAACCATTGACATTATAAAGACACCTCAACTGCTGAGTTCAAGCGTGTCTTACCACTTAAATTACATATTGTGAATTATAAACTCACGTTAAGTTGCTCATACAACCAATATAAAACTATTGCCCATACAACCAATAATCCATAACACTCTGATTTCTCAACTCTCAATCTCATACCTCTCATAGTGTTTTGCTTTTTCTTGTAAAAAACAGAAATATAAATAACACAAACTATTTCCTTTAAAAGATTTCCCTTACTTAAAAAAGGAAAAAAAAAAACAAACAAACAAAGAATGAGAACGATGAAAGTTTTATTTATTGGATGTTTATTAGATGAAACATCTTAATTTTATGATAGATATTCAATGTACAACAAGAAAAAATAAAGTTAACTTTAATGATAACATATCTATGTCCACTTTGAACCAATTAATAGCCTAAAGCTTTTTGAGAAAGGGAATCTATTATTTATCAGCTTGTAGAAACTTTTATCTGAAAAAAAGTTTAAGAACTTTAAAATTTTCCAATTAATGGCCTAAAACATTTTTGAGAAAGAGTATCTATTATAAATGACATAATAAATAATAATAATCTATGTTTTACAATTTATTGTCATAAATAATAATCTATATTTTATAATTTAAAATATATAATATATAATATAATTGATATTTGAGAATTAGAAAATTTTGAGATTCACACAACATCAATTTACATATCTAATATTTTGACACATAATATTGTTAAATCACCATTAATATACAACTATCTCTATTAAATTATATTATTTTGTCCACATCACCCCCTAATTCTCTCTCCTAAGTTTATTATGCAAAATATAAGCATTTTCTTTTTTAATCTAATTTCTATTTTATTCTCTCTCCTCCTTGGCCCTTGCTATGTCTTTTCTCACTTATGAAACACATCAAAGTTTTTTTCTATTTCTCTCCATTATTTCTCATTTTCGCAACTTCATTTGATAGTTTTTAAAATATATTTTGTTTGAGTACTTTTTTTTTTTAGTTTACTCTCACTCTCTATATTTGACAAACAAAAATATACCTTACAGGTACACGAACAATCTAAATTGACTTATATCCATTTATAAACAAAAATAACTTAACTTCAACAAATAAAATATCCAAAAAGTATTATAATGACTAATTTTTAAAATGATTTCTTCACTGCTTAATAGAGGTAATCAATTATGAAAAAATCAGAGCAAATCTATGTGTAAATCAAGTCAGCAAGTAGTATTAAAATCAAATTTTATATTAATTTTGCTTAAATGAAAAAGATATTTTTATAGTGCATATTCAAAATTAAAACTAAAAATCTAAATAACAAAAAATATTTATTTAATAGTTAAAATTTCACAATATATAATATAACTATCAGGAGAATAACATGCTGACATAGTGACATATAATAAGATAAGTTATTGCATCGATTAATATTTATGAAAGACGAAAAACCTAGTATATAATAAAATTGTTACTGTAGCTTGAATGAGGTAATGACATATATATCAACAAATGATTCAACTAAATTTTGACACATAAGCCGATACCTAATACTTTGGTATCACATAATTGATGTGATTTGAACCCATTGACCTCTCAAACAAATTAATAAATCACTAACAATTTTGATATGTCAATTATTTAGAACATTAACTCATACAAAATATAGACATAATATTAAATTTTAATTAGAATAAGAAAAAAAAAAAAACTTACTTGAGTTTAAATAACACATTAACCTTTTTATTCAAAAATTTAAAACACCAATTAAAAGAAAAAAATCTCATAAAATCTCATATTATAATTTCTTCTTTTTTTTTTTACCCCCACTATGGAAACTCAAAATAAGTATATAATTTAATTAGTGTTATCTTTAATAATAATTTAATCAAAATAGAATATATTTGGATTCATAAAAAAAAAATTAAATAATAAAAAAATTAATAATGCTGATCATAATATTCTATTTACACAAATTAAAAAATTTATAAATTTAAAATAAAATAATATATACATGCCGAGTTCATATCTAGTTTTTAATAAAAGTAAACTATTATCTTTAGAATAAAACACTTTTTTGCTATGAAAACATCGATTTTCAATTAAGATAGTTTCTTCAATATTATAATATATATATATATGTTACGCTTTTTCTTATAAAGTTTCTAAAACTTTTTTAAAGATTATCTAAGGCTGTGTACCTCAATTAAGTATATGTATTTATAAAGTTATAGTTTTTTGGAAGGATCTTGAAGTTATAATGATGGTGCCTTTCAAAGCAAATTTGATGTGTTGTACCAATAAAAGAAAACAAATTTGATGCAAGCCTATTCTTCTTTTTCTTAATAATTATGTAGTGTCTTAATCTTATTATGAGTCTCTCAAATATTTCATATTTTCGATCATTTTTTATTATCTTTTTTTGCATTAAATCAATATGATCCTTTCTAAAAAAAAAAACATCTAAATAACTGTGTTCGACCTCTTTTTGCAAGTTCTTTATAAAATTAATATATGTATAAATAATTAGTGTTCGCAGAGAGAAAAACAAAAAACAAAACAAAACAAAGTGCTCCTTGTACCAAGCAATGCAATTCCGCTATAGTCCGACTACTGACTATATGAAATTACCAATACTACAACGAAATTTACTAACAAAAAATGTCTTTATTTGCAATGACAATTTCATCAAGAACTACCCACTTAACACGTACTACATTAGAAATCATTGTTTGGAGCTTTGGATTGGACGAAAAATAAAAATCACAATTTTCATACCCTCAAAAAAATTATATTCCTAGTTGAGACTGGTGAAACATAAATATGGTTCCCTCTACTATATAGGCCATTTTATTGACTTTGCTCCCATTGGAGGAATTGCCAGGGAACCTATTCCTCTCTAAAGAGCAACAATGACATCTTGGGTGGAAGGAATGAACAAATTTTTCTGTCTACAATTATTGTCTCTAATTAACTTTTCTTTACTTTTTTTTTTTTTTTTTTTTTGTCACCTTCCTTAAATCCTCAAGCAATTTCAAAGCACAAACCTTGGCCTCCTCTATAAAAGAGCTTCCTAAGCAAAGCTTGTTTATGCATAAGCAATTCCCTTACAACTCTTTGAAGTCTCAGAGCTTACACTACATATAATCCCAAGCTCTACTTGGCCATAATTAGTAGGTGATGAAGAAGCGAATGGAAGCAGAATCAGCTGCCAAAATTGATGAGCAGAGATGGGTTTATGATTCTTCAATGGATCATAAAGGCAGGGCTCCTCTTAGAGCTTCAACTGGTTCTTGGAAAGCTGCCTTCTTTATTATTGGTAAGGAATATATAGTTACCTATACACTGTTTTTTGAACGTAATGTGCAAGCAAATAGTAGAGATACCTTACAGCATCTGTTTCTTTTTGTTTGTTTGGGTTTCAAGAAAGTGAAGGAAAACTCATTTATTTTACATAATCTCCTAACTTGCACAGACTTATTCTTTTAGCCCATCATCCAAGAAGCTTAATGTATGTCAAGCATCAATATGCTTTACACTCCCCTCACATGTGCTAGGCCCTAATAGCATGTGTTAAGTCTAGCAACTGGGGTAGGAATTTCCATATATTCTATTATTCTGTTTCTTTTCTTAAGCCCCCATAGGACAGTCAATGAACAGAAAAGATAAACGATGATGTATTCAGAGCATATTTTTACACGTCAACTTATGCCGAATCTTAACCAATAATCGAATACCAAGGAGTTAGCTTCGGCATGATACCCATATTTATGTGAAAGAAAAAAAGATAGCAACATAATATAAGAGTGTTAGAAGTGAAAACTTCATTTTGCAGCATCACATATGAGACTATACATTGGAAATCTAACCGGGAAGCTATGATCTGTATCTTAGAAAATGCAAAGCCACACATTATTTCTTTTAGTACTTATGGAGTACTAGGCAGTCAAACAAGGTAGGGTTAACTTTATTCCAAGGAACATCATCCGGAGTAATTGTCAAGAGCTTCAAAAGGTTATGTATAAAGTTCCTACTGACCTCATTTTTCCTCCATTTGCTACCACAAACAACAGTAACTACCATTATAGATCAATATCCTAGTATTTGATCCTTATATGGTATCAATCCCATGTGTCTGGTGGGTGCTTCTGTACACTGACCACCCTATCCCAACTTACAGAAACAAGTAAAGTCTTCTGAAAATAAGCAACTGGACATGGTCTTCATCATATTTTCAAATCCCAAATCACATGGGCACTAATCTTCCATTAATTCTTTTTTTCTTTATCTTTCGGCTGAAATATGGTTGGCCCAGGCAAGGAATATTAAGTTATGGTTCAAGGTTTTATGCCAGTCCAACTTACTTCTTTTGAGTTATATAGTCAAATTTATAGCACAAGTTTGAGTGCTGCTTCACTCATATGATTGTCCATAGCACTAAAATGTGCATAAAATTTTACGAGTTAACCGCTTTTAGTCAAGAATACCATAAGTGGAAGTAGTCACTACTACTATTTTTTGAGGTCAAGAAAATGACATATTTAGGCTGTGTTTTGTATAGGTGAAAACAGAGAGGAATTGATTGAAACGGACATGAAAACTCAATTAGTTAAGCATAGCTAATTCTGTTCCATGATTTTGCTTTGTAGTTATGTCACATGGTCATTGAGTTGTGTGAATATTTAATTCTTTGGCAGCAATTGAATTCAGTGAGAGGTTGAGTTACTTTGGAATAGCAACTAGCTTAATCATTTACCTCACAAAGGTAATCCATCAGGACCTGAAGACAGCAGCTAAGAGTGTAAATTATTGGTCTGGGGTCACTACATTGATGCCCCTACTTGGAGGGTTCTTAGCTGATGCATACTTGGGAAGATTCTCAACTGTCCTTGCATCAACTATTGTGTATCTCATGGTAATTCATCTCATTTCATGTTATATTTCTTTTTACTTGTGTCAAGTTTAGTTTTTGTATGGAATTTCAATTAAGACATTTCTGTTTTGTGGAAGAACAGGGTTTGGTTCTGCTTACAATGTCCTGGTACATGCCAGGCTTAAGAGCATGTGATGCTAATATGTGCCTTGAACCGAGAAAGATTCATGAAGTGGTTTTCTTCCTTGCAGTCTACTTAATATCCGTAGGAACGGGAGGGCATAAGCCTTCCTTGGAGAGCTTTGGAGCTGACCAATTTGATGATGATCACCAGCAAGAACGAAAGCAGAAGATGTCGTTCTTCAATTGGTGGAACTGTGGCCTTTGTAGTGGACTTGTACTAGGAGTTACTGTGATTGTCTATGTGCAAGAGCACGTAAATTGGGGAGCTGCTGATATTATTCTTACAGCAGTCATGGCTGTATCTTTGCTCATATTTATTATAGGAAGGCCATTTTATCGTTACAGGGTGCCAGCAGGAAGCCCCTTGAAACCAATGCTGCAGGTTCTTGTTGCTGCCCTTTCCAAGAGAAAGCTTCCTCATCCATCCAATCCTTCTCAATTTTATGAAGCTCCCAAGTCCCCAAACACCCACGGAAGGCTTTTGTGCCAAACCAGGAGTCTCAAGTAAGCATAAAAAATTTTCAATTTCAACCTGAAAATGCTCAACTTAATCCTTATGATGCACCAAAGTACAAGTATGTTTGATATTTACTGGTTTTATGTGTTCTAGATTTCTTGACAAGGCGGCAATTCTCGAAAACAATGGGAATACAGCTGAGAAACAGAGTCCTTGGAGACTTGCTACTGTAACTAAAGTTGAAGAGATGAAGCTGATTCTCAACATGATCCCTATATGGGTATTTACCTTACCATTTGGAATCTGTGTAGCTCAAACTTCTACATTCTTTATCAAACAAGGAGCTACCATGAACAGAAAGATAGCTAATGGCTTTGAAATACCCTCAGCTTCAGTTTATGCACTTGCTGCAATTGGGATGATAATATCTGTCACCATTTATGATAAGATTCTTGTCCCTGTGTTACGTAGGACAACAGGAAATGAGAGAGGCATCAACATCCTACAGAGAATTGGTTTTGGAATGATTTTCTCCATTGCTACAATGATAGTGGCAGCCTTAGTAGAGAAAAAGAGACTTTATCATGTTGTGAAGGATCCTCTAAAGGGTTCTCTTTCAATGAGTGTGTTCTGGTTAGCCCCACAATATCTTATCATCGGCTTTGGTGATGGGTTCTCTCTTGTGGGATTGCAAGAATACTTTTATGGCCAAGTTCCAGATTCTATGAGAAGCTTAGGTATAGCATTTTACCTCAGTGTTATTGGAACTGCAAACTTCATTAGCAGTTTGTTGATAACAATCGTTGATCATGCAACAGAGAAGAGGGGAAAGAGTTGGTTTGGTAAGGATTTGAACAGTAGTCGTTTGGACAAATTTTACTGGCTACTCGCGGCAATAACCACTGTGAACTTGTTCATATTTGTCTTCTTTGCCAGTAAATATTCTTACAAGAATGTGCAGAAGGTGGTAGTGGCTGACTGCTATGAAGGCAAAGGAGATGAAAGTGGTGCAGGGTCAGCAGTTTGATCTTAAGGCCAATACCATACTTGTAGTATACAAAATATAAGCTTATTAATTATTAGTACTATCAGTTTCTGCTCAATTTCTTAATGAATGTATGGCAGACTAATCTGTGTTATGATCAAGCCACCAGTTACTGTTTTATGCAGAAAGACACTCTGGCATCTGGGAAATGATAGTGAGCTTAACTTAAATAATCATGAAAAATTTGTTAAACATTAAGGAAAAATTAGCAAGTTTATGTGAGTTGTTTTAGTCTAAGATTGTATCACTTAAACAATAATGTCTGCACTTGAAGGAACTTTCCACTCTCCTTGTTGCTTAGTACTGACTACTGAGGTGAGTGGCTTCTGTTGTATTTTCTGGTGCAGGCTTCCTCCTGCTGGTCCATGTTCTTCTTTTGATGAATAACAAAGTTCTGAATCATCATTTAAAGTGTCCAATCTGCAGAAAGACAACGGACTCAGAATACCCAACAAGGTGAACTTTTCTGTGACATAATAACACTAAGCAGTGCAGCACAAGCGAGCTCAAAATTGTACTTGAAACTGTGACAGTCAGGAGTTAGGACATAATGTTGTCTAAAACAAGTAAAGGTTCACGAAGTTAGTTAGGACATAATGTTGTCTTACACAAGTAAAGGTTCAAGAAATTATGTGGTTGCCAATGTAGGGGTCCCCAGAGGGACCTTTATAGGTCTTAAACCCAAAAATTCTGATGCCCTTATGACTTAAGAAAGAAGGTACTTCGCATTTTTTGTAAAAGAAAGTGAAGCACTTAAAACCAATCAATATTCTTTCTACTTTCATTATTTGCTTTGCTAATGGACCAATTAATAAGCTTCCTCCCTCTTCACCTCAATTATATATATTCCTCGTATAATTGAGTTGTTCCCATTATCCCAAAGGATTTAATCACTCTATTCATTCCATAATTTTTCTTTTCTTCCAATAATTAAAAACTTATTCTCAATGATACAATAATTAGCTTAGTGAAAAATTACGGCCCACCCACAGCCATAACCACGCATTTGGAATATTTTTAGAAATATTTACCCAAAAAAAAATGTTAAAAGCCAAACCCATTTAAAATGTACCAAAAAAAAGTTTAACACTTTTTATACCACTTTTACCCTTAATTTTTTATTATAAATTTTAAGTTTAAAATATTAATGAAAGTGAAATAGTTTTTAAAAAATTACATGATAGAAAAAAATATTAAAAGAGATAATGAGAACTTTTTATTAATTTTTAGAGTTTTTTATTCATTATATAATAAATTTGTTTTCTAATTTTATATTATGTAATTTTAAAAAAAAATTATTTCTCTTAATTAATATTTTAAACTTAAAACTAAAAATAAAAAAGAGTAAAAATGTTATAAAATTGTTAAACTGTTAATATAAAATTTCAGATTTATTTGGAGGAAAAAAATTAGAAGTATGAGTTCATAGGTATGTAAATTTACTACAGAACTTATTTCATATTTTTATGACTTATTTAGAAAAAATAATTAAAAGTATGGGTTTTAAGAATGTAAATTTATTATAGAATTTTTTTAAAATGTGAAAGACAATTAAGACTTATCCTTATTTTTATTAATATTTTAATATAAAAAAATAAATAATGAGGGTAACAATAACATAAAAATTTATTAATATAAGATTTAGAATTTAACAAGCATGAATTTTAAGTATGAAAATTTAATATAGAATTTATTTAGAATGTGAGAGGAAAGTAAGAATTTTCCTTACTTTCCTCAAAAAAAAAATAAAAAAATTATTACAAATGAAAGGCTAAGAGTTGGTACTAGGCTATGAGATGTATCCAACGGGCTATACTTGGCACGCCTTGATTGACCGCAAATAACATGTAATAACCCGGCGGAGCAACCATCCCATTTGGCGGTGCAGTACACCCGATTTTGTACTGGCCGTCACCGTCAGGTATGGCAGGTGTAACGGCTAATTTGACCAGTCTTTGACCTTGCGAAAATGAATGTGTGGCAAAAGGTGCATTACCCAAATTCACTTCCACTATCCCCACCACCGGCAACGAAACCGTTATAACCACATCGAAAACGTCCCCGTAACGAACAGTCTCGGGTATTCCTTCTATTGTGGGTCGAATATTAGCCCGATCCGCTGACAAATACTCTGGCGAAAACGCCTCAATCCTCAGCTCAGTCGGGTATTCAGCATTGAATTTGTAAAAGTAATGTGGGTTACTTCCAGCAATCAATACCCGCCCGTCAGGCAACAAATTAGCCGTTGAATGGTACATTCTGGGTACAATACCCGGATTCAAAGTCATGAACCGCAAACCAACGGGTTGATCCGGTCGATACAGAAGCGGGTACAAGCACGGATTGGAAGCCATTTCAAACCCTTGAGTCCCAGATTGAGCTCCGTTAACAATCAAAACTTCACCAGTAGGAAGCATAACCATATCACCCATTATCCGCCCGAATGGCATGTCCTCCATTTCCCAAACCGGGTCGAGTTCCGTCGCCACAATACGCCCACAACTACCGTGAGCCGGTGTGTCAGTAGTTCTCTGGATAAAAGCACCATACTGGGCTCCACCACAAACCACAATCACAGCCGTTGAATAATCTCCCTGAAGGGACAGCATCACCGATGATCCACCAGATGGGTAATTACGTGGGCCCCCATCCAACGGTGGATAATTTTTCAAAATAGTATTTCTCTGGTAATCATACAAGACGGCTTTGTTGTTAGCGAAGATGAAGAGGTGGCCGTTGGGAAGGAGGTGTACGTAGGGGTACAAGTTGTCCATCTGATTATCCTCCACGTCCGCGAGAAAAGGAAACGAAACGGCGCCGTCACTTCTCGGGGGATAAAACTCAACTGTATTGGCGGCTCTTCCACCGACTATGATTACCGACCCGTCTGGTAAAATCTGGTTAGTCGCATACCATCTTCCGTTCACCAATTCGACATCGTTTAGCTCCACCCAATCACACGACCCGTTTACTTCACACGGTTCGAATTTCCTGATCTTATTAACTCCATCCATATCACCGCCGGTTTGCAAGAGAGTCCCATCGGGTAGGAATTGACCCGAAGAACACCACGTATCCGTGAGGATCATGAGGGGTCGGATTTGGTTGGTTTGCAGGTCGAGTTGTACAGAATGAGCGTAGCAATCACGCTTTAAAACGGCGTCGATGGGATCAAACCGGCAGTGACCTTTTCGGAGCATTTTTCTAGACGGACCAATGTTTGTCCGATCAAGAAGTACCACCGTATTGAACCGTGTAACAGCCGTGTGCATAGAGGACACGCCAGCGTTGGGCACCAAAATTTCCCACGTGCCGGGGAGTTGAGCACGTGTGAAGAGACAGTAGTGTATGACTGTGATCACATAAACGAAGAGGAAGAGAAACCATTGCGGATGCGATAAATCACAACCCATTATAGAGTGAGTGCGTGGGAATTTGTTGTGGATAGGGTTAAGTGGAGGAAGCGAAGGTGATGCTTCTAATTATAAGAAATTGCTGAGTGAAATGTTGATGCTGTTTTGGCCATAATTGAAAAGGATTTGGACGATTGGGTAGGTGAAATTTACAGTAGGACACGATTAGATTGAATGTGGACCGTTGATCTGAGCCTATGTTAAAAGGATTATGATCAGAGGGTGTGAAACTAGCTGGGATTTTTCGAAGGTAACGTCGGCAAATTACGAACTTTATAACACAGGATTGACACGTTGGAAATTTGGAATTGACGTACTTGGTTTTTAGCAGAAAGAAGAAGGAAGAAGGTGGGTGATGAAAGCGTCAGTTTGAGGCCATATCGGAAGACAAGTGGGTATCCACAAGGGTATTTATTATAAATCAGAAATAATTATTATATTATACTTTTTTAATTAATATATAATTTTCCGACATACAATAATATAAAATTAGGTTAACATAATAAAAATGTCCTTAAAAATTAATCATTCATAAAGTAATAAAAATTTAACTTCATCTATGATATTTATATAATTTATATAATTATTTAATTATATATTTCTTTTTATTATTATTGCTTATACTTTTACTTTTTTTTAAATATTAGTTAACTATTTTATTTTACTTATTTATTAATATTTTATTTTATTCAAACATAACTTCTTCTTTTTTATAATTATATTATATTTTTATTATTTAATAGGATATGAAGAGTAATTTTGTCATTTAACTAAAATATGTTGGCCCAAAAGGGTAATGCAAAAAAGGGAAATGAATAGGTTTTTCAAAAAATTTAAAGCTTTAAAAGCATAATCGAGTAATTCAAGAGAAAACAGAGCAAAATTTAAAAGAATACAACGAATTTGTAGTAGCTCACTAAAACCGGCTGCATCCACTCTCCACTATTCTCGAGATTTCACTATGAAATATTTATAAGATCACACAACACCTCTACTGCTGAAACGCAACCTTACTAATCTTATAGTACTTGGTCAATCCTATCTAAATTACAGGTTTTAGCTAGATCTAACTAAATTACAGGACTTAACCACACCTTCAATGATTGAATTGCAGGGCAATCAAAACCTTACACAAGCAGAACTTTACGAAGCCTAACACCTAGGCTATTTAATATGATATGAAAATTTTCATCTTTTTCTGTTTAACTGATCTTGAAGTAGGATGCTGACAATGTATGATTTGGAGAGAAGCTTGCTCGACTATTTCTGAAACATACATTCTTTTTATATAACCTTACCTGAAGCATGAAAACAATAGTTCCTCAAAAGATTATGACCGTTGTGAAAAGAGTAGAGGAGCAATGAGCAGAAATATCATTTCTTGTGATAAATGTCTCCTTTAGCATAAAACTAGGAAGGTAGTGTTTGTAACTATTATGAGCAACGCACTAGCACACTTTTTAGACCTTAACTTACTAATTTGTCTTCTTTTGAATTTTGGCTAGAAAAGCATACGTTTGAAGTTTGATCAATTGAGTAAAAAAATTCTCAATCGTTATTTCTTCCAAATGATGTTGTACGGATAAATGAAACGTTTCATTTTATAGCAGCTAAGTAGGTGAAAATTCAGCCGTTGGAGTACAGTTAATCACATTTGAGCTGACTGGCTCCAAATTTTATTTTTTTTATAGTAAACTAATCTTTTTTTAGTTGAAAGCTTCAACTTACTTTCTAAGATATTACATTCAGTTGATTTCTTCAGCTGGTAGGCTTTAGTAAAACTATACATTTTGATCTTGATTCATTCATTGTGTTGGTTCAATTGTTAGATTGACGATTTTAGATAGTATCTTCAGCTGACTTGAATATGAATGAATCAATTTGTATTGATACATAGCCTACTGATTGATTCACTAACAGATCTTCATTGATTTTGATTACTTCAGCTCACGTATGATAGTGTACATGTATTGAAGTTAAGGTAACCAAATTAGTTTCTTATTAGATTTAATACTAATTATATAGTTATCATCAAAATCAAATTCAGATAAACCCATTTGATTCAAGAAAATTAACCTGATTTATTATTTAGCATAATTTACTTATTTATTTTTAATGTTAAACAAATATTTTATAAGTGATATGGAGAGTACTTTTGTTATTTGACTCCTTAATAGGTTTTTTTTTTTTTTTTTAGTAAAATTTGCTTTCATAAAACTAAATATTTATTCAAAAATTATATTATGAATTTAATTATACATGCGAATTTTCAATTTTATCTGAATATAGCTAAATATTTATCAACATGTAATTTTTTATATTATCTTAAACTATATATAAAAAAAAGGTTAAAGTTTAGTGATGAATAGTTATTTTGGTTTATAATGAGAAAGAAACTGTTAGAAACCACTTTAAAATGTCAAACTATAAATAGCATAAATGTTTTGAAATATAAATTAACTTCTACAATCAAATATATATTATTATTTAAATAGCTTGATTTTATCTGTTAAAAATTATTGAGGTTAATATGTAGTTTTCTTAAATTTATTGGGATCATTTTTATTTTTCTTTTAATCTTGCATAATAATTTTTCATTAAAAAAATTTCAAAATTTGAGTAGGGTTCCTCTGACTAAACACGTACAGATCAAATGAATAATAAAAAAAATATTCCATGAAATCATACCTATGGAATAGATTTTATTTTTTTTACCAAACCAACCTTAGAATAAGTGGATATATTTCACATATTTATTAATATTAAATATTAACCATGCAAGGAATATGTTGGACTATATATATCCTAATAGTTATTATTATTGAAAATTTTGAATAGTTGCTATTGGATGAATGTAAAACCACAACGATATAGAATTTGGGTACTACTTTTTTTTTTCTTTTAAAATGTCTCATGAACTTTGGAAGGAGCAGTTGCACATGATAACTTTTTCTTTTTTTTTTTACGTAAACGACGATGACAACCACTATCATGGTTAGACTACTGTCTATTATTTCGACCCTCTAAACATAATGATAATTATCATCAAGGACAAAATGACCAAGTGTATAGAACACAATTTTAATTTATTATTTTTTTTTTGTAATTTAAATTCATAAATTCTAATTCTGTTAAAATTTAAATTGATTTATAATAAAAATAATTCTTTTTTAATTGTAATAAATTAACCCCGGTTTTAGAGTGAAAGTAAATCACAGTATCACCTTATTCCACACACACACAAAAAATAAAATTCTACATTCAACAATTCTTTTGTGTATTATCAAGATTTTGATATGGATATGAATATAATTAAAATTGATTGTAGAAAGTGATGCAATTAGGAAAGGAACTTTAACCTTTTATATTATTCTAAAAAAAACAATAATAAATATGTATGGTTCACGGGAAAAGGAATCTAATGATTCTTTAACTTAATATTATAAATACATACAATAGAACCAATGCCATCATCTAACTATGTAGAAAAACTTAATTAAAAGGTTTTTTTTTTTTTTTCTTTTCATTAAAGCAAGACAAGTAATTAAGTAGATTTGATAAACACTTATAAAGGGTATGATTATATATCTTTCTAATCATACCAAAAGGCAACGACAACAATATGTGGTTGGACTTTATTTGTTGGAATCGTGGAATCAAAGAAAAGAAAGCGATTCGGCCTTTGCTAATTGCTTTAGTTGCTTCTGCCGAGTCACATTCTACTCAATATGTGGTTGGACTACCTTATCATATCACATCTTCTCTCTTTCACTAAATATTCTAAAGTTTAATTTGTATTACTCGTTTTAGTGATTAGTATTCCAACATTAACATAACAGATTTATATTTTGTAAACTTATTAACAACTAGTGATATAAAGACATATCAATGGATTGAATTAATAATACAACTTAATCTGAAATGTTTCAGACTTAATTAGGCAAAATTTGATCTGAATTAAACATAATTTTATGTTCATCAGTGAATAGATCTAAACTCAATTCAAATTTTGTAGATTATGATTCTATCCAAATTGATTATGATTCACAGATCATTTAAACACATAAAAATTTCATTTCATTGAATCAAATATTTGACCAAATCCCAATCTATATAAATACTTTATACATTGACGTCCATCATAATTCAAATTCTCAAAATACTTGGCAGAGGTATTATCCTTAGGGCTGTGTTTTAAAAATTAGATTGACCCGAACAGTCAGAATGGTTGAACGGCTACCTATATGATAGGCTGAATAAATTTGGATCATAAAATTGTTTTTATCGTTGAATCGTATAAAATAGATAGAAATTAGAGCAATCGAAAAAATCAAACAAACCAAGATTGATTTTAATGGATGGATCATATATTTTGAAATAAAAATAAAGTAAAATAGAATTATATTTTTAATTTTAATGGGTCAAACTAATATGTATTTAAATTCAGTTAAAAAGTTAGAAAAAAAAAACTTAAAATGTACTATACATGACTAAAACATACTAATTAACATATAATATTTTGTAGGTTCGTCCCTATGTTGAAT
The DNA here is from genome assembly GCA_029379385.1 of Quillaja saponaria. Classification (NCBI taxonomy): domain Eukaryota; kingdom Viridiplantae; phylum Streptophyta; class Magnoliopsida; order Fabales; family Quillajaceae; genus Quillaja; species Quillaja saponaria. The sequence continues at coordinate 2,487,089 of CM055611.1, forward strand.
AAATTTCAAATTATTGTTTTTATTTTCCTAAATTGTTAATATATAATATTAATATAATTATTGTGAATATTATGTTTAATACATATATAAATATTAAATTAATATATTTATAATATTAATGATACGATCAATAATGAATTATTGACTCGAAAAACGATAATATTTTTTTTTTTTGGTTTTGATTTGATCACCAATTGAGTTTTTAAAACATTAGCTTGCCTTCTCTAAAAGCCAATTCTATTAATCAATCTGAGCATAGTTCAATTAGTATGATATTAGACCTTAATCCTCTCTCCCCTACTAGATTGAGGGTTCAAACCCCAACCTTTCCATGTATCAAAAAAAACAAAAAAACTCTACTTCCTGATCCGGGACAATGTTGCCAAATTGTTTGGGATGGTCTTAAACTCTTAAGTCCATTATTAGTCTTGTAATGGATGAAAGCCCACTTTGAGTGATATTCTCAAGTTCTAACCAACAACATGGGCTTAAAATCAGCCACCATTAATAGGGGCTGGCAAAGGCAAACAATTGTTTATACATTAAATGAAATATTACGTTGTGTACTTGATTGTCCATCAATGCAGTGACCTATGCCATATTTTGACATTTATGGCTGCCGTGGAATGAAGAATTAGCTACATACAGTAGTACTTTGTGGGACCGCCTACATTGATGAGTAACATGTTTCATACTTCTTTTCTTTCTCAATGTTATTCTAGAGACACTTTTTTCATCTCACAAATTCTCAATTTTGGATAAGCTGAGATTCGATATCAAATTTTTGACACACAACATCACATGCTTTAATATTTGAAGCAACCCACAAAAAAATTGTCTCACTTTTTTTTTTGTTTTCTAGTAAATTTTTTGTTTACCAAATCAATTCAGTTATCCACATAATAATACCTTTTATTTATTTATCAATTAAACTATTGATGGATGTTTTAGCTATATTTTAAAATGTGACGCATTGTGGTATAACTTTGATCGTTAAAAAAAATTATACATTGACCATAGTAATAAAAATAATTGACACTTTTTAGGACATAATAGCTCTTCTCTCTCTCTTTTTTATGTACTGTACACTTTTTGATTAATTTTATTTGTTGGTACATACACTTTTTGATCTTTCTCTATTTAAATAATATATATAAATAGGAAAATAATTGGAAGGGGGTATTAATGAGTATGTACTATTACACAAGCAACCTAGTTAATGTGTCTTGATGACCTCATAATTACTAATGCTATTATTTATTTGTTCAAAAAAGAACAGTACGGCACTATGTCTGTTTGTGTAAGTTTGGATTTGACCGAAATCTTTATTAACTTAGCAATTAGCATTCATACATACAACCAACAGAAGTATGAGACTGAGGCACAGAGCCATAGCCATGCATAGCCTGATCCTGACCCTGACCCTGAAACACTGAAACTGCGTTCCGTCGAACGGCGGCAAATTCGGGCGCGCTCTCTTTTTTGTTTTAGGCATTTTTAACCTTTTGCCTTGAAAATTGAAAAAACGAACGTTAATTAGGATGACGATCTCACCCGAACATTACTTTAATTACTTGATGTCATGTTGCCCACCACAGCCACCATCCATGTCAAAATAGAATGGTGCATGATGTTGGTCATGATTTTATGATGAAATCATGATATTAAAGATGTATTTAATTAATAACTATACTAATATAACATATTAAAAACCTAGAAAAAAATAAAATAAAAATGATTTAATTACTTAAATCTGTCAAAGGTTTGTCCATTTATGATGAAATCAGATATTAAAAATGTATTTTTAATTAATATTATATATTAAAAACTTCAAATAAAATAAAGTAAAAATTATCTAGCTAGAATCAGTCATGACTTGTCCGATTCTTTTGATTGTTATTATTTTTATATGATTTAACAATTAAAATAATTTTATAATTTAAATCATCTGAGTGATAATTCAATCAAATTGATCCAATTTTTAAAACATTATTTTTTACACACTCATATTTAGATGCATTTTATGTGGTTATTATTTGTGAATATATGTTCTATTATATTATGTATTGATAATTATTATATTTCATAATTAACTTAATTGTGCCTTTAATTTTAACGGCGCAATTATTAATTTTGTCAAAACTTATTAAAATATATTTTATCTAAATACGATTAATAAATGATTTGTGTTGGGTTAACCCAACACGACCTATTTATTAGACCTAATTATTAAACCGACACAAATAATAACCTAAAAGAATCTGTCAAACTTATAATTTTTCAAGGGTTATAGGGTCCTCCTTTTTCTATAATCATTGTAATTTTTCAACAATTTAAGACCATCACAATTTGTGTAAATTACTTCCAAAAATATTGAAAACTTTCAAATACCTAGACTTATATTTTTTGTATTTCGACTAAACAATTTAAACAGGTTGTAAATATGTAGCTCTTGTTACCTCTGATCTCCCCATAACTAATTTAAGTTATTGAATTCAGTTGTTATTATCAGATACACAGGTCAACCTATTACACAAAATAAAAATTTTTGTGTTTTGGCATGAATTTATGTAATTATATATTTTCATTCACTGTAAATCTGATTGTTTTAGATAAATTAAAATTTTATTGTACGATTTCCTAGATAGTAACTATCTATTTGAACTTTTGACAATTCAACTATTAAGTCAGCCCCGCAATAAATGGGTTCATGCATATGATTAACTAGTTACGTTCAAAAGAGGAAAGGAGTAGGGTATGGTCACTAGATGTCGATTTTATTTTGTGCAACACGCAATTATCGTTTGTTAAGATAATGTTAATTAGGTGACTGATGATTATGTTTGTTAACAAAGGGCCAAGCTGTTCTAATCAGACGTGGAAGTATGGTAAACGTGATATTTTTTTGAATTAGTGTTCTCCGGCCCTAATTTTTTACTCTTCAATTTGTCTGAAAGTCTTTGTTGTTACGAGATTTAATTGGTTATAGTTCTTAGACTGTTTTTTTTCTTAATTTCTCAATAAGTTGATCTCATATCTATACCATTTTTTATGGAAGATAGTGGTATAATTTTGAATGAGATGTTTGCTTCTCTTTTTTGAGAATTTGTTTCTCACTAGTATGATTTATCTCTTCTCATGTGGGATATTCTGATTTATTGTTTAATTTGAATGATTGGTTTTGATTGTTATACCACTTATGTTGAAAACCTCTCATATTGAAAATATATTGACACTTAAATTTTTTATGACGATGCTCATGTTATTTTTTAGTGAGAAAAAAAGTAGAAAATTTAAATTGTAATATTACCTCTATAAATAATTTGGTTCATTTATTTTATTAAGTGATGTTAGGTGTTTATATTAATACAACAAAAATCATCTTATAAAAAAGATATGGACTGCTACTGTACAAAGCCAAAAACGACAAAAAAAAAAGGGAAAAAGAGGAGGAGGAGGAGGATTGTTTTTTTTTGGTGGGTGGGGTGAGGGCGAGGGGTGGCTGCTGTTATATCGAAAGTCTTTTTTGTTACGAGATTTAATTGGTTATAGTTCTTAGATCTTTTCTTTTTTTTGAATTTCCAATAAGCTGATCTCATATCTATATTATTTTTATGGAAGATAATGGTATGATTTTGAATGAGATGTTTGCTTCTCTTTTTTGAAAATTTGTTTCTTGCTAGTATGATTTACCTCTTCTCCTGTGATATATTTTGATTTATTGTTTAATTTAGATAATTAGTTTTGATTTGTTACACCACTTATGATAAAAACTCTTAGAGTGAAAATATACTGACATTAAATTTTTATGGTGATACTTATGTCAATAAAATAAAATTTAAATTATTTTGTAGTGAGAAGAAAAGTAGAAAATTTAAATTGTAATATTACCTCTATAAATATTTCGGTTCATTTATTTTATTAAGTGATGTTAGGTGCTTCTATTAATACAAAAAAAAAATCATCTTCTAAACAAAATATGGACTGCTACTGTACAAAGCAAAAAAAGGAGGAGGCTGGGGGGTGGCTGCTGCTATGTCCAATCAGTAGATAGGCACATTTTGTATGTCTTATTTTGGAGTGAAAATTAAAGTAGAACACCAACCTCAAAAAGTAAAAAAATGAAAACTTTCACATTTTTGTTTTTTTATCTTGTTTGGTTGGCTGCTATGAACTTTTTAAAATTTTATTACTACGTGATCATGAATTCAACTTTTAAATCATTCATTTTTTTAATTTTTATTTATGGTAATATGTAAAGTTAAAAATTAGCTAAAATTAAAAAATCTAAATCGAAAAAAGACAATCTTTTTTTTACTATTTCAATTTTTATTAACATATGATCATGAATTCAACTCTTTTATTTTTATTCTTAGAAAAAAAAAAAAAAAAAAAAAAAAAAAAGCTCTTTCATTTTTATACTAAGTAAGAATTTAAGGCAAGCATGGAATTTTAATATTGATAATCATTTACTTAAAATTCCTATTTCTGTGGTACGATATAAATTGAAATGATAACTTTAGTAATGATTCAATAATTAAAATTATATGTTGATAATTTTTGTCTTTAATCTTTCATTCTTAGTATAAGATTTTTTTTTTTAAAGAAATAAAATTTTAGAACACATTGTGATAGTTACTTAAGGGTCACTTTCAATATCCGGCATAACCTTCCAATTGACATCCATGTGAGAGAATAATATTGTTTGCTAGGCATAAAATAACATGCGCCAACAAATGTATATAAAAAAAAAATTATAATTTTAAAATCTAATTGTACAATTATAATTCGATGTATATTGTAAAATTAAATTTCTAATTCCTATCATTAAAAATATTTAAAATAGATACAAACTCATAAAATAACAATCATCATTGTCATAATCCTTTAAAAATAATAATTATCATCATCAAAGTATGACAAATATGGTACAGAGAATTTATACTTGTTGTTATTCTATTTCAAATTTCTATAACAATTTTATAGATGTTGATAGTTCATAAGTAGAATTTTGATTGGATGCTATAATTTAAATTAAATTAATTTATGTTTGTAATATCTAATATCACTAATAAAATTAGATCTATAATTTATAGTTGGAAGTTTTGAAACTGATTACCACTCATTTAAGTCACCAACTGTGATTATTACCATACAAACCTTTATGGCCCCTTATGAATGAGTCCTTTATTCTCACACTTTGTGACCATGAAAGGTGCCTGCTACCTTCTTTCTTTCTCTTTTTTTTTTTTTATAAGTGTCTTTAATATACTAATAAGAATTAATAAATATAAACTTCAAAATTTAAAATATTATTAAAATAATAAATTATTATTTTATAATATTAAAATCATGAATTAATTATTATAATAACTAATATAAATTTTATATATATTATCTTAATAAGTATTTTAATTTAATATATTATTTTTATCTGGTTAAATAAAAAATAAACTGTAACTAAATCTTCTAGAAAAGTCTTACAAGATAAACACGAATATCGGATCCCGCTAAACCTCTTCCTACTACCTAAAACTACATATATCTAATTTAATATTAATAATCTGAATGCAAAGTTCAATTATCCACACAACATCTGCAAAAAAGTAAATATACCTATTCTATATCCTAACTCTAATTTAATCATTAATTAGAATCTCACTGTTTTTTTCTTCTTTCACTTTTTATTTATTTATTATTATTGAATTTGAAAAATAAATAAAAAGATTTAAACCTCGTAAAACGAGACGCAACAGCTTTGGCGGATGAGTGTTTAGAAGGCCAAACTCAGCCTTTCATTCATCTCCCTGTTCCCGCGTTCTCACGTGCGTCATCACTGCCATTCCCACTACTTTATTAGTTCATTTCATCAAATTTTCAAAATAAATAAATAAAAACTAAGAATTCACAAAACGACAAAACCCCAGAACCCCAACTGTCAGAAATATCTGAAACACACAGTTAGTAATACTGTAATAGTATTGTTCCATTTCTTACCGGAAATAACCGGTGGTCGTCCGGTTTCTCCAAACCCTATGCTCAGCTCAGAAGGCGGCAGCCCCTTCCTCTCTCCTTACTTTCTTTGTTTGGTGTTTCAAGATTTTGTTTTGATTTGTGTGTGGAATTGTGTGAGCAATGAGTATATGAAGATGCGTGTAGTGAGCAAAACCCATCCTTCAATTCTCAATCAATTCACGTATCTCTCTCTTTCATCTCTGCTAAAAACTGCGCCACTCTCTGCCATATTTTTGCTGTTGTAGCAGTAGTAGCTTCAGAAATAAGATCATTGATAATAGCCTTTCATTTCAACATCACCCCATCTCTTTCACTATTCCCTTACTCTGTTGCTGTCATCCATTTCTTTCCCTTTCTCTTTTGATGAAAAAATAGAAATAGAAATAGAAATAGAAATAGGAGGTTTATTTTTTTCTGTACCTGTCTGACCAGCTATGGCGGAAGGGGGTTTTGAGCCTTATCATGTCCCACAACAAAGCAGAAGAGATAAGCTTAGAGTTTTAGCTCAAAATCACCAAACGGGTCTTGTAGATTCCTCAGTTAATCTTCAAGGCTGTGCTGGTCGTTTAGGTTTGCTTCCTCCTTATGATCCTTCGCTTATCTCCTCCGATTTTATAACGATGACCCACCAATTTCACAACCAGAACGGACCGCTTTGTGAGACTAGTACTGAAGCTTGTAAAGGAAACCCAGGTTGCCTTGGGAAGGAACAAGGACCCAATTTAATGGGATTTGTTGGAGGAATTGTAAATGGTTCTTCTTCATCTCCCTCTTCTTCTGTTTCTCACCATGCTTATTTAGATCCAGATTCGTCTTCTTTGAATATAAATCCAGGTGCTATTCAAGTTATAAATAGTAACCAATATCTTTACAACCCACAGAACCTTCGTGAATTCGATCATAGTTACAATGAAGGTGAGGTGGTTGCGTTTAAGCCTGAACCATTATCTCTGTCTCTCTCATCCCACAATACCCACAAGGCTAGTAATCTTCCATTAGAGCTCAATTTGCAAGGATTTGGGTCGTCCTCAATTTATGCCGATAAAGTGATAAGTGCTGGTGGGTATGTAATTCAGAGCACTGTTGGTGGCAGTGGTTCTGCCTCCAACGATTTGTCGTGGAGCTCCGTCCCGCTTGGGCCATTTACGGGTTACGCTTCGATTTTGAAGGGATCGAGATTCTTGAAACCCGCGCAGAACTTGTTGGAAGAGTTGAGCGATGTTGGGGGTCGTGGAATTTATGCAGAAAAGGCAACGGCGGATCCTACGCTCATGGAATCTCCTTCCGAGAGTTTGAGTGCTAGTGGCATTGCAGACGATCCACTTGGTTCTGGTGATGGAGGTGAGGTTCGGAGAAAGAAGTCCAGGCTATTAACTATGCTTGACGAGGTATGCTTTTTTTTTTTTTTTTTTTTTTTTTTTTTTTTCAGATTTAATTTTCATGATACTCATCTGCTTTATCATTTTTATTTTTATTTAAAAACATTTTATGTATTTGTCTTGATGTCGTTTTGCTTTCTGAAACTTGGCCATGATTGTTGTTGGGCATACGCATTTTCCATCTAGCTATGTGTTGCTTTGATCAAAGCCAAGCGTTTTGTGGCTAGCTGGTAAAGCAATTACCCTATGCTATAAAGGGGTGTCAGTGTTAGGTGCGTAGTGCTGGAAACCAGCATGCAATTTGGGTAGTTGCATGGATAAAGCTAGTCATTACCTAATGGGGGATTAATTTATTTTTAGTTTTGATTACGTCTTTGTATTTATAGCTTTCAGAACTGTATTCTATGTGCATTAAATAATTGTGTTATGAAGGATAGATGGCCTCGATGATTTCAAAATCTGTCTTTTTGGAAAAGTTGATGGGAGGGAATATATGCACATAGATTGGTGTTATAAAGTGTATGACGACCATAGAAAGAGTTCTAGTAGGTGATAGTGTCATCAAGTTTAGACGGGTAATGTGCGTAAAGTCATTGGAGGAATCCATTTGAAAAGATTTATACTTCAAAAAAGTGATTATAGAATCATAATGTATAGAGAAATCTATCTAAGTAGAAGCATACAAGGTGTTTTCCCTTTTTCTATGTTTGGCTTCAGTTGTTCTTGGATTAGCAGGATAATATCAAAATGATGTGATCTTATATGCGCATGTGCTAGGCTTTTATCCAAGTTTATTAGGGAAGCTAATATTTTAAATCTTAACCAGCTATAATGTGAATCTTTGGTTGGCCATGATGAAAGCAGTCTCAGAGTTCTTTTATTTTTCTTCTAAAAAAGGGATGTGTTCATCCTTTATATGTTTGTGTAAATCTGTATACAAATAAATCTCATCGACCAATATAAATGATACGAGTAGCATGTGATAGGGCTGATGCTCATGTACATTTTTTTGTGTATGTGTGACACTTGTAATTTACTGAGTTCTCTTTTTTTATTTTTATTTTATTTTTATTTTTTATTTTTTATCCCCTAGTGATCAAGCATTGAGAAAAAAATAAAATAAAATAAACTGAGTTATCACACCACACACATATGTATCTTTACTAAAAATATTTAAGTTTAATTACTGTTTTGATCCTTGAAAATTACATCATTTAGCATTTTTGTCCTTTGAGTATTTTTTTTTCCTCATTTGGTCCTTTAGGATTTAATTTTTTTTTTCCTTATCAGGCCATGCAAGATTCAAAATTTTTTTTTTCTAATCGGATTTTTAATCAATTCAAAATTATTAGATTTTGATGGAGCATGACATGAATTAGCTAATCTGGAAAAAGTTGCATCCCATCCACATTTTACGAGGGGAAAAGTTTTGTTTTGGGAAAAGTTGCAGCCCAAGATTCTAATGATTGAGTCGATATTCATGTGCTCTTTCATTTCATTCATGAGTGTTCCTATCTTCATCATCTCTGGAAAGAAATGTCAGCTAATTCCATCCCAATTTAATGGGCATGGCTTGATTAAGGATTCAAAACCCACACGTAAAAAAAATCTTCAATGAAGAAATTGATAAATGATGTAATATCCAAGGTTCAAAATAGTAATTGAGCCAAAGCATGACTAGCCAGTATCTCTAGGTAGTAAAAGAATTATTGAAGGGCTGGTCGAAAGGCTGGGTGGTCTTAAATGAATTTGAGTCCCTTATGTGGTATTAATTTGTCAACTTGCTTTACATGTGGAAACTGTTAAACAAGAAAAAAGTGAATTTACGCTTGCTACATACATGATTTTACTATTCCAAGTGAACAATTTGATCTTAGGTAAGATTGAAAGTAAAACCATTTGGTGTTATGCAATCTTATTCTGTGTTTGTGTTGCTGGCTAACTGCTTATTTTGATTAAGCTATTTAAGTGAGTTGAGTTCATTAAAGGGAAAAAATAATAATTCATCAAGAGCATTTCAATGTGAACTTACTTTACATTGATAACCTACATAATGTTGCAAGGAATCAAGGTTTTTCTTGTAGATGACAGATCTGCTGAACCTTTGTGATCACAATAAAAGAGAAGAAATTAAATAAAGTAAAAGAAGAAAAAAGTTGTGCTTAAAGAGTTTTTGATAATTATCTATTTTATATATTCCCAAGAAGAAATTGTGACCGAGTAAAGTATTACCGATTAAGATTTTCATTCCATGTTTGACCCTTATCTGGATCAACTTGCAAATTTTGGATACGTTCCCAAGTGATACAAAGCATAAAGAATTTAATCCATCTCTTTGAAACTTAGGAATAAAAGCACGCATGATTTTTTGTTTGGATGCCAAATTAATGTAGACAAATTTGGGAACCTGCCTTGAGCTGCTGCAGGAATTCCTTGAAGACGTATATAAGAATTTACAGTAAGGGGTTAGGGTTAGCCTTCTTTATTGATTAAGGTTCTGATTTCAGCCAGTGATTTATGTAAATTAGTGTTTGGTACAAAAGGTATAGGTTGCTGAAAGCTCTGCTCAACAGAAAGGGCATTCGGTTGAGGTTGTGTTGAAGGATAATTCGATGGCCAACAATGAGAGGATTTAGGCTTTATTGGGTAATAATGTAGGATGAACATAGCGTTGGATGTTCAGTCTATACGCTTGCTCACACTCAAAGCAAGAGGAAGGCGGGGGGGGGGGGGGGGGGAGGGGGGAGATGGAGGGTTTCAGTCAAGTACATTAGGATATATTTATAGGCCTTCAAAGCCCTGTCTATTTAATAGGACTTGTATTTGATCATTCTTTTCCTTGAAAGCTAGCAAAGAAGAACTTCAAAATAGAACTGTAATTAGGAAATTTGGACAGTTGAACCCTGGCAAAAGGTCACCAAGGACTCTTAAAAACTACCAGAAATCTCCAAGTGATACATAAACTAGTAATCGCATTTCCTGATAAATTCTAAACAAAATATCTGTGCAGGATTTTTTCTGAAAACACTGATCTGCTTCTGCACATGAAAAAACCTATAATTTTGAACGTAGGAGTCAACTGGGAAGTAAGAAGCTAGTGCAATCTCGGATCACTAATAACCACATCCAAAACTGTAAGATATGTATCTCAATAGGACAAATAAGATATGCAACCAACACATTTCAAAAACATAAGTATCAAAACTTGAAATGAACTCCAGTTGAAATCTTATTAAGAGTATTGAAAGGTTAATTTAGGGTATTAAATATTAATAGTATGAACGAAGAGAAAGAGGTGAAAAGTTGGAGAGTTTGAGAGAAGGATAGAGGATTTTTGTAATGGTTCAAGTATTCATGAATTCAATACTATTACAGCCTCTTACTCGTATAAACATTTTCATGATGACATGCAATATTCCCTTATTGAAAAGAATTTGTCCACCATTGTAAGTGATTAGATTCCATTATCTCTAATAATTTAAATAATAATCTAGCATGACTTCAGTCTGAGTGTTTACAAGACTGATCACAACCAATCAAAAAGCTACTGAAGGAGCTACATACCTAGGAACATATTCTGTCAGTTTGATTGGCATTTGTTTTGTTATTTTGACATTCCTGGGTAATTTTCAGTTATGCTTATCTCAATAAGTATTTGTAATTTGTCATTTTTAGATTTAGGATTAGAGTTTGGAGTCAAATTTATTAGTGTATGTTGCTTGCTCCTGAAGTTAGTAAAGTTTTAATGAATGAAGTCTTCTTTGTTGCAAATACATTGGGCTTTTATAATTGGAGTGAGCCATAGTTGGCCCATAGGCAAGGTCTTATTATCTATAGATCGTTTCAGGGTTTGCAAGGAAACATTTCTTGGCCACAAATTACATTTGATCATTGCATGATATTTTAAAGGTTGAATGGAGTCTTATTGTTTTGGAAAACTTGAAATAAGTTTTAAGTTTTCCAATGATCCTTAGCTAAAATTGAAATCTGTGGTTAGATAAGAATCGGTAATGCTGATGTCTGTGGTTCAGACCCTAGCAAATGATTTACAAAAGTTTTATCCCCTCCTATCTCTTCTTCTTAGCCCACAAGGCCATCCTCAGTCTGTCTACCTCTGCCAATAACGAAAACTTGGAATAGGACTAGAGATGTGCATCAACCGGACAAGCAGAATTAGGAGGTGTATATGTGAAACATTCTACTACAATTTAGCTTTCTAATTTGTGTTATGAAGCTTATTCCAACCTAAGCTGTTTTGTATGTTTATAGTGCTATGTGTAATGGGTGGCAGCTAGCATATCTGGTATAGGTTGTTGGTAGTCTTAAGGGGAGCTGGGATCAGATCCCACTCTATCAGGGACCAATTTTTCAGCACTTAAGAAGCCCTCAGTTTTCTTGCTTAAACAGTAGCAACAATATATACAAGCATTACTCCTCTTGCAAGTGTGTCTTTTGATGCAAGGAAATATGATTTCTAGTCCCTTTAGTAATGTTTTACTATCTTACTGATTGCTAGGTCTACCGGAGGTACAGACAGTATTATCAACAGATGCAGGCAGTAGTAACTTCATTTGAGTATGTTGCTGGCCTTGGTAATGCAGCTCCATATGCATACTTGGCTATAAAGGCCATGTCCAAGCATTTTAGATGCTTGAAGAATACAATTACTGACCAGCTTCAGGTCACCAATAAGGCTCATTTTCATTTAAGCCACAAAAAAGATGATTCCGTGAGGTTTGGGACCACTGATAGAGGCCTTTATAACCAAAGACCTGCCCACAACTCAGGATTTCTTGATCACCAGCCAGTATGGCGACCCCAAAGAGGACTTCCAGAGCGGGCTGTAACTGTTCTGAGGGCATGGTTATTTGAGCATTTCTTACACCCGTAAGTGCCTCTGTTGCTTCATGAATATGGATATTGGATAATGCATTGGTTTTGTTATGAAGTCTTACTAGGATAAATGGACGTTCTTCTACTCTCCTCATCTCCTAAATTATAAATATTTTGTACATTGGATAACCTCCCTCCCTTCCTCTTGCTCAATCTGTTTCTTATGTATTCTTCTTTAATGCTACAGTTATCCTACTGATACGGACAAGATGATGTTGGCTAAACAAACTGGTCTGTCTCGTAGCCAGGTATGCTATCCTTGATAAAAGTAATATACGTTCTTTAAATCAGTTTACCCTTGGTAGTAATTTGAAGGATTAACGATCAACCAATATTGACAACATCAATTCTGGAGCCAGGTCTCAAACTGGTTTATCAATGCAAGAGTAAGGCTCTGGAAACCAATGGTGGAAGAAATACATTCTCTGGAAACACGACAAGGTCAAAAAAATTCACCGAGGGGGGAGCAAAATATCAACAGGTCAGGTGATCATTTACCTTCGGCCAACTCACTAGTCTCTGAAAACCCATCAACCTCCATCGATAGAGTTCAGGATGCCCCTTTTAAACGCACTAGAAACGAACTTCCTGGTATACATGATAGGACTCAACAGCCTATGAATCTGGCTTATAACAATTTGTCAAGCAATCAGCCTCTGGGTGTTGGCGGGAGCAGTGGTGTCTCGCTGACACTGGGTCTTCACCAGAATCATGGTATTGGATTATCAGAGCCCTTTCCCATCAGTGCAGCTCAACGATTTGGCCTTGCCCTTGAGCCAAATAATGCAGGATATGTCATGGGCAGCTTTGAATCACAAAATCGACATTTTGGAAGAAATGTAATTGGAGGGCAACTTTTGCATGATTTTGTTGGCTGAAGATGTTCAAGCTTAAGAACTTCTTGGACATCATTCAATTGGTTAGTAGACCCAAGAGTTCCAGTTATGCGTTTATCAGCCACCAGAACTCTTTACCATAATGAAGAGTAGTGGAAACATTGCCCATTTTATGGTGCTAGTGCTAGAGGTATGTTCTCGTAAGGGGAGTATTTGATCTCTTATAACTGTGCCTACCACAGCAGTTAATGCTGGAAAAATTCTCGTGTAAATTCATTTGACAAAATGTTGTAAAATTTATGGTTTTGGCTGCCTCTTCCGATACTACCACCTTCACTCTTAATAAAGGTGCCATTGCCATTCGATTCTAAATTCTCAAATTATTTAAAATATATAATTAACTATATTTATAATATTATTCGGTCCGTACCAGATTAATTAATATTCCATATTTGATAAATTTTATGAATTCACTATCGGTTTAATTTGTTAAATATTATTCAAAACCAACGCCTAGTTTGTTTGGCTACATCAAGCCTAACCTAAATTACAAACAGATTAATAGCCTTAGTGGGTCATGCAATTGTCACTTGTCAGCAATAAATTTTCGAATAATGTTAATGTTACATCTATAAGGAAAATGTTTAGAAAAGATAGATGTTTGAGCATAATAAGTCTCTATTTTTCATAGTTTTCTTTTTTCAAGCACAGTCCAAATATCATGCACAGAATGGGATGACTTAGCAGAATAGCAGGTGATAAATATCTTATTTATTTATTTTTGAAAAAGTTGTACGTAGTCCAGAACTCATAACACGGTGTGATAAACGTGGAAGGCAACTACTATGTCACTTTCATATTTTTTGCGTAAAATGGAAATCATCTAACTTTTTCTTTAGAAAATTGACCGACAATCAAATTCTTTTCCAATAATGTCAAAATCTGTCAAAGGAAAAAACTCAATATTAATAAAATAATAAATAATTCAAACTTTGATGAGTTTTACAGTGAAAACTAAAATTATTCCATTCAAATAATAAATAATTAAATAACTTTTTAAGCAAAGACTTTGAATGTATTAATATATATATATATATATTATAGTACTTTATTTGATTATTTTATATAATTTAGTTGAGATCAATTTCAACGTGAAATTTGAGTTAAGAAAATTAATATAATATATTCCTCATTAACTATTGGATAAATTTTTAAAATATATTTTTCAAGTATTATAATTATATATGAGATTATAAATTATAAGTTGCATCGAAAAAAATTCGAATTCTCAGTTCTTGAATTCTCTTTTCATCAGACCAATTGTAATTGATAAAATATGTTATCTAATAATTTATTTATTTCAATTTATTTGAGGATATTTATGGTAGAAAATTTAATAATTGAGTTGTAAAATGGATATCTAATAAAAATATATGTTTGATTTACTTTGAATAATTTCCTTTTACAAGAATTTTGAGGAAAAAGAAAGTCAAAAGAGAATAAAGAGAATGGAATTACGAGGAAAAAACTCTTTCGTCCAAAGCAAGGAGGAAATTGTGTTATTTTTGCCAGGAAAGCAAGAAGGAAATCGTTGGATGCGCTTCTACAAAACCAGTCCAAACCACAGAACTCTGTTCACCTATTGCATTCGCTCCAACATTCCCCACTTTCTGATTAAGCTTTTCTTCTTCTGGGCTTTCTCTCTCTTCCACAAAAATATCATATTCTCCACGTTTTACTTGTTCTCCAAATTCTCAGGTTTTTGAGATTCTTCACCAGTCCTTCAGACCGATGTGAGATCAAGCTCACCACTTTTGCTCAGACAGACTGGAAGTGGGTGAAAATTTTCTATTTTAGAGGAAAGGTGTCAAATGAATATGGAAGCTCGAGTTGGGATGGTGGTTGAAGGGGGACAAATAGCTTTAAATACTACCCATGGAAGCGTAGTCGATGGCAGTGCAATGAAATTCTTGCAGCAGCACAATAATTCCAAAAAAATATCCCAATCAGCAATCGCAGATAGGAACTGTGCATCAGCACAATAATTCCAAAAAAACACTCAATCAGCAATCGCAGATAGGTACTGTGCATCAGCTTCTAGCAGGTGGAATCGCCGGTGCCTTTAGCAAAACCTGTACGGCACCCCTCGCTCGTCTCACTATCCTCTTTCAGGTTCTATTTTATTTGTTTGTCTATATATAAATTTGAAGTTCTCATTTGGCATTTCCGGACTTTCAGAGATATAAGAATTTTACTCCTAGATAATTATGTTTTTGAGCGTTACTTAACTGCGGAAATGGGATATAGATTTGGGTTGGCTGAAATGTTAGAATTTTTACATTAATTTGTGTTTTTTTGGGGGGTTACGGTGATTCGCAGTTAGTCCTTTTACACATTAACTTTGTATCTTAAGAAAAGATTCACATGTACTAGAGGACCAATGCTGGTGTAATTTCTCTATTGGAAGTGTGGGAATCTTTATTGCCATAGCAATAAAGGGTCATGCCCATCATCAGCGATCTTTATATGATCTTTTGCAGTTTCATTTCTGAACTTTTAGGAGGAATAAGGGCTTTAAAATCTTTTGGCGTTGTGCTTTGTTTGCTTTGATTTGGTGTGTCTGGTAATTTGATGATTTTTAACTGACGGTTAGCTCCCTTTTAATGCAAGGATTGTTTTTATGACATCTCTTTGGGTTTTGGCAGTTGATGCTTCAGGGGATTTCCTTAACTGATTTGCTGCACTATTGGCATGTGCTTCTTTTTTAGTTTCTTTACTATTCTTTTCCTAATTTTTCTTCCGGGGATTGTCCTCCTTTACTGTACTATCTCTCCTCTGATCAAAATTTCTTTTCTTTTTAAAAATAACTTGTTTGAAAGGAATGAGAAAAAGCCAAAACATGATAGAAAGCTTTTACTTATTTTGACAACTTTCCTATGTCCCAGTATGGGTTTTGTGTTTTGTTCCTTTTGCATGTTTCTTGTCCATGTTGGTGCTTTAAACAATACAAGTGAGCTCCCAATAGGAGTCATGCTGATTCTAGAGGCAGTGAGGCCCTAATCATCATGAATGCTATATATATGCTTATCGTTCATTTGAATGAAATTTGACCTAAAGCACGAGCCGATTTATATCATTGTACTTTTACCCCACTCACTGAATTGGCTATTCTGCATCATTTAATCTTTCCAGGTACAAGGTATGCATTCTGATGTTGCAACATTAACTAAACCCAGCATATGGCATGAGGCTTCACGTATTGTCAATGAAGAGGGGTTTAGAGCATTTTGGAAAGGCAATTTGGTGACAATTGTTCATCGTCTTCCGTATTCTTCTGTGAACTTCTATGCTTATGAAAGCTACAAGAATGTAAGCAGCGATGTTTTCAGCACAATTTTATTTGCAGTTGGAGTATTGGTTTTTGAATCTTTGCTGCTTGCATTTTTTTTATGTTCTCTTCAATTTTGTTGCAGTTATTGCATTCGCTTCTTGGGGAAAGTCGTCAAGGTAATACAACTGCAAATGTCTGTGTACACTTTGTAGGTGGTGGTTTGGCAGGAATAACAGCTGCCGCTTCCACTTATCCTTTGGATCTTGTTAGAACAAGACTTGCAGCACAGGTAATATTCATTATGTGATTTAAGATAACTTAAAAATGGTTTCTAAAGTCACAGTAATGTCTGTTAGTCAGATTTTGGTATGATATGATTAAAGGAGTTCACCGTTTGTCTGAGTGAGATATTTGGTCTGGTTTTCTTGCCAATCCTTATATGCTTTCTGTTTTAACTTTTATATTTGACACTGTTACTTTTGTACTCTTTCAGACAAATTCAATGTACTACAGAGGCATCTGGCATGCATTTCGTACCATTTGCAGAGAAGAAGGTTTTTTGGGCTTGTATAAAGGACTTGGAGCGACATTGCTGGTATGCTTTGTTTTGTTTACATTTATTTATTCATTATGTTGATCTTTCTCACATAATCTCATGTGATGGATGATGCAGGGTGTTGGGCCCAGCATAGCTATAAGCTTTTCTGTTTATGAGGGTTTAAGATCTTCCTGGCAATCTCAAAGGTGAGGACATAATAATTGGATCAAATTGAAGCATACCCTATGCTGTACATCTCATGTTTGGTGCGTATAGTTTGCAATATTTTATTGTTATATTCTTTTGTTATTTAGGCCCAATGATTCGACTATCATGGTCAGTCTTGCTTGTGGCAGTCTTTCGGGCATTGCTTCATCAACAGGTGGGTGATTTATTTATTCTGGACCTTTCCCAATTCTTGTGTTTTATATAAAATATTCCATGTGAAGTGAAGCTCTGGAATTCATATTTTTACCTAATTTAATGCTCTTTACATGATATGATGCAATCAGTGGTGTGAATCTGAGCAATAAATAATCTTTTGGTACGTGAATTTGGTTTCGTTTCTTTCCACATTAGGAACCTTCTTGTTATTTTTTTTCTTGATTGATTAGGAAGGATTGCAATAACACATCAGTCAACATTATGTCTAACCCATATAATTGCATGTGTTTGTAAAATTTCCCTACCAATGGCTAATTGTATTACAATACTGAAAATTTTCTGACCATGTGAATTTTTAACAAGTAGATTTTTCCGACCAAGTGGTTTTGAGGCTCTTGGCTCCTCCTCTTTGTTCAGAAAATAGATTTCAAGGTCCTTCATCTGCCAGATGCATGTCTGTAACTTCCCAGAAAGTAGGAAAGATCTGACCAATTTCGGTGCTTAAGAAAGAAAAGAAAAATAAAAGGGTCTTTTCTCCTCTCCCTAGTCTCTTTCATTCTCTGTATCAAGATTTGAACTAAACTACCTATGACCTACACAAATCTCACCACTGTTGGAACTTGGAATTAATTTACATATTTGGAATGCTTTTGTGGGGATTACCTGTATGGTAGTAATAATAGTTTTTCTTTTCTACAAGCAAGCCACATGTTTTTTCAATATTAAGTGATGGTAGCATTTTGTTGTTTTCATGTTATGCAAATGCTGTGAGACATTTGCCGTTCATGTCAACTTAGCTAGTGACGGGCATCGACTGACTTTTTCGGAGACATGAGCCTAACTTATATTTTATACTCTCTTGAAACATGTAGCAACATTCCCTTTGGATCTTGTGAGGCGAAGAATGCAGCTAGAAGGGGCTGGTGGTCGAGCCCAGGTCTATAATACTGGCTTGTTTGGGGCATTTGGGCACATCATCCAGAATGAAGGGCTACGAGGATTATATAGAGGTATTCTGCCGGAGTACTACAAGGTTGTTCCAAGTGTGGGCATTGTCTTCATGACTTATGAGTCACTGAAGATGCTTTTCTCACATACAAGTTATTAGTTTCCTCTCCATTTCTGTCATTTATCATGCACATTGATAAATTATATTGAGGTTTGGACTAGGAATGTAGACACAAGTAGGGGTGGCATCCGAATCAAATAATTCGGATTTGGATTCGAATCTGAATTAAAAAAATTTTAAATTTGAATAGTACATAATCTGATTTGATATTCGATGAATAATTTGAATTAATATTCGACTTCGAATTATAATTCAAGTTAATATTTATAAAAACAATTCTATATAAAAAAATATTATTTTTTAACCAAAATATCCCTAAATATTCAAATATTGGAATTCAAATTTGAGTTCGAATGTTCAATATTCAATTCGAATTTCTAATTAAGTTCAAGTAAGTATTTGAGTTTAAATTACACTATTTGATATTATTTGATTTGAATTCTATTGATAGACACAAGAATGATGTTAATTAAAGATACAAGGCCTGGTGGGATCTGTTCCAGCAATAGAAAGCAAAAGATAGGTTACTAGGAAACTATATTCATGTGTTCCCATTAGAAATTTTGTGGTAGTGAATTTTTCTGTTGCTGCCATGTCTGTCAACAGTTTTCTGTGTATAGAGTTAGAACTTAGAATGACAGACAACAATTGTACCCAATTCCAATATTATTATTGTCATTGCAGCAGGTCAAGTGTTTCTGATTTTTGTACCTTTAGGAACTCGCATATAGTTATACAGAATGTTGATGAATAATATAATATTTTTGGAGCTATTTGTTGAAATGTGAAATATGTGATAGCTTTCTGCTGAAAGTAATCTCCATATATGATGATTGTCCATTTATTTGAAGAATTGATAGATGATGTATCACCTTGTTTGGATAGCAGCAATCAAATGTTATAATCCTAGAAAGAAGTATGGTCATTCAAGTCATGCGTGCAAAATAAGACATATAATGGCATCAAGTTCCATTAATATGTGGAATGTCTTTGTTTTATTACTAGGAGTCTAGGATATAGCGTTCTTATTACCCTCATATTGATTTGGCTTATTAAAGCTTCTTAATGATTCTAAAATATAAGAAATAGGATAGTTTTCCTTGCACGTAGAAAAACTAAGACCCTCCAAATTTTTCTTGTCTCAAACCCAAACTTAATTCAACATCAAAAAAGTGCAAACCAAGTTGGGCATGTTAATACTCACACACAGGGGAAAGTAGTGTGGGACAATTTACATGCTGGGACTGCACGTTGGCAGTGGATTTTTTTGCTCCATTATTTCTTTGATGAACTTTAAGTATGCACTTTTGTTACATACTACTACTATTGTATAAAATAGTTGCTTTAATATTTAACAATAAATTGTTATTTCTTCTAACTATTTGTATGTTAATATATATTTTAAAATAAATTTTAATTATCTCAGTCGAATTGTTTGAAAATATTTCATGATCATAAATCATTAATATCTTAACTTGTTTATTTATTAGTTCACCATATTAAAATCGACAACTATTTATATCCTAGTAAGTATAATATAAAAACTCATCTGTCACTATGCTGAATTCTATGTAGATAATAATTAAACAAATAAAATATTGTTATATTGAATACTTATATTAATGATATTTTTTTATTAATAGTCTTAAATAAACAAATTAACAATTGTAGCATTGGCTCATTTTATAATTCAATTGCGTAACACCTTTAACATGACATACACGTATAGTAACATAAAACAAATTATTGTCTATTGTTTTTTAGATTTTTAAGAAATTAGCTATCATATAATAATTTATTATTCACTTCTACAAATTAGTTATTTTTGTTACTTTGATATTTAAAATGTATTTAAGTTATTTTTTTACAAGGTATAAGAGAGTAGTAATCGTTTAAAGATGAAATTACCGTTGGAGAGAATTAGAGAAACTCTTGATTCCAGAAGTAATGGAGAAGAGAAGTTTAAGAGATTGAAATGGTATATTTTTATTAATTGATGGTTAATGTTGTGACATGTAATGGAGGATTAATGGCCGGATGTGACAAAATATTAGATTTATTAATTCTCCGTGTTACATTTCACTATTTGAATTCTTGAGTAGAATTAGATCAGTACTACTAGATCACAATGCTGGAGAGACTTCGAATTAAGTTAATACTGAGGTATGAATTTATTTGTTGGAAATTTTATACTAAAACTGAATGGCACAGTTAGCTTTATCTAAAAATTGTATGTGATGGTGATATGTGGCATACCCTACCTTTCCATTTTATGAAAAAAATAAATAAAATTGATGTGTCTTCTGCCATTGATTATCTCATTGTCTTTGAGAATAGAAGGCAGCCTATCTTTTAACAATGGAGTTTCTAACCTGGAATTGGATTTTGGACAAAGCTCAGTTATCAAACCAGGGAAAATGGAACTATATGAGATTAGGCTGTGACCCATATAAAAGTGGGGAAAGGAAGTTTGGTATATTTATTATATGAAAATTTATTAGAACATGTTATTATATGTTTTATTGAGTTTTAGCCAGTTACATATATAACGGGGAGTTCGCAGGGGTAATTGTGTAATAAGGAAGTGGATTTCAGCGGTGTAAATACTTCGTGCACGTAGCTGCATCCTATATAAAAAGATAGATAAAATAACTTGAATACAATGTCAGTATTTCAACATAGAGAAGAAAAAGAAAATATTGACATCAAAGAGTGCTGCCTGCAACCATAGAGAAACTCACTACAGGCATTGAGTGGATGCTCTTGTGTTGTTCTTGTAAATACAACGGCAATGATCTGGAAAAAAAAAATGTAACCATTGAGCTCTATGGAATATGGGAACAAGAAAAGAAGTTTCTCTTTAGAATGTTCTGCATTGGTGGTAAGTAAAGGGTAATCTGCATCCCAAGGATTAGATGCAACTAGAATTCTGCTCTAAACCTCAGGATGCAGATTACCTGATCCTGACCCAATACTGAGTCTTGGTGAACAGTCGATATTCTTCCTGGTTATTCGCCTCTATTTCGTCAAATATAGTCTTAGAAAATCGACTTGTTTAAATGTGTATGTTGTTTGTCCTAAGCAGAAATACTGTATTATCAAGTACCAAAGTGCAAACAAGAAAAGAAAGACATCAAGTCAAGTAATCTATGTTTCAGTATTAAAAGCTCTTGGAATAGAGCAATGTGAAGGGTTTGAAATGATTGGACCCCAGTTAAATAATGCCAGTATTTTGAACACAGCATTGCAAAACCATAACTTGAAATAAAGCTCCACCCAGGTAAAATATAGTCATGAAAGTGTTCAACTCTTGTAAAGTTACTGCACGTATTGACTGGATTGTTTTGTTTTGTTCTTAAAAATACAACTGCAGTGACCCGAAATTTTTTTTACTGCAGAAAGGTACTATATATGGCATATTGAACAAGAAAAAATATGTTTTTCTTTAGAATGTTTTGCATTGGTGGTACGGAAGAGGTAATCTGCATCCCAAGGATTAGATACAATAGGTATATTGCTCTAAACGTCAGGATGCAGATTACTGATCCTTACCCAATATGTGCTCTTTCATATGGAAGGGATTGTAAAAGAGAGAACATGAAAAGGAACTTGATGGTTAGAAGTGCAGGCATCGTTGAGTGGCATTTGCACTGATTTTCCTCTTATATATAGGCATTGGGGTGAGGCTGGTGTTCGATGAGCCAGGCATCAATGCTGGTCTATGCTGACTGGAAACTGGTGGGATTTGTTGCACAACAATAAATGGCACAAAAATGGTCCTCTACTGTGAAATTAGAAATGTTTTATGCCCACCATTATTTTGAGTATTTGCTAATCAAATGGGGATTCCATATCTTTCAAATCTACTTATGGAATATCATTCTCATGGTCCTAGAGTACAAAGCAAGGTCTTTAACATCTAAAACCAGTTAATAGTGCCCCCGAATATCATTTTATGTGTAGCGATGCAAATATATTCCATCCTTGAATCCATAGAAATGGCAAGTCACAAGTGTTGCCAAGAAGCTTTTGCTCCCTTGTGGTTCTATATCCATGGCATATTGGCATCTATTCTTCTGAGGGAAACATGCAAACATGCTAGGAAGAAAGAGGCCGTCCATATGATTCGATTTTTCATTCTTGGCCAGCTTTAAGATCATAACAGTACAAAAGCGTGCGTTTCCTTTTCCCTTGAGCAATTTGCATCATCCTGACATATGTTTGTGTCATTCAATGATTGTATTAAAGATACATACGCCCCTGAAAATGCCATGTTGGTCATTGGGAAACTTAGTAGCAAAGTTAGTCTGTCTTTGATTGTCTACTATACGCTGCATGTCACCGACTTGAATGAGCATCAAAGACTAGTTAGGTTACAGAGTTAATGTGTGTTTTTTTTTTTCCTATAAATGTGACTGTAATGGGGAAACTAGAAAGAAGAACAGTCCAGTGTGTATTAAACTTTCTATTAACAATGATTTGAAATACAAAAATCCATTTCCAAGAGTTGCAAGAATTAATTTAACATATCGTCAAGATGTACCTGCAACCTGAACTAGCCTTGCTGTTGCTGAGGAACAGTAAGGTTCTTTTGAATGGCCAAAGGAATAGAATGTGCTACTGGAAAAAAGCCAGTGGGGACCTCAAACAAGATACAACATGTAAAGGTGGCTCCCTTTCCTTTTCAGTGCATAATCATCTTTTGGAGGGAGATAGCTACAGAGTTCCACATGAATAGTTGTAATCAGAAAGGTTAAAGATTCTTATATTAGAATGGTAAGCTTCAAGCACACTGGAACACTATGATATTCATGAATACGTGTGACATGTGCAAGTTTTCTATGTTATTTACTACGTTGTTAGCATAATTTGGAAAGAATATTTCTAGTATGGAGGAAGATCTAAATCCTTTTGAAAAAGCAGTCAAGAAAATAACATCAATGTCTATGAAAAGCTACTGTCCCTACCCATATCATTGGTTAGAGAAGAACAGGAATCAAATGATAATTCTGATTGGAGCACCTTCTCACGGACATGGCTTTATGGAACCCCTGTGCACAATGGTAACCTCCTCAAAGAATATATGTACCTTTAAGAACCATACAAATTTCTATCATCATGCAACTTCTAATTATAAAAATATGTTTCCATGTTCTTCTACTTCCATGGTTTCAATCCCTTCTTGGAAGAGTTGTTGTTGGGTCAGGATCGGATAATCTGCATCCTGAGGTTTATATCAATATTTTGTTGGTTCTAGTCCTTGGGATGCAGGTTATCTCTTCCTTACTGCCAATGCAGAATACTTTAATCAATAGAATGTAAATTCTTGTTCTTGCTTTATTGTTGCATTTTTGGATATTGGTGTTGTATATCAAAGAACAAATAGATCAGAAGGTATCATAGAACACCGAGCATCTAGTCAATACCTATGATATTCTAAGGAGGATGCAGACATACAGAGACATATTGCTGCATATTAGATAAAGCTTTCCTGATCATGCAACTGAAGGTCATTAGGTTTTGAAAAGGTACAACCTGCCTCTCTTGAATATATGATACAAATTGCTGGGTTTTGTTGTTTGACATCTGTAAACTTTTTTAGAGAATCATAAGAAATAACAGATTATCATTATAATTCAAACTTGAAGTCAGGTTGACAGGATGATGAACCTTAAAACAAACTAAGAAATGAAGTTATAATGCTTCCTTTCTTGAAATGATGTCTTGTTCTCTAGGTCCTGTTGGTCGACATATACACATCCTAGCTAAAAAAGGAAAAGACTGGAGAATTATCTTTGGGAGCAGTCTTGAAGTTGTAGGAGTACATTGTTGAGGTGGATTGAAATATTAATAACCTCATGCTATATAAGTGAAAAAAATCATGTTTAGCAGAAACTGTATTCCAACTTTTCTTGGTAGCAAACATAGGTTTTTATATTAAGGTATATCTTCAACAACATCAAAATTATGTAGAATTTATGAATCAGTATTTCTAGCTTTCTGCAGCACACCAACGGCCTCGTCCCTGCTTTCACTGAAGTTTTTTCCATCTTTGAAGATAAGAAATTCCATCATTTCCACATGGAAGAAGATGAAACTTCCACATAAATGTGCAATGCAAGATCCAAAGTCTTTGCCAACCACACAATTCCATGCAGGTCCATATACTTCATCAAGTTTCTGTTTAGCAAGTCAGTTAACTGATATTATTTACTGTATGAAAGATTAATAAGAACAAACATGCTATAAAGCTCAAGGTATTGAAGTTTTGTTTGACTCGCACATAAGTGCATCATGATGGTATACCTAGAGCAGTAACAACTGATGGGATAGAAGGACAGTCTTCCTTCAGAAATTTCCAAGTTATAATACTTGGTTCTGTTTATTTCAATTGCTGAACAATGACCTATTATAGTGAGATGTTCAAGGGCCATGCATCGCATAGGATAATTGCAGGGGGTAAATTTTAACAGAAAGATGAACGTATTATTTTGCACTAGATAACTGGTTGCTAAGTGCTGCCTAAATTATGAAAATGAAAGGTGTAGGTGTTCATGATTGTTGCCTGTCTACAGACTCCAAGATCCAACTTTTTTGGAGCACATATTATAGCACCCTACTTAAAGTTCTCTTCAAAATTAAAGAAAAAGAAAAAGGAATTCAGCACTTGTCCCCTCTATTCGTTTAGTTGACCTTATTTCTAATTTTGCAGGATAAGATTGAACCTACAACAAACCTGGCCATCCCTACTACTTGGAAAGGAAAACAAACAACTTAAAAGAAAATAGAATCACATCTGATTCAAAGGCAGGTGTTCCTCCTTATACAGGCTGAGTATATGCCTTGCATTAAAGCTTACATCTGATTCAAAGGAAACTTTTTCCAGATTGTGTGGAATAAATTAGAAGTTGAAGGATTAGTTAATTTTTCTTCCACCCTTTTACAGAAGTGGATGGAATTTGTTTTATTTCCCACCAACTTTTGTCCGGCATAGGAAGAAAACATATATTACAACTTTCTCCTTAAAAGTTAGTGTTTGGTCTGCTTTCCAGCATTGTTTTTGAAAAACAGAACTGAATCCTAGTGTTCATTAGTCATACCGACCATTTCGTGGTTCTGATTCAGCAATTACTGTTCTGTTACCGCATTTCTCGGTTCTGATTCAGCAAGTACTATTCTATTGCTCTAATGCTTAGAATTGACTCGATAGTAAATATCAATACCAGTTAAGATGCGCACATTTTCATAATACTAATAGGAAACACTTATCCTTTCTCTTTCATTTTGCACAGGACAAGCATAAATAGGAATTAACAATCAGACCTGTTTGATGTAATAAGCAATAGATTGACAATCAGAAACTTCATGTAAATCGAGAGCTTGGCAAGCCAACTCCAGGACATGGTTGTGCATAACCTTTGGCATGTCTGTCTCGCGCACCACAGCTTTTCCCTTCAACATTTTATTAAGTTGTTCACTACTGGACCTGCAATTATAACTTTTGGGTTCAGGCTAGCATATACAGCACTGCAAGTGCAAACTAGAATCAAATTGTTTAGAAAGCAGAATTTGGTGGTGGAGGTTGAAACAAAAAAAGTGATAAGTTGTATTTTGTCTATTTCTTCTCCTTTCATTGAGTCTAAATAAAATCCTTGATTTTTTTCTTCTAGACATGAAAGTTTGTATGCATTAGGAGCTGTTACTATCAAAACAGTTGTAACATAAATATCTTTGATGAGGGGCTTCTTAGGTTATCGTAGTTTCACTGATATGATATGACTGGTCGTGATTTGTTCTATTTTTATTTATTTATTTTATTTTATTTTGCAGTTTTACAAGTTAAATTCCCAAGTGATTGATGCCTCCTTAGTTGGTCGATCTTTTCGAAAGGGAAGTAGTCCCTGATTGCATGGACATGATGACCCAACATGCTTAATAAGGACCTTTTGAAGCTCAATAATTTTTACTTTAATACTACAATAAAAAAAAAATAGCCAACAAGATTCGAATCTTCAAATGATTGTAAGGTAGCAAATTGATGCTTCCAATTCAGACCATTCATGCAGCTGAAAAATGGCTCTGCTACAGCTTAATCAGCTTAGTTGTCAAGCAAAGATTAACTATTGGTTATATGTAATAACAGCAAACTATTTATAGCAACCAATTTGTCACCAGTTGCAAACCAAAAAGAATGATGTAAACATCAAACAAGATAGCTTGGTAAGAAGCCTCAAACAAAAGCTTCATAGACCTTGAGTCATGCACTCAAATCAGTAGAAAAAGTAGATGAAGAAATCTTTATTCAATATGGTAATCATTCCTGATAAGGTGGTCAGCAGTTTCAAGATTTCAATCCAAATCAACAGATAAGAAAACCAAAAACAGATGTTCAAAGAATTCTATAAACTTCTGTTTAAACAATTACATCATGGACATCTGAAGCTAACTGATGAAATTAGCCTAGGAAAAAATCCTAGTTTACCTACAGATCTCCCATAAATAGGTGCTTCCCTTCAGCAATTACCCCATTACACACCTCCACAAAGAATATGAAAAATCTAAACTGACCCAATTACAGTTACATGCATTTTTTTTCTCTCTTGAGAAAACCAACTTCCAGGCATCAAAATCTCGGAAATTTTCAAATTCAAAACCAAGAAAACGGCTAGTTTTCAACCCCCTAAAACAACTTCCTAATACAGAAAACCCCAATTTTCTGCTCTTCAAAACTTCCTATCATGTATGTATAGTATATACCCAGAGAGCGAGTATCAACAAAACCCACAATAAATTCATTGACAAATTCCATTCCTTGATCGGAGCAAGAAAACACTCAGTTCTTGACCGGGGCACTCGTCTGGGTTAATGAGATGAAAGGACTGCGAGTCAGCACTACCCACCACGTGCTCATAATTAGCTCTCATGTACATGAGCTCCTCCGAACACGGCGAGGATCCAAACCCGGCAGGTATGGCTCCGGCTCCGACCGTTGTAGACTGCATCATCTTGAGGATTAATCGAACCCGCTTATTCGCTTTCCTCTTCGCTGCAAACCCAAGTTTTCGTCCATTGCAAAACATTGTCCAGACTGGGACAGAGTGGAGAGGGCAGGACTCGAGCTCGGATCGATTGCATTCAAGGGCGATTCGAACGAGTCCGCTGCGCATTTCTTGGACAAGTTGGTTGGTGAAGATGGAGAGCTCAAGAAGCAGAATTGGTTTTGTAGAAAGACGGTCGTGTTGGATGCAGAACCAGACATGGCCGCGACGGTGGCCAAAAATGGTACCAATGACCATTGATTTAGAGGGGCGAGGTGGGGCTAGTGTCGTGGTGTTTCCGGCACTGTCATTGGACCCAGCAGTGGATGATTGTGAATCTTGATCTTGATTCTGGGTTTCCTGGTTGGTCTTCTCCTCTGGGATATCGTCTCGGAGCGAGGTGCTAAGGCGTTTCTTGGTAGGTGTGGTGGTGGGTTTGGTATGGATGGTTGAGGACCTTGCGGTGGTGGGGAAGAAGCAGGGGAGGAGGAATCGACGGAGGGCGTCTATCTTGGCCATGGGTTAATCAATTTCTTGACGAAATTATGGAGAAAGGAGCTTCTGGGGTCGATAAGAAGATCACGGCAAAAGGAGTGAACTTTTTGGAAGAGACTTCTCTCTGCTTGTAAATGTGGGTGTTGGGGTTGGGCATGGTGGAATGATAGGTGCAGATAGCTAATATATATATATATATATAGCGGGACTCAGAGAGAGAGATAGGCGGGAAGCAAAATTGCAAGCCGTTGCAATTTTGCTTCTTTTGGTTAGGCAAGACATCACTGGAGGTAAAACAGATGTTTCTGCAAGCTTAACAGCAAAATTTAATGAATATCCAACTACAACTACAAGTTTGTTCTTTTTTTTCTTCTTATTCACTTTTCATAGGAGTTGTTTGAGGGAAAGATATATACTTTAACATCATAATTTAATGAATATCCAACAGTCCAAACCATATGCTTAATAAGGAAGATGAAGAAACAGCAAGTTTATTCATATTTTCTTGGCTTAGTAAGTCAAAAATCAGAATACAACATGAGAATGACCATTCTTATGTCCATTCCTTTTAATTCATCTTCTACTAGAAAAAGGAACCTTAGTTACAGAAAATCCCTCAAGGCATTCTAACTCCGGAAATGGTTGTGTTGATGCATTAGCCAAGAGGGGCACAAGTCTATCTGAAGCCGATGTTTTTCATTCGGATACGCAGGGCCATGCTTGACCACGAATTACCAATTTGTATTGTATGCGGAGAATCGTACAGATACATGTCTTTTTAGAAATCTACAAGGCTTAATATTCTTGCTTGGATGCAGATTACTTTGCTGATCAATCTCCTGTCGCTACAAATCCTCTTTCTTTATATTTTGGCTTGTTTTCACTTGACTTCAGTAGATTTTCCTTGGACAAATAACGGGACGCAAAGAACTTGAAGTAGATTAAATTCACTGTTGCATGAAAGGCAATTATTACTCAAACCTGCAATGGATAAACTGGGAAAGAAGATTGCCCCACCAATAGTCTTCATGGTCTATGGGGAAGTGTGTTCAATAGCTCCATCATGGCAATAACAGCAAAGCCTTCAACCAAACCTGCTAACTGCTAAGGCAAACTTAGGAACCACTTTTAGATGATTCAAATGAGCCAGCTTCCAGTGCTTGATTCTTGGCGCTCATCCTCCGTGAGTCCAGGGATTGGATCCTCGACCTGTTTGGTATGCCGATTGAACCATGTCTGCCTCTCACCCGCATATCTTTTTATGTGTTCTTAAGAACAGAAGAGGATCCTGATTCGTGAGCCCACCTACCAAAATTAACATAATTGACATCACAGTTTTAATGATAATTCTTAGCTCCATTAACAACCTTTAGATGCCCTGGTAATTAATATGTATTTTGAAAGTGCAATCATTAGTGAGACCCATCCAGGCTGGTGGAACTTGGAAATGGGGTCCAATCGATTTGTCATCTGAATTCCTTGAAGGATACCAAATGTGTTCATTTGTATCATAGCCACGAAACAGCCAATTCCTGAGAACCAAGCAGGCACAGTACAGAATCTTCATCTGTTTGTGGTGGGTTTGCCTTCGTTATTCAATTCACTTGGGTTGGACATATATCATTATCAGCCCTATCTACACATATGAACCTGTTGCCTGTTGGTATGTGCAAGCTTTGGCATCTGTGGTTGTGGGCAATTAATTTCAGGTGGGAGTTCTCAATGCAGATATACATACAGTCAATGTCATGGCCCCCATGCCCTGTTAAATTGAACGTGTATCGCTCATATGACCTTGTAAAATTAAAAGTGGATACTCTTAAATCATGGAGGCAGAAGTTGAGATAGTAGAATATGCATGCACATGGATCAGAGTCTGCAATTAATTTGAATGTTATATACAAGTTGGCTATTGTTTCTGTGAATTAGAACATCCGATTAGATACAGAACAAGCTACAAAAGCAGCCAACTAACTTTAAGCAATTGGGTTAATTTTAGGAAAAAGAAAACGTAACAGGATTTTCCAGATAGATTCATTAATCATCTGCAACACGCAAGTGATAACGGCGTGCCAAACGACGAGCAGTGCCATCAGCCATTATGCTATTAATCATTTTAAACTTCTTGTAATTTCCTTTGAGTATGAGTGACTGCTGGTCTGAAAGGTTCTTTTCTTCCTCCATTTGATGCTGCAAATGTTGCAAGAAAAGAAAAAAAAAATATCGGAACTCACAAGTTAAATAGCTTTCTTTTTCTTTTCTAATTCAAATAATTAACACAGTTATCAATTTCCATAATCTTCACATATTTACAATTAGCCATTTTAAGATGAATGCTGGTCAAAAGGGAAGAAAAAAAGAGGAAAGAGAAAGTGAAGCAAACTTTGCATCGACGACCTTCTAACCAAAAAGGTCTCGCCCCTTACTGCTTTTGATCTGGTCCAAGTTCACTGTTCATTTCTTCTCATTATCAAAAGACAGGAGGCTACAAACCATAAGACTGAAACAGCTTCTCCCTTTAAGCAAGTTGAGTACGGTGAAACCAAAGTGATATTCTTTTTACCCTTTTTGTTTCTTCTTCTTTCTGAAAGTTATAACTCCAGCATTCCAGCAAAAGCAGGACATACTTTTGCAAATAAACTTTGACAGAACAGCCAATACTGTGCACAAAAGACAAAATATTGCTTGACAAATAGGAAGGAACATTTCAAGTTTTCCCTCTTGTAGAACAAAACAGAGTCCAGTTATAATTATGCACCTCCATGTCATTGAACACAACGAACATAAATGAGACATTTTATTTCTTTCAAACTCTTTTTAAGATTTTCAGGCATCTTCCTCTCTTAAGAAATTGCAGATAAATGCAAACCTTAGAGACTGTAGCACTTCCATAAATAAGTGAGAACTAGTACATTTAGATAGATTACTGGCAAATAATTTAATAAGCAATATGGACCAAACTTACTTTGTGTATGAATGCAGCTTCAGAAGCATGTCTGCGTGTGATATGCTTCAATTCCTTTGCTATCTGAAAATCAGGATCTCTTGGGTCCAACCAACAGCAAGAAATCTTTCTACCAGGCTTTACTGGGTGATCATCAAACATTTCCACTTCAGCAGGACATGCCCTTACAGGCCTTGGCATGCCAGTCATCATGAAAGGGTGCTGTGCAGTCACCAAGATGATCTCTTTAACCTTCTTCAAAGAGTCTAGTTCCACCAATGCACATTGTGGACTGTTCCTTGGTTCTGTGTAGTTTGGGATGAACTTCACATTCTTGACAGTTGCATACTGATCAAGAGCAGTCCTCAAGACAGACTCAGTGACCTGTGGTGAGAGGTTGTCAAAGTAAACTGTCCGCCCAACCCTCTCTTCAAATGAAGCATAATCTTCTTCAGCTGGAGACCCCATGTACACCTGTTGATAACCAAGTTCAAAATTAGAAAAAATTATTGACTTCATAATTTCAATGAAAAAGTTGCAACCAAAAGAAATAAAGTGTACAACATTAAGCACAACCATCAATTTTTTCTGGAGAAAGTCATGAGAAAAATAAATCATCATTCATCCCCTCAAGATGAAGAATAGTGGCAATGTATGTATTAATTGATTGGTTGATCCCCTTGCAACCATTTTAGCCTTCATTTTGTTTAAGGCAAAGCACCCTTTATCAACCTATCTATTTCTGGTTTATTCGAACTTTACAGTTCTTTCTGCACCTCCAACAATCCAGTGTGTCAAGCTAAAACAGATGCCAAAGGTTCGCTTACAGGAATGCCTGGAGCTAGACAATTCATTTATTTACTGGATAAAAAAAGAGAAATTTTATTAAGTAAGAAGAGAAGTACAAGGAGGAAGACAAGAAGTCCACCTATACAGAAATATAAGTAAATGTAAATAAAAAAGAAACAAAGGCAAGCCTAAAACAGAGGGGCTTGCCAGTTGCATTGCATCTCCATTATGGAAACACCCCGAAATGCACCCAAAACTGAACAACATAAAGAAGGAGGAATACAATCTTATCCCATAGAAGGTACCATGAAATATAACAATCACAAAAAATCCTCGAATTAAGTTCCAACCACACTCCAAATTACTGCAAAGATGGCACAATGCCATAGACACTTAATGTCTTTCTTTCCCCCAAAACTTCCATGACGTATCATCAAAAAATCATGCAGAGAGTTTGGACAATATCTTTAAGAGCTACTGAGTGTTCAGGAAAACACAACTTTCAAAATTGATGATTACTCCCGAGTTTCCTGACACTGATTCTTTGCAAGACAATTTGACTGCCTACAGTTTGTAGTGAGTAAAACAGAAAATTAAGGGATTTAGTAAGAGTAGTTTGTATCTTCAAGACAAATATAAATTATTCTGAGTTTGGCCTTGATATTAGAACTTCACACTGCTGCAACAATCTGGGAAAACAACAAAACATTTGGCTCTTTGTTTCGCAGAAAATCACCTGTGAACAGAAAATAGTTCCTGCAAAGATGATTCTCCAGGAAAATAATCAATTTCCTGTTGTTTTTGGATAACATAACTTCCCTTTGCATTGTGCATCCCAGAGAACATACTGACTACTACAATATTTACTGCAACACACTACTGTCTTTTCTTTTCTTTTTGCTTAGAAATAAATCCTGGTTATACCAACATCTAGACTATATCTCACAATTATTATTATAAATAGGAGTCCTCATGCTTAATTTATTTGAGACATCAATCAGCAATTGCTAAAGGAATAAGCTTAATCATAGTAATGGGAGCCATTTCTACTAATTAAGAAACAAAAAGAATGGTCCGGTTCATAACTCTATAAATGCATATGCTACAGAATAACACATATGCTAGTAACAAATGCTTAAGATAAGCAATAAAGGTGACATCCTTAACCAAACTTGCAGTATATAAATAAAGGGAAAACTCAACACCTTTTGGTCCTTTAGTAAATTGCTTTACATGAGATGATTGTGAACAAATAGCAAGACAGGAGAAATGTGGTTACAAATTCATATGGGCCTAACTTGAAGAACTTTTTTCCAGCAAAACATAATGTTCTTTGGTATTTTTGGTTAGCATTAAGTGTGTACCATCACTTGGAAGGAGTTACTATTGATCCATTTCAGGGGTTCTGGGAGGAACAAAGAGGTTAAGACTCTTTAGTGTTGTGCAGTGAACAAGTTAATGGGGGTCGAACCACAAGAGTGAACAAGTGAAGCACTTGAACAGGAGAAAACAAACTAAAAGTCAACCAAGAGTCAATCTTCACAAGAAATCTTCAGCGGCTACCATGACCAATCTTTGCTCTAATTCTCTTTCCATACAAGGGAGAAAAGTAGAAAACTAACAGGGAATAAAAAGAGTGTGTGAAATTTGTCTACGTCAGTCAATACGTATCCTGATAAGCCAATCTATGAAATTTATTATGAAAACTAAAACTGTAGAAGGTGATATGAGTAGCATATCTAGGACTTCCAGAGCATAGTACCAGCTATAGAAATTCAAAATTCCTCTAACGAAGGACTAATATCTGATACGTGTGAAACAATAATGAAAGCAAATAAACAAACAATTAAGACCAGCAGACACCCCACTTTTGACAGATTAATTAGCCAATGCTCTAGCTCAACTCCCATATCATCATTTCTTAACCAACCTTCTTTTCCATAGGCTACTGTTTTAGTGCTAGTAAAATTAAACATATTAGGATGAAAGATTCATTGCCAACTGAAAAACAGCACGGACGCAGCATACATAGAGACAAACCAGGGTTCATGGTGGAAAAACACCAATACAGTAACGGGCAAGCAAACCACACAAGCAATTATTAGAACTCAGGATGGAAGACAATTAATCATGTAGACCAAAGTATCTACTAGAGTAGTCAAGATTCAAGAGCCTAATATAGGTGAAAAGATGTACTTAAAAGACAATTTTATCATTTTTCTTCACCAATTCGAAGAGGTTATTTTTCCTGCCTTTATAGATTAAGCATCACTACAAACTATGCCCCAGCTTTCACATAAACCAAGACAAGGATAAGGTTTGTGTCTCACGTCAAGCCATTAAAGTTACTAACAGTCATTGTTCATTACAAATTTACAAGAACAAAAAGATGAACAAAAAATATACAAGGTGCAATCCACTAACAGCAGAGATACATTCACAAAGACAAAAATTAAGCAAAACTCATTTCCATTTACAAAAAATAGAAGTGAAAATCCAAATCCACAGACCCATTTCCTTTCTTTAATTAACAAAGGTTGCTAGCTTCAATAGACCACACATATAAAATAGATATAAAAGACTGTGATACCTCGTTATGCAGACAATATTCAATTGAACAACATTCCCGAATCACAATCCTAAAAAAATTCATAGCAAAGGATTGAGGTTCATCGTTTAGCCAATTTAGAGGAAAGAGATACAAAGAGAAAGAGAAAAAGGCGCATACATTTTCTTGAAAAGAAATACAAATGGAAGAGATTGATAGTGTAGAGAGAGGTAACTGACCTATCTGCCGGAGCTGATAGCCGGATTCCTTGTCCGCGAACTTCCAAAAGAGTCGAGCACCGGGAAAGACGAGAGGAATTGACGCTGCAACTACGAAGTCTGTCGGTAGTCGGATTGTCAGAGCTAACTAGTACGGAGGGTGGATGGTCCGGATTCTTTACGCATTCATCAATTTATATGGAATCTGTGTGACCCGCTAGGGTCAAAAGGTAAATACGCGAGATTTTATGAAGCACAAAAGTGCACGAGATTTATATATATTCTAGCACGTGTGTCACACACAAATCCTAAATATATTTCAATAAGAATTGAGATATATATTAAAAAATTATAATTAATAAAAAAAATTACTTTACGTTAATATAATTAAATAAATAAATAAATTTCATTAAAAATTAACTCCTAATATAAATTATAAATTTTTTCTTTCAATTCTTAAGATAAATGAGAATTAAGAAAATACTATTATAATAAAATAATTTATACTCTTAATATTTTTTTTGATTTATAGTTTTTTTATTTTAAATAATAAAAATTGAAAAGAATTAAGAAAAAAAATTTAACGCTAAAAGAGTTATAATCAATTAACAAAAATCAACTAGTAATTATTTACGCACCTTCATTCCCAACTCCTTATTATCCTCCTAATTTTCTCACACCAAAATATTATATGAGCACCCACTTGCTAATATATATATATATATATCTTTGCTGACTAGTTTTCGTGAAACACACATTACGCGTAAATCGTATTTATAATATACATATAAATAAAGTATAGTTAATAAAAAATAATATTTATATTAATTACATCAACAAATAGAAAACCCCAACCAAAAAATTTAATTCATAATATAAATATTTAATTTAAAAAAAATAAAGATAAAAAAAGTAATTATAGAACAATATTATATTATAAAAACTGTACTCTTAATTATTATTTTTAAATTCATAACTTTTAAAAAAAAAATTAATTTATGAGATTATATTTTTGTAACTTAATAAATAAATAAATAAAATTGAGAATTTCAATTTAATTACTATTATTATATTAAAAAATTATAAATTTATTAATATTGAAAAGAATCAGGACAAAAAATAATCAATAGTTATTAAACAATTATTGTTCTATAAATATTAAAATAGAAAACAATAAATAGTCAATTTGAAGTAACATCAATTAAAAAGTATTTATATAATAGTAAAAACTATAGGATATTTGAAAAAATAAATTTCTTTCACTAAATCATTTTTATATTTATAAACAAATAGATAAATTTAACAAAATAAAATTATATTTATATTTTTTTAATTCTTAGGAAAAAAGAAAAATTTAAAAATAAATCAACAATATTATAATCATGGAACAATGTTCTTAACTACTATTGACATATAAATATTGAAAAAAAAAGTTTTAGCAAAGTTATAAATTAAAAGTTAAAACAAAAATTTTATAGTCATGAAAATTATACTCTTAATATTTTTTTTAATTCATAACAATTTTAAAATTTGAGAATAATTAAAAAATTATGATTATTAATAATTTATTAAACAAAAAAAATTGAAAAATTCAATCTTAATTACTGTTGACATATAATTATTGAAAAAATTAGTACACAATAAATCAATAGTTTTAACACAATTACTATCATATTGATATTAAAGAGAATAATTAGAAAAAATATATATATAATTTATAGTAAAATAACAACGAAATATAACTATATAATAATAAAACCGCATAAGATATTTAAAGAAATCAAAATATTATACCATTAAGTCACTTTTATATATAATATAGATAGATAGATTATATATATATTATTTTTTAATATACCTTTATAAATATTTATATTAATGTTTATAATTTTAGATAATTTACTTCTTAAGTATCATATCATAAAATATTCAAATTTATCGCTTTATCTTCAAACCTAATTTTATTTGTATGTAAAATTAATTATCATTTTTTTAACAAAAATTGCATGGCAAAAAGATTATTGTTATATGAAGATATTATATATTAGAAAGATCAAATTTATAACTTTTTAGAATTATACCTTAATAATTTTGTGAAAATAAAAAAGAATTTCGTGATGTATAAAAAAGAAAAGTATAACTTAATTGTAATCTTTTTCTAAAATATTTTCTTGAAACTAGTTTCATAGAAGAGGACGGGCAATTAGGTTTCTTTTTTTGGTACTTCGAAATTTTTTTTTTTTTTTCTCTCACCCCATAAATAGTAGAACCTTTTAAGGGGTAGAGTAATCAAATGTAGCATATCTTTGAACAAGTACTTATCAGAGAATTCTGGTCATAAAATTTTTTTGTCCATAAATCTTACAAGATGATACGAATATGAATTGTATCATCTCCAACTGAGATGGATTTCTAAATAGTCAATTTTTCCTGAATAGGAATATGGAATTGGAAGTACATCTCCAACTGGAAACAAGCTAGTCAAAGTTATTGCACCCCACTCCATCTTGCCCAGTCCACAAATTGCATACCACCATAAACATTGTTGGCAAATCGAACACCAACAGTGAAGGCCATAGCAACCGGTGGAACCTGCTTCGCTAATGGTGATGCTTCTACCAAATGTTCCAGCCCATTAACTACCTGATAACGGGTGTTGGAGGAAACAGCAAGAAAAACACCTACAAGTTCAGGGAGAAAATATAAATAATGGTTTAGGAAGTAACAATATGGAGGGGACCAAATCAATGCAATAAAATAACCTCATGCAAGAAAAAGATTGTTAACAATGGCTGAACTTTCTTGACAGTAAGAACTTATCTTTCTTTCAGAACTTTGAACCAACTGATTGTAACAACAGAACATGCTTATGCCAAATTAGTTTTGTACATGAATTAACAAATTATAGTTGCTATAGCATCAGGTCTGAAGTGGCAATTGTCACAATTCAACTAGAAAAATCAACATTCAGCAAAATTTACGTGTGAAAGGCCAGACAGCGGACAGTAATTATTTGCACGTCTCATGGTGAAAGACAAAGAACACAGCATTGAACTAATGGTCAAAGGCAACAAACATTCAGAGCTTCCACAGAGTTATGAATCCAGGCTAGGGAAGTTCATACACTAGACACCAATTCAAGATAGCATCTACAAGAGCTTTCTGGTATTGACAAGAGTAGTGACACATGAAGGACTAAAGAGCTAGTAAAAATTGTTTTTCTTTTAGTTATTTTTTTTCCTAGTAACTCATGGAGGCAATTAGACAAAACCTGTTTCCTGAGTGTAATAGGGAAAAGAGCTTAACAACTTATATCATGTCCAAACAATGAAATAGTGCATACCCCAAAGAGCTGCACTCTTCACGAGAGGTGGCACAGGTATGTCCTCTTCCGAACTCTTTATGCTCCTGACATATTATAAAAAAAGGCATAATCATCTTTTCACTATTAAATAACATTACAACTAGCACTGTCCTATAAAATGAATTGCATTTGAATAGGAGTATATCCCTAGGATAAGATATGACAACAAATGAAATATTCCACATTTGTTAACCATTAGTAGCATTATAAGTCTTGGAGGATATGATATATTCCACATGAACGTCAAATATTCATATTATAAAAGTTTACAAACAGAGAAGTATCTAGATATTGTAAATAGTAATTTAAAGCCAAAATTTTTGTTTGTCAACAGAGTTACCATTCTAACAGAAGTATCATAAGGCCGATGCTGCAGACCCAATATCATCCAGTATGACGAAAAATATCACAGTAACAAAGTAAGAAAGTCAAGAGAGAGACACTGAAGCTGTAATTAACTTAGCCACCACTAATGGACAGAAGAAAGAAATGGTATGGGTAATCAGTAATTGTCAAACCATTATTCCATTTCCAGAAAATGATTTTCCCAAAGTGGTCTTTTAGGGAATAGCATATTAGCATATTATTGTTTTTCTAGCAAAAGCAATCCACTATGATCAATACTATAACTGTCGGTCAGTTTATTCCCCGGCTGTCCTGTTAGTCGTTGCCAACTTACAATGTCGCCACAAATTTAGAACAAAAAACTTACGATGTCGCTACAGGACAACACAATTGCAAATGATCCTGAACTTCCTGATACAATCAAAAAGTTGAAAATTTTCTAGATGGGACTAAAAAGGTAGGACCATACAAGTACTTGAAGCATGCGTTCTATCCTTGATGGGACACGAAAAGGAAAAGGCAAGAAAATAAGAATATAGCGCAAAGTTTGTGAAAAAGTGGTGATTTGCATGAAAATTGTGCAGAATGTAGTCCAGATATGAAGGATACCGCTTGGCAGTCATGATCAGATTTGCAATGCCTTGGCCTATGATACCACATGCAAATCCAACTGATCCATAGAGGATACCCTGGAATAACATATGTAGATCATCAAAAACAAATTCACCTCAAAACACCTGATAATTTAGCTGATTTGTGAGACAACTTTACCTTGAAAAAGTATGTACCAATTCTCTGATTCAAAGAGAATCTACATCCTGGCCTTTCAGCTTCAAATACACTATATAATAAGATCAGAATAGAAATTTATTAATATTCTAACACTACAAATGAATTGTTAGAAAAAGATAAGCACGCATATTAGTTTATACAGAAGTTTTGGGGCGTTTAAACTGAGATAGTAGAAAAACACTACACCAAAATATATTAGTGAAACTGAAAAATAAAGTAATATTCATGGCATAATTTAATAACCTGCTAGGTAGAGATGAATAAGCATGTTGGATCTTTCCAAGAAACCCCTTAGACAAAGATGGTTTCCCAATACGAGCATAGGGTGCCAACATTCCAACCAACGCAACATTAACCACCAATCCAACCAACAGATCTGCAACATACAACTCAAATTCTGCCCAAAAGTCTTTGCCTCTCTTTTGAACTTCCGCAAACGTAGCACAACAAGAATCAATTACCATCTGCATTGCATTATGAAAAGGAAATTTGAAATTTTCATTTATTAAAAGTTTCAACAATGGAAATTTTGATGTGCCTGCAGAAGCTACTTACATGGTGGTGGTAAATGATGGGGTACAGACCACCAAGGAAATAGGCTACAACTAACCTGCGAGGTTGTACCCATAGAAAACTACGATGTAGATAGTATTATTTTCCCATAATGTAAATTCTTTTTAACTTCAATTTTTCACTATTCTTAACTAGAGTTTAGTTTACTATATAGGACCTATTATAGTGTAGCTCATAAATTAAATGAACCATAATAACAAATGATTTACTATAAGGATAAATCATTACTCTTTATACATCTTGCGCGATAGAAAAGCAATAAATCACATGATACCATAATTGACAGAACCTTTATTAAGTGGTAGGTCTAGATAATATAGTTCTACCATCTCGTTGAATGAAGATTATATTAAGACATGCTAAACAAACCTCTGTTCCAATTTTGAAAAGAAAGGAAGGGTCAGCTAACATTCGATTCCGAAGCATAGACCATGACTTCATAGCAAAGCCTAGAGGCCATACAGATCCCTACAAATTAAATCTCAAAATCAGCAATTTTCAGGAGCAATAGTTGAAATTAGACAATAATATTGCATACATCAATGCAGGTTCTAAAACTACTTTTGTACAGCCAGTTCTATGAAAGAGTAAAATCTACCTGCAAATCTAAATATCTAAGAAGAAGCACTTTGCGGATCCCCACACTTTTTGCAGCTTCCAACATATCTAAAGGAAGGCTAGCCCCGCAAGCCTCTACCTCTCTCATCACCTCTTCATATTTCATTAGTGGCCCAAGCTCCTCCTCTTCATAGTCATCCTCATCATCATCATTGCCACCCCCTCCTCCACGACCATTAGTAAAATTCCCATTATCACCACTACCATCAGATGTATCTGTACCATTTCCATAGTTATCAGTTTCCAAATCATTCCCTTTCTCCAAAATCCGAAGGTCCTTTCCTACCCCATCATTGCCACCCTTCTCCAAAATTTTAACAGCAGTTACACTAGATTGCTTTTCTGCAGGTGTCTGTGACATGTTCAGGGCCATAAGCCCCTGTTTCTTCTTCACAGGCTCATATCTACTGCACTTCCTTACACAAAACACTAGCCAAGCAGCTTCCTTTGATGCACCCCTAAGCCTTAAGCAATCTACGTGCAAATTTTGACTCCACAGCTCCCTAAAAGCCTTCTCTTTTTGCACATTCACAGAATATGAACCCCCAAAACTGGATGAATAACCAGCCATATTTTTTGTTTATATTTTGAAACTTCCCCACCAAATGCCAAGCTCAGAAAAGTCGACGAATTTTCAGTTCCCACTTTGGAAAAAAAGAGGATATAATCAGTTCCAAACATTTCACATTTCAAACTTATAACAGTCCCAACAAGCCAAGC
Organism: Quillaja saponaria; assembly: GCA_029379385.1. Classification (NCBI taxonomy): domain Eukaryota; kingdom Viridiplantae; phylum Streptophyta; class Magnoliopsida; order Fabales; family Quillajaceae; genus Quillaja; species Quillaja saponaria. The sequence continues at coordinate 2,527,978 of CM055611.1, forward strand.
AGTAACATTTAGAACCCAAATTTTTTATAACCACATTAAATGTAAGGTTCAGAGAAAATCAACTAATGCTTTCTCACTTTTCAGTAGCCTTTTTATTTAAACAATTAAATGTCTACGGGGAAGAAAACAAAAAGTGGAGAAATCAGAAGTGACTGAGAAATAGAAAAGGAAACTACCTTGTATGTACTGAGAGAAAAGCTGAGCTTTTTGTGGTTCTTGATTCAGAGAGTGATGGCTTGGAGTCGGCGTGAAAATGGGAGAGACGAAGAAGCAGTAGAGTGAGGAGGGCAAATGAGTCCGTTTGCTTCTGCTATTTTGTGCCGTGAACTAGAGTGTACTCCTACTCTAGTCACTAGTCTCACTTATGGTGGCGCTTCACATTATTGGGGTTCTGATATCTGTACACTATTATGATTTATGAATCCGGTAATTTTTATTATATTGTAAATTAATATATACACATATTAACTTATTTTTATTGTAAATTAATTTATATTATAAAATATTTATAAATTATAAATTTTTTATGAGAATATCATATATAAATCCAACATATAGTTTAAATTTAATAAATTATGAAATTTATTTAAATATTTTTAGGTAATATTTAATTATTTAAAAGCTAATAAGCTTGTCAAAATTTATTAATCTCTTATTTTTAGTTTAAATGGATTGTTATTTTTTCTCTGCATTTGAAATTTTCAATAAAAAAATATTTATGTGTAAAAATATAAATTGTTAGTTATTTAAATAACTAAACATAGTAAGTTTTTTTTTTTTTTTAAATTTCAATTCAAATTTAGTATATGGTTATGTTTTGTTTGAGTTAATGTAGTAAATATTTAAGTTGACTATGTGATAATTAAGTTATTATTTTATTTGAGAGATTTAAGGTTCAAATCTTTTAATTTTATTTTTTAAAAAATATAATATATATTAATTGATATGACATCAAAATATTAAGTATCAACTGATATGTTAAATTACATGATGATAATTAGCTACCATATCATCACCATATTTATCTAATTCTTAAGTAATAATTATATAAAATACTATAAATAAATATTAAGTTGTCTCAATAATAATTGAGTTATTATTTTATTTAAGAGGTCCAATATTCAAATCTATTATTCTTTTTGAAGTAATATATTAAAGGCTAGTTTGGCAGTATAAATGACTATTACATTTCATGCATAATTTCATGGAATGAATATTATTTTGTTTGGTATGTTTTTAGTCTCATAATACTATTTAATTCTGACCATTTTATTTTATAGAAGTAGGAATCCTTAAACCCACCTAGGGCTAGTTTGATACATATAAATAATTTTTGTGGAATTGGAATGGGAAAGGGAATGGGAATAGAATGTAGGTGGAATGGAATGATCATTACATTCTATTGTTTGGTAGCGTCTATGGAGAATAAACATTTTATTCAATTTATTTATTTTTATATAGTTTTTAAACATGAAATAATAAATAAAAAATTATGCTAAAATAACAAAAATATCCCTTAATAGATAAAATAATAAAAATGTAACATCATTTGTGAAATATATATTTCTTAATTTAATTGATTTTTAATTATTAATTATGAAATATCCCTTAATATATAAAGTAATTTATGAAATATCCCTTAATAGATAAAATAATAATAAATATCCCTTATTTATTTATTTATTATTAAGTAATTAATTATATTATTACTTATATTTATTTTATTGTTAATTATATTTATTTTATTATTTATTATATCTTATTTCTATTACTTATTAATACTAATATTTTAGTTTAAAATTATTTAACTAATTTATTTATTTAACATTAATTAATTATTTATAATTATATTATTTACTATGATATGAAATGTATTTTTGTCATTTAACTAAGATGAATTGATTTATTATTATTTTTATATACAAATTTTTTATTTTTATATTATTTAATATGATATAAGGGTATTTTTGTCATTTACCTATATTAAATAATAAAATATTTTATTTATTTATGTATAATATTATTATTTTATTAATATACAACTTTTTATTTTATGTGATAAAATGATTGTTTTGTCATTTAACTGAATTAAATCGATTTCATAGAAGTAAAAATGAGCAATCCCACTCTTAAGTTAGTTTGAGGATTTCTACTTCTATGGAATAAAATAACTATAATGGAATGAGTATTCTGAGGCTAAAAACATACTAAACAAAAAAAAATACTCATTCTATGGAATCATGCATAGAATGACTAAACTAGCCCCTAGGAGATAAGATTGCTTATTTCTACTTCTATAGAATCTGTTTAGTTCAGTTAAATGACGAAAAAACCATTATATCACATAAAATAAAACTTTGAATATTAATAAAATAATAATATTATAAATAAATTAAATATATTTATTATTTAATTTAGTCAAATGACAAAAATACCTTTCATATTACATTAAATAATATAAAATCATAAAAACTATAAAAATAATAATAAATCAATTCATTTTAGTCAAATGACAAAAATACCTTTCACATGGTAAATAATATAGTTATAAATAAATAATTAATGTTAGATAAATAAAGTAGTTAAGTAATTTTAAACTAATTAATAATAAACTAAATATAATTTAATAATAAAATAAATATAAGTAATAATAATAATTAATAATCGTAAATTTTAAAAAAATATTAAGAAATATATATTTAATAAATTATGTTAAACTTTTATTACTTTATCTATTGAGAGTTATTTTTGTCATTTTAACATTATTTTTATATTATTTTATGTCTAAAAACTACATATAAAATAAATAAATAAAATAGGAGTGATTATTCCTCATCGACACTACCAAATAATAGAATAGAATGATCATTCAATTCCACTTGCATTTCATTTCCATTCTCTTTTGGCAAAAATTATTTCTACGCACCAAGCTAGCCCTAAATAATTTTGTATCCGATTATCAATCACCTAACCATTACTTTATATGATAAATAATTACGTACAAGAAAGTTTTGTTCATCAACTACTCACCACATGACCAAAAAGAGAAAACAAGAAAATTATAGAGAAAATTATGGACAAGTCTTACTTTCTTTTTTCTTTTTTTTTTAATTTTAAATAAGTTATATAATAAATTTTCATACCCTACAACTCCTATTTTTAAATTTTATTTCCAAATAAGTCTTACATTTAATATTGACAATTTTATGTGATTATTACCCTTTTTTTTGTTTTTAATATTAATTAAGTAGTCTAATTTTTTTTTTAAAACACATTATTTAATTTTAAAAATTAAAATTCATGATTTAATAATTATTAGAAGAATAAATCTTTTAAAATTAATGAAAATTCATCATCCTTTTAATATATTTTTCAAAAATTAAAAATTAAAAATTAAAAATTATCTTCATAATTAAATTTAGATTTATATGTATGTCACTTGTTTTTTTTTAATTTTCTTGAAAATGAATCTAGATTTATTTATTTTTAGTTCTCATCATGAAAAAAATAATAATAATAATTCAAGTTGAATTTGAAAATAATATAAATTTTTAAAAGGAGGTAATGATAATTTTTTATTAATTTTTAGAATTTTTTTTATTAATGATTATATAATAATTTTATTTTTCTATTAATTATTAAATAATAGATTTTAGAAAACAAATAATAGATTTTAGTCTTCTAAATTAAATAATTTTTTTTTTAAATAGTCTACTTAATTAATATTTTCAATTTCAAACTAAAAATAAAAAATAAGGGTCAAAGTGACACAAAAGTGTTAATATAAAATATATTATTTATTTGAAAGAAAAATTGAAAAGTAGGAGTTGTATGGAATGAAAATTTATTTTAGGACTTATTTGAAATCTCAAAAAAAAAAAATAAATAAATAAAAAGACTTATCATTACTTTTTCTAAATTTATATTTCAGACACGTGCTTGCCCATTCAGTGTTTGAAATTGTTATTTGAGCACTCATTTTGTGAGCTCTCTTTCCCATGGGAACTTTTTGTTTTGTTTATTTAAGTTAATATGAAGAAAATAAGCATATTTTGCTTCTGGGTCATCAATGTTTTATGACAATTATATATGCTTTTGGTTCATTAGTTCTGGTTGTGCATCTAAGGATCACGCAGAGGTTTAAGGTTGTGGAGCGTGATAAAGGAGAGAACGAAGAAACAAACATAGATACTTCAGATATTTAGTAGCATAAGGACGTGCAACTGGTTTTATCAATGCGTGTAATTAACCTGTGATACTTCATACTATATTACTCAATAATTACTTTCAGGAAAGAAAATTCTTTTAACAGAAATAAGAGGTTCTTTCATTGATAATGATTCTGTTCTTTGCCTTCAAAACCCTGTCCAGAGATTGATCATAACTACAAAAAACACCGTGAGAGTTGAATTGTTATTTTTATTTCTTGCGAATGAACAACTCACTAACACTGGGTAATCACATTTCTTCTATTCACAGGAATGTTAAAGTTACAACATCCTATCCCCATACTTGTGGATACCCATTGACAACCCAATTTTCCATATCCCTCAAAGAATAACTGTACAAACAAATAATGTTACACTATAAATTGGTACATGTTATCAAGAACGATTGCCAAAACTAGTTCTTAAGCAAACAATCCTCACATTTCAGAAGGGTCATTCGCTGCGACTTAGAATAGCCTTGCCTGTTATTAAGAATATCAATGTAGGTTTTCAGCCTATACCGGTCTGAATTTGTGAGTGAGAATGGTGGGTTAAGAATGAGGGATGGTGCTTCCAGTAAAAGGAAAACTAACAAACTGATGGCTTTTGAATACAATGCAGCTGCACTTTCCATATCACCCATGAGCTCTTCAACCTGTCAATCATGCATAAGAAAACAATCTTCAGAGGCGAGTTAGAACAACCAATCTAAATCCTATACTTCATTTGTCATTTATCATCCATCATATGCCTATTTCCCTATTCATTTTATCTGGGATAACATTTTTTTATTTTGGCTTCTTCCTAGTGTTCTGCTGCAAATGCTTTTCAGAGTTTTTTTTTTTTTATGGTTGTAATGCAGTGTTATTGGAGATTACTTTGTATTAGCTTGTTTCTTTTTGTTCCTTTCTTGTTTTTATTAGGAGGACTTCTCCTCTCTTCTCTCAATATAATTTTTATTTTCTACCAAAGACAATCACATATCTTATCTGCATTTCTATCCCTGCCAATATTTAGAACACCCCATTAGATTGTCTTCAGATATTCACATGCTATGTTATTTTCATTTTAACTGATTTCCAGATGGGAATATGCATGGAAAGTCTTCCTAAATAGGCGTATATATGCATGTCGGTCACCACCTTCACCCTAAAGTTTAATGAATATATATGTCCAACAAATGTTATCCACTTTCCCAATGCTGATTCCCCACTAACATATGACCAAGGAATTAAAATTTATTTCGAGATACCGTTCCTATAATCCCAAAAAAAGGAAACGATTCAAGAAATAATATAGAAACTGCTAATTTTTGTGAAAATGCATAGAAATATATAATAATACATATGTTATAACGATTGTAGGTATCCAACATTATTAATTTAGTATAAAATATTATTAAATACATAACAAAGTAAAATTATAAATATAGACATACAAATTAGAAAAAAATATCAAATTATAATAACATCCAACCAGCAGTAGAGTGGCTAGCAGGTGCTCAACCCATATTTAATGAATTTTTTAATTTGAACCAACATATATATATGTGCTGAAATTTTAATATTATTCATCACTAAGTAAAACTAAATTAATACAAAATATTTGTATAAAAAAATAAAATAAAATAAAAGACCAAGAAACTCAACATGGGTGAAATTCTAAAAAAAATTACCCTCGCTAAATTATATTATTTGAATATACATCAAATAAGAAAAAAAAAATTAAAATCATAAAATATGAAGAGACCTAGAGCCAAAACTTTAAAATTTTAAATTCTGAAAATACCCTGTTAGTGTCAACCGTTTCGTGTGAGAATGATCCAGTTTTGTGTGGAAACACTCCCGTTTCGTGTGAAAACGCTCTCGTTTCAGGTGGCAACACCTCTATTACGTGTAAAAACAATGGTTGCGTTTTGGTCAGTGAGTTTCGTTTCGGGTAGTGTGGAAACAAAAATGTTTCACACATTTTGATTGTTTCGGCAAGAAGTTTTAAATCTTGCATGACATATCTCAACATTCCACAGCTCTCACAGGAGCACCAGCTTAAAAAATACAAAAGGACATCATACACACTCATGTTTAAGTTTTGAGTTTGTTTTTTGGCCTAGTTAAGTTTCTAGTTTGAGTATCACACTTACATAGGAATCAGGCTAGTCCCAACATGTAATCACTAGGAAAAATACAGTGCAGAAAATACAAGAGAAATCGAAGGAAAACAAAATACTTACACCCCCATGTCTCCCAAAGGCAAGAGCAGACTGAAATATTGTCTCCATTGCATCTGGCATCTCTGTATTTCCTGCAGTTGTGAAAAATTGCGCACTCACTATCCCAAATATTACCCTCAACCCTAGCAATCAAAAAGTATCCCCTGCATCATAAAATAAAACTACAAGGGCCACTTCTCTCACACATGCACATGCAAGCGCAGGCAAGCGCATGCAAGCTTGCATCTGTAAATCCAACAAGACATAGCCAAGGTGTTCTTCATTCATCCTTTCTTTCTTTTTTTGCCAAGAGTAACTATTTCAAAAAAATAATCAACCTTTATTCTACTAAAAAGTAAGCAAATATTGAGGCATCAATTGGTTAAAAAGGATACATCGTTAAAATGTATACTCGATATTTTGATCTTACACAATTTAAGTACACATGCAATGATTCCAAAAATTGATAAAATCCACTTAGCTGATAAATCCAGATTCCAGATAACAAAGTCATACCAGGCTCAAATTCAATGGCCTTTGCAAGTTCTTCAGCATGGTCAACTCCCACAAGAAATTCCTTTTCAATTTGACACGAAATATTCTCTGGCCTCTTAGTTTTGTCAGCATCAAGACAATCTTCTGTACAGGGACTATCATGCTTTTTGGTTCTGCTCTTCCTACTTCTTATAGTCTCTCGAGTTGGACTTCCTTCCATTGCTGACGCAGCTTGTGTATGGCATATATGCAGTGCTTGCTTCCAAATTGCAAGAATTACAAGCTGAATTGAGAATGCTTCTAGCTCCCTTCCTGCCTCAATCTTTAAGAGAGGAGTGGTGGAAACAGTGAGAATAAATCACATAAATATTTTTGTTTAGCAGTAAACCACTTTGTTGCATTTAAGGAGAATCAAGGCCTGTAGCATAAAGCACAAACCTGTGGGACCAGATTTTAATTAGTCCCACAAGTGAATCATTCTTTCTGACACATTAGAACAGGAAGTAATAAATTATGGACTTAACAGCAGATATAAAATTTAATAGAGTACAGACCATTAAAAAGTGTAACTATTCTATATATCTGGTAACTGAGGGAGCTTGTGCATGGCTTATATACATCTACTTCTCATTTTCAAGAGTTTCATAGCCAGACAAGACTGCCACGAGTGACCTACCTGCATCAATCTTCTTTAACAGAAGCAATGGTCTAACTGAAGAACCATCCAGAAAAGTTGTACATATAGTAATTCTACTAGAAGAATTGTACTACGCATATCAGAATGGTCAAGATCAGAAGCATATCATAGAAATACAAGCAAAGGAATCAGAGTGGAATGAGTGGTAATGAGGAAAGGATCCCTCCGAGACTATACATCATGCATTGAAGGAACAATAAACAGGTTAATTTACTGTGGATCAGTACTGTTGGCTAATGAAATTTCAACATCAATTAAAGACCAACATCCTGTCTGAGCTATCGACACCTAACCTACTGATTCATTATACATTGGGGGGAGGGAGACTGCAGAAAATAGAAGTGCTTCGACATAGTCTAAGCTATATCCACCAGAACGTTTTATTTATTTATTTATTTAACGATTTTGGAAGCTGTGGTGGAGAGAGTATGAGTGAACAGATCACTTACCTTTCATTCCCATGATTTCTGTACATAATGCACTTTTTTGAGCTTTGGTTTACACTCGGGTTTCAAAACTCGGCCCAGATGATGACCCGGAAAAAGTGTAGGTCCCTGACCACTGGTTCAATAGCTAGGTTGACCCGTGATGTCATAATTTTTTTAAAAAAATTTATTTTTAGCAAAGAAATATGAATATTTTATGTTCATGTAATAATTTAATATCAAATAAGAAATGAAAAACAATAAACAAGAAAATTATAAATGAAAACTAAAGAGAAAAGGAAAATAGTCAATTACAAGCTTCTCTAAAATTTATTTTTATTTTTTAACCGGGCCTGCTGCATCAATCTAGATCAATCGCAATTCCGGGTTTTAGGGTGAATCCCACCAGAATAGCACCTGGGCGACGGTCCAACCAGTTTGATTGGCCAGGCCGGTCTGAGTCTTAAAACATACTTTACAGTGGAAAATTACAAAGAAACTTGGTTTGGTTGCAAAAGTGGCATGCTATGAGGTTATGACTTGCCTTTTCATTAACTAGTTCCATAATGGCAGATGCACACTGCTGCAATGAAATTATCCTTGTCATGCAGTTTATTGATGGCTGCTGTGAAGCATCTCTCATAGCCACTGATCCTTGTGAAGTCCCTGGAGCATACACCTGACTTTCGGAGCTTCCATTGTGGAATGTGTTACTTGTGGCTGTACCAATGATTGGCATTGAAGCACTCAATGTAGTGTCTATATCAAAAGACATTTGGGGAGGACTCTCTGATCTGTGTGGAGAATGGCTTTGCTTGGAAGCATTTACTGAGGAAAACGAAGCTTTCATAGGGGGTCCAGACACAAGAACATAATCTTGATCAATATTCTCCAATGAATCAGCAACTGTCAAATTCATCCAAAACATAAACATGAACTAAAGTTTTATTGAAAAACCTGTCCTAAATCTAAACCAGATAAGTAAGTGAGAAGAAGCACAATTAGATTCATACCTCGAGTGTTCACTAATTTTTGGTCTACAGATTTTAAAGGATTGATCAGATTTCTGTCTGAGGGTATACAGCTATCTAATCTTACGCCAGTGTTATCCAATCTATATGCAACACTACCATATCTGGAAGTAGGATTTTTGTTATTAGAGGCAGTAGACAGTGCACCAGCTTTATCAAGTTTTGTATCAAGAGAAAATCCATAGGTAGACTTCATTGAGGACTTCCTTCTTAAGAAGGATGAGCTACCATCAGGACCACTAGAATCATCATCTAGAAAGAAAGGTAAGCAATCCTCTTGAGAGCTACCTTCAGTGCTCCTCAAAGGGTCAGTTTCATATGAAGGAAATCCTCCCACTATCCTCGCTGAACACGTAGTCCTGCATGCCATGCTTAATTTCATAATTGAACATTGACAGTCATGTCATCATGAAAATTGGAAATCTAAATTTCACCTCGAGGATTCATCCTGCTTCTGTTGCTTCTGAGAAAGGAATGGGTGGTTAAAAAATTCTTCAAAAGTTAATCGTTCCACTGCAAATACATTTGAAACAAAATCATTGGGTGAGATTTCACATAGACAAACAAAATCCATTGGCAATTTAGATGTCACTCAACAAGTCAATATTTAGCAGTCTCCTGCTGCGAATGGTCTCCAATAGCAGGAAATTTATTTATGAAATTCATTCTTGGTGGCATGGGTAGCAGAAGGTGTTTGAAGTTTCGGAAAAGCCTAAAATATCAAGGTCAGATTTGTTGGCCCAACTATGTCATAAAAGAAGCTGATAGACTGATAGACAAGCTCAGCAAATCTATTTGGCATCACAGTATTTGAACTACATCATGTCAATATGTCATATCTAAGTTCTACGTGTACAACATAACCAGCACGCAGCATAGTAATTTAAGGAAACTGTAGCCACACTAAACAACTTTAACAAGTAAATACATACTATTTAAGTCAGCAGCCCTACAATCAATTCCACATGACTTGTCATTCATATTATACAGCATATTCAAATAATAATACTTCACCACTGACGGTGTTGCTTTTGACACCATCAACTATCTCAAACAACATGACAGATTTAACTTTGCTTATTTAGTTCTCAAATTTCAGCCTACAATGTCATTCATATATATATACCTGGGTTACAATGCAACAATTTCCTGCATAAATCTTTGCACTCAGAACTCAAATCCTGGGTATCCAATGTGGAATGCAATTCAGTTGATTTCACAATGTTCTGGAGTAACTGCAGAGTACATGATCATAGTAATTCAGCTAATTGTGGCAAGAGGAGTCATATGATATTAAAAAAGATACAACTAAAAGCATTATACATAAAAGAGCACCGAAAGAATACCTTAGTTTTCAAAGCACAAAGGAAAAGAAATGCCTACTATAAAAAACAGACAGACCTGTATTTGATTGTTTCCAGTAAATGGAGTTCGTCCAGTAACAAGCTGAAATAGAATTGTGCCAACACTCCAGAGATCTGCCTGTGTTCAGTACATGGTAAATAGAGAAGGACCAAGAAACAATCCACTAAGTGCCCAAGAAATGAATGGAGTTAATGTCACCTTTGCATCATACTTCTGAAGTTGCATTATCTCTGGAGCCATATAAAGGGGTGAACCACACAAGGTTTCTGCAAGGCCTTTAGGTTGCAGAGATCTGCAAAATAAGTGCCAGAATACTTAAACAGAAAACTTTATCTAAAAAAATGGACAATGCAGATCCTTCTCCAGATGGAATGCTCAGCAGTGTAAACAGTTTCCAACAGAAACTAGAATGCAAAAGAAATAATATAACAGGAGGAAGGTTTGGCACCAGAGGAGGTCCATGTAAGACAAATGAATGAAAAGCCCAAGGAACCCCAAACTCAAATTATTGTAGGAAACTACCATGATTTTTATAACATCAACATTAATACTTACCCTAATAGAGTTGGGTTTTCCAAGGTTTTCTAAGCAGACTCATTAAGTCACATATATTAGGTCTAATCCTTGAAAAGCAAATTAAATTCATTCAAAACATTAATCATCCTTTCTACACTTCTGAGACTTACAAAACAAGACAAACACCTAATAGAATGAGACATTACATGCACTATATAAATCAAACATTACTTTTTGTGGCCAGAAAATCAAAACATTACCATATAAGCATTATTTAATATGAGAAAATTAAAGAAAAAATCAGAGCTGTGGAAACAAATTTATTATGAAAAGATTATCGTCTGCTCTTGAGCCATCTCTGAAATTCAAAAGGAAAAATAAATCAAGACGCGGAAAGGAAATAAATCAAGTGTACCTTGCAAATCCAAAATCTGCAATCTTCAATACCGAATTGTCATCATTTGTTGAGAGAAGAAGATTCTGATCCAAAGATGACACACATTACAACCGAAATGAAATACCTACATAATTTTTATGCAAGGAAAAAAAAAAAATGTACATGATAAACAATATATAGTTGACATCTATAAACATTGACTGTACTATACCTTATACAAAAACAGGTGTCCATGCTAAGTGCATAGGCAATTCATAGCCTTCTTGATGGAGGGCCATCAACCAAACCTTTCAGCAAGTTTTATCTTAGACATAGATTTAAGCATTAGGGTTGTTATGTCCTTTTGTTATTTGTTTTATTTAATAGTGTAGTGGTTTCTTAGTCTTATTAGGATTCTAAATTTACATTATGCCATTAGGGTTTTCTGAAAGTCTATATAAAGATCCCGGGTGAGACTTTGTTAGACAGCTTTTGATGAAATAATATTGTTGCCTTTCGATTGTCCCTTCGATTTGTCCCTTTTGATAAATTATCAGTTGGTCTCGCATCACTTCTACAACTTTGGTAAACAACAGACTTAATTAACCTAAACCATAATCGGATCAGCACATATACAACTTCTTTGCAGAATGATAGAAATATATATTAAGGCATTGACTTGAATCCTGGACTATGCAATAGATAATTGGATAGAGAGGACATGTTTAAGTCAACATTACATTTTAAATATATAAAAAGCCAAACCTGTGGTTTTAGATCCCGATGTATAAGATTATTGTCACGTAGAACTTGTAGTCCAGCAGCTGTAAAACAGAAAATGCATTTGATATCACTGTCATTGAAGATACATAACACAAAAAAAATAGATACCTACGTTTATGACATATATATATATATAGAGAGAGAGAGAGAGCAGGGAGGGAGAGGGAGAGGAACCAGAATTTTACACCAAAAAAAAAAAAAAAAAGCGAAGTTAAGACCCACCTAGCTGCCGCAAGAAGTGCTTTGCTGTTGCTTCTGGCATTCTTCCATGGCGTTGAATATACAGAGAGAGATCACCCCCTCTACAGTACTCCAACACAAGATTTATCTTCCCAGGAACCTACATAAAGCAAATAAATGGCATTTGTCAGCAGCTAGTAGGCACTTCATGGATGCAGCTTCACTACTTTAGATGAATCCACAAGTTCTGGAACAATTATAAAGGGTGATATTTCAAGTTGAAGAATCCTTTGGAAAAAAATATGAGGAGTTGTTCTAGAGTCTAAGTCAAACTTAGTGTCTTAAGCTTTATGTTCTAGGAAACGAGCATAAGTAACTCATCTGGCATCAAGGAAAATGATGATCAACCCACATAAGAACTATGTCATGATACCAATTCTCAAGCATACTAAATAGTGCAAATCACATAGTAATTCAAGAACAATAAAATCATTGAAATTTCCAACTATCCTCTGCTTCCTAGCTCTTCACCTGCAGTATATTAACAGCTTTAGCCTCAGTTCACGAATTCTGTGTGTAATTGTGTCAACTACAAAACTTGATGTCTCTCAATTTCATTTACTTGACATTTCTGTCAACTGCTGCAGTTAAGACAAACAGGGCAGAACATAATTTAAATCAACACTTCAAGGCGTTACTTTTCCATGCAAAGCATGAGAGAACATCATTGCATGAAGCTTGACAATTGAAAAACAACTGGCTTCTTCCCAATGGCATCCGGGCTAACATCTTGTTCTACAGAAACTCCATATATTGTTGATCAGCAACATCCAGAGTTCAGTGATTCAAGTTCAATTTCGCTTAAAAGATAGTCTCTTTTTTTTTCCATTTCAAAGTTAACAAAACAAAACATAGACTAAACATATATAAATTTTATTAAATCTCTTTGTCATTCATTTTCTTCGCAACCAAACACAAATTTAAATAAAATGGGGATGGGATTATGGGAAACAGCAAACCTCTATAATATCGTGCAAGCGAATAATATTAGGATGATTAATCCGATTCAAGATAACAATCTCAGACATAAGACTTTCTTGTAACTTCTTATTGAGCCGACTAGTGACGATCTCCTTTATTGCCACCTCAGTTCCATGGACTCGGTGCCTCCCATGCCAAACCACCGAGAACGACCCAGACCCAATTTGCCGACCCACGATGTAATCCCCCACCACCCTACCCCTTCCCGTCGCCTGAGCCATCCCAACCCTTTTCCAACCTATGAAGTTAAGAACCCTATAATCCGAACCCGGAACCAGCTCCAAATACCCAAATTCAAAACCAAACACCCGAACTTACCCACCTCAAAAAAATCGGATCTTTCCAATGATAGATACTTTTTTGGTTTATCCAATGATGACAGAGAGAAACTGAGAAAGATTAATGGAAGTTTGGTTAATGTGAGCATATTTAAACCAAAGATTGATTTTTTTTCCTCTGATTAAAATATTAATATCTTTTTTGTGCATGACTATAACCATTCAGCATAATTGCAGTTAGTCTTTTAATTGATTAGATAGATTAGATATTACAGACGATAGCGTCCAAGAACAGAGACGGAAGGAGGAAAGGAGTTTGAACTTGGAAAGAGAAGCTGCAAGCGAAGGATGACAAGCGACAGCCAACAGGGGGAAGATAATGTTAACCTGCGGTTGATTCCATGGTGAGTCGCTGCATGTGTTGCAAAACAGTGTTTTGTCAATGTCTTGTAGTTGGTAGCATTTTTGCGGTGAGGTGCTTCGTTTTCATTGGTTATCTGTTTTTGTTTATCGTAGTTAGGTAATGATAGTGGTTATGATTTATGCTCCCAAATGGGCTCATGTAAGTTTTGCTTAAAAATTAAAATCAAATTCAACATATCGATGACAGTGACGACTTTGATAAGGAGCTGGAGCTTCTAATTATAATGAAAGCGCTAACTATGACATGACAAGGAAAATAGATCCATTGTATACAATTCTTCAAATTATGTAATATGGATTTCAAATAATGTGAATTTTGTGAATTACTTATTTATTTTAGAATAAGTAAAAAGTAATGTTACCTTGTGCAGTATGGATTCCAAACAATCATGATAAATATAAATGAGTCAAATTCCAAACAATCATAATATGGATTCTGTGTCATCACACAAATGAAACTCTCATCTCAATTTATAGATACAATGAAAGCAAAAACAAGATTCCCCTTTGATTGTCGAACTAGTGAGACAAAAAAGATCACTTCTTTTATTTGTCAAAGAGTAAGCCAAAACAGATATTTCCTATGATTGTCAAAGGTTTTGATAATTTTTGAAGATTTTTTTATAATTATTTATTTTAGAATGAGAAAATAAGAAGCAAAAAAATATTGATCTACTAAGAAAATTGTTCTCGAGAATACAATTTCTTGTTCTATATTATTTTTACGAGAAATGCAATAATTGTGATCAAGTTTTTTTATGTCCTGATTTTAATATTTTGTTCAATACTTATGTTATAACCCGATAATGAAAAATCAAGTTTTATAGGTAAGATGTTAATTTGCGTTGTAAAAGAAATAAATTAATTACATGACCGTATAATTAAACATGTTATTTTAATATATAATTTTAAAATGTTGTGTATATATTGTCGTAAAATAAACAATACAATTAATATATGTGTATGTATACATATTTACAATTATGAATAAATTTGAACCACACATTTAATACATATAACAAGAATTTATAAATACTACATGTTAAGATTAAATCTCTACCATATGTTCTACTTTATGAGTTTTACTCTATGTAATTTTAATGATAAATAAAATTTATGTATTAACACCACAAATTAGAAAACAACAAATTTAATATATATATATATACACACATGTAAGTAAATTTAATTTACACGTGTGAAGAGTTGACTCTACATTTAATCAATTGTAATATTTTATTCTATTTTCTTTCTTTTTCTTGTTTTATCCTACTTTTTCTACCCTTGCTAACCAACTTTGGTGTTATTTTTTTTTTCCTGGAGGTTGCTTGGTCACTCCAACTTCAACTTTTATGTTTTGTTCTATTTTCCTTCCTTCACGAAAATTCTAGTTATTCCTCCTTCTTCCTTCACGTTGCCAAGGCATTCTCTTACTAGAACCACAGTTTGGCTTTTCCTTGGTTTGGGTATGGTCATTCTCTTCCTTAGAGCATCCATAACTCTTCATCTTGGCTGGTTTTTTTCCTTTCCTAAAACATCTTTCTTGTCCTTCTCCGTTGTTTCAGTTTTTGCCATATGTAGCTTGCAGCCAAGAAATTTCAGCTACGTAATGCTTAGTTGGTTCTTGCTTAAGACATGATGATTCATTCCTCTGCTTTCTATGCCATGTAGCTGCCTTGCTTAGCTTTTGGTTCACCCGTGAGGAGCTGCCAATCTCTGCCTTGTTTGGGAATTTTCAACCAGCCGAGTGTTATGCTTGCCTTGGAGTTTAATTTCCATGTTGTGCTGTAAATAGTGTGTGTGGGAATGAGTTTAGGACAGACCTTGTATCAGTCAGCCCCTGTCCTACTTTTGTCTTGTGGCTCTTCCTTTTCTCTAGCCAAATGAAGGTGTAAACGTGAATTAGCTAGACCTGGCTATTTGTCTTGCACAATGGGCTGTATTTCCCTTCCTCCTCTTGCAAGGCTCATCAACTTCTCAAGGAGGCAACTCATAAGTCTTTGGTCCAACCCATCATCATTCCTTGTTCAGCCATGAGTGGAGTCTAGGAGGGCAGCAAGTCTCTTCCTTGGTTGTGGTAATTCCTCCAACTTAATACTTTTAATAAGTTAGGCTTAGGAATCTAAGAGGTTTATTGAAATTGGGAGATTTATGTTTTATTATCATAATTGATTATTTCAATGTCAAGTTAGTATTTTGAATTATGTTGAGCAGGGGAAAATGGAAGTTTTGATTATAAAGATTAATGGAATAGTGGGTAAAAATGAAAACTTGTGTTGAATTGTATAGGTGTGTACATACCTATACATACATATACATGGGAAGGAATGGGATGCCCTCAAGGTATTTGTTAAAAAGTCTCAAAGAAGCTAGTTATAGCATAACGAATTAAACTTGGTTTACTCAATTTTTGGGAGGTGAAGTATTATTTGAGTTAGAAAAAAAAAAATTCATGAACAGAGTAGAGGATGGATAACTAATGTTGTGAGTTAAGTAATTAACTAAAACGAGTAAAGGGTTTGATTATAAAGGGTGGTTAGTGTAAGTAGATGATTGAAATGTCAGTGGAGTTATAAATGAAGAGGATGCAGGGGTTAGGCTTTAAGGTTATAGAAATCTTGTGTTTCGGGTATTTTCAATGCTGAATTAAATTAAAAGTTCAAAAGAGAAAGTGTATCTTAGGATCTTGAGAGGTTATTTACAAAATTCATAGCTTGGTTCCAAATATTTTGTAAGTTATAGATGTTAGATTCCGGCTAGGTCCAGCTGGATTAGTAGTGCCCTGCTTTGGGATCGTGTAAGAAATTGAAGGGGTTTGTGATAGATTTTAGGAAAAGTTTTTAAATAAGAAAGATAGATATACTTGTCTACTAATAAACCCAATAAATGGAATTGGATTTCATTTTTTTCTAGAGAAAGTTATGTTCAATTGACTAAGGTAAGGTTAGAGTTGTCAAAATCCTGCGTGTTGTGAAATTTGATGTAACTTCAAAAAATAAATTGTATTGATATACAAATCTAAAAATTACAAATGATATACCATTAAAAAGCTACATGTGTCTAGTATTTTATAAATTTTACAAAACTGGACTTCAGAGTTTCCTAGAGAAAGATATGACCGTTAAAGTGAACACTAGGTCCAAACATCGAGTTTGGACTAGTTTTAACATTTTTAACCCACTTGTGTTTTCTAACTTTTCTAATATCTTTCTATCCTATGTATTATCAAGATATTTAACATGTCTTTTCACTATCAACCTTACTACATAAAGTACAATGTATACTACTTACCATATAATAGCTTAATGGAAAACATTCTTAAATAAACCTATACAAGTTGAGATAAAAGCTTAGTAGTTAAAAGATTATAACAATAACGTTTATGAATTAGTATTATTTGGGATTATGAATTTCACTTCCGAACCCACTTAGGGACTGATGACATACGGGAGCGCAAGACAAAGCGACGAACAAGATTTGTAAACCGGATGAGTGGTTAATTACTGCCTTTAGGGGCTAGATTAATATGTGTAATTATATGTTTATTTGAATATATGTGATATAGGGAAAATAAGCAAATATAGTATTTCAGTAGTTTATTATTTAAATTATGCTTGTTTGATATTGATTGCTTTGTTTGATATTGGTTGTAGTTGATAAGGGTCAACACAGTGAGATTTTTATGAAAAATAAATTTTATCTCCAAAATTAAAAATCCAGGTACACCTAGGATGTCATGATTTAAAATCATTAGAAAATTTTGATTTTAATAATTTTTTTAAATTTAGTGCTCAACCCTGGTAAGATGGATTGTGTATTGAGATTAATTTGTTGTGCGGGCGCGTAAATGCTTGGTAGGGGGTGATAATATTGTGTGGGGTTGGGTTACTCGTTGGCCCTTTGGATGCCTTGCTTGATATTATTTCTCTGATTAATTTGTGATAGTGTGTATCATGTAAATTGTAATTCTATGATGATTACAATGTATACATGTAACATGAGTTACAATATAAACAATGTTACTATATATGTTATACATTTGTGTAGTGTGATGCTAGTACCATTTGGATACGATTTTTCACTCACGGAGTCCATATAACTCACCCTACTCTTGTAAATTTTTTTTGGTAACAAGAGTTCGGTACATAATGTTGCCGAGCTAGTGACTTAACACTTGAGTACAACAAGGTATTTGCAGAATCTCATACTTGCAGTCAAAGATGAAAGTTTACAATCACACTAGAATGTTGGAATGTCTAATTTTGTATGATGTAATAGTCTAAATAATTGTTCTCGTGTCGTCGTGTGGAAATAGGAACACATATGTTGTATTTTGAGGCATTTTATATAAATTTTTAATAAGTTGATATTTGTTTCAGAAAAAACAAACTTTTACAATGGACTTTTATTTTTTAGTTTGGTCAAGAGTCATGGTTGTTACTTTGTTTTGAATTCAGGATTACGGAAGCTTGGTTATCTAACCCTCTGGCCAGTCATGCCCCTGTAAGGGGTATGACAACTTAGACTTTATGTTCAGGTAATTAGAAAATTCTATTTTTCTTTTAGTTTTTTTTTTTTTTAAGAAAAAACCTTTATTAGAGTTTTTTGGTTTCATAGTTTGTAATTGGAAGTGAAGTGCATGGTGAAATCAGACTTAAGAGCTAGGTTTGTAGTGTAAAGCTACAAAGTTGTCCGAAGGAAAGATGTATGGAAGAGGGTAGGTTTAGTGATACAATAGGTAAACAGAGAGAAAGATTGTTGGTAGTAACCAAGGTTAAGTTGAATTAATTTAATATTTGATTGGACTGATGATGTGGCTTACTTTATTACGTAGCATAAATTAATTTGCTTACTCTAAGAATCCAATTACAAAGTAAGTCTATGTAAGTTTTTCATTGAGATAGGTGTCCTCCTACCAAAGGTGTAATCAATTGAGATTCTGATGATCCTATTTCTTTTTAGGCTTGGTTTGCTAATGCTCTTTGGAAGATTGTTTATGCTTATGAAAAATATAAGTCAATTTTTATATATTTAATAAAAAAATAAATTGAGTGCTTCTACTTTGGGCTTTTAAAAACTAATTTATGTTCTAAATTTTTTAAAAAAACTAATATAATATCAATTTTTAATAAAAAAAAGTCACAACATTATCAAACCAAGTCTAATTTTGTAACTTCTACTTATTGAGAGTAGATTTTATATTATTTTATCAAATACTATTGTTGTGAATTTTTAAAAACAGCTCTAAGAGAGCTAGAATAGCACAACATCTTTCTTTTAAAAAACTACGACATTATTAAACCAAGCCTTAATCAAACGTTAGGAGATTGACTTAATAAATAAGAATGTGTGATCTATTCATAGACTTTATGGGTTTGAATCTTTTTAAGAGGAATTTTGAGAGGAGATCTACTTTTGTTCAAATTGAAGATGTGAATTACTTGAAATACATGTAAATTGACCCACACCCCACTATGTTGCTAAACCAAAAAACGGTTAAATTTCCAACCTAAAAAAAGTAAAAATTATCCATCCGAAGTTCTTCCTAGGGCAAAAAGTAAGCAAACATAGGAGGCGGGCCTAAGCCCAAAACAAAAAGGCCTAATATTTGACAATCTATATCTTGCCCGTCTCTCTTGACCCGCTTATGCGGTAGTAGTTAGTCTGATTTAGGGTTTTTCTCTCTGCCGATATCGATACACGCAGGGGAAGAAGGAGCTACTGAATTCTGATAATGGTAACTCTCTCTCTCTCTCTCTAGATTTCTCTCTTCCTATCTTTCTACACTGATACACACAAAATCCAGCATTATAGATTGAGATCACTGCTGTGTTTGCATGATTTCATGTAATTTATTACAGCATTTGAACATGAGCTTATTGAGTGATCAATCGTACATTTCACGAATGAAAAACAATGAACAGTAAAACCCAGTAACGTTGCTCGAAATGATTTGCTTGTTCATGAACACAGGCAAACAATCTAGGATATATGAACATGCCTATTATATGTGTATGTATTTGCATCAGTGATTACATGTAGAAAATTGAAGAAAAAGTGAACCAGAAAGCAATGGGAATAGAAAGACTAGATGCTATTCTATTAAATGTAAGTTGTTTGGTCAAGTTTCCAGTGAAGTGCATAAGCGAATGGTACTATTATTGAGATCTAATGTTCTATATGTAGTTTTGGTAGTGATAATTATGGTAGCTTCATTGGGGAGAGGATCCCAGATTGAACTCACACCCTGAGTCTATGAGTGAGCCTTGCAATGCTGAAATGCTTACAATATTATTTGAAGTTTAATTGTTTTCCTTATTTTTTTTTTAATTGTCATCATAGACAAGTGAAAATTTGTTTTTTTTTTTTTTTTTAATTTATGTATTATTTATGAGCATTGAAGCTTGCTTATGATCTATTAGGATCATAAATTGCACTTTATTTACTGACATTTTTGTCAGAATGGAGCACTTCTGTGTTCTTAGCTCCTCTGGCATTTCCTTCAATTGATATAACACTCATTGTTTCATTTTCTCATGTTATCTATTGGTATGCAGGCGCCCAAGAAAGGTGTAAAAGTGGCTGCAACATCTGCTAAGAAGAAAGCTGTAATTTCATTCTCATTTGTTTTCTTCTATTGAATAGGATAATTATTTTACTCAAGTTTATTGCTGTTTACTCTCGCTTCTCATAGTGATTTTGATGTTTTGTTTTAGGAGAAGGTTGTCAACCCTCTATTTGAGAAGCGGCCAAAGCAATTTGGCATTGGTGGAGCTTTGCCCCCAAAGAGAGATCTCCACCGGTTTGTGAAGTGGCCGAAAGTTGTCCGCATCCAACGCTAAGAAAAGGATCCTTAAGCAGCGTCTGAAGGTTCCACCAGCACTTAACCAATTTACCAAGACTTTGGACAAGAACCTTGGTAAGGAGCAGACTAATTATGCATTAGATAATGATATTATGTTCTGGTTACTGTAACTTCTTAAAAAATATCATAAGATGAGCAAAATAAAAAAGCTTGAAAAGATTTTCTAATGAAAACTTTGTTGTTTTTTAAATTTCTGTCTGCAGCAAGTACTTTGTTCAAGTTGCTACTAAAGTACAGACCTGAGGATAAAGCAGCAAAGAAAGAACGCCTTCTGAAAAGGGCTAAAGCTGAGGCTGAAGGGAAAACTGTTGAGGCCAAGAAACCCATTGTTGTGAAGTATGGACTCAACCATGTCACCTACCTCATTGAGCAGGTTGCTTTCCTTTCCCCATCTCTAGATAAACTATTGTCTACATGCAAATGAGAATTGTTAAAAGGTGGCAATTGTACGTGTATATTTGCAGAACAAGGCACAATTGGTAGTTATTGCTCATGACGTGGACCCAATAGAGTTGGTTGTATGGCTTCCGGCCTTATGCAGGAAGATGGAAATCCCATACTGCATTGTGAAGGGAAAATCACGTCTTGGAACGGTAATATTGTCTAACCAATTTTGGTTATTTGTCTCTGATCAAACTAGAAGCTCCTTGCAGTAGAACTGATTTATTTCTATTGCGTTTATGACAGATTGTTCATCAGAAAACAGCTGCTGCCTTGTGCTTGACGACAGTCAAGAATGAGGACAAGCTGGAGTTCAGCAAAATCCTGGAGGCCATTAAGGTAATAAAACCTGTTCATTGTTTCTTCCTAACGAAATGCTAGATCTTTGCTGATACATGCAAATAGCAGATTTTCCATGTATTTATCCTCATTGCTGTTCCTCTATATTTTATTTTAGGCTAACTTCAATGACAAGTACGAAGAGCACAGAAAGAAATGGGGAGGTGGGATCATGGGCTCCAAATCACAGGCCAAAACCAAGGCCAAGGAGAGAGTTCTGGCAAAGGAAGCAGCTCAGAGGCTGACCTAAGAAATACTTGAAAGTCCAATAGGGACTTTTTATTCCATTAGAATGTCTGTTTTTCATTGTAGTTCAAATGTTCCTATCTGGTGTGACTATCACTTTTGTTCACACTCTGGATCAGATAAGCGTGACTATGGTTTTTGATATGACCTCAATTGCATATGCACCAATTATTTTTTCCCTGCGTCCTACTAAACGTTACCTTTTATTTTGTTTTTCTGTTTTTGCCTTGCCTCTTCATGTTAGGTCCTTCTTTGTTAGTACTTTGTGCATGTTACTATAAAGGCTAGAAAAGAGGTTTACAGATGGGGAGTTGAACAAGAGTTCCCAGGATAGAAGATAAGTCAAATTTGGAGGCGTATTCTTTATTTTGATTTAAAATTTCAACTTGCAGGACTTTGCTAAAAAACCGAACACACCAAGGGTGGGGGGGCGGCATGACTGTCTGGATATCCTTTTAACTTTTTTTTTTTTTTTTTTTCTTCTCATTTAGTTTAGTTTGCCATTTTATAACATGAATCTTGGGTTGGTTACTAGAAGTAGCAGAGTCTTTACACATAAACAACACGGAGAATCATATCGTCAATCTCAAAACCTAACCCTCCATCGTAGCCCCGTCTGCTTCAAGATCCATCAATGAAAAAGACAATAATGACCTTTTTTTTATAGAAGATAAGTTTAATTAAAAGTAAAAAGAATGCTATGTGCGATGAACAAAATACAATTCTCAGTTTCTCATTTTGCTAAAAGCTCTTAGGACACTCCAAAGATTTATTAGTCAGCTTCATATGTCGGAAACTTTGTAGAATCTAGTATAGTTTATAAAGAAGACAAGTCAAATATGTCTGGGTGGTGTAGTTGGTTATCACGCTAGTCTCACACACTAGAGGTCCCCGGTTCGAACCCGGGCTCAGACAAATTATATTTTATATGTACTTTTTTGAAGTAATTTTCGTTTTTCTCATTTGGGCCAAATAGCAGAAAGTTCTTTCAGAGTAACGCTTCCACCACGATTTCATTCATCCACACATTTCTTCTTCCAGACTCATACATTCGAATCATTTCGTTTCATTTCCTTCGATTTTCTTTCTTCTTGCTGCAAGAAACGAGGATTTTTTTTTCTTCTTTTCTTCCTAAGGTTTTCGTAGCAGAAGCTGAAGAATTTACAACGATGGATTGGGGCAACGTAACAGCTGAGGATCTGATCGATGCTCTCCGTGAAGTAGACTGGTCGTCTCCACCACGACCTCTCTCTGAATTCTTCTCAAGATTTACCGTTCCTAGATCTTATTCCAAATGGAGTAGCCGCCTTAAATGCAATCTCTACTAGTACGATTCCTTTCTCACAATCTGTATACATGCATTCAATTTTGGATTATGGTATACTTTTTTATTGTATAATTTCGTTTCAATTTCTGAGAAATATCGCTGGTTTCTGATACTACTGAACGTGAAGTTTTGACAATAACTAAGTGGTGAAAGCAGTTGTTTGATTGGATTGAGTTGGGTGGGTTTTCGTTTTGTTAATCTTTATATTTCTCCAAATCTTTTTTACTTTAAATTTCTCTGTTGCAGATTAGATTTTATTTCAGTTGATTAAATATATTTGGATTTTGTTAGTTTTATATATACTAGTCAAAGGCACTCTTATGCATGAATTTTGAAATGCCATGTTTGATCTAATTTGTTTATCTAACTGGATTTTTATTCACTTTTTATTCTATTATGTCCTGTCCAGAATGAGCAGGAGCTTATTTCTTGTGTTCAATTATGCTATGGAGGAATTTTTCTTTTTCTGGTTTCTTCTTCAAAATTGATTGAGAAGTCACCCATACATGCCTATTGGAATTTAACTGGTGATCTCACCCTCCCCCTTGTTACCAGAGGGGGAGTTGTTGTCATTGAACCTGGCAAGCCAAATATAGTTTTTTCCGAGTTTGTCGAAACTGAAATTATTTAAATCTACAAACTGATTGTGATTACCACATATAGGAATGTCTTGAAATCAGATTTTTAGTTCTTCAATGTTCACAGAATGGTGAGGCATTTTATTTTTGAAGTCAAATATAAATTTATTATAACTGTGAGACATATTGACAATATAGCACATCGTAGTATTGTACTCACGGGCCGTTGTCACTTACTTCCATATCCTTTATGAAATAGTTCCTGTGAGGTTTGTCTATGATTATTGTTGTTTTGGCAATACTATATGGATAGTATTTTCTTAGTGAATTTCTGTGCAAAGCTATTAAACTGCTGTGAAAAGATTTTCCCAAGGAAAAAATTATAACATTTTATGCTTTCTCTGTAGCTAATCTATTAATTTTTTGTTGGGTAATGTCTCTTTTAATATTTGATAGTTATATGGTAAACTTCATTTGTATCTAAAAAAATAATACCATGTGCTAGTTGAAACTTTATACTTCTCGTATACTAAAAATTTCTGATGAACCAAACTAAGACTTATCTTTCCCCTTTCTTTCCCATCTGCTTTGGAATTTATATCCCTTCTCATTTTGCACTCATTAATAAAATGTATCATTATGATATATCATTGTTTTTGTTTTTTAGTTTATTATTAACTAATGATGGTTATGAATTGATTTTGCAGCTACCGAACTAACTACTTCCTTCTGATTGTATCTGTTCTCGGTAAGTGAACAAAATTACTATAATTTTCTACTTCCCTTTTTTATTCATGCAAACTAACCTTATACTTTTTCTATTTGATCCATTGCAGTTTTGGGTTTTCTTCGAAGGCCACTTGCTATTGTAGCTGCCTTTTTGACAGCACTTAGCCTTGCTTTTCTGAATGACAGGTAAGCAGTTTGACTGAATGTTCTCTCTCTTTCTGTTCTCTACTTGCGTCATGAGTATTTTGATTTACTTCAATAACCCATGTATTTGTCCCTTGACAAATCAGCACCCCATATCGTAAAGCAATGCATTTGTGATAGATTTGGCCTTTAGTTATAAAGATATAGCTAATTAACCAGATTTTAATATGATAGATCATGTTATTCTAATCCAGATTTTCTTTTCCTTTTTTTCTTACCACCCCTAATTAACCAATGGTATGTCCTCACTTCTTATAGCTTTCTTGCAGATCTTAATCTTGAGCTCATTGATTCAGGAGCCTTTCTCCATTTTTCTGTTTAAATTTTACCCTTGATTTTGGTATCAATTATTTTTGTTGATAAGAATAACTGGTGGCCGTTATACTGTATCAGTGAAGAGAATCCCATTGAAAGCTCTTGCAGTGAGCCTCTTGCAGTGAGCAGCAAAGTGACACCAAAAAGACCATTTTCTCCCAAAGAAATATACGGAAGGGAAACATCCCAAAAACTCCTGGCATTTCGCTTTAAGTAAACAGATCAATTACAACGCCAAAGGGTCCCAGCCTCCTTATTCCTTCCAACACCCCTAAGCTAAATTTTCAGCAAGTCCTCCTACAGCGTAGACTCCCAGACCCCTGTATTCATCAAAAATGTTAAAAAGCTACAGAACAAAATAAAAAGATGGTCATTAATCTTTGATAGTCTGAGAACTCAGAACAGACATCTGGGAACAGCTCCTTAGTAGATTGATTTCATAAATCATAAATTACGATAATGCAATATATTTTTTGGGATAAGCATGCACCAGGGGCACCTCATTTTTTGCATTTTGTAAGTTCATTCCGCATTAACACGAAAAGGCAAAGGCCTAAAAAGAGATCTTGATGTAAATAATATTGTGAAAAGAATTTCTCTCCATTGGCACTCAAGGAGCAATAAGGATGTAAGGGTTTATGGAGCTGTGTTTTCTTTTTGGTGATTTGGTTAGAATGCAATGCCCAAATTTTTGTAATTATTATCTCCCACTGTCTCTTCACTGGATAAGATTGTTTTAAATGCTTCTCTTTGGTGCCATGTTTCGGGAGCATTTCAAGGTGTTTCTTTAGTTGACATGTAACGTGATTGGCGTGCCTTTTGTGTTAAGGCCACCTTTTTTCCTTTTTTCCATGGTTTCCTTTTTTTTTTTTTTTGTCTGGGAGGACCTCATTGTACTTCATGTCTATCTTAATACAACTTATTTTTCTATCAAAAAATAAAAAATAAAAATCTCCACTTCCATGTTAGAATTCACACTAATTACTCTTACTACATATCTTGGAACTTTGTCATATGTTTGTCCAAATCAATAGAAAAATGGAGATGTTTATTCTATCTCTAGTTTTCCATAAGTCTCCTCAATAAGAATTTAGCTTCAAAGTTAGGTTAACCTGGCAAGAAAGTGTGGTGATTTTTTTGGAATTGTTGGTTCTAGTACCTATGCACTTTGACTCTCGCAATTTACATAAATGCACTTGTGAATATGAAAAGAAGAAGCTAACAACATGTTCTATTTAAAAATCAATACTAACTTGGGTCCCCAGCCCCCAATTTTACAATAATGCTGGTTTGTCTACATGATGTTTTACCTAATTAATAAATTTTTTGCCAATTTTTCCTTCTATCGAACTCGAACCTAAGGATCATTACTACAGTTTTGCAGGTAGTTTTAGTGAGAAGGTAACGAGAACTGTAAGGCAGTTTTCACCTCACTTGGCAGCCAAAATGAGGCCTTCTCTTACGTAAGTATGTTGGCTTGTTATTGTTCCTGTGAAGCATTTATAGTTGTTGCTTGTTCAGTAAATTATTCAAATTCCAGGCCTGTTATTCGTGGACGTCCATCAGCTAAAAGAGCAATTTATATATGTGGCCGGCCTCGCTGGGTGTTTGTCTTGATATTCTCTTTTGGTAATTAAAATCTTTGAAACAATGATTTTATTTTTATGTAACTTGCTAATGGTGTTAACCATTGCTCTTTTCCTACTAATTATAGTGGGATCTTAGATATTTACCCCATTTATTTTTGGCAGTGAGTTTCTTTCTGTGGTTTGTTTCTGCTGGTCTGTTAACCGTTCTATGGGCCCTTGCCATTGGTCTTCTTGGTGAGTTACATGCTAATATATCAAGTTTTTCACTTAGCTTCTATTTTCCTGTGATTAAGTTGATTACTCTCCTTATTTGTCAGCTACAATTCTACATGCAAGCTTTAGAACACCCAACTTGAAAGCACGTCTAAACACATTCCGTGAAGAATTTCGTGCAGTTTGGCGCAATTATAGTGAGCTTTAGCTTGCATGAAGTTTGCAGGTAGTGAGTGCATTCTGTCTTGACATATTAAGTCCGCTTTCTTATACCTTCTTCTTATTAGCTTTATTGTTACTATGTTTTGATTCTTTTGAATATAAATGTCTTCCATCCTCAAACTCCTCAAGTAATATTCTGTTTGTCTAATAAATTCATTCGATTGGTTAGAGGATTTGGTCACTTGCATGATTATAACAACACTCGGTCCTGAAAACGTAGATAAATATCTTCCTAAGTAATATCCAGAAATATGGTTTAGTTATCATTAGACATTTTGCAAGGCTTTTATTTCACCTTTTTGGTGAGGCTCAGTTGTGTTTTCACGAACTATTGCCTAATAGTAAATGTTGTATGCTTTGGGGGGTGGGGGGGTGGGGGGGTGTGGGGAAGGAAGGGATTGAAGTACTCTTTGGTTTAGGCCTTCCATATTTGGTTTCATTATGCATGTGTCCTGGAAAGAAGTACACCATAACAATCAAAAAATTCAGTTAGCTCAGGCTTTATTTTAGATTCTTTCAGCTGAAGCATGTTGGAATATATGGGCATAGGTGTTGTTGCTGAATGTGAAGCTTACACTTCTTGCTATTTTAAATATGGTCATAGGTGTTGCTGCTGTTGATTCAAATCAATTTCTTTTAGATGGAATGATATTCTCAGGTGAAGGCAGCCAATGATTGCAGATTACCAACAGATTGTAAATTGTCAGGAGTCTTGTTTCTGTAGAGCAAACTGTTTTCATTTGTCAATTATATTCAAGTTTGAACAATTTACATGTTGTAAGCTATAGCATACCTGGGATAAATAAAACACTCCCAATGTAGTTGTCAGAATTCTTGATTGCTCCTCAATAGCACTGGAAGAGTTATGCAAGATTTCAATGGTGCCTAGCAACTTTTGTTCTAACCTATAAAATGGTTGTCTGCCTTTCTTCGACGTGTGCTTGAGACAGCAGATCAATCGTGGTTGCTCGCTCATTTTTAGGACTTTTCTTTCTGATTTCACTTCAGTGATTATGAGTTGATCCTGTGTTGCCTTTGACCAGAGTAGTGGTTAACATGACTTTCTTGGTTTTCTTATTCTGTCTGTATTTTTTTTAGCTACAGTATTGCTACTCAAAATATTGTCTTTTGAAGCATTATTATCTCTTCCTTTTCTTTCTGCACTCTTTTCTGTTTGGGAGGGGGAGGGCTAACCTGTAGAGTGGTGGTTTTGACGATTCTGTTAAACAACAAAGCTATAACTTGCTTTCTGGGTTCCTTTTGCTGTGGAAAGTGAAGAAATTCCCTTGTGGCTGGCCCTCCAATTTTTACGTGGAGGTTGGTGGGAAATGATATTTGGTGCCACCTGTTTATGACTTTTAAGTCGCCCACCTATTTATTACTTACTTTGCTAGACCAAAAGTGCCAAGAATCCAGTTTCTTTACTTGGGATACTGGAAATACAATTATACGGATGAGTAAAAAAAATGTTCTGTGTGGCAGTACCAAATATGTTCATTCCATACGGCAAATGTCGTTTTCAATGTTCTTTTTGAGGTGGTGTTTGATTAATGGCCCATATAAACAATTTCGGGTTCAGATTTAGTTGAAAGCAGTGGGAGCCGAAGGATATGTCGTGCTGGATACTGACACTGAATGGCCATAGGGTTACATTAACAAGAGACAATAAATGAGAAATGTCTTATTGTCGTCGTCAAATGCCAACCGAAGTTTGTACAAGGCATCCATGGGGCCACCCTCACCCTTTCATTCATGATTCATGCCCTACTTCAAACTTTGCCGTGTTGCATTTGGTTTGCCTCTTTAAACTTTTTTATTTATATCTCTATCTAGCCCTTTCTCTTCTCTCCTGAGTTTTTGGCACACTTGGTGGTAGTGCTTGTCTTCTGATTACAATTGCAATGACTTCCACTTTGATTCTTATGGGATTTTACCACTTGTCAATATAGTTGCGTATGAAACATTTAGGCTTTTGACCCAATGGAAAGGGCGAAAAAATATATGTAATTTTGTGTCCACCGAGCATTACACATAAAATACAAAAAAGAAAAACCAAATGCAATAAAGAATCAAATCAAATGGGAACTTTTGGTTTATGTATCTTTCGAAAAGATATTACTACTAAATTCAAAGCGCTTACTTGTTAGATACTCATACCTCTATGGTTCAATGCCGCGTCTGGGTCGTGTGGGTATTGGATTTATAAGCTATAATTAAAGATTATCCAAAGTACCTTTAAACTTTTTTATTTTCTGCTGTTCTTGAAAGTACCCTTTAAGCTAAATGAGCAGTAACAATCCATAGTATATATAAATAAATAAATAAAATTCTGTGGCTTCAAATTTCAAAAAGATGAGAGCCAGGCACCTTAGGCTACTGTAGTGATTGAATTTCCCAGGCTGGCCCATGTTATATTGGCCTCTTTCAAGATCAGTCCATGTGCACCCCTACTTTCCATAAATAAATTCTCTTCCAACTTCCAAACCCCTCTCTCTCTCTCTTTTGATGCCAATATTCTGTTTTGTTTAAAGAGAAGATACCGTTTTTATGAGAAGATACCGTTTTTATGTGGTCTCAAGAATGATATTTATCAGCTTTAGAAGGGTTGTGGTTGATGCTCTGAGATGATGAAAGGAATTAGAGAAAGGCTGTGTAGTGGGTTAATAGAAAGAAAATCATGGAGCATTATTTGAGTTGGGCACAAGCTTTGGCATCTGCATGGGGATTTATGTTGTTGGTAGGTCTAATGTGCTGTTGTCTCAGTACCAAACCTCGCCAATCTAGCGACATCGAAGGCTCCGGCAACGCCAGTTATAGCTGTGATGGTGGCGGCTATGCCGGTGTTTGATTTTTGTCTAGTTATTTAATCATCAAATTTCCTTTGACAAAGCTTTCTCTTTGTTCTCTTTCCTCTGCTTTTTCCCCTGGTGAAAGGCGATTGTGAAGTATGTTTGTTGTATAGAATATGAATTTTGGTGATTTTTTATTTTCCCAATTGATTATGTAGATTCTCAGTGTAATTATTTTCTTGTAATTAATTAGTGGGTTGCAGTCATATACATGTTTTGATTCCAAATTTACATATTTTTCTCTATCAATCTTTGTCCTTCCAAGTTTCTTTTCTCTTAGTTTTGTTTTGGTGTTGTCATGATCTAATCGTTGTCCATCTTGACACTACTTTGAAACATTTTGTTCTGCTAAATGGGCTCTTTCTACTAGTACTGCTGGAAATGTAACTTACAATATGCCTAGCATTTGTATCTGTTTCTAATTTTTACAATGAATTGCCTCTTTACCCCCCCACCAAAAAAATAAAAATAAATAACTCATATATAGTTCAGGATCAAAATGAAAGCTGGTAAAAGTTTATGGACAAAAATAGCCAATATTTTACAGTTTGAAGAATGCACTAAATCATGTACTTGAAGAACTATATATAGTTATACCTAAGGGTGATATTGAGCCGAGCTAGCTCGTCAACAACTCGTTAAGGACTCGGATCGAGCTTAACTCGTTTTTTAAACAAGCCGATCTTGAGTTTTATTTTGACAAAGTTTGAGCTGTGCTCAATCTTTCCAAAACTCGTCTTGTAAACTCGTGAACTAGCTCATTTAATATTATTTAATATATAAATTTTAATAAATCTATTTATATACCAAAACTAACAGTAGTTGTACCTGATTTAGGAGTAATTTATACAAATGATTACCAATTAAGCCTTAGGTTCAACTTTTTTTTACTACAAAACTTTTTAGAATTTTCAAAAACCTTTAAGAGCTCTTAACAAGTTGAGCTTGAGCTTGAGCTAGGCTTAATTGGTAATCCACCGTAATTTATGTTATTAGTGGCAACGAGCTTGAGCTCGTTGAGCTTGGTAATTTATCACTCAACCAAGAGTAACGAGCTTGAGCTTCAAGCTAGGCTCGTTGCCACTCATACTCCACCGAATCTTTTTGATTTCTTGGTTGAGTGATACTCATAAAGACTTGCAATTTGTCTAATCATCAAGATTTGATTCTCATAATCTTCCTTCCTTCTTTTTTTTAATTTTAATTTTATTTTAATTTTATTATTTGTGTGTCTGTGCTTGGGCTAGCTTGATGATGGTAGGTAGGTAGACAATTACAAAATTTAACTTTACCAAAAATAATGGAGGGCTTAATTTCCATTTCCTTCTATCAACCAAGAATTTGTTGCTCTTGATGGCCCACTTATGCTCAACTACTCCCACCTCCTTTACTCTTGAAATTCTTAAACTAGTCTGAAATATAAATAGCAAGGAGCACAGCCTTGGTGTCACATGGTTTTCTTATGCAGCATATATATACAATTCAAAAAAAGAAAAAAAAGAAATTGAATTTGGAATTTGAATCATCTCCTTCTGAGAGAACTAGAGAGTTTTTGTTCAGAGAGAAAAAGACATTAATCCTAGACATAAATTTTTAAGGAACAATCCACAAATTCCCAAGACTTGTGTGTGAGGCCAAATTGGCTCAAAACATTGAGAGCGTAACATGCCTGGCTAACAATTAACAAAAGGGTCACACGCATGACACGCATGCAGACAAAAGAGAGCTATAGAAAAAGTAAAATAAATTTTGCTAGTCTTCAATTAATTGGTCCCTTGCATATGTTTTAAAATTAGGGCCACCATGGTCCAGACATAGTTTGTGGATCTTCACGTTTTTGGTATTGAACATATTAAAGAATAATTAAGAAAATAACGTTATAAAAAATAAAAGTTATATTCTTAATATTTTTTTTTAATTCATACTATCTATTTTTTAAGTTTGATTCATAAAATTGAGAAAAATTATAAAATAAGATTTATAATTCTATTAGTATTAAAAGGGGTAAGAATTAGGGGGAAAATTAGTCTATTTTAAGAAGAATATTTTAATACTATAAATAACAACTAAATGGTAACTATGTAATTGTAAAAACTCTTAAGAGTATTTAAGAACATAAATTTTCTTTTTGTCATCAAGCCACTTTTATATAGTATAAATAGTATAGATATGTTTTAAATCTTCAATGGAAGTAAAAAATTTAATGAATTGTTTAAATATTTATCAAAAATATACTTCAGTAGTAATAAAGTATAGTATCTTTTTATTTTTTATATGTTTCTTTTATTGATTTTATTAGAATAATAAAATAATTTGTTTATGTTCATCTTATTTTTTCGAACTTATTAAATTTATTATATTTTAAAAATTAAAAAATTTCAAATTTAAATCATTAGTCATCTTTTGATATCAAACATTGAATTTAGAATGATTTGATTTCAAATGCTCTCATTTATTTATTATATCTAAACAAAAAATAAATTAAATCAATATCCTTTCAAATGATAATATTCCAAATTGATGGGTTTGAAATGAATGAATAATAAAAGTTGAAGTTTCGACCACTAAAATGAGATCTCAATAGGGATAATCTTTTATTAAGAGCATAAAAAGTAATATATCTTAAGGAGTTGAATTAGTGGTTAAGAATTTGTGTTCCCTTCATTGAATATTTGGGTTCGAATCTCTTTGGGAATGTCTTGGGGAGTAAAATCCTTATAAATTTCCCTAGTTTCAATGTGGACTACTTGTTTCTCTCGATGATCATTGAGGTCTTAAATGCTAAAAGTAGCAGTTCCAAGGTCAAAAGAGATTGTTTCTCTTGATTATTCATCGAGGTGTTAAACACTGAAAGTAGTGTTTCATGCCGAATTTTTTTTTCAAATCAATACATTAAGTAGAGGTCTTTGGAAACTATAGATTGGAGTAGAACTTTCATTGCTCTCTGTTAAAGGCAAAACCTTTTAAGACAGGAAATAAGTAGAGAAAGAGAGGAAGGGAAGAAAGAAGAGAGAGAGGGAAACAGGAAATATAGTCCTACAACAGGTGACTAGCAAAACTCATGCATCAGAGTATTCATTTAGATTCCATAATATGGTTAGCATACAAGGCTTATCAACTTATATAGGCAAATAGGAAGGGAGTAAAATCCCTATAATAACTTTCTAACAATTCAATCCTGTCCTTTTCTATACACCCAAATCTAATCCTAAAATTAAATCGTATCAATCCCCATTGCTTTAGTTTATCCTTGTCCTTAAGAATTTGATTAGAAACAAGAATTGACATAGAAGAATACTGTGCAAAAAAGACAGAAAAAATAGAAAACATTGATAATGAAGGGTAGCCACGTATGCAGTTCTGGTGTGGTTGTGCAGCTCTTTATTGAAACATAGTGATATTGTCCTCATTCTCATTCTTACTGTGCTACTTCCTGTAGTGCCAATTATCAATGCTACTCAAGTTCTCCTTCATTATAGCAAAAAGCCATAGCATTATAGTCTGAAACCCAAAGAACAAAGACCTTTTGTTATACCATTTCTCTGCAACAACACAAATTGACTCATGAACTCCATCAGAGATAATTTTCTTAGAAAATCAGTTTGAATTATGTGTTGAAAAACTCATTTTTCCCACAGCTATGATGTATTCTAGAAGATGTATCTTGATTTTCCTTAAGGATTCATGCAAAACTTCACTCTTTTCAACTGAATTCTTGAACAGGACACATTCACCATCTGCTTCGATTGGTTCTTGAGTAGACAATTCTTGAGTAGGGCAACCATTCATCATCCGAAACCACAATTAATAATCATATGCTTATTCTTGCACTTAGAGAAATAGGGTGGGGCTATATTCCTCATTGTAAGAATTCACACAAACCTTTAATCCTTTTTTTTTTCAAACTCTATCCTAGAAAAGAGTAATGTTTTGGATGGGTTATAACAGAAATGATCAAAGGGAAATGATTTACCTAACATTGAGTTGCCTATTGGTTGTATTGTGAAAACTGGATTAGGGTTGATTTTGATAATCAAAGAAACTATCTTGTGAATCTCTTAATTTGTTGAACTGTTGGTCCACTTGAAACCCTTGATCCAATTTGTGCAGACCTTTATTTTCTTGAAATTTCAGACACTCATTTGCAGGTTGTAGAAAATTTTAATTGCTGGTACATTCTGATTCTGAACCATTAGACAATTTTGTCAAACTTGTGGTAGAATCTTGTAGTCTCTTGGACACGTCAAAAGATTCTTGTAGTTTCTTGTTTGAATTTTGCCGCTCTTGGGTCACGTCTTCTCTAAGTTTTTTAGGATTTTACAGACATGTTCACTAAGCTGATTCCATTGCTCTTTCATTATTGAGTCATTGAGTACCTTATTAAGTCAAGAAATGCTCTGTAATTAGTTTACTTCAGATGGAGAAACAGTGAACTAGTGGAGGAATGGTAAGAGTGATATAAGAGGAAAACAGAATATAACTAGGTGGTTAGGGAGTCATGGTGCCAGGACCATACTCTAATACTATTGTTAAAGGAAAAACCTTTTAAGACAGTAAATAAGCAGAGAAAGGGGAAAGAGAAAAGAGAAGGGAAACACGAAATCTAGCCCTGTTATAGGTGCTAGCCAAAACTCTGCTTCTGAGTATTCAATCAATCAGATTCCATAATATGGTTCGTATACAAGGCTTATCAGCTTATATAGGCAGATAGGAAAGGAGTAAAATCCCTATAATAACCTTCTAACAATTCAATCCTATCATTTTCTATCCACCAAAATATGATCCTAAAATTGAACTATATCACTCTCATCCCTAAAACGGAGAATCCTCGATTCTCATGAATAAAAATAAGAAGTTTAATTCATTCTTATTCTTACACATTTAATATAGGATTCTCAGTTTCTCATTGTATACGCCTACACAATTTCACTACTAATCATAATTTGGACAAGAGCACCATATTCCATAAGTTAAATGAAGTCACGATCAGGAAGACCCACTCCTTCCTTTATTGTTGTGCTTGGGCTAGCTTGATGATGGTAGGTAGACAAGTAGAAAATTTAACTTACTTTACCAAAAAGAATGTAGGGTTTAATTTCCTTTTCCTTCTATCCACCAAAAAATTGTTGCTCTTGATGAGAGGGCACCACTTACACTCAACCACTCCCCACCTCCTTAATTAATTATTGAAAAACTTACACCAGCCATAAATATAAATAGCAAGGAGCACAGCCTTGGTGTCACATGGTTTCCCCCAAAGTCCAATGGTCTAAATAACTTCAAAAAGAGAATAACCACGAACACATGACATCCAATGGTTAACTCAAAACTATATAAATAGTTGGTACTTATAGTTTATATACCACACACTCAAACCTTTGACAATTAAACTTGGGGTGTATTATACCACTTATCCTTTAGATGAGACCTTATTTGTACGGTGATGATGATAACATTTTTTTCTTCGTGGACCTTCACATTTCAGTATTGAACATATTGAAAAACAAAGTTCAAATTGGTTCTGAGTTTTGGTATTTCTGTCACATGAACCAAAGCACTTCTCCATGCATCTATTATATTGAAAACGTCGTCGTCTTTGGTTTCTACTTTCGCCTTGATTGATTTCCGAAAGATCTGAAAGACAAAGTACTACTTGGTCATCATAATCATCATCATGAGCAGCAACAAATGATGATGGAAAGCTTGAAACAAGAAAAAATTTACTGTTATTATACTAAAAACTATTGCCACTCTGATTAATACTTGTTTTCTCCAAGTTTGTGCCATTTCAATTATTGATGATCTTCAACTTGTTTCTTATTTTCTCTCATGAATCTGATCAATTTGTACCAAATGCCATATTTATGATATAAACTTAATGGAGATATCTTTGAGACAAAAGTATATTAATTGCACTAAAAGTAATTGCTGGGTTGAACCAATGAGAAGTAGGGGCTGGCTTGCCATGATTAATTTCTTTCCTATAAATTAAGTTAATTGTTTAAATACTAATTATCAAATATATATTTTGGTAGTAGTGTAGATTGTTTTTTTTTTATTCTTTTGATTTTAGAATAATAAAACAATTTGTTTATGTTCAAATTTAAATCATTAGTCATCTTTTGCTATCAAACATTGAATTTAGAATGGTTGGATTTCAAATGCTCTCATTTACTTATTGCATCCAAATAAAAATTAAATAGATCAATAGTTCAAATTATAATATTTTAAATTGATGAATTTGAAATTATTATTATTAATTATTAAATAATAAAAGTTGAAGATTTGGCACTGACTTGAGATCATCTTTATTAAGATCATAAAAAGTAACAGGCAATGACTATTTACACATTCATTTTGACTGCTAACACAACCTTTTCAGTACAAAAAAATATGCAGTGACTAAATTACCCCTAAGCATCATTATCAATTTAACCATTGCCAACATGTTAATTTTAACACAGTAAGGCTTGGTTTGGTAATGCTATGACTTTTTGTGAGATGTTGTTCTCTTCTTGCTCTTTTAAAGCTATTTTTAAAAAGTGACAATAGTAATATTTGGTAAAATAAAATAAATATGCTTTCAATAAATAGATGTCACAAAATTAGACTTAGTTTGATAATGCTGTGAATTTTTTTATTAAAAATTAAGATTATATTAATTTTAAAAAAAATTTTAAAGCATAAACTAGCTTTTATAAGCATCTCTTCAAGTGCTTTTAAAAATGAGTTGTTTTTAGAAGTCCCAAAGCAGAAGCACCTCAATTTTTTTAAAATTTTTTATCAAGCATAAAAAAATTAATTTATACTCTTCATAAGCATAAACACCATCTCAAAGAGAATTACTAAACCTGCATAAGTATATCTTCATCCTTTTGTAGGTTGACCTGTTTGCAATCATTTTTTGACTATGTAAATAGCCATTGCCAAAGTAATGATTTTAATATAACTAAAACACAAATTTGCTTAACCTAATAAATATAATAAACTAATAGGTTTTGTTGTCATTAGTTAAGTCAATGATGCTTAAATCCAAAGTACTTTACTTTAGTTTAATCCCAGTAGAAATCATGCTTCTCCTCCCTGAGTAGAGTTCTTTGATGAAGCCCAAAACGAAGAAGAAATGAGAGCCAACTTAGAATTGATTGAGAACTGAGGGATAGAGCATAGATCAAAATAGTAATTCACCAACAAAATATGACAAAATTCTTCAACGTAAAGTCAGGAAAAGACCTCTTAAGCTTAGCGATCTGGTATTTCGCCTCAACCAATTGTCGAGAATGCAAAACCCTAAAAGGGAAGTGGAAAGAAGAATGTGAAGGGCCCTATGAAGTTGTTAATGTGAAGTCCATGTTGTTGAGGCTAGAGAGTTTCACACTCTTTATAAGTAATTGGAATTTTCTCTTATTACCAATTGATTGATTTTAAGAATGTGAATCTAATATAATATCAGAATTAGGTCCTAACTGGCCGTACTCCCCATTCGTACTGAAACATAAATACAACCTTATTTAACCAATAGAAAACCATTTATTAGATAGCTTAATTAATGGTCATAAATACAAACTGTACTTGGAAAATTAACAATTAGTTATTAATATTTTATAATGCTTTATTTTGTATAATTTAAATTAATTATATTTTTATTATTTAATGAGTTATGGAGGTTATTTTTATTATTTGACTAAAATAAAATATTTACTATTTATCTTAATTATTTATTTTATTTAAATATTAAATAAATAATTTTTTAATATCATTTATTTAATCATTCATTTTATGTTATAGAGTATTTTTGTCTTTTGACTAAACTAACTTGTTTATATAGAAGTAAAAATGAGAAATTTTACCTCTAATAGAATGAAATAGGAAGGCCCGAATGCAATGAACGTTCAGAGTTTAAATATGTATCAAATAAAAGAATAACCCCTCCATAAAATAATACATGGAATGATAGGGTTATTTCTGCATGCTAAATTAGTGATAAAATGATTTATTTTCTTGAAGAAGAGGGGAGGGGGGGAGGGAATTCTCATGGCTATCTAAATTGATTGGACAGCTAATAATTTAATTATTATAATTAGGGAGAAAAACATTTTGCACGATCTCTGCCAATCAAAGGAGTGATTTTTAAACATTTTTAATTTCATATGTTTAAACAATTCCAAATTAACAAGTAGCATCAATGAATGTGTGTCCAAAAACAAGTCATAAATAGAGGTTGGAATTCAGAAATAAAGAGTTAAGTATTGTTAGGACACGTTTTATTTGAATTCTTGAGATGAACCCACGTATTCAGAGATTATACTGAATATTGGTTCAACTACCAAAAAAAAAAAAAAAAAATCAATAATTGTTGCTACCAATTC
The DNA here is from genome assembly GCA_029379385.1 of Quillaja saponaria. Classification (NCBI taxonomy): domain Eukaryota; kingdom Viridiplantae; phylum Streptophyta; class Magnoliopsida; order Fabales; family Quillajaceae; genus Quillaja; species Quillaja saponaria. Next base: position 2,566,291 of record CM055611.1, read on the forward strand.
TTCGTAAATCTCATACTTGAATATTTTCCCAAACCCTCCAGTTGATCATATGTTTTAAAATCCAAGACTCCCAAAATGTAGAAGGAATCAATACTGTGTGCTATGTAGGCTGCTGAACGCGTAATAATTTAAAGACAGCCATCGTGGGCTTTGACTCATAATTAATTTGTTGAATAGCAAATTAATTCAACTTCTCGGAAAGTCAGAAGAATGTTCCTGTTTTTATTTATTTGCGTGACAAGCACTTAATTAGCTAAGTCATATATACATATATATATATAAAGAGTTAAGGCCTTGGAATAAGAAATTAAGAAAGACAAGCTTAGCTCAAGTTAACTGCTGATTACAGTGATTTAAGTACTTAAGATGGGCTGCTTTCCCTCTAAAAGTCGGAAGAAGAAACAACCTAAACGACCACCTAAAAAGGATAGTTGTTTCGTGGAATGCTTCAAGGCTCTTGCAACGGTTGATTGTAGTGGTTGTGGAGATTGTGGTGGAGGCGGTGGACATCATGGAGGCCATGATGGTGGTGGTGGAGGAGGCTGTGGTGGTGGAGGAGGAGCCAGTTGAGAGACACAGATACTATTTAATTTAATATGTACAGTTGGTTTTTGAAATAAATCTTCGTAATAAGTTCTGAATTAGAATATACGAAATTCTAATAAGAAGGACTGAGTTGTTTGTTTTCTTCGTTAATTGGTATTAGTGATCAATTCCTAGAGTTTGATTTCTTAGCTTCCTTGAAGGCTCTTGAAGAAGTACTAAAGTCTACAATAACATTTCAAGTACTGGTATTTGATTCGTTATTAGTGATTTTTTCCCACTTAATTAGTGTTTATTGTGTGTACTGTCACTTAATATTAATTATAAATTATATATATATATATATATATGAAAAATCGTAACATTCATTATGTGAGTGAAAGTTAACAATGTCCTCTTTTTTTAGTTGGACAAAAAAACTTAGTCTTCTGTTTTGTAAAATAATTTTAACAGAGGATACGCTAGTAATAATATCTTAATATGATAATATAATAATTAAATAATAATTTTTATTAATATAATTAAACATATAAGTAAATATAATTACAAATTAAATTTATAATGTTGATTTATAAATCAGATTGCCTCTCATTACTTATATTCTATATTTACTGACTTGATTGTTCTATATTTACTGACTTGATTGTTGGAGCCTCCCAACTTGTCAACACAAAGATTTCTCTCCCGTAAGACATGATGAATACAACAGTTCCATGCATGCTTAAGTATTTGATAAGCAACCTATTATACTTTTTTTCTGTTTTTGTCAAAAAAGACTATCCGTGTATAAGGCGTATCACATCTTATTGTTGTGCACACTGAGACACAAGCAACGTATCCATTCTCAGTTAGGGTATGCCTTGAACGAAGTTTGCTACACTTCTCAATGCAATCTTTGTCTGATTTAGAGCTTTCATGGCTTTCACTTTTTGGTAGTATTTCATCATTGCGAATTCTTGAAGAGGAATATTGAGAGAGAAGATGATCATTATTCTGAGCACCATAAACTTCGACTATGATAAACAAGAAGAAGATAATTGATTTATTACCCACTAAATATAATTTCTTCATTACTTTGAATCATTCTAGTCCAGCTAGGTTAAAATTTCTCAACATGTACCCTTCTTATTATATCCATGATGTGGTTTAATATAATTAAGTTCTCAAAATTAACAAACTTTCATTTTGTTTTTCTATAAATTAATTAATCTTATATGTAAGAGTTGAGGAAGAGCTAGCTAGCTAGTCATATTTAAATATTGACATTGACATTTCAGCTAAATTATGGTTGGGTAATTAATTTATAATTTTTTAAGTAATGAACAATTAATATTTGGTAGTGTTGAGAGAGAAGGTAATCATTATTCTGAGCACCATAAATTTCGACTATGGTAAACAACAAGAAGATAATTGATTTAGTAAACAATTCAATAAGTATAATTTCCTCATACTTTAAACCATTCTAGTCCGACTAGGTTCCTCGATATGTGCTCTTTGCCTTTTTATTATATCCATGATGTGGTTTAATATAATAATTAATTAAGTTCTCAAAATTAACAAACTTTCATATTGTTTTTCAATAAATTAATTAGTTATATGTTAAGAATTGATGAAGAGCTAGATAGTCATATAAATATTGACATGGTGACTTTTCAGCTAAATTATGTTTGGGCAATTAATTTTTTTAAGTAATTACAAATTAATATTTGATCAAATGTCAGTGAATAAAGTTTATATATACAATTTGTCAACAAATAAAAATTGTAATGTGTTACTAATATCAATCATCATTTATAATATAAAAATTAATTAAATAAAATAGAATAAATGAGAATTGTATAATTTATTCTCGGAACTAGGTTCATCGCATCTTACTATTGTACATATTTTTAGTACAGGTATATCTCTTTCAAATTTTGCAACATTTTGTCCTTACAATCAGAAATAACATGATGTTCATGATCCTCTTGGACTGTGATTAATTGAAAGAATATAATAAATATAGTAACAAAATATACCAATATTCTCAATGTTTTCCTCATACATATATTATTAATTTTTGTTAAACTTCTTTCTTGCTTCCTCTAAATTCTGTTAATACACAAACACACACATAATAAATATATTTATATAGCATAGTGCAATTAATTATTATTTCTCTAACAAATAAAAATTAGTAATAAGAATACTAAATTATATATCTCTCTTTCGTTATAAAGAATTTTTATATCTACCACTTAATTGGGGCAGGATATGAAAAGAAAAATTCTTTTATAAGTTTTTTTTACCTGATCAGATAGCTAAATTAGTTAATATGTATCCGAATACCCGCTAAAAAGAAAAAAATGTGCGTGTCTTTATCTGATGTTTATCGAATTCTTGAAACTTTGTTAGTTTAAATAAGTCGATCATTATCACTTTCTCTAATTATTAGAATAAGAGATAGCAATTTCGATTATTAAATTAGATGTTTGAGATTTTGACTATCCGAATCTTATCTTGCATAATTCATGAATTCAATGGATTTACTAGCTATAATTATAATTAGACTTCTTCTATATGGACAGAGAAAATTTCTCCGTACATAGAGCATTATCATAAGAATAAGTCCTATTTTTGTTATCGTCTCTTGAAACAAACTCTAGTCTTTCTTTCCTTTGATTTCTTCATTCTTTCTCTAATCTAGTTTGTAGTTACAATGAGCTATATTTGCTTCGGAGGCTGGCAGAGAAAGGATAATAGACATGGCCAGAGAGGACGTACCAAGCCCATCCGACGAGTCCAAAGTTCGAAATCAATAAGTCAAATATACAAAAGCAATGGTGGAGTAGCTGGAACTGATGGTGTTAAAGATGGTAACGTTGCTGCTGATAGCAATGTCGACGGAGGTGCTGTTCTAATAGCAACAGCCGCTGTAGCCAGCATCAATCTTGACGCTTTTCACAGTGGTGATGGTGGTGGCGGTGGAGGTTGTGATGGCGGAGGAGGAGGAGGAGGCTGACATCCGTTATGGTAATGCATTATCATGTGCAGTTGTTGCATGGTTTTTTTTGTAAAAAGAACTGTAGGTGGTTAATTATGAACTAGATTTTAATTAGGCAGATGTAAAGTTTAAAGGCTTAAAGTTTGATTGTTTGGTGACATCATATGTCATAGATTAGAAATTAACTTTCATAGAGGATGTTTTCTCCGAATATTTTTTTCAATGATCTTTAATATTAGAAGTATATCAGTGAATAAGATTTTCCAATGGAGTGTTTTTTAATTTACAGGCATTTATTAAGATTTTATAAATAAAAAGTTTATAATATTTTTATCATGATTTTAGTGTTATTTAATGTATAAATTAATATTTTATTAAAAAATTATAATTATTGCATCTTAATAAGTGTTTTTAGGAACCGTTAAAAAAACATAGTCAAAATGCGCATGAACTGACTGAAATGCAAACATAATTACTAAAATAAAGCAGTACTAGATAAGCCCCCAAAATTTGTGCCCAAACCAAATGATTCCCATGTGAAACTTGGAGTTTTACATTACTACAAATTATTACTCATCTTCAATTTTCAACTCTCTCCACCAGATCATTTTACATATATCAAGCTATATATCAATTAAGTTTTATGTAAAATTTACCTATATCTCATTCTCCAAAATTGGATTTAAGATGTATTTGTATACGTTGTATATTAAACTATGTCAATGTTCCAAAAATAAAAAATGAAAAAAAATAAACTATGTCAAAGTCAATATTGTAAAAGTAATTATAGCAGCCCTTAAATATTATTTATTACATGCAAACAATTCGCTACACCAAAGACAAGAGTCTAATTGAAAATTTTGTTGTTAGCTTCAATACAACGTGTGTGTGTGTATATATATATATAAGACAGCTTATTTGTGTAGAAATAGATGCATGTAAAAATTAAGGATGGAACAAGGTTTGACAGCTTATTTGTGTAGAAATAGATGCATGTAAAAATTAAGGATGGAACAAGGTTTGAAGATATTTTTTATTGTTGCGTCTTCCATGTTGGATGTGTTCATTGTATTGGTTTTCCTAATGTGCCGAACAAGACGACCAGGATTTTCAGGTGGATGTAGTGCCGGGGGTGGTGGTAATAGTGATGTTCAAAAACATCATTGGATTCTTCATGACTCCAATGGGGGTGGAGGAGATGATCAGGGAGTGGTAGTGATAGATGTTCTTAGAGATACAGGAGTCGTAGGCGACTGGACTAGCGGAGGTGATACTGGTGGAGGTGGAGGCTGTGATGTTGGTAGCGGTGGTGGTGGAGGAGGTGGAGGTTGTGATGTTTGCAGTGGGGGTGGTGCTTCAAGTTAGTGTTTGTGGAGATCTGATATCTGTATTGTAAAGTACCATACCACGGCACATAATTAGTGATCCTGTTTTAATATTTTATTGCTCAGAAGTCAGAAATAAGTTTAATTCTTTATTTTTTTTTTTTTTTTTGCGTGCATTTGTACCAGTTTGCCCTTTGATTGGGCCTCAATATATGAGCCATCCAGCTTTGACTTTGATTGGGTCTCAATATGTGAGCGGTCCAATAATATTGGATCCATTTTCTCATGTCAGCTCCTAAATCCTAATCCAAATTATTTCTGATGGCCCATAGCTTACCGCCGAAATGTATTTTTTTAGTTGGACTCATTTTGGTGTCTAAAGATTATATTATTTTCTAATTTCGATTTTGAAGACAGTTTTTAATAATTATGCTTATGTTTATGTTATTTATTTTTTTAATTAAATTAAATTAATAATTTTAGATAAAATATGAAAAAATTAATTGATCTATCTAAAACCCGATAAAATTATTTAATCTAGCTAAAAATCATAACTCAACTGAACTAAATTTTAAATTTTAAATTATTTAAATCAGCTAAATGAATTTTTTTCCTCTATTTGCATGGATTTAACGGGCATATCTTGCTGATGGATCCAAGGTGTAATATCCCGATCGAGAATTTATCATCATGTAATTTGTGGTCTCCCTTTATTTTGTTTAATTTCGTTTTCACCAGCACCAAGTCATCTTTCTTAACTACATCATCCACAGGCTATGTTGAATATGTCCAGACCAATGCAAGCAGTTATCTTTTCTTTTTTTATCTTCAATAGGCACAACCTCCATCGTCGTACGTATCTTTTCATTTCCTATTCAATTTTTTCTTGTATGCCATTGTCACGATTCAAATCTCAAGTTATGATCGGAGTGAGAGTCAAAATAAGACAAGGCTCACATCAACTCAAGTTTGTCTCAAATCGATACTAATGAACAAAAAAAATATAACTCAACTATCAATAAACTATAATCAAAATATATTTTCCAAAATCTAATGTAATTGCAAAGCAATACATTTAAAGAATTTAAACAACGATACCAAGTTCCAAATTGCCAGCATTACTAATCTGAAAAATACACATTTGAATCATGTATCTGCAAAACTCTAAAAAAAGAGTGGGATGAGCTCCAACAAGCTTAATGACTCAAATATAATCTATGGTCGAGAACAGACAGATGTACAAATAATTTTATGCTTTAGAAATAATATGCGCATTTAACAATTGATGCATCTCATAAAACCTTCTTAGTTCATAATTGCTTCAAGAAACACACTAATTTAATTTTCAAAATATGCCAGCTTAGCAAATTTTCTTTGAATATCACATTTCACAAAGTTCTTAAATTTATTTTTTGTAAAAATTCCTAACATGGTGTTGAGAGTACCAAAAATCCCAATCACTTAGAAAGTCATCCTCTAACTGAATCTCACAACCTAAACTTGGATCACTAGACGGTGACCCCATAAAAGAATCTCTACTCAAATTCAAATCTAAATTATCAATTAAACCTCTAAATGCCAAGAACAAAACCTTAATCTAATGTTCTAAAGTCTACCTTCTAATCGGACTTATTAACCCTAAAAAGTTAACAATCACTAAAGTCATATTACTAACATAAGGGAAAATCTTTATTTGGTAAGAAATGTACAAATCAAGTTTCTAAGCACAAAGAACAGTTTCATGGTGTTAATTCTTAACATATAAGATTTTCTTCAAAAGAAAAACTTCATATCAAAGAATTAAAAGAAAAGAAATCTGTGGTGATTACTGTTAGATCACAACGTGGAGATCTAGGAACATATTAAAGAATAATTAATATGTTTTAATTCATATTAGGGCCACCATGGTCCAGACATAGTTTGTGGATCTTCACGTTTTGGTATTGAACATATTAAAGAATAATTAAGAAAATAACGTTATAAAAAATAAAAGTTATATTCTTAATATTTTTTTTTTTTAATTCATACTATCTTTTTTTTTTTAAAGTTTGATTCATAAAATTGAAAAAAATTATAAAATAAGATTTATAATTCTATTAGTATTAAAAGGGGTAAGAATAAGGCGAAAAAAAAAATTTAATAGTCTATTTTAAGAACAATATTTTAATACTATAAAATAACAACTAAATGGTAACTATGTAATTGTAAAAACTCTTAAGAATATTTAAGGACATAAATGTTTTTTTGTCATCAAGCCACTTTTATATAGTATAAATAGTATAGATATGTTTTAAATCTTCAATGGAGTAAAAAATTTAATGAATTGTTTAAATATATATCAAAAATATACTTCAGTAGTAATAAAGTATAGTATCTTTTTATTTTTTATATGTTTCTTTTATTGATTTTATTAGAATAATAAAATAATTTGTTTATGTTCATCTTATTTTTTCGAACTTATTAAATTTATTATATTTTAAAAATTAAAAATTTCAAATTTAAATCATTAGTCATCTTTTGATATCAAACATTGAATTTAGAATGATTTGATTTCAAATGCTCTCATTTATTTATTATATCTAAACAAAAAATAAATTAAATCAATATATTTCAAATGATAATATTCCAAATTGATGGGTTTGAAATGAATGAATAATAAAAGTTGAAGTTTCGACCACTAAAATGAGATCTCAATAGGGATAATCTTTTATTAAGAGCATCAAAAGTAATATATCTTAAGGAGTTGAATTAGTGGTTAAGAATTTGTGCTCCCTTTATTGAATATTTGGGTTCGAATCTCTTTGGGAATGTCTTGGGGAGTAAAATCCTTATAAATTTCCTAGTTTCAATATGGACTACTTGTTTCTCTCGATGATCATTGAGGTCTTAAATGCTAAAAGTAGCGTTCCAGGTCAAAAGAGATTGTTTCTCTTGATTATTCATTGAGGTGTTAAACACTGAAAGTAGTGTTTCACGCCGAATTTTTTTTTCCAAATCAATACATAAGTAGAGGTCTTTGGAAACTATAGATTGGAGTAGAACTTTCATTGCTCTCTGTTAAAGGCAAAACCTTTTAAGACATGAAATAAGTAGAGAAAGAGAGGAAGGGAAGAAAGAAGAGAGAGAGGGAAACAAGAAATCTAGTCCTACAACAGGTGCTAACAAAACTCATGCATCAGAGTATTCATTTAGATTCCATAATATGGTTAGTATACAAGGCTTATCAACTTATATAGGCAAATAGGAAGGGAGTAAAATCCCTATAATAACTTTCTAACAATTCAATCTTGTCCTTTTCTATACACCCAAATCTAATCCTAAAATTAAACCGTATCAATCCCCATTGCTTTAGTTTATCCTTGTTCTTAAGAATTTGATTAGAAACAAGAACTGACATAGAAGAATACTATGCAAAAAAGATAGAAAAATAGAAAACATTGATAATGAAGGGTAGCCACGTATGCAGTTCTGGTGTGGTTATGCAGCTCTTTATTGAAACATAGTGATATTGTCCTCATTCTCATTCTTTTGTGCTACTTCCTGTAGTGCCAATTATCAATGCTACTCAAGTTCTCCTTCATTATAGCAAAAAGCCATAGCATTATAGTATGAAACCCAAAGAACAAAGACCTTTTGTTATACCATTTCTCTGCAACAACACAAATTGTCTCATGAACTCCATCAGAGATAATTTTCTTAGAAAATCGTTTGAATTATGTGTTGAAAAACTCATTTTTCCTACAACTATGATGTATTCTAGAAGATGTATCTTGATTTTCCTTAAGGATTCATGCAAAACTTCACTCTTTTCAACTGAATTCTTGAACAAGACACATTCACCATCTGCTTCGATTGGTTCTTGAGTAGACAATTCTTGAGTAGGCAACCATTCATCATCCGAAACCACAATTATAATCATATGCTTATTCTTGCACTTAGAGAAATGGGTGGGGCTATATTCCTCATTGCAGAATTCACACAAACCTTTAATCCTTTTTTTTTTCAAACTCTATCCTAGAAAAGAGTAATGTTTTGGATGGGTTATAACAGAAATGATCAAAGGGAAATGATTTTACCAACATTGGGTTGCCTATTGGTTGTATTGTGAAAACTGGATTGGGTTGATTTTGATAATCAAATAAACTGTCTTGTGGGTCTTTTAATTGGTTGAATTGTTAGTCCACTTGAAACCCTTGATCCAATTTGTGCAGACCTTTATTTTCTTGAAATTTCAGACACTCATTTGCAGGTTGTAGAAAATTTTAATTGCTGGTACATTCTGATTCTGAACCATAAGACAATTTTGTCAAACTTGTGGTAGAATCTTGTAGTCTCTTGGACACGTCAAAAGATTCTTGTAGTTTCTTGTTTGAATTTTGCCACTCTTGGGTCACGTCTTCTCTCAGTTTTTTTAGGATTTTACAGACATGTTCACTAAGCTAATTCCATTGCTCTTTCATTATTGAGTCATTGAGTACCTTATTAAGTCAAGAAATGCTCTGTAATTAGTTTACTTAAGATGGAGAAACGGTGAACTAGTGGAGGAATGGTAAGAGTGATATAAGAGGAAAACAGAATATAACTAGGTGGTTATAGAGTCATGGTGCCAGGACCATGCTCTAATACCATTGTTAAAGGAAAAACCTTTTAAGACAGTAAATAAGCAGAGAAAGAGAGAAAGGGGAGAGAGAAAAGAGAAGGGAAACACAAAATCTAGCCCTGTGATAGGTGCTAGCCAAAACTCTGCATCAGAGTATTCATTCAGATTACATAATATGGTTCGTATACAAGGCTTATCAGCTAATATAGGCAGATAGGAAGGGAGTAAAATCCTTATAATAACTTTCTAACAATTCAATCCTATCATTTTCTATCCACCAAAATCTGACCCTAAAATTGAACTATATCACTCTCATCCCTAAAACAGAGAATCCTCGATTCTCATGAATAAAAACAAGAAGTTTAATTCATTCTTATTCTTACACATTTAATATAGGATTCTCAGTTTCTCATCGTATACGCCTACACAATTTCACTACTAATCATAATTTGGACAAGAGCACCATATTCCATAAGTTAAATGAAGCACGGTCAGGAAGACCCACTCCTTCCTTTATTGTTGTGCTTGGGCTAGCTTGATGATGGTAGGTAGACAAGTAGAAAATTTAACTTACTTTACCAAAAAGAATGTAGGGTTTAATTTCCTTTTCCTTCTATCCACCAAAAAAATGTTGCTCTTTATGAGAGGGCACCACTTACACTCAACCACTCCCCACCTCCTTAATTAATTATTGAAAAACTTACACCAGCCATAAATATAAATAGCAAGGAGCACAGCCTTGGTGTCACATGGTTTTCCCCAAAGTCCAATGGTCTTAATAACTTCAAAAAGAGAATAACCACGAACACATGACATCCAATGGTTAACTCAAAACTATATAAATAGTTGGTACTTATAGTTTATATACCACACACTCAAACCTCTGACAATTAAACTTGGGGTGTATTATACCACTTATCCTTTAAATGAGACCTTATCTGCACGGTGATGATGATAACGTTTTTTTCTTCGTGGACCTTCACATTTCAGTATTGAACATATTGAAAAACAAAGTTCAAGTTGGTTCTGAGTTTTGGTATTTCTGTCACATGAACCAAAGCACTTCTCCATGCATCTATTATATTGATAACGTCGTCGTCTTTGGTTTCTACTTTCGCCTTGATTGATATCCGAAAGATCTGAAAAAGTACTACTTGGTCATCATAATCATCATCATGAGCAACAACAAATGATGATGGAAAGCTTGAAACGAAGAAAAATTCTACTATTATTATACTAAAAACTATTGCCACTCTGATTAATACTTGTTTTCTCCAAGTTTGTGCCATTTCAATTATTGATGATCTTCAACTTGTTTCTTATTTTCGCTCATGAATCTGATCAATTTGTACCAAATGCCATATTTATGATATAAACTTAATGAAGATATCTTTGAGACAAAAGTATATTAATTGCACTAAAAGTAATTGCTGGGTTGAACCAATGAGAAGTAGGGGCTGGCTCGCCATGATTAATTTCTTTCCTATAAATTAAGTTAATTGTTTAAATACTAATTATCAAATATATATTTTGGTAGTAGTGTAGATTGTTTTTTTTTATTCTTTTGTTTTTAGAATAATAAAACAATTTGTTTATGTTCAAATTTAAATCATTAGTCATCTTTTGCTATCAAACATTGAATTTAGAATGGTTGGATTTCAAATGCTCTCATTTACTTATTGCATCCAAATAAAAAATAAAAAGATCAATAGTTCAAATTATAATATTTTAAATTGATGAATTTGAAATTATTATTATTAATTATTAAATAATAAAAGTTGAAGTTTTGGCTCTGACTTGAGATCATCTTTATTAAGATCATAAAAAGTAACAGGCAATGATTATTTACACATTCATTTTGACTGCTAACACAACCTTTTTAGTACAAAAAAATATGCAGTGACTAAATTACCCCTAAACATCATTATCAATTTAACCATTGCCAACATGTTAAGTTTAACTCAGTAAGGCTTGGTTTGGTAGTGCTATGGCTTTTTGCGAGATGTTGTTCTCTTCTGGCTCTTTTAAAGCTATTTTTAAAAAGTGACAATAGTAATATTTGGTAAAATAAAATAAATATGCTTTCAATAAATAGATGTCACAAAATTAGACTTAGTTTGATAATGCTGTGAATTTTTTTATTAAAAATTAAGATTATATTAATTTTTTAAAAAAATTTAAAGCAGAAACTAATTTTTAAAAGCATCTCTTCAAGTGCTTTTAAAAATGAGTTGTTTTTAGAAGCCCAAAGCATAAGCACCTCAATTTTTTTTTAAAATTTTTTATCAAGCATAAAAAAATTAATTTATACTATTCATAAGCATAAATACCATCTCAAAGAAAATTACTAAACCTGCCTAAGTATATTTTCATCCTTTTGTAGGTTGACCTGTTTGCAGTCATTTTTTGACTATGTAAATAGCCATTGCCAAAGTAATGATTTTAATATAACTAAAACAAAAATTTGCTTAACCCAATAAATATAATAAACTAATAGGTTTTGTTGTCATTAGTTAAGTTAATGATGCTTAAATCCAAAGTACTTCACTTTAGTTTAATCCCAGTAGAAATCAGCTTTTCCTCCCTGAGTAGAGTTCTTTGATGAAGCCCAGAACGAAGAAGAAATGAGAGCCAACTTAGAACTGATTGAGAACTGAGGGATAGAGCATAGATCAAAATAGTAATTCACCAACAAAATATGACAAAATTCTTCAACGCAAAGTCAGGAAAAGACCTCTTAAGCTTAGCGATCTGGTATTTCGCCTCAACCAATTGTTGGGAATGCAAAACCCAAAAGGGAAGTTGAAAGAAGAATGTGAAGGGCCCTATGAAGTTGTTAATGTGAAGTCCATGTTGTTGAGGCTAGAGAGTTTCACACTCTTTATAAGTAATTGGATTTTTCTCTTATTACCAATTGATTGATTTTCAAGAATGTGACTCTAACATAATATCAGAATTAGGTCCTAACTGGCCGTACCCCCATTCGTACTGAAACATAAATACAACCTTATTTAACCAACAGAAAACCATTTATTAGATAGCTTAATTAATGTTCATAAATACAAACTGTACTTGGAAAATTAACAATTAGTTATTAATATTTTATAATTTTTTATTTTGTATAATTTAAATTAATTATATTTTTATTATTTAATGAGTTATGGAGGTTATTTTTATTATTTGACTAAAATAAAATATTTACTATTTATTTTAATTATTTATTTTATTTAAATATTAAATAAATAATTTTTTAATATCATTTATTTATAAATTTTATTTAATCATTCATTTTATGTTATAGAGTATTTTTGTCTTTTGACTAAACTAACTTGTTTATATAGAAGTAAAAATAAGAAATTTTACCTCTAATAGAATGAAATAAGAAGGCCCGAATGCAATGAACATTCAGAGTTTAAATATGTATCAAATAAAAGAATAACCCCTCCATAAAATAATACATGGAATGATAGGGTTTTTTCTGCATGCTAAATTAGTGATAAAATGATTTATTTTCTTGAAGAAGAGGGGAGGGGGAGAGGGAATTCTCATGGCTATCTAAATTGATTGGACAGCTAATAATTTAATTATTATAATTAGGGAGAAAAACATTTTGCACGATCTCTGCCAATCAAAGGAGTGATTTTTAAACATTTTTAATTTCATATGTTTAAACAATTCCAAATTAACAAGTAGCATCAATGAATGTGTGTCCAAAAACAAGTCATAAATAGAGGTTGGAATTCAGAAATAAAGAGTTAAGTATTGTTACGACACCTTTTATTTGAATTCTTGAGATGAACCCACGTATTCAGAGATTATACTGAATATTGGTTCAACTACCAAAAAAAAAATATCAATAATTGTTGCTACCAATTCTTCGTAAATCTCATACTTGAATATTTTCCCAAACCCTCCAGTTGATCATATGTTTTAAAATCCAAGACTCCCAAAATGTAGAAGGAATCAATACTGTGTGCTATGTAGGCTGCTGAACGCCTAATAATTTAAAGACAGCCATCGTGGGCTTTGACTCATAATTAATTTGTTGAATAGCAAATTAATTCAACTTCTCGGAAAGTCAGAAGAATGTTCCTCTTTTTATTTATTTGCGTGACAAGCACTTAATTAGCCAAGTCATATATACATATATATATATAAAGAGTTAAGGCCTTGGAATAAGAAATTAAGAAAGACAAGCTTAGCTCAAGTTAACTGCTGATTACAGTGATTTAAGTACTTAAGATGGGGTGCTTTCCCTCTAAAAGTCGGAAGAAGAAACAACCTAAACGACCACCTAAAAAGAATAGTTGTTTGGTGGAATGCTTCAAGGCTCTTGCAACGGTTGATTGTAGTGGTTGTGGAGATTGTGGTGGAGGCGGTGGACATCATGGAGGCCATGATGGTGGTGGTGGACATCATGGTGGCCATGATGGTGGTGGTGGACATCATGGAGGCCATGATGGTGGTGGTGGACATCATGGAGGCCATGATGGTGGTGGTGGAGGAGGCTGTGGTGGTGGAGGAGGAGCCAGTTGAGAGACACAGATACTATTAAATTTAATATGTACAGTTGGTTTTTGAAATAAATCTTCGTAATAAGTTCTAAATTAGAATATACGAAATTCTAATAAGAAGGACTGAGTTGTTTGTTTTCTTCGTTAATTGGTATTAGTGATCAATTCCTAGAGTTTGATTTCTTAGCTTCCTTGAAGGCTCTTGAAGAAGTACTAAAGTCTACAATAACATTTCAAGCACTGGTATTTGATTCGTTATTAGTGATTTTTTCCCACTTAATTAGTGTTTATTGTGTGTACTGTCACTTTAATATTAATTATAAATTATATATATATATATATGAAAAATCGTAACATTCATTATGTGAGTGAAAGTTAACAATGTCCTCTTTTTTTAGTTGGACAAAAAAACTTAGTCTTCTGTTCTGTAAAATAATTTTAACAGAGGATACGCTAGTAATAATATTTTAATATGATAATATAATAATTAAATAATAATTTTTATTAATATAATTAAACATATAAGTAAATATAATTACAAATTAAATTTATAATGTTGATTTATAAATCAGATTGCCTCTCATTACTTATATTCTATATTTACTGACTTGATTGTTGGAGCCTCCCAACTTGTCAACACAAAGATTTCTCTCCCGTAAGACATGATGAATAGAACTGTTCCATGCTTGCTTAAGTATTTGATAAGCAACCTATAATACTTTTTTTTCTCTTTTTGTCAAAAAAGACTATCCGTGTATAAGGCTTATCGCATCTTATTGTTGTGCATACTGAGACACAAGCACCAAGTCATCTCTCCTAACTACATCATCCACAGGCTATGTTGAATATGTCCAGACCAATACAAGCAGTTATCTTTTCTTTTTTTATCTTCAATAGGCACAACCTCCATCGTCGTACGTATCTTTTCATTTCCTATTCAATTTTTTCTTGTATGCCATTGTCACAATTCATATCTCAAGTTATGATCGGAGTGAGAGTCAAAATAAGACAAGGCTCACATCAACTCAAGTTTGTCTCAAATCGTTACTAATGAACAAAAAAAATATAACTCAACTATCAATAAACTATAATCAAAATATATTTTCCAAAATCTAATGTAATTGCAAAGCAATACATTTAAAGAATTTAAACAACGATACCAAGTTCCAAATTGCCAGCATTACTAATATGAAAAATACACATTTGAATCAGGTATCTGCAAAACTCTAAAAAAAGAGTAGGATGAGCTCCAACAAGCTTAATGACGCAAATATAATCTATGGTCGAGATCAGATAGATGTACAAATAATTTTATGCTTTAAAAATAATATGCTCATTTAACAATTGATGCATCTCATAAAACCTTCTTAGTTCATAATTGCTTCAAGAAACACACTAATTTAATTTTCAAAATATGCCAGCTTAGCAAATTTTCTTTGAATATCACATTTCACAAAGTTCTTAAATTTATTTTGTGTAAAAATTTCTAACATGGTGTTGAGAGTACCAAAAATCCCAATCACTTAGAAAGTTATCCTCTAACTGAATCTCACAACCTAAACTTGGATCACTAGACGGTGACCCCATAAAAGAATCTTTACTCAAATTCAAATCTAAATTATCAATTAAACCTCTAAATGCCAAGAACAAAACCTTAATCTAATGTTCTAAATTCTACCTTCTAATCGGACTTATTAACCCTAAAAAGTTAACAATCACTAAAGTCATATTACTAACATAAGGGAAAATCTTTATTTGGTAAGAAATGTACAAATCAAGTTTCTAAGCACAAAGAACAGTTTCATGGTGTTAATTCTTAACATATAAGATTTTCTTCAAAAGAAAAACTTCATATCAAAGAATTAAAAGAAAAGAAATCTGTGGTGATTACTGTTAGATCCCAACGTGGAGATCTAGGTTTGAGATGAGAATAGGGGTGTGTTGTACTGACGAGATGGTGGTGGCAAGATGGTGTGAATGAAGTATGATGAAATGGGTGAAGTTAAATGAGATGGCGAGATAAATATGTGGTTTGGGACCGGTCTAAGCTAGGATTGTCTTGCTTTTTCCTGTAAAGATGAGACAATATTAAAGGACGGAGATTTTTCTCGTAAACCCTATGATGATAAAGTCAGAGCTCTTTAGCAATCAATATAAAATGTAATAAGCAAATTGTTCATGTTTACCTCCAATGTTTGAGCTACTATATATAGTCTGTCGTAGCCAATTAGATGTTGTACTCAATAACTTGGATCATCGGTTATTGTTCTGTATTAATTTCTAACAGTTCTGTACTGATTAATTCTCAACGGTCATGTATTCAGGCTTTTTTATTGCCTGGAGTTACACACTTGACCAATCACATGCTAGTCCGTTAGACTTTTAGTTTGTCATTGTCACGTGTCACCCTTGTATTGGCTTCTGCTCTATTGTATATTAACACTTAAATATATTTTTCTGGAACAACCAAAATTTAGAAAACAAATAACTATAAATTTACATAAGGAATGAAATGGAAGGTAAGTGAATTAGGCTAAGAAAACAACAGAACATAAGAGAAGTACCACTTACACCACCAATCAATGAAGTAGAAAAGAACCACTAATACTTTTCAGTTGTAGAAAATATTCCAAAAGAAAACTCAAAAGTCTATTAAGTGGTTTGTGGAGATAATCCAAATTAGGTTTGACCTCAGCTTAGCCTAAGAGGTGGAAGAGGGATTGAGCTCTGAAAGTTTAGAAATTCAAAGAGAGAGAAAGTGAAAAACTCTTTGTTGCCACTATGACTTTGCTGCCAAGTCGCTGCCGGCTTCCACCTCAGTGTTTTCATAATCAATCAATCAAGATAGAGGATGATTAAGAAAGAGTGAGTTTGGTGACATACTGAAAGCAATATAGAGAGAGTCCCAAGAACTTCGTGAGGGAGAAAAGGAAGTTGTGCTCGTGAATGAAAGGATTGTAGAAGAGAAAAGAAAAATAAAAAGGAAAAATAAAACTTAGGTCTTTTGAAATTATAATTTTACCCCATAACTTTTAAATGTAATGTAAAGGCACAATATACGTATAAAAGTAAAAAGAAAAAATAAAGATTTTATTTTAGCAAATCATTATTTTTAGGTTTTAAAAGATATATAGATATATATATCAACAAATCAATATACTAATTTTACATATATTTACTATAATTTATATTAAAATAATAATAAAAACATCGAGTACTCAAATTAAAATTCTGAATTGTCTACAAAAACTAAAATACTTTTCTTTTTCTTTTTTTTTTACAATCCAATGCTTTGAATATTTTCACCAAATTAAATTTTAATTTATTAACTCATCTAGAATTCATATCATACACCAATAGATAACATAATAACAATTAAATTATAGGGTGTTACAGTAATGTCATCCATCTCAATATTTGCATCTTAGCTACTCCCATTTTATGCAAGTTTTGTTTCTTAATTGTCCAATATTTGGAACAATGCAACATAGTTGGTTGCATAGCATTCTATAGAATTTTCTTTCAACCTATTCGGGATTTTATGATCACATAAGACTCCAAAGACATTTTGCCACTTCATCCGTCATGCTTTAATTCTTCTAGTGTGGCTAAATTTATACATCCATATCTTGATTTTCATCTTACTTAATTTAAGACCTTTAGATTCTAACATGTTTCTCTATAATTATAACTTCAAATTTAGGCCCACTATAGTCTCATCCAATAAAACGATGTCATCCAACGAAGAACATACACCATATAACCCTATCCCGAATGGTGTATATAAGTTCCTCCATGACTAAAACAAACAGATAAGGGCTTAAGGAAAATTCTTGATGAAATCCTACTGTGATTGGGAACTCCTCAATCATATCATCTATGGGGTGTACACTAGTCCTTACTCTCTTATTACTATTGGGAATTGCCTATTCATATCATCCTTAATCACATCTACATACTTAGTCAGTACTTATGTCTTCTCAAGAGCCCATCACAATACTCACATTGGCACCTTATCATACGCTTTTTTTATATCAATAACGACCATATGGAGATCTTTTTTCTTCTCTCTATATTTCTCCATTAAGCACCAAAGTAAGAAAATAACCTATATCATAGATCTTCCTAGCATAAACCTATATTGATTTTATCAAACTATATCTCATCTTTAAGTTTACACTCAATCACCCTTCCCTAAAGTTCCATTGTAGAACACATAAGTTTTATCCCTCGATGATTGTTAAAACTTTATATATTCCGTTTCTTCTTATAAATAGGAATAATGTACTTTTCTCCACTCATCAGTCATTTTCATATCACGGAAATCTTATTAAAATGTTTTGTGAGGCAAGGTACTCTAGCAACCCTTAGGCATCACCAAATCTCTATAGGAATATCATTTGGTCTCATTGCATTACCACCTTTCATCTTTCGCATAGGTTCTTTAATCTCATGTGGTTTAATCCACCTTACAAATCTATGGTTTGTATCATCAAAAGAGTCATTTAGTTCTCTCATAATATCATTTAATCTTCATTAAATAAATTATTGAAATAAGTTGGCCACCTCTTATTGATCTCATCTTCATTAAATAAATTAATACAGCTAAAAAATATACGTAAAAATTAATAAGTTGACATAATAAAACTTGCAGTTCACACATTGTGGCGATACTTTTCTTGATGGATATTGGGTTTTAAATTTGAGCAACAAATTCATTTAATGATTTAATCGATATTCATATAATTTTCTTTTTCCTGCATTAACTTTTCTTTCAGAAAGGACATATAAACTAATTCAGTCAATTTCTTTTTAAATCTAAAGAGTATGGTTTGAAAGGAAGTTAGATGTACAAGAATGTATTCCCTCTGCCAAAAGCAATCAAGTCTGCTAGTTATTATGGGAGAGGAGGGATTTATTAGGAATAGCTAGGTAGTATCTTTCTAGAATGCGTTGAGACAAAGACAATGCATGCATTGTTTGTATTTGATTTCAGAGTCCACGGCCCTATATATTGACTCTTCAAAGAAGGCAGATAGCTTAGTTCACAATATCCTCAATCCCATTAACTTTCTTTTAAAGTTCAATGTTGAATTAAAATTAGCATTTTTTTTTTTTCTTCTTTTGTTGGCCAACTATATAAGCTTATAAAAACATCATCTTCTAAATGGGTCGGGTGTTCAAACTTGAAATTTAAAAACTTTTATTATATGAAATTGCCTTGGAAAATTGAATTAAAGTTGCTAAATATTTCCACACTTCTAGAATCATATCATATATATTTGTTTGGTGCACAATAAATATAATTTTTAGTAAGATATAGGTCCACCCTTAAATTATAAATCAACTTCTAACAATTTTCTCTTCCAATGGGCTTCTTTCACGCAAGCGTGTTACAAATTCAGACTTGACTTCTTTGACGGCAGCCGTAAGTAACATCACGTAATATGTAATACTACGTATTAATTAATAATTTTCTCTAGTCTACTTTTTCCTCCTCCACAATGTTTGCGTAATCCAATTCTCAGAAAAATTGTATAGAAGTTTCCCCATAACTAACTGTGTGTATGATGCATTGCCTACTTACTAAACATATATAAAAGGGACGGTAGAGAAAGAAATAAAATACAATTAAGTTTGCGATTATGGGTTGTTTTTGCTTTGGACATCGGAAGAAGAAAGAAAATGCGTTTGCAAACAGAATTACCGAGCCTAAGGAACGAGCCTCAGTTTCGAAAACAAGTAATCAAGTTTACAAACATGAAGCTACTACTAAAAGAAGTGGTGGAGGAGCTGGTGGCGGTGTGAAAGACAGTGACATATTTGTTCTGACCGGTGCTGGTGTTGCAGTTGCTGCTATACCAGCCACGGATACTGGTGGTTTTGAGAGTGGCAATGGCGGAGGAGGAGGTGGCAATGATGGAGGACATGGTGGTGGTGGTGATGATGGTGGACAAGGTGGTGGTGGACATGGTGGTGGTGGACATGGTGGTGGTGGTGATGCTGGACATAGTGGTGGTGGCGATGGAGGAGGAGGAGGACATGGTGGCGGTGGTGGAGATGGCGGTGGCGGTGGCGGTGGTGGTGGAGGTGGTGGGGGTGGTGACGGAGGAGGAGGTGGCGGCTTTTGACCTGATGAATAATAATGCACCTTGAGGAGGGCGATTTAATTTACTTTACTTGATTCATGTCATATATATTTGGTTGTGTGAAAAGAAATAAATTCATTAAGTTGTATTTTGGATTCTTATGGGTTGAATTGGTTTGGTATTGAAATAAATTTTAAACCAATTTAATTAATCGGTTCTAGTTAGTTTTTGAAACCAATCCAATTCTATAAGATTCAGACTAGTCCAATTCAAATTCATAAATTACATTTTGATTTAAGGTGAGTTGATCGGATTAGGTTTTTATTGAAGTTTACTTTTTCACAAGTCACTTTGTTCTAGTAATAACATTTATTAAACAGTAATAAGTCATTCAAACTAAATTGTAATAAAAGTCTAACTATATTCATACATGTCTTCATTTTATTTTTTTTTTGGCTTGTTGATCAATATGATATAAAACAGGACAACAATACACATGAGCTTAGTTGGACTGATATAAAAGCTCAGTTAGTTCGTTGCTGACCTAATATTTTCTAAAACAATTATGATAATTAATTTTTAATTAAATATAAATTATAATTGAATTGAATTATGTCGGATTACTGATTTATGAAATGAAATCCTGATCAACCAATGTAATTTCATAAATAATAAAAATATCTATATAAACCCAATTTGGTCAGATGGAATTAGTTTGAGTGGATTGGATCAGGCCATGAATATCTCTATTGACTATAATCATTCACAATTTTTTTTATTTTTTTTTGATAAAGTTACCTACGGGTGTTTGCTAAGAATAATCTTATTGTTATAATTTAAATTATTGTCGTCACAACTTAATAAATGCAAAAAGTGTAAATAAATTATGAGTTAAGTATTGTTTAGTTACTTGAACTTTAACTTAGTTGGGCACTTAGTTTCCAACGGGGCTACCAAAGTTTTTTTTTTTTTTTTTTAATGTAATTTCAAGCAATCTAATTTTTTTTTTTTTTTTTTCCTTGATTCAGGTGACAGACTTACTTACGTAGCAGTTCTCTTTTACACATCATGCTCATTTCCTTTATAAACTACAAGTAGTTGGGAGAAGAAAGAAAAATGTACTTATTTAAATTGCATCTATTATCATGTCTGAATAATGTACTTATTAAAATTCCATATATTATCATGTCTATAATGTGTAGGAGGAGAAATATTTACATATAAGACTTGCTCTATGAGAAACTTACGATTATTTCTAAACTTGTGATGTTTTTTTTATGTTAACTCCACTTTGTTAATAAATTGATTATAAGTTTTTAGATTTATATATACGTTATCATATTAGAGAATACTTTGTATATATATCATTAAACAAATATCTAAAGCTTTACATGTTATTTATTTATTAAAAAATACTTACTATTAAGACAATTTACTAGTTAGTTATCAAAAATAATATTTACTTAAAAAAATTTATATACACCAGCATCCTTACACTTGTTCTGGTTCATATGTTTTTCATATTTATTTTAAGGTAAATGAATTAAAAAAATTCATTTTACAATAAGAACTTAAAAATCATATTAAAAATAAAATAAAATAAATAATCATAAAAAATTCTTAGAATTATATGATCAGTCCAGCATGTAGATGAATAAGAGGTGAATGAGAAAAATAGATAATAAGATTGGGTAAATGATTTACCAGAAAAATTAATTTTTATGAAAAAATAAAATTGTGTTAATAGTAGGTAGTTATTTTCTTTTTCAAATTAAATTTTGTAGTAAAAGTCCTCAATACAAAAAGAGGAATAACTGAATATATACATGAATCTTATATGAAATTTTTAGTTAAAAAATTAAAATTTAGGAAGGCACCATAAGTGTGTTTAAATTTTAATATATTAACATTCAGCTTTCAGTGTTTTTTTACCGCTCCTTTGAGCAGTTTTTCCTTCACTCCTGGGCTAGTTGTTTTCTCTGTTGCCATCCTCGTGTCACCAAAATAAAGCTGGTTCTTTTCTCTCTCGCTTCCTCACCACATATTTCCATATATACACTCCACCTATTTGTCTCCACTGGTTAAATTCTTTCTTCAATAATATGAGAAACCAACAATTCCTTCAACCCCAACAACAAGCACATATCTAAAATTCATTCAAAAAAACCCAACTCAAATTGTCAACATTTCATACCCATCTTTCTTTCAAGACCTCTGTTTTTTCATTGACTAGCAATATGTAGATCTCGAAAATTTGATTTTCTTTGCTCCAATTGAATTAGGTATGAAAGTTTCTTTGGTCAACTTTGAATCCTTCTCGTCCATGCCATTAGATACGTGTATAAATTTTATGAAGTTGGAGGAATGAATTCGGGGTAAAATTTTAGGTATTTGTGATTTATTTTTAGATCTACAAGATTTTATCAATTTCTGTCAGATTTGGGATTTAGAATGAGCTCAATCTTCCTATGGAACCTGTTTTTATTTTCATAAATTTGGTATTTGTGATTGAAGAAGTTCCTATGGCTTAAGTGATCGACTAGACAATAAAAGAACTTGCCCCCATATTGTATAGCTTCTTTAACAACAAAGGAGTCTTTGGAATAGCTTAAGCCCAATACACCATCTCTTCCTCCATTAACAATTGGACCATCATTTATTAGATTGTGTGCAGCCAATTATCATACTGTGTAGTTTCTGTTTCCTACCATTTCTGAGGCCTACAATTATAACATCATTGGCGAATAAACCAAACGCAGTCAATTGATCAACATCATTGGCGAAGAAACCAAACGCAGTCAATTGATCAACATATCTAATCACAGACAGAACAGAAACATATAAATTGTTAAACATGGCCAAATTGAATCATAAAGTTTCATTGAACTTATTAAAATTGTAATAGCTGCTGTAATTAGTCTGATATTAGCCTTATCGGTTACAAAAATTATGCAGCATGACTTCTAGAGTGAGCCCACAATTTTAAACAATTGAACATGAATGGAATTGCAGGTTTGCATCCACAAACAGATAGTAATTAAAGCTATAAAGTCTCCGTGCTTTCTTGGTACAGAAATGTTGGTCATTTGAGGCTTACCTACTAAAATCAACTACTATTTATGATTAATTGGTGTTGGGTGTGGGTAAGGGTATGGAAGGTTCATTTGTTATAATTTTAGCTACTGAATTTGTTACCAGAAAATTTCAAATAAAACAACGTCAAAATTAGCTACTGATTTTGCTACTACAAAAAAATTAAAATTCATACCATTTTAGTTTCCACATTTGCTATAGAAAATTTGGTAGCAATAGAGACTGAAATATGCATTGATAGTTTTAGCAACCTTTTTTTTTAGCCACCCTCAAAATTGGTTTACAAAATCGGTAGCTAAACCCTTCTGCTACCGATTCAGTAACTGATTTTGGTGGTAGCTAAATATTGTTTTTCTTGTAGTGATATGTGTAGTAGAGTTTATGACATACCAAGTAATTTTTCCCTTGATTCTTGTTTAGTTTCTTTTGTAGTACGGAATATATGGCCTATTAATTAGTTTCTTTACTTACAATATTGTCCAACTCACACGTTTTTTTTTTTGTTGGTTTAATTGGAGTTGCGGAATATATCTAACATTAAAATTTGGTTAAAGTAGTTCAATTACTTTGTTAATAATTTTGTCAAAGCCAATGATAATACATTTTTACAAACTAAGATCTCCACCGTACCTATTGTAGCAATTTCAAAATGATTGTTCAAATGAAATACTAGATCAGAATCTCATAATAAGAAATGTAAATTGAACCGAAATACAGAAGTTTCCAAATAAGGAGAAACCATAGACTCTCAAAGAGGGTGAAATAAAAAAATCTTATTTGGATACTAGAAGAAACTCAAAATCTGTCATAAGAACGATACACTTTTAAGACTAGTTTATTCAAAATTTATTCAAAAAAAAAAAAAAATGAGAGAGAAGAGATAGATCTATATCTAAAGGCTGCCGCCAAGAGAAAACGTGACGATAGCCTCTGCACAAATTGTTTTTAAAAGAACTTGAAGAGGAAAACAAAGAAAACTAGGATCGTAGTTGTCCTTCAAGAATCCACTTAGAATCACTACCGTTCCATTCACTATAAAACACATCTTCATTTCAATCAGAGAGAGAATCTCCTCCCTTTCACTACAAGAAATTACCATATTTGCAAAAAATATAGACGCAGATAACTATATTTGTGTCTACAGCTATACTATTTGAGTCTGCAACATTACAAACTTAGATAATAGCCAAAAAAATTAGATTCCAAAACACTGATACTTTTAATGCATATGCTGAAACTAATTAATTTTGACTTGATATTTTTAATGGATACACATAATCTAATTAATTTTGGCATCATATTCTATGAACTTTTATGCATCTACATTTTTACTTTTAGCATTTGTAATGGCAGACACAATTCATTTTTTATTCTGCGTCTGTGTTTTTTATGTGTATTTGTCATTGGCAGACCCAGATATGTTAATATTAATTTAAAAAAAAAAAAAAACATGTATCCGCATCTACCACTTAATATACTTTAGTTTGCAGTGACATGCGCAAATAACTTTTCTTGTTTAAATCCCAAATCACGGTCTTTCATTCTCTTCTTCTTCCATTTCTATCTTCTCCCCCGAATTCTGTTTGTCACAGGCCATACCCTAGTTGCCTGCCGCCGAGCTCTTCTTCCTTTTCCTTTTAGCTCCTTGCTACATTTCAGGTACTTACTCCGATTTTTTCCAATTCTTCCAAGTCCTAGCTATCTTGATTGATCATAATTGACTAAAATTTAGTACAACTTTAAATTTTCCCTTTAGTTTTGATAATTAGGGAAGTTCAATCTTGTAATTCATTGTTAGGTAGGAGTTCAGTACAACCTAGAACATCTCAGAAGTTTGTAATAGAATATGCTTGGAGGTTTTGTTGTATGGTTCAATGCTTTTTGTAGAGGTAAACGTTAGGTGGAGGTGAACATAGATAAAGACCTTATATGTAATGATTAAGCAAGCTTGTGATCACAAGTGATTGCCTATCGAGATGGTATTAGTTGGTTTTTAGTAAATGTAGTGTCAATGACTACATTGTTAGTTAGGAGGTCATAGAGAATTTGAAGAAAGAAATTGTTACCATCCAAAAATGATTTTATGGAAATCATATGGATCCTATCGAAATATACGAAGTAGCTCAAAACTGATCTTCCTGAATGTGGATGTTGGAATTTTATTGTATAACATGGTCTCTATCTCCCACCACAACGCCATTTTAACTAAGATGTGTGGACATTGCATTGACACTATTGACTGGAAAGCTTGAACTCCCAGAGTTTAGACATTGGATCAAGGTTACATCTTATTTTCTCCTTTTTTTTGGGATCTATAGATTAAAAAATACATTGTTTGTGTCAATGTGTAAACTTCCACATTACTAAGACTAGAGGGCTTTGTAATCTTTATAAGTAAATGAGCTTCTTCTCTTGTCACCAATTGATTGGTTTTCAAGAGTGAGGCTCCAACTGTTTGTATAATTTTTCTATTCATATTTTCATGTTTAGGAATTAAAATTGGTTGTGGAGAATTGAAAAGTATAGTCATCACCAAATCAAATACAATTTATTTTGTAATTCATGCATCCGAAAGCTAACACCTTTAACTATAGGGCATAAGAAATTTACTTTCTTCTTATTACTGATTGTTGTTATATATTTAGATGTTTTTTCTATATCGATGTGTTTAGGTTCTACATGTGTCTATTGTTTCGAAAGCATCTAAGATGCCTATCTTAATTTAGGAGTAGGGTCTCTACTCCTCGTATTGTTAATATTTAAGGTTATATTTGTGGACATATAGTTATAATGATTTAGATTGTTTTTATATGTACAAAGTTGCAATAAGTGTAGGATTTTGACCTAAATTCTTAGTTGGTAGTTTTTTAATTAGTTTATTCTTGGTGGGCAATAAATAACTAATTATATATTGATGGGGATTTTCTAATTAGTTTATTATTCTTTGTGAGTAAGAAATAACTAATTAGAAGTTGATGGGATTTCTTAATTAGATTTATCTTGGTGGGTAAGTAAGTCTAATTAGATGATTGCATGTAGAGTTTCCATAAATTAGAAGAAAAGTTTGCTTGTTGGGTAAGTTCTATATGTAGTATAAATATGTAGGCTTATGAGAGTTGTACGTATGAGACATAGATAGATCTAATATTTGTAGGAGCGCCCTCAGAGGTAGAGGTGCAAGAGAGATATTGCCTCAGGAGTAAGGGTGCAAGAGAGATTAGTAGAGATGTGATATGAGTAAGTGAGAACACTATGTGTAGAGTGTACTCTTTCTATATAATCTTTCTTGGAATATTAGTGAATTTTTTTTCTCAGTCCCTGGATGTAGCTAGGCAAGGGACCGAACCATGTTATATTTATGTTGATATTTATTTCTCTTCTCTTATACTTATATTTGTGGTTATTATCTTTTGGTATTTTTACTGTAACTCATTGAAGATTGAAAGAGAATTTCATATAATTCCCAACAATAAGCATAACTCGTTGAAGATTCAAAGAAAATTTCATATAATTCCCAACAATAAGCAGATGAATTGTTCAACTTGATTATTCCTAGAATATATGGTATCCCTTGTATGCTTGATAAGCTCTTCCTAATGCATAATTGTGATGCAACTATAGCTAAAAAAAAACCTGATGGAGGACAGTAGCCAAGGGGAAATTTGAGGGAAACAAGAAGAAAATGAGGGAGAAGAGAAAAATAATAAGTAGAAAAGAGCAAGACTTTAAGAGAGAAGTAGATGAAAATAGGAAGAAAAGTCATACGATACAAAGAAGATTTTGACAAAAAGGTTCCTAAAACATTACAGACTATGTTTATCTAGAGGCCACACACTAAAACACTAATAAAAAAGTAAATAACATAAAATCTAGTAAGACAATTCTAAATATTAGTAAGCAACCCACCCTTGTGATTTAAGTGATAAAGTGTGCGGGAAAACAATTGTGGGATCGGGTAGCTACAAAGCTCGAACAAGTGTGAAGTGTGAGAATAATCGTGAAAAATCCAATATATATATTAGTCAGCAAATTCTTAAAATTACATCATAAAATATTTATAAAATAAACTCCCAAATCATAATTATTTAATTTCCAATCAAAACATTTCTTCCTACACGCTTTCTGAAAAATCTCTTTCATTATTCATTGAGAATTTCCAATCAAAACATCTCTTGTAATACGCTTTCTTCTTACACGACAGTGGAAACTCTATGTCATTATTCATTAAGAATGACAGTGGAAAATCTATGTCATTATTCATTAAGAATTTAAAAGATGAAGGAAAAAAAAAAAAAAAACGTCTTATTTTTAACTTCAAATTTTAATAAAGTTATAAAATAATTTTACATGATTAAAAAATTTTACACTAAACTTTTAAATATATATATATATATATATATATATTGTCATTTTGACAAATTAAAGGCTATAATTTTCTTTTGGATAAAACACAGTTTGGTGCATGATTCTAATCATCATGGTGTGGAGGTGCTGGTGCTGCAGGCTTTTGGAGCGGAGGTGCTGGTTGCTTTTGGAGTGGAGAATGTGGAGATGGTGGGGGTGCTTGCTAAAAAAAATGGTTAAACTATAGTTGCAATAACAGAACACAATTGGCAAAGACGTATATATAAATTAATTAATTTGTTGGATGTCTTATAACTAATATGCCCGTTCAGCGATGAATAAGAAGAAAGTTTAAGTCGCGTTTTCAGAAACACCCACCATTTTTAGTTTACTGTCCTCTGAAATTCCACATGCATGATGTAATTCTCAAAACAGTACGTAGCAATTGCAGAATGACTAGTTAGTGTTGGAATTGTAATTTGAAATTGATGTTTTAGTATTTCTAACTCTTAGAAGAATAAATAAAATAATTAGTAATATGAATTAGTAGTTAATTGTCTGTTAGTGGTAAGTTATGGAATTGTAGTGAATTGTGTTAGGGGAGTTTCATTGCTAGTATGTAATGGGTGTTTAATCCTTATTAGTTGTGAGTTATTAGTTAGTAGAGAGTTACAAATTAGTAAGTTAGTGTTACTAGTATAAATATATTATATTCAGTATTATAGCATTTGAGTCTTCCCGAAGTGACATCACCACTTGTATTGGTTACTGAGTTGTTAAAGTTTCTTTTGCAATATATATTTCTCTCTAAATGTTTAAATGTGTATTTGAGTATATGAGTGCCCACCACATTCTAGCAAAATGGTAATATGTGCTAATTACACATTTCCAGCAGTTAATTGATATAGTTCTAGTATTTAGAAAGTTTCAGAATCATTAATTATTTACAACATCTTAAGGCTGACTCTTATCTTAAAAAACAATAAAAATTGCAAGGAAATATGTGCTAATTTGGATAGTCTGAGAATTTGCAGATAAAAAACAAAGACAGATCAAGAATTTGCTTGGTAAACAAATATTGCAACAAGAACTCAACTGATGGCAGTTGTATGCACCAAATAAAGTTTATTTTCTATCAGACAATTAGACAATGCTCAGACAGATTACCCCAGATTTGCAACAAATTAACAAAAATATTGCATCGATCAACTAAATGTGGAAGTTCAGCAGCATTCTCAAAAATAATGATTAGTTACTTTCAACAAAATTGCCGGAGTTGGAAGTTAAAAATGGGTGGGGAAACAGTTTTGTTGTACTCTTTACTTACTAGCAGCTATCAATGGGGCTAGTTATATTGATTGAGATAGGAGAAGGGATATAGCTTATTTATGATCAAACAGTCTTCCTATTAAAGATTTCTTAAGACACTTAGTGTACACTTATTGCCAATCTATATTATATACGAATAGGTTTGCTTGAGCCCTAATCAACTAATCACATAAACCAACTAGGCAATATTAATTGTAAAATAATTCTAACAAGCTTGTCACAATTAAACCAAACCTTAACCCGCTTTATAAAAACAAAAACCATGCAATTTATAATGACAGTCCACACATGAAATTTCGAACATTCTCCCACTTTGATAATATTAATTGTATTTTAAAATAATTTTAAAATATATTTTAAAAAACGACTTTAGGATAATGAATAACTTTTATGTGGCAACAATTTTGAAAACTCTGGTCCTATGATGCAACTCAAACAATCCATCCAACTAAATTATCAACATTGAATCATGACAATCATTGTGCCTATTAAATGACACAAAACTAATTCATGGTTACAAATGCCAATAATATAATCGACAAATAATCTAAATGTGATAGTGTCGTTTATGAGACATACCACAAATAGACATAACCGTCATACTTAAGACAGACACCGAGTCTTAAAATTTTAGTGCAATGACATGTCATATATAAATAATCATATGTGCACATACAATCTATATATTAATCATATCACAATAAAAATAACAACGATTATCATCAACATAGCACATTATCTGATAAGGATATAAATAAACATGGGTCTCAAAACAGCATACATAATATATTATTTAGTTTGAACAAAATAAGGCATACTCCCACTAACCAAATACATCAAAAGATTTCATAATACTTATGTTGTCAACATGACTTTTAAAACCTCCGGTCCTAACCTAAGTCTCTTAGTTAAAAAATCTACTAACATTTTTTTTGTATCAATATTTTTTAATTTAAGCTAAATATATTTTTGCCCACTATTTTACATCATATTTTAATTTAGTTTCTTTGTTTTAAAACATTATAATCATATTTTTAAAATTTTAAAATCAAATCAATTAAGTTTTTATCTCTACATTTCGTCTAAACAACTTAACGGACCCCACGAACTTCTGCAAAACCTTAGTTCACATCCAAATTCATGTGATTTACGCCTTATTGAAGTAATTTTCTTTAATTTCACAAACTTACCAAAATCAAAAAGATAAAAATTCGATGGTTTCCTGTCTTGGAAAACCGACTTTGTCATTTCTACTGCCAATTCTCAAACCCCATGTTTGATAAAAATCTGTCTTATTCATTAATAATTGGAAAACGTCAAATTACCCAAATACACGTAAATTCAAGTCCAAGGTCCACAAAGATAACCAATGGAACATCAGCAGTTAGCCTCAAATATATAATTCTTTATCATTCACAATTACGTAACAAGAACCTTGTGTCTTTCTTTTTAGATTTCAAATTTTTGACCAATTAAAATTGCTATTGTTGGGACAGCTTTGAATACTACCAAAAGATTATGGTTTTGGAATTTTCTTTGGATATAAAAGAGAGTTTGGTGGATGATTGTAAACCATTATAAAAGGAAATCAATGTGATCTACAAGACTACAACTAGTAAATTTTCTGGGTATCCAAGTATAGTAGAAGACAAAGAGATGGACAACGGTTTGAAGATATTTCTCGGTGTTGCTATTCCCATATTCGTAATATTTGCTGTATTGGGGTTTCTCTGCCGAGGAAGAGGTTACCGCCCAACGTTTGGTGGTGCTCACCATCATCACCATCATAATCATCATGGTGGAGGTGCTGCAGGCTTTGGGAGCGGAGGTGCTGGTGCTGGTGGCGGAGCAGCTTGTGGCGGTGGAGGAGCTGGTGCTGGTGCTGGTGCCGGTGCCGGTACTTGCTAAATCAATATATTCAAGTGTCTCGTGATCTTTTCTAGTACATAATTTATGGCCTATTAATTAGTTTTTCCATTGATTCTTGTTTAGTTTCTTTATAGGCTAGATGTATAATTAATTCTCTCAATTCTTTTAAGAAGCTTTTCTATATATATAGCATTACTCATAACTTTACAACTCTTGTTATCTTTACTTTTAACAATATTGTCCAACTCATACGTGTTTTTTTTTTTTTTTTTTAATTTCCTTTGGTTTAATTGAAGCTGCGGAATATATAAAATTAAAATTTGGTTAAAGTAATTCAATTACTCAATTAATAATTCAATTACTCAATTAATAATTCAATTACTCTCTAATTAGAGAGGGATTAGGGAGAATCAAAGATTTGACAAGGAATCAACAATAGATTACTTCTTCGCCCGGTCAGCGAAGAACGATCCTCGCCAATTTGAGCAAGGGATTAGCAAGGAACAGCATCCAAAAAAATTGACAAAATTAAAAATGAAATAATAAATTTAATATATATATATATATATATATATATATTAAGAGTATGTTTTATTGTTATAATATTATTTTCTTAATTATTCTTCTATCTTAAAATTAAAAAAATATTTCAATCAAAAAAAATTAAAAAATTATATATAAATTAAATTCACTTATTAATATAAAATAATATTTTTCATTAATTACAATTTTTTAATATATAAATCAATGAAAATATTTGTACCATAAACATTATTCATACACAGGTATGTGCCAATGCTAGTAAGAAAGAAATACACATATCTTGGGATTAAATAGTTAGAATGAGATTTTTAAACTTAAATCCCATCATAGAGCAGAATTAACGAAAGGAAAAAGGGCACACTCATCTGCTTCTCCATAGCAACTATCCTATTAACAGAACACAATTGGCAAAGATAGATAAAGTCGTTTTCAGAACCACCACCATCTTTTAGTTTACTGTCATCTGAAATCCCACATTCATGTAATTCTCAAAACAGTACGTAGCACTTGCAGAATAATTAGCTAGTTGATACATAATTCTATATAAATCATTAATTCCTGATTATTTATGACATCTTAAGGCTGTCTCTTTATCTTAAAAAACTATAAAAATTTGAAAGAAATATGTGCTAATTTGGACAACCTGAGAATTTGCAGATAAAAAACAAAGACAAGTCAAAAATTTGCTTTGCAAACAAATATTGCAACATGAAACTCAACTGATGGAAAATTTTCACTGAACTTCAGCTGTTCACACTAAACAAAGTTTAATTTCTATTAGAAAAAGCTCAGACAGATTACCCCAGATTTGCAACAGATAAACAAAAATATTGCACCGATCAACCAAATATGGAAGTTCAGCAGCATTCTCAAAAACAATGATAAGTTACATTCAACAAAATTGCCAGAGATGGGAGCTAAAAATGGGTGGGGAAATATATCATGTACCATAGCTACGGTCCCCTGCATCTCCAAGTCCAGGAATTATAAACCTGAACAGAGGAATAAATATTTTACACTGTTAGAAATTCTTTATAAAATAACTTGTGAGAAAAGAAAAACAATGTCAGACACTTACCCTTTTTCATTTACGGTGGGATCAATAATTCCAGTGTACACATGAAGCCTGCAATACATCAAAATTAGAAATTGTTCGAAGTACTTGGATTCCCACTAGTAAATGAAATTTCAATTGGCAATGCTTTACCCAGGGAATTGCTCACTGAGCTTTTGAAGGGCTGGAGGGGCAGAAACAGCACATATCTGCAGATTGGAAGATCAATTAAGTAAGCAATTAAAGAAGAATCTTAAAAATAGTTTTGGATGTCAGTTAATTGTGTACAACGAAACAGAAGAGGACAAACCCATCATATATATCAACTCACATATTGCATCCAAAAAAATTTTAGAAATTCATATGACGCATAATGAGATGACATACAAACAGGACCCTCCAATGTGTACCACAATGCTACATTTATGATACCAATGTAAATTTGTTATTTGAAATTTTAACTGTATATTAAATTCAATTAATTACCACTTTAATCTGTTTGTTCTGGAGTCCAAGTTCCTTTAAGAGGTTTAGAGCTGCCACTATTGTACCACCTGAAATTCATATAGAAATAGATAAATAATTGCATACTAACAATTTTTGGACACCTCTGTAACTACTTGAGGAGCTTGTTTGTCCAAAAACCATCAATTGGATATCAAGCTTTCACCATGAAGATCATTTCAACAAATACCATTGCGAAAATAGCCTTGATGGAGTGCATAAATAAACATCAGAAGCTAATGATCAGAGTTCAATCTGAAAAATATATGCTTAACCCTGATTGATCTTCCAATATAATGCAAGGATGACAGAACTAGAAAGAAAAAATTAATTGAAAAAAAAATAAAAAATATTGAACAACTTCACAACTAGGCTTTTGGTCTTATACCTCCTCCCCACTAAGAATGATTGGACGATCAGATCAAGGGTCCAACACCAAGTAGGTGCCTCTAATCCCTCTTACCAGTATAGGATGACAAGCATAGATGAAAGATGAAAAGCACATACAAAAAAATAATAAATAAATAAATAAAGCTCTCACTATGAGTTGGCAATACATACCAGTTGCCAGCATAGGATCAACCACAAATACTCTAGAGTCTTCAGGAAACTTCTCAGGTAACCTAAACGACCAAAAACAATGAAATTAGTCAATATGCTTTTCCAAATGAAATTATATTAGATTAGAAGGAAGAAAAAGACACCTCATTCCCCAAACAAAGGAAGAGAGAATTAAAAAAAAAAATGCATTTCTCTGGTCCATGAGAGAGACTTCTTACTTGCTTAGATATACTGTTGGCTGAAGTGTTTCCTCATTTCTGCTTATCCCTTATTTGCAAAACAAAAAAAATTAGAATATTACTATTCACATTATGGTACACAAAACACAATAATTTCAGTCTTAGCAAACAATTGACTGAATAGAACATAAAATTGAATGTGGTTTTAAAAAAATGCCAGTGTACACAGTTGATCAATTTTAAGAAACAATCATAAGGACATAAATATATGATACAAAACAACCGTGGTTATCAAATGAGTGCTTCAATTGTACTTTAAATTAGTGAAATAGGTAGTTTGAGCATCACTTGCTTCTTTTCCACTTTGCTCCTTGCATGAATCTTACCAAGATGATACGTTTTTGTTGCCGGCAAGATTGAAGATGCATGTTCTGCAAGAGCTAATCCAGCTCTTAAGATTGGAATTACCTGTAAAACAAGAAGAATAAAATATCAGTTGTTGGATAGTAGAAAGCCCTATACAGCAGAGTATCTGGATGTAGAAGACTTTCACAGCCTTGCGTAACAATCATTGATGATAAAATCAGAGAAATATTAAATTAGTTATGCATGGCTCATGGCAAGTATGCTCACTAAGCTTCGTAAATCATTTACAACAACCATCCTTTAAATGCAGCCTTTATAGTAAAGTACACTAATCACACTAGGGGAGCACATTAATTCTGATAAATAAAACAATGTTAAAGAAAATAGCTACTAACTGCCACAGGCTCTCTTGGATCAATAAACTCCACTGAAGCAACACCCATTGGCGACTGAATCTCTCCCTGTACAGTAGGCTGACAGCAACAAAGCAAAAAAGTGCCAAAACTCGACATCAAAGAAAGCACAATAGATAAACATCAAACATTGTATCTATGCCATAGGAACAGCAAGATATCATTTTCAAAATGCAATATTAAAAAGAAACAGAGTAAATGAAGCAATGATATAATTAAAGCAAAAATAATTTCAAGGCCGACAGAAAAATAAAATAAAATCATTCATGTGAGCTATTTTAAAGTTTTCTGTAATAACCAACGGTTATAAAAATGACCATGCAGTTTGCAGAAGTAAGTCCAACGGCACCCACATATGATAAAAAGTATTGATGGATAAGTACGAGTAACGTAAAAAGTTTAAAATAGAAGAACAAATAAATTATCAAGTTCTTCTGGCACTGCATTGATGTCAAACTTTCTAGTCTGGGATCAGATCCACGGTTCTTGATATGCTAGGAATTACCAAGTCAGGGATCAGTTCCGTGGTTTATATTATAAAAGAATTGCATAGAGAAAACAAATTTTAGATAGCCCCTATGAGCATGGGAAAAACTTATAACTTTGCTTTGCACTTACATGGCTCAACTCTTATAAAACATAAACAAGATGACTAGAAGTTGTGCCACAAAATCCTTTAAGGGGAAAGACAAACTATAGAACATGTGATTTTTATGAACATTCGTGAGGCAGATGCACAATGGGAAAACTAACCAACCAATCCCTTGAAGCTTCATACATCAGTAGTCTCCCCAGCTCAGCCATTGCATTTCCTACAATATTGGAAGCTCAGTGTCAAATTGACCTTCATACGAATTCATCAAGATTCTCATAAACAGTCTGACCAAATTTAGTGAGTATATATAGATTATGACTGAATGAGAGAAAGGGGACAACGAGATGCTGAACTTCAATGCTTCATTAAATCCAGAAACAATGCTACAAGAGTGTCCTTCTGAGAGAAGTAAAATTCATAAGCCGAAATTGAGAAATAAGTGTTTCATCAAGACCAGAAAGAAGGCTACAAACAAGTTCTCCTCATAGAAATAAAATTCCTAAAAAAAAAAAAACAATTCATACCTACTTACATTATTTTCCAAGCATATAACCTAGACTGCTATGAGCTGTTACCCATCTACATAAATTTAGCCAAAAAAGGATGTCTACAATATTAATAGAACATGACCAGAACTAATGTGGAAACTGAGTATTGAACAATTACCAAATGCTTCAAACAGGAAAAGAGCTGTTAGTGGTTTATGACCGAGTCAAGCGTATACAGCCTTAACAGCCAAATGGAGAGAATTAGATTCCGGAACTTAAAATCGAAGCCTCAAGTGCCCAGCTACGTTTGCAAATAAAATTCTCAATAATTTGCAGATTTCACTTACCTACTTTGTGAATTCAAATTAACAAAAAAAAAAAATTGTAAGAGGTCAATCTTCGGCAATGGATTCCCTTAGAACCATTAAGTGGTCAATGTCTTTCAAATAAGACAATATGAAAACTTTTAGGGAAAAAACAGTTAGATATAGCTTCATTTGTTTCACATGAAGTCAAATGTTTCTTTTTGGGTGTGTGGGTAGCTAAAACCTTACAAACGAAATTACATGACTAAGTTATGAGAAAAGCAGCTTGTTGATGAACGATTTTAAACGAAGCTACAATCCACCAAAACCACGAACGACTACTTACTGAAGATAGGACAAGGAGTTTGCTCATTCCTCAAAACTGAAACCCAGTGCTTGATCAACGGATGTGGAGGTACGAAGACCTGAAAATTGAATAAAAAAAACAAACTTGTCAACCAAGTAGACTAACCCATGTTTGGCCGCATAGAAACTGAAAAAACAACAAACCCGAACATCCCACATTTTCCCAAAAACTAAACATAGCATAAACCAAAAACCCAAGGGTTTAGAGAAAAGAAAAAACTAACAAGCATTCTATCCTCAGAAACTGGTTTCTCCTCCGTGGCCATGTGAGACCTCACAGCAACGCAGCTACTAGGCCGAGAATTGGGCAATGAGATCTGCGTGGCGTAAACAACAAGAAGAATAAAGGCTTTCTTTGAATTTAAAGAATGTAATCAATGAGCCAGAAAAGGTGAGAGTTTTCAATATAATTTATAAAAAATAAATAAACTTAATCTTTTACCTTTTTGGGATTGAGGGTATTAGAAGGAATAGAATTACTAAGGGAGAGGGCAGGACACGGAGAGCATTGACTTTGAAGTGGAAGAAGCTGACAAGTGGACGACAAACGCGGCGTATCGGACGGACACCGTAGATTAACATTAAAATTAATGCGAAACGAAGCCATGCTACTGTTTTTTCGATCTTAGACTTACTGACACAGGTTCTTGAATGTTGCCTATAAGATTAGGGAAGAAGATGCTTGATTCGGATCCTATAATACGGTCTACGGGTAAAGCCCATGGATCTTTCTAAAGAGACCTTGTGGCCCGTTGCCCTATTATTTAATGACCTTGCTGTCTTATTTTCTCCCGGCAAAAGCTTTTTCTTCATAAATATAATTTGTTATGTAAATATACTTGATACCCCAAAGGGATTGTTATTTTCTCTTTTTATTTTTTGATGACACCAAAAAAAAACTTTATCAATTATATTAAATCACTTCTTTTTTCTTTTTTCTTTTTTTACATCAGCATAAATATAATTTGTTACATGTAAATATAATTGACACTCCAAAGAGATTGACATGGTGATAAAAAAAAAGTGTGCTTGAAATTCTCATATATTCCTAGTTTTGGCAAAAATAACATATTTTTGACCAGATTAAAAAGATAATTAATTAAGATATACATAAACTGATTCAGACACACTTAATTACTAAATTTAAAATATATATATAATTATTGATAAAAAAAAAAAAAAAAGGTGGGGCATTACTTTTTCTATGATGGCATGTTGTCATTTTCCTTTTAAAAATTAATTGAGTCATGTTTCAAAAATTAAATTAATTTCCAATGAAAGGAACATTATGACATGGTCTCAGACTAAAAAGATATTTTCTTATAAATCATTGAAGAAACAAACAAAATCTACAAATTAATAAGCATAAATAATTATAAACAATTCAATTATTTATTTGTTTCTATGTGTTTCAATGAATTGGCAATTTAATTAGTTTCAATGACTTCTAGAACATTGTTATTATTGGTTAAGAAAAAATTAAGTTAAAGGAGAGCAAACCAGGAGCTAAATCAAAGCAACAAAAGGACAATGACTTATGTTTTATCACAAAGGTACAAAAATTGTTGCAAAATAAAATTCTTTAAACGGGAAACATTAAAACAGAACTTGAATTTGTTCTCAAAAGCACATTAAAAATTTATCATGAATCTTTCATTCGGAATGCCTTGGTTTCCAAATTTTTGATTAGCAAATGTTGCTTTTGTAAATGAAATCCGTCTGAAAGAGTTAAGATACAAGTTACATTAGGAGGATGATGAGTTGAGACTTTAACTATACCAATCAAGAAAGACAATTGAAAAAGTAAGTACAAATAGAAAAAGTAAAAGAAATGTCCTGCCGCTACTATTCCGCTGAATAGCTTGGGAGAGTTCTTTGTTACCAAGCTCAACATTTTTTGTAGCTTCAACAGCCTGTTAAGGGTAAGGACCACAAGAGCTATCACATATCCAGAACCAGAAATTAGAATAATCCAACCAAACAATATTTATTGGACCATGATGATTCATGTATGACACTATGACCAAGTCTAAGAAATCATAATATGTAGACCAACTCAACAGTCTCAGATCAAAAATTAATCTTAACTTTCTGCTTCTTTGAATGTACAGTGCCCCAATGAAAGAAGAATAACAAATGAGATAATGATAGCGGAATCAAAGAAGTTGACTAAAGAAAAAAAATATTTCATACCCATTTCATTAAGCATCATTTGCTGTCCATAAAAGGAACAAGTTTACTAATTAAGCAGACTCCATGCTCCAATTATCAAATATGTATCTGCCAAAAGTTTCAACTTTTGTTGCAGATAAGATAGAGAAAAGTGGGGTGAGGATAGCCTTTGTGCTATGGTTAACCTACAGCTATAAAAGCTGAGTGTCAAGATTATTCCTTCACACATAACTAAAACACAGCTCCTGTTATTTGCAGCAAGATTCAAGTCTCTTGGAGTGCATTCATCTAATAAAATAAGCCCTTGTTTGGTTTGATGGAAGTAAGAAGGGAAAGGAAGAGAGACGATTGAGTATTTCCATTATATGGGACTTTGGGGAGGCAGGCAAGGTAAGTGGAGGGATTATCTTCTATTGGGCCCACAGATTTGGTTCTCTCCCAGATTGGGAGAAAATGAGAGAGGAAGATCAGAGAATAAGACCGTATATTTAGTAAGTTCTGTGGGACCCACTAATTATATTGCATTTCCTTTCAAATCTGTCTTGAAAACCAAACACATAAAAAGGATCTTGCATTTTCCTTCTACTCTATTCCCTTATCTTCTTCCTCTAGCATTTCCTTTTTAATCTCTAATATTTGTTAGGTTGCAATGTGGAAAGGACAGGAAAGGAGAGAGGAAGAAGGGAAGAGGAGAGAGTGGAAGGAAACTACAAGATATTTTCTATGTATTTTGTTGTCAAGAGAGATTTGGATAGACATATATGAATTCATAGGTCCGACATGAATACAAACAATTCTTTCTCCCTCATCTTCCTCCCATTTCCCTCCAACTTGAAAGGGAATCAAATTTGTGGGCCCCGTGGAAGATAAACCCCTCCACTCCCCTTCTCTCAACTTATTTGCCAACCAAAGAATGGGACTGCTCAAGCATCACCTCTTTTCCTTCCTTTCTCCCCACTTCCATCCAACCAAATATACATTGAAACCTATTTAGTATAGAATTGTGGTTGTTTGTAGTAATCTGACTTCCCCGAACATTTTTCTTTTCTCTTATGTGTGTGTGTCTGTGCATCTGCATGTTTTCGTTTTCTTCTTCTCTTCTTTCCTTGGGTTTTGGGTGATGGGGAGAGGGAATGGTTAGGGAGGGGAGGTGGTATATGACAATGAAAGCTAGAGATCAACCAAAATTCAAAACTCCCAACTTCAATGAAGGCAAAATTAGGTCTCGACGCAGAGTACTTGGACCTAACCAACTGAAATGAGTAGCATCTTCCAGTATTTACCATTAAAAAGATGTTGACGAAATAAAACAGATTACCATGACAGAATTTTTCCTCAGTTTACAGTGATAATGAGTTTATTTCATAATTTCTGTCTAGTGGACTGGCATAACCTATTAGGCTATTAGAGAAGCACGAGTATATGAAGGATACTAATGGCAAGCAATTTTAGACATAGACTAGTTGTTTAAAGTCATATAAGTGGCTAAGAGTGGTAAATGAACTCAACGATATCAGAAGGAAAAATCATATCTGACCTGCTCGTACAAAAGCTCTATCTGCTGAGCTTGTTGCAAAACATGTGTGGACATGAGGTGATTCAGTGCAGACATTTCCACCATCTTAGTTTCAGTTTCATGAACTGCATCTAGAAGACCAGTCAACTCAACCTGCAGCAATTGAAGAACAGAAAAAGCTTTGGTTTTAGAAGAAACTAAAAATAATTGAAAAAGAATGTTCAAATGATAGGATTTTCCCACACAAACACATTAGAAAGAAAATATTCTGATCACCTGAAGGGCACGTGTTTCATCATCCAAGAGTTGCTGCTGAACTCTTAGAGGTTGGGTTTGTAACTCCTCAGGTTCCCTGAGGTCCACAAGACCAGATTTAGAGGTCTCAGCAGAATCTGTTTCACTAATGCGGTTGAGCTTTCTCCTCGGTATTGCTCTATTAATAGCATCACGGAAGCGTATTGCTCTGAGCTGATCAAACTGTGCAGTAACTGAATGGAGCCGCTCACTTAAAATTAGAACCTACAGTTTAAGAAGCAAGTAGCAAAATGAATATTGATCTATTAAATGATGCCTTCTCAACTTACATAAAAGCTATTAACATACAGGAATTTGATATTTCAAAACATGACTGAAAGAAAAATGTCACCAGCCCTTGAGCCTAGACAGAATGGAGATTTACTTCAATGAAAAAATAAAATGTAACTGGGCAATAGTCCATCAATATCTTGTGCAATAGCAAATAGGCTAGCAGAAGTAAGATATGTTCAGTGCATATCACAGAGGTACTACAGTTAACAGTTAACATAGATATGAATCTCCAGAGAGAAGTTCTCTGCAGGTACACACAATATGAGGAAATTCTACTATTTGATCATGGCCAAGCAGACCAATAGTCAAATTATATGAGGGGTATATGGTAAAATGGCAGACTCATTTTCTACTTTAGAGGAGTGGTGGATGGATCCCTCTGTATGTCCAACACCCATAAACTACTACGGAACAAATAGATTCACCAAAACATAGACAAATCCATACCACCCCATGTTTGTGAGCAATTGTATCAACATTTGACTTATCAGCTGTAATGCCAAGCCAGCCCTTTGAGTTTGTTTCCTCATCATTGATGCTATTTTTAAGAATATGAATCTGTTCTTGGCAGGTTTTTATAAAAGCACTGACCTGCATAGAATTGATCAAGTATAAAATAATCATATTCAGAAACCTATGAACTTATTTTTAAAAGGAATGCATAAAATGTATAGCAGAGGACTCAAAATTCCAAACATATAATAATAGCAAATAGCGACGGAACACAACTTTGTACCTCTGCAGCAAGAGAAAAATGGCAAAATGAAGCAACTAATCAGTCATCTTGATAAAATTCAGTTAGAGCATCCAGTTTGCAGAACATATGAAAGAAGCTACGGTACATAATTGAATTCCAGGCTTTTATTCAACTATAGAGAACCATACGAGAAGAAATGAAATGAGTATAACCAATGTGTTAAAATATTCAACTATAGAGAATGGTTCTAATTTCTAATAAAGATGCTACACTGTCTACAGTCAGCTTAGACAAAAACTTCTCTAGAACAAGTTACATAACTTACTTCATGTTCAATATTATCTCTCTCCTGTTCAGTAGTACGGTGCAGATCTATATAATCCTTTCTGT
Source organism: Quillaja saponaria (assembly GCA_029379385.1). Taxonomy (NCBI): domain Eukaryota; kingdom Viridiplantae; phylum Streptophyta; class Magnoliopsida; order Fabales; family Quillajaceae; genus Quillaja; species Quillaja saponaria. The sequence goes on from CM055611.1 coordinate 2,607,717, forward strand.
GCTTCAACATAAACTGTTCCAAAGCTCCAATACTTTCGAGCTAATAAATGACAAGTGGAAGACGTCAGTAGAAAAGATTATAGATGGAATATCTAGCATTGCTTCCTCTTTTGGAAAAACAATAACAGTACAAACTGAAGTCCTTATAATCAAAAGGCAGCATTCTTAACAATGCAGAGATTCCTTTCTCAAAAACAACCAACAGGAAAGAATGCCATGGAAATGGTGAATGTACCGTCTTCAGTGCAGCTTTGGTAAACGGTGACCTTTGCCGAGGTTTATGAATTATGAAAGATGCCAAAATTGAGGCCAATTTGGACTGCCAACAGCAATCGCACCACATAAGAAAATTAGAGGGAAAAAAATGTCAGGAACATATTGAAAATAAATATTTTATTTAATCAAGGAAAGAAGAATCCTTTAGGCTATGTTTGTTTACAGGCGGAAACTAAAAAAATTCAGCAATGAAAATCAAAATGAAAGTGATATTATCCTAGATTCTAGAACCAGTAAGAAGACTTTGCTACAAGTCTTCAAAGATATAGTGTAAAATACTTGTACAGTTATATGATCTCACTAGTTGGAAGTTAGAAAAAATAATAATAATGCAAGGAAATATTTTCAAAATAAAAGTGGAATAGATAATTATATATTTCCATATGTATTTACTTATGAGTGTCCACTCAACAATGAAGTTTGATGAAAATACTTTTTGATCAATATAATTGAACTCGAAAAACTGTGTTATGACGCATATTTTAACTCCTATATGTTTATGTATGGAGTTAAAATATTCATATTTAATTGGTTTATAAATGTTCTTTTCACCTCTGTTTTTCTTCTTAATTTCCTTTTCATTTTCATAGTTAATTGGTATATAAATGTTTCCCAATCTAAGATAATGTCATTGATGATCACAACTAAATTTACAAAAATAAGAAAAATCATTTGATAGAAGTCAAGAACAAATGAAATCAAGCAGTAAACAGACCTCATCATATCCCAACGAACGAGCACTCTGACGTACAGCATCTTTAAAATCCTCTGTTCTATCCCTTATTCTAGACATTCTGATTCACTGAGAAGCAAACATCAAAAGTAAAGAAGCACTATTCAAATCAGAATTGGGGTAATTTGAACCATAATCTATGAAACATCAAACACAATTGAGAGAGAGAGATCGAGAAACAGCAACAAATTAAACTGACCATCTGCAGATCCTTCTTCTACCTACGAACCTCCTTATTGTCTTCGCAGATGCTACGAATGTCTGGAGTTGGGTTCCAGGTGCAGATTGCAGGTTGGTAGCAATGACACCCCCCAATCTCCGTCAAACTAGCAGCTTCCTTCTTCCTTCTCTTTTGCTTCTTCTCAAAACACAGCGTTTAATATAATATCAAAGTAGAATGTGTTTTTTGTTGGGCCACTTAATGGGGCTTTACTTCTTTTTTTTCCGCTTAGGTGTTATACTTTTTGTTATGTTTATTAAAATAATTTATTTCAAATAATGTTAATTATAAATTATTTTTTTACAAATATGATATATTTTCTGCTGTTATTATTTATATTTTTTTTTATAAATATTAATTATTTTAAAAAAAATTATTAGATGTATTTTGGACATATCATATCCTTGTTTTTATAAATTATCATATTTTGTATCTAATACGTATTACATCTAATATTATATATGTATCCTGCCTTACAGACCATAATATATAATATTGTGTTTGATCGTACGGATAGAATGACATGTTATAAAAATTAAAAAGGTTAGGATATGTACATATAAAAAGTTACCTTATTTTGTAGTTGGTGTATGATCAGATAAGATATATGATTAGATTATTTTTTTCAACTATTTGGTACAATATTATATTAGATAAGATATCACAAACTCTAATATTATTTTGACAAAATTATTCTTGAACAAAAAAAAATCATATAACTCATATAAATTTATAGCAATATATATATATATATTTATATGATCATAAATATTTTTAAAAACTATTATAGTAATTATCATGATACAAAAATATTTTTAAAATAATATATTTATAGTATTATTTATTTTGTATAATGTTGACTTTAAATTTATTATTATTCTTTTGTGAAAAAATAAAACTATAAGTATATTTTAGTGACAAGTGAATGAAAGCACATATTATAATTTTTTTTTTAAAATAAAAAATTGTTATATAATTTTGAATTTTAATTTCTTTCGTTAAAAAAAAAATCAGTGGCCAAAAAAAGTTGGCCTAGAAAGAGAAAGACTATCATCTGTCTAAAGACAGAATAATCTTCTTTCAACATGATTAAAATCTCATTTCAGATTTTTTATTCTATCTAGTGATATTAGGGCTGTGCAAGGAACCCGAAAAAATCGAATACCCGAACCGAATCGGTAATTCGGTTCGGTTAAATTCAGGGTATTTTTCTTATTCGGTTCGGTTCGGGTAGTTAAATTTAATACCCGTTATTTTCGGTTCGGTTACGGGTAGTGGAGTAAAATGCAAACGGGTACCCGTGGTTACCCGAAAATCAAAATATATAATTTTTTTTGTTATTTTTAATGTATTGTTGTATTAATTTATAATTTTATATTTTTATTTGTGTTGAATATGTTAATATATTATGTTTTTTGTATTTTTCTTTTATAATAACTAATGAATTTAAAAAGTATGAGGTTCAAAAACAAAAAATATATAATTTTTAAATTAATTTTAGTAAAATATTGATAAATTTCGGGTAACCGAATACCCGAACTGAACTAGTCATATTTTTTCGGTTCGGGTAAATTCGGGTAATAACTATTTTCGGTTCTGTTCGGTTCATAAATTTTATTACCCGAAAATTTCGGTTCGGTTCAAAAATTTATCATTACCCGGACCAAACCGACCCGTACACACCCCTAAGTGACATGGAGGCCGAATAAGATAAAAATAACTTGTTCAATTTTTGTTCTTCGGTCTGCTAAATACAACCTAAATGGAATTGAACTCAATGCTTGATGGGGATGATTACGAGCAGGAGTGGAGTCAAATCAGCTTCTTATTGCAATTTCCTCTTTGAAGTTTGTTTTTCTTTCATTCCGTTTCAATGCAAAAAATTGGAATTGAACTTCGTCTAATTAACCATCATTTCTAGCATATGAATAGTCTAATTAAACACCTATATATAATGGAAAGTTTGAAACTTAATTTCAGTATATTATTACAACTAAACTCTTTTAAGGACAAAAGAGTTTAACGAGTTAAAGGAAAAAATAAATTCTATCTTACAAACCTTTACCTCAATTAAAGGAAAAAAAAAAATCTAAATTATGAAATCATAGAATCGAACTTAAATTTCAAACTTCAAAGAAACACAGTCTAATCAAACAAAAACACCTATGGAACAAAGGGAAATTCGATTCAAATATGAAAACTATATGAGAGCTTATCACTTATCACTATAAGCAAATTTTCCTAAATATTTAATTTTGTCCCTAAATTTTATACAAATTTCAATTTTAACTGTAAACTTTTTCTTTCTCACCCAATTGCTAAAAGCACCAATCAATTCGTTTATCACTCTGAACGATTTGTTATTAGATTAAATTATACTTTTCATTATTATAATTTGCACTATAATTCACTTTTGTCCTTATAATTTAACATATTAAAATCAAAAATTTATAGTTTTAAAATGGAGCCAATATTGTCCCAACCGTTATTTTCATCCAAATTGACTTAACTGAAGATGATGTGGACCACATTTGAGATATATGTATTGACATCATAATTGTAAAATCAATGACTTATAGTTTTAATTGTTTATTTTTTGTATGTTTCAAAATAAAAAATTAAAAAATTAAAAAATTTATTTGAGACAGTTGAATTGGCATGTCACATTTTATTTGATAATGTAAGATTATGTTGGTCCATATTATATTTTGTTAAGTTAAATTAGATAGAAAATAATAACAGGGACCATATTGACTTAATTTTAAAAACATAAGTACTTAATTTTAACTTTTTAAACTATAGAACTAAAATGTATTCTAGTGCAGACATAAGGAGAAAATTGTAATTAGCCTTGTTATTATTTGTGACCAATTTTAACTATAAAACTTCATCTTTGGTATTTTGCATAAGAAAAAGTAGTGGGAGGCCGATAGCTTAATTGTATTAAAACTTCCATCCAAAATTTGCTTCTGAACTTTTTTTGTTAGGTTTATATTTGTTTATGAACTATATAATATAATTGGGTATAATGTTGGCTCAACATTGTGTCAATGTTAAGCTCAACATTTTGACAATGTCAAGAATGTGCAAGCATATAGGTAAGTAGGAGTGATAATGAATAGAGCTAGCTCGTAAGTAATTCCTTACGGGTTTTGATCGAACTCGATTCAATTTTTTAAAGGAATCGATCATGAGTTTTATTTTGAGCTCATTTAGTAAAACAAACTGAGCTCAATCTTTCCAAAACTCTATTCATACACTCTGTTTGATAGTAATAAATATACTTATATGAAAAGAATATCATAAATTGTAATTTGATTTGGTAGTAAGTAATGCAAATTGTCATATGGTAAGTTATGGTTCAACTTCCCTTTGACTACAAATATTTTTGAAAATTTTGAAAAAAAAAACTTCAAGATCCCTTAACGATCCGAACTTGAACTAGGGTTTAGGTTCATGAGTTCGAGCATGCTAAAAACTTGAAGAACCGAGTTGAGAAGTTAGGTGCCTGAATGGAAGAATTTTCACTGTATAAAAATTGGGTGGGTCGATCATGTTGTTCATAATTAGGTTTTGTTCCAAAATAGTCCAATCATTATTTTTAACTTATATTAACTTTCAAAATATTATTTAAAAAAAATGAAACTTTCTCATTTCATCGACTTTTTAAGGAATTGAGCACTGACAAATTCAGCTATACTCGGAGTAGCATTAGGTAATATTAATTTAGAGTTTTTAACTACATAAACTTAAATTAAAGGTGTTTAACATTCAAAGTATAATTAAAAAAGTAAAATAATAATTCATATTTAATAATAACTAAAAATCTAATATTTATATAAGAATAATATAAATTGTAATTTGATTTGGTAGTAAGTAATACAAATTGTTATATGGTAGGTTATGGTTTAACTCCCCTTTGACTATAAATTTTTTTGAAAATTTTGACCAAAAAAAACCTTCGAAAGCCCTGAATGATCCGAATTTGAGCTTAGGTTTAGGTTCATGAGCTCGAGCATGTCCAAAACTTGACGAACCAAGTTGAGAAGTCGAGTGGCTAAATGAGAAAACTTTTCACTTTTATAAAAATCGGGTGGGTCAATCAATTTGTTCATAATTAGGTTTTGTTCCAAAATAGTCCAATCACTAATTTTAACTTATATTAATGTTCAAAATATTATAAAAAATAAAATAAAATGAAACTTTCTCATTTCATCTATTTTGCAAGGAATTGAGCATTAACGAATTTAGCTTTACTCAAAGTAGAATTAGGTAACATTTATTTAGAGTTTTTAACTACATAAACATAAATTAAAGGTGTTTAACATTATAAAGTATAATTAAAAAACTAAAATAATAATTCATATTTAACAATAACATAAAATCTAATATTTTATATAGGAATATTTCATATTTAAACCTAATATTTACAAATAAAATTAATTTTAAAAATAATATCAATAAGCTAGGTTAACCCGTGTTCAAAATTTTTCAACCTGAAGATCTGACCCGACTCAGAAGAAAGAACAAAAAATCACATGAATTTAAATTTGGTTCTTAACATATTGCTGAGTTTCAGACGAATTCAAATAGGTCGGGCTAGGATTGGCGAATTCACGGATTTTTTTGCACACCTAGTCAATGTTATTATGGATAATACAATTTGGTAATAATATTGTTTTTTGCATAAAAATTAATGGATAGAACTTTGGGATAATTTGCACACCTAGTCAATGTTTCCCATGATTTGAAAAAAAAAATTAATAGTTAAGTAAATTAATTATTAACACCCTCGTAATAAATGTTAATTTTTTCTTAAATCAGTTATTCAATTTTATTGTCCATCTTTTTTATTCACCCATCATTCATCTAAATGCTAGACTGATTATATAATTCTTAAAAAAAGTATGCTTATTTATTTGATTTAATTTTTAGGATGATTTAAGTTCTTCTTTTTGGATGATTTTTTTTTTAAATAGAAAAAGCATCTAAGCATGCGATAAGAGCATGTGCAAAGATGCTAGTATATATCTGTATTATCTACCTATAGTACTATACTAAAAGCCAGAACACTCTTATAATGTCTTCTGACTTTTTAATATATTTTTTAATTCAAATAATATACTAAAAGGAAGGATATTGTTCTCTCAAGTCTTTATCACTTTTTAAACTAAAATTCTATCATTTTTTAGAAACTACTCACTTTCTTCAATAATTAATGAAAAAAATTATCAAGATATAAAAAATTCACGTATTGTTAACTTCAATTTTTATCTATTAATAGGTTTTTGCTTCACACGATCTAGTGCAACGAATGCCGTCAAATCCAACTGCTCAACCCTGGATAGGCAATTTTTTTTTAATTAATATGAATTTCACAAACAAGCCCGTAGTAGCAATGAGCGAAATGAGAGTAGTCCAAATCATGAAAATGGGATTGTGGGAGCTTTGTTTAATTTGCTTCCTATGGTACATATCTTGTTTTTAAATAGAACCATTTACTCTATTTCAATAAACTTCTTAAAAACAATTATAATGATTTTTACATTATTTCTTTAAAAAAAATAAAAATTCATTAGACACATTCGTAAGCATGTGTGATGAGACTAGTTATTCTTAAAACCAAAAGACCCATATGGTTTCTTACTTTATAATAAATATAAATTAATTCATTTAAATTAATTAAACTAATATATAAAACTTAATTTCTCTCTCTTAATAACCTCTTGTTAAGATGAAGATATATCAGAGTGAAGTTGAATATGACTATCTTGTTATGATGATATAAAACTTACTTTATCTCTTTTAAAAATAGAAGAAATTCTAAAGGTTAAAATGAATATATATCTATCTATTTATCTTACACTATTATTCTACCTTATATTTTTTAATAAATTATTTTTTTTAAATAATTTATTAAAAAAAGCAAATCCCCTTAAAATTTTCATACACCTAATACAATTCCAACTTCCTCTTTTTTGAATTTTCTTATCTCTTATAGCAAATTCTACATACTATTATCTTCTACCTTATATTATTATTAAATATATATTTAAAAAAAAAAACTCTCAATCTCCTTAAAACTCTCAAACACCTAATACAATGTCAACTTCCTATTTTTTGAATTTCTTATCTCTTACCGCAAATTCTACGATTCAATTTCTCTACTTAGAGAAATTAGTTATTAGAGGATTAAAATGTATAATATTTTTTTTAAAATAACTATTTTAAACTACTAAAAACACTTATTTTAATTTTTTTATGAAAACTTCAAAAGATCACCCTCTTATTAAACTAGAGGATCTAGTTTGGTTGAAGCAAACCCTAACCCCAGTGTATGTGCTTTTGCCTTTCTTGGTTCTCTTTGAGAAGACATGAAAAATCCTAAGGGCCCATTTGGATCCAAGGAATTGGACCCATAGAATTGGAATTGGGTGTCCAATTCCAATTTTGAGTTTGGCTTCCCATTTAGATTTAGAATTTTAGACCTAATTCCATGGAAGTGTATCATAATTAAAACTCTATATTTCCAAATTTTATGATTACCTCTAAAAATTGAAATTCCACCTCTAAAGAACTGTGCCTTCATCCTTCGACCTAGCCTGCGGCGCCCTCATCCTTCAACCCAGCCTGGACTATATCCATTAGCAACCATCTGTTCCTACCACCACTTACTCACACTGGCCATCTATGTTGTATAATTTTTCCGATCAACACCGACTAATTTTACAGGCAAACACCAACCATACATCTCACAAAGTAGTGCTTTCTCTATTATCCGCTTTTCTTTATCTCCCTTCTAGCTTCCCTTTTTATGTTACTCTGAAAATTTTAAATTTCGATTGATTGCTTGGTTGTTTGTAGATCTATTTTGCTTTGCCAACCAAAAATTAGTTTCCCGTGTTTACAGAATGATCACAACAAGAATGAGAGCCAAAATTTAGAATTTATAATAAATCAAAGTCTGTGATGCAGATCTCCTCAGTCCAACTTTTTTTTTTTTTTTTTTCTCCAAATGAAATTGAAATGCCTTAAAGAATTTTGCTTTTTTGTTTTTTTTGGGTGATTGGTAAAAGTCTGCAATATGCAGATTGGTGTGGCCATCATGTGAGGATATGGGGACGTTAGGGATAAGGATACTTCTCTCTATTTTATACAACAATTATAATTTTGTTTTACATAATTTCTTATAAAAAAAATAAAAAATAAAAAAAAACTTGAACAAGATCAGTCTTAAGGACACTTATGATTTTCTACTTTAGAATCAAATTAATTAATTAAATAAATATATATAACTTACTTTCTCTTTTAATAATCTCCTGCTAAGATGAAGATATATCGGAGTGAAGTTGAAAATAAGGTTGTAATTGATGGTAACCTTATTACCAGCAGGGCCAGGGACATTCGTTGAGTTTGCATTAGCTATGTGAAAAAGCTTTTTGCCCAAGTAGCAATAAAACATGCAAACACAATGGTTTTCATTAATCCATAGTGTATCTGAATATGACTATCTTGTTGTGATGATATAAAACTTACTCTCTCTCTTAAAAATGGAAGAAATTCTAAAGGTTAAAATGAATATATATTTATCTATTTATCTTCTACCTTATATTTTTTCAAATAATTATTTTAAAAAAAAATAATTTATTAAAAAACAATCCAATCCCCTTAAAAAAACTCTCATACAACTAATGCAATCCCAAACTTCCTCTTTTTTGAATTTTATTATCTCGTATAGTAAATTCTATGTACTATTATCTTCTACCTTATATTTATTTTTTTTGAAAAAAAAAAAACTTTCAATATCCTTACAACTCTCAAACACCTAATACAATCCCAACTCTCTCTTTTTTTGAAATTTCTTATCTCTTACAACAAATTCTACGAATCAATTTCTCTGCCTAGAGAAATTAGTTATTAGATGATTAAAATGTAAAATCTATTTTTTAAAATTATTTTAAATTGCTAAAAACACTTATTCAAACTTTTTATGAAAACTTCAAAATATCACCCTCTTATTAAACTAGAGGATCTGGTTTGGTTGGAGCAAACCATAATCCCAAGTGTGTGCTTTTGTCTTTCTTGGTTGTACTTGAGAACACATGAAAAATCCTAAGGATGTGTAAAATAGCTTCTTTTAAAGTTTATATTAATCTTGGATCATGATATTTACAATGCAATTGTTTCTTACAATGTTTGGTTCATGCTCCTCTACAAATTTTTAAATGATATTTGTACACTTTTTTTTGGGTACATTTGTTTATAACAGGCCAAGTAATGTAGAATGAATAACAAAATTTTTTTTTATCTCAAACTCATGCAGCATTAACTATAAGATTTCCTTAACAAATTTTATTAAATAGACATCTTTTTTGTGTGGAAAAACTACTTTGTTCATTGCTATTGCTATTTTCGTGGATTAACTGCATTTTATTATACTAGCCTTCGTGGCACAAGCATTACTCATAAATCATGTTTGTGATATATAAATTTATGTTCATCAAAAATTGATATACATATTAATAAAAAATAAAACTACATGTTAATGACAATAAACAAATATATAAGTCCAATAAAAAAATTAATTCATAATATAAGCATATAATTTTTTTAAAAATTTACAAGACTAAATGTGAAGAGAGTTTATATTTAGCCACCGGGCTCTAATGGCATAGTCTCAGATAGAAATTTATGGTTATAGTTGGAATAAACTAACCAATTATGGTTGGATGAAGAGTTTCAAGGTTCATATTCTCAAATTCAATTTCAAGCTTGGCAACGTATTATGTAAATATAAATTCTATTGATGTTATTGTTATATATAGCATAATTAGACAATTCTAAAACTATTAGGAAGTGTTGAAAAAACGAAACAATTCATATTAGAACTAAACTCTAACTATTTAATTATAAATATATTTACAGTTTCAATTAAATTTACTAAGTATTAAAATTTTAATTTCATTCAAACTCTTAAATTATGAGGTAGCTGAAAAATTCATATTAGAACAAAACTCTAACCATGTAATTAAAAATATATTTATAGTTTGAAATTAATCCTATAATGATAATCAATTGGGAGAACGGTTCTATTGAGATAGACATCAATTGGGTATCTATCTATTTATCTTCTATATTATTATCTCTACCTCTTAAATCCTTACTTCATTTTTTTAGAATTTTCTTATCTCTTACAGCAAATTCTACATACTATTATCTTCTATCTTCTATATTTTTGAAAATATTTTATTTTTAATAAATACTAGCATCCTCTCACGAGCTCTCGCGCGTGCTCAGGTACTAGTCATTTGATATTTTCAATACTATACTAAAACCCAAAATACCCTTATGGTGTCATCTAGTTTATAGTAATCTTTTTAATATTAAAATTTTATAAAATAAAATAAAAAAAGATAAAATGGTGTATTTCAAGTAAAATTAAAAACATAAATAAAATTAAAAAATTACCAACTCTTTCATCATCTAGCTAATACCAATTTCTTATTAATCTCTATGCAACAATAAAAAATATTACTTTTAAAAAACAAATATCAAAATAACTTCCTACATACTCATTCCTCTCGATTTATTTATTTTAAAACCAAATAAATTAAAATTCTTATTCTTTTAACAATTAACTATTAAAAAATTATATTTTATTTAAAATAAAGTTTTTGAACATACACTTAGGCACATGTGATGGAACTAGTTATTCTAAAAGCCAAAAAACCCTTATAGTTTTCTACTTTAAAATAAGTATAAAAAACCCTCTCTTAATAACTTCTAGTTATCTTATCCACCTACATAAATTAATATTTTTTATTTTTAAATTATTGAGAAAATTAAAATAAAATTAACCTTTTAATAGCCACCCAACTTCACACCCACTCACACAATAAATCATCTATTATCTTTTAAATAGGAGTCAAAAATTTAAAATTACATTTTATACTTTAAAACAAATATATTATTTAGCATGCTCGAAAATACGTGCATATAACTAATATATACAGTGATATAAAATAAGAAGAAATGATATTTGGGTATTTCTATATTGTTGCTATATATGTTTTTTTTGGGTTAAAATAAGTATTACTTTGGAGTTTTTCCTATCACTAATGGTGCAGACTTTTGAGGATATACAACAAGGATAGTTGGGCTATTGCATCTCGAAGACAGTGTGCCACAACAACTTGTTGCATCAGTATTCATATATTCCACAAAATGTACTTTATCTTTTCAAGATAGTGAGCTAATATTTGCATTATTTCAGTGACTCTATATTATATAGATAGAATCAACAATAATTTATTCAAATTTCTCTATTGAGACATGATCGAGATAAATTTATATTAATGTATAATTTTAATTATCTTAATATATTTATTTGATTAATTTTGTTATTTTTATTATTCTAATTTTTATATAATAAGAATAACAGAAGCAACTCATATTTAATTAAAAAATAATGATATATTTATAGATAATAATAAAATTTAAATCTGTGACTAATTAATGGTCCAGCCTCTCCGTCTTTAACTTATTAAACTAAGGATTCAACTTATTTGAATTAAGAACTCGGACCATTAAAAGTAAGATTTTAAGATGGGTAAATACTGAAAACGCGTGGGGGTACATATATCTAGCTGGTAGACAATAGCTATCTTGGTGGCCAAATATTCCTCCATATAAATAGTAACTACGTAAGCAAATTGAAACGGCTAGCAAATCAAACATTTGTGTTTGTAACTACGAGGAAATATCCAAGCAAACTAAATTGCCAAGCATGTTCTCTAAAGTCAAAGTCAACTAAAAAGAGTAGACTTTGGAAGTTTCCAATTCCAACTTGCATTATTTAGTGTTCTAATTAATCTCTTCAATTGTCAACACAAAACCAATCAATCCAATCCCATATGATAGTTATAGTCTCTACCAATCTGTTAATTCTTGCAGGCTCACTTAGAATTCCTAGCTATATATAATCAAACATATTGTGAGGTAGAAAGAAAAGAGAGAAAGAGATCAATGGCTCCTGTGAAAAGAACCACCAGCACCCGTACCATAGAACACTTCACCCATCCAACCCACCCATTGTCATTTCTTTCTCAAAACACGGAGTTTCTCTGTGATGGCTGCAAAATATTAGGTACAGGGAATAGATACAGATGCAACACATGCGATTATGATTTGCATGAGTTTTGTGCCACCTGCCCTTCCTCCTTCTCCTGCTTCTTGCACCCAAAACATCAACTTAATCTAGTAATGCGAAAATCTCAAGGAGCACGTCAGATCGAACGTCTATGTGATGTTTGTGGGACACATGTTAATGGTCTCTTCTACAGGTGCAAGTTCTGTGAATTTGATGTCCACCCACTTTGCACACAGTTGCCTGAACACATGCGCCATGCTTATCATCCTAACCATCTTCTTAAGCTCCAGCCAGTATCATCTGGATGGTGTGTGGTTTGTAAAAGTGACTGTGAATCTTGGGCCTATAGTTGCCGGCTTTGTCGCGTTGACGTTCATCTTCAATGTCTTGATTCAACACTTCCACCAGCTCCAGCTCTAACTCAAGCTGCTGCTTCTAGTTATAGTGCTACGGCTGTTTATGCTGATAGGGTCTACTCCGGTTCCGGTTCCGGTTCCGGTTCCAGTTCCGGTTCGGTTTCATATGTTGAATATGAAAACCTTAATTTAACTTCTCAGCCACGAGTTGCACCGGCTAATTCTTATGCTGGTGGGGTCTATTCTAATTATAAAACTCCGTCACCGTCACCGGTTGCTGCTTCTAGTTATAGTGTTGTCTATGCTGATTCTGGCTCTGATTCTGTTGCATATGCTGAGTTTGAATATGAGAACGTGCAACCAATAACACCGGCACCATCGGCTGCTGCTGCTAGTTATAGCACTGTTTATGCTGATTGTGGATCTGGTACTATTGAATATACTGAGTATGAGACTGTTGGTCTGAATCAAAGGGGTGGAGCAAATGTGGACGATGTTGCCTATACACTTTCTTATTTGCACTTGCAGCGTTGATCAGTAACTAATTAAGGCTGCTTGCTCATGTGATATTTTCGTGGTTATTGGTTGTACTAAAATAAGTGAGGCATGATCAGATGCCAATCTCTGTGTATTATGTTTCTTCTTTCTTGTTTTGTTTTTGTTAATTGAAGATGTTTGTGACTATATATATATATATATATATGAGATCGGTCACAAGAGGCTGAACCAGTACCCTATTGTATAGCCAAATAAGGGCTAATATTATAGATCTCCACTGTACCAAATGAAAAGCAAATTCACAAGATAGGTGGATGGATGTGGCCATGTGGGTCCAAAACCTGACCAAAGTTCAAGTGGGTTGCTATTTTCTTTGCTGTTTGTTTATTTTTGCATTTAGACATGATTGCTATTTCTTTTTCTCTCTCAATTTCTTAGTATTCCCTTCTCAGACCCTCTTTCAAACTTTTTCAATTTTTTTTAAATTCTCCACAATTTTATACTAAATAATAAAAAAAAGTATAAAAAAAATCAAAAATCAAATATTTAAATTAAAATATCACTATATGTTTACAATACCAAGTAATCATTTTTATTACTAAAAATATTTTATTTATAAAAAATTAGTCAATAGAGATGCAAATACAAATAACTTTCAATACCAAATAATCATTAAAATATCACTATATTTTTACAATACCAAGTAATCATTTTTATTACTAAAACTATTTTATTTATAAAGAATTAGTCGACATGTGAGTACATTGGTCCGAATATCATATAACTGTTAAACTAAAATAAAAGCATTAATTAGTAGTCACCACTTGCTGCATAATAGAAATTTATATATAGAAAGAATGAATTTTTCTAATGGTTGCCCTAATCGTAATTGTTAAGATTTTATAAAAAGAAAGTTTGTAATATTCATTACGGTAATTAATTATGATTTTAAAATTATTTAATATATAAGTTGTTACTTTTAAAAGTCTCAGTTTTCAAAAGTACATGTTTAACAAGTGCTCTTATGAAAACTGCAATTACAATTAAAATTATAATAAAATATTATATATATATAAATACTTGATTACTATAGTTTGAATTTTTTTTTGTTAATTTCATATAATTTTTTTTAATGAATTTCAAAAAACAGTTCATATAAAGAAATAAATAAAAAAATTGAGAAAATAGTCTTAGAGACAAAATATCAATAAGTTAGGTAGAGAAAAAAAAGAGAGCATAACTTAACATAAAAGCAATAGGGACAATTTATATATATATATATATATATATATATATATATATAATCACTCATATGATAAATTGTGAATGCTTGAGAAATATTGTTAATTTTTTATAAATGAAAATATTTTTGATAATAAAAATGATTTATTTGTATGTGCGAGAATAATGATATTTTACTTTTAAATGTTTACTTTACAATTAAATTTCAAATGATGATTGAGTTGTATAATTCAAGGAAATATTAATGTAACTGTTGAATGCTTTTCACTTATTGTGTACCTAAGTAAGTAGTAGAATTTAAAATTTTGTTTGTTTGATTCTATGATGAAGAGGGTTTGCTCAAGAAAATGAACTCTTTCTCACTTCTTACATGAAAAACTGTGTGTTTTATTTATTTATTATTTTTTTAATAAATATGGAAAAATATGTTTAGTAATACAAATTATACTTGGTATTCTAAAAATATAGTGATATTTTTACTTATTTATTAGTTTGGTACAAAGTTTTTGCAAATTTCAAAAAACAAATCACTAAAAAAAAAAGAGTTGAAAAAAAGGAAGAAGCTTTTTAAGAAAATAATTTGAAGAAAGGTTCATAAGAGAAATTACTAAGAAACTGTCGGAGAAAAAAATAGCAATCATGTCCAAGTGCAAAAACAATGAAAAAGGAAAAACAAACAATAAATTCGTTAACTTTATCAGGTTTTGGATTCACATGGGTCATGTTTGAGTTAGCCTGTGAACAATTCTTGCCTTACTCTTGATGTGTTGACATTGAGTTTTACTTATTTTCTAAATAAGTTAAATTTAAAAGTTTATTTTTGAGTTAGTTTAACAAAATATGTAAATTTCAATTCTTTCCAAAACGTAACTTGTAAACATGTAAGTCTAATTCATTTAATATTATTTATTTTTATTATTTATATGTAAATTTATAGTAAAATATTTTATAGAAATAAATTTTGATCAGAATGCACTTCAAATCAGGTCAAATTTTGACTCGAGCGGATTTATTACCATCTCTAAAGTTAAGCGGTGTAACTTCAAAAAATTTATCGAGCCATCTCCAACGAACGTGTCTACTTCTTAGCACTTGGATTCAAATGTCGAGGAGCGTGACCGGAGGTTGGGACCCAGCCCCATTCCCCATTGTATTCGGCTACTAGCTATTGGAAGTCATGGATTTCATTTATCTTCGTCGGGACAATTTTGCACCCATCACCAATTGTGGGTAGACTTTTGGTGTCAAAGTGAATCGCAAAAAAGAAAAATGCACGTATAAGGCAAACTAGTTTTGTGTCTATGAGCAATGGACCAACAGATTCCCAAGTTTTACTTTCTTTCTTATTTTTTTTGTTCTAAAGTCATTGAATAAAAATAAAATAAAATTCAGACAAGCAATTGGTAGTGTTATATAATTAATTAGTTTTAGTTAGGTCTTAAGACATTGATTAATTTTCTTTGGCATGTGACTGTCAACACTTCGTTTGCCAACAAATAGTAGTGCAAGTGAACATTTCTTACTTGCCATATTAATAATTGATAACTATTCATATTACAGTGTCTTTCTATGTAAGATTAAGATATGGAATGTTCTATTAAAAATTATTCTATTGATCCAAATAATGATTGATATTAAAAACAGAAATTTGGTATAAGCACCAAATTAACGATCTAATTTATATAATCGCATGTCAATGACAGAAACTAATCAAAACAAGAAGCATGGAACTCATTTGTGTGCATATATTAGTTATCTTCTGCTCTAAAAGAAGAAAAAACAGTGGTTAGTAATTCAAATTTAATTTAGATTTAGATGGATGAACATGAAATTCAAATTCAATTCTATTATGATTGAAATTATTAGTGCATAAATAATTGCAATTGGGATTGACTTCAATAACTTAGTTTTCATCTCCAACTTTCACGACAAATGTGGTCCTCATCTCCGTCGGTTTTTCGATTATAAATGTCATCCTCTCAGACAATTTCAATAGTGGCTATAATCAATTTAGTGGATTTTAATGATGATTATTGTTATCTATTAAGAATGGTAGTTATCAACTTGGATGGGTTAGAAGATATTTGTCAGATTGACGATGATAGCAAATGATGACCGACCACAATAGGGAAAGTTGTCAAATCACTAGGAAAATTCAATATTGGAGACTTGGACAAGCACCAAACTTACCATCAAGCCTAGTTGATATTTGATGTTATTAGGCGCAATATTATAAATATATTATTATAATATTTAAAAAATAATAGAAAAAATATATTAATACTACTACAATATTTAAAATATATGTTATTGATATTATAAATATGTTAAACAACTCCACAAATTTTAAACTCAATTTATTTTCTTACTAAAATGAGTCCTAGTGAGTAGTATTGTTCATTTCATCATTTGTATTCTTAGAAATAGTCTTTCAAATTGGCTATCGTTTCTTGATAATATAATAAGTGAATAATAAATTTTATGATTATATTAAATTTTTTCTGTCATGAATAAAAAGATGATATATATATATATATATATAATATTTTAACTTAATAAAAGTGTAAAAATGAAAAAGAAATCAAATAAAAAATAAGTTCATTTTTAATTAAATTAAATATTAATACTTCATCAAGATGAGACTATGAAATTTCTAACTCTATTCTGCTAAAGTGTTAACATAAGTAGGTGAGATCACCTATCCTAATAGCAGGATTGACATGATTTATTATAACTTTTTAGATAATATATGTATTCTTAATTTCTTTCTCTGAAATTATGGAGGGGATCATTTTATACTTTTGCATCATTCGGACTGTGGTGAAAACGACATACCAAGGTACGAGAAAGAAACAGAATTAATGGGAGAAACGACAATACAGTACAGAAGTCACGTGGCTTATGATTTGCCACGACACCCCATACAATCCAAAAGTACACCTGCCGCTCGTTTTTCTTTTGGGAACTTTTATCAACGTAAGGCATTTGTGCTTCTAAACCACGTACCACTTTTTAGACTTTGATGGCTCAGATGTGTTTTAAACCGTAGATTATTTACAAAAGCTTTTATCCAATTGTGACGTGTTCAAAAACAGCAATTAGCAATTGAAACATGTCCGTACACGATTGCAATCGCTCCCTAGACCCTATCATAATCAAAAACCAGTCAGAGAAAATATTTACCACGTGACCATTATAGATTCGCAAATCCCTTGTCACTTATCGTTGTCGTTTTACAGTAATTTCAAGACACTTGCCAAAGCGACGACGCATAGTTTAAACGGCACTCTTTTGTTTATTTTTCTTTCGTTCTGTGCCGATGAGAAAGGCTTTAACTTTTAATATAAAAATAATAGTCTTTGCCTTGAAATCCACGCCGAGTTAACTCATTTCATTTTCTTTTATAGTCTGGACGACTGAGTCAACTAGTAAAACACAGTCCGTGTCTTTGCCGTTTTGGCCACTCAACACAATTTAATTTAATTTTTTTCCCATTGTCTTCTCTAATTCTTTTGCTTTATTAAATTTAATTTTCTTTTTCTTAAATATTCATTTTTAGTATTTCCAATACATGATGATAATTATTACTATTTTTCCTTTATCTCTGCTGGTAAGTAAGTATACCACAGGCAAGCTGTGAAATGCAGTTTGGAAGTTACCCAATCCTCCAATGACATTCTACTACATTTATCATATCAGAAAAGAGAAAAGAAGATAGGACCCATTGAGTTCTTACACTTGGTGGGCTATCATTGGCCTGTCAAATTGTCAGATTGCTTATACAATACTTTTTTTTACATTTTAATTTATTTTTTCATAAATCTCGTTACTTATATCATCTTAGGAGACTCACTTATTTTATTATTATTTTAAAAAAAATATTACTTTTATGAATATATTAAATTCTTATGAGAGTGCATGCACTTGTTAATGTGATGTATTTTCTAACTTATGCGGATACAAGATAATATATATGAATTTTTTTATAACAATTATTTAAGTAGTTTATAAATTGTTAATTTTGAAAAGTAATATTTATTAAGCTTAATAAATGTTCTAAGAATATTTTACAAAATAATTTTAACAGTGTCTGAAATATATTTTTTAAAATGTAGTAATTACTGTTTCAGAATTAACATTTAGATTTTTTTTAATGTTGTTTAAGAACACTTGTTAATATTTTATATATAAAAAATTGATAATATTTATTACGATAGTTGATTATGAGTTTAATGTTATTTAATATATAAATTATTATTTTTTTAGAAAGTTTTAATTTTTTAAAATTTTATTTATTATAATTTAATAAATATCTTACGACACCCATTAGGAAAATCTTTGAAGAATATTAGTAATTGATATTTTAAAAATATTTGTTAAGTTGTAATAAATATAATATTTGAAACTTTCTCAAATTAAGAATTTATGTATTAAATATCATAAAAACATAATTAATTATCATAATAAATAATATAAATTTTTTATTTATAAAATCTTAGCAAATATTTTGTTAGAAAAATAAATTTCTAAAAATAATAATTTATTTATTAAATATTTTTACATAATGATCGATTATAATAATTAATATTATAATTTTTATTTACAAAATATTAATAAATCTTCTTAAAATACTCGTATGTTAAAAAAAAATTATATTCATTTTTGAGAGAGGGAGGGAGGTGGATCATGTAGTTAATCTCATATTTCTTTAAAAAATCATATTAATTTTTTAGAGAGAGAGAAAGAGGTGGATCTTGATTCGTTGTTAATGGCCTATTAAAACTACAATCCACATGTGACACTCCTGTCAGAGTAGGATAGTAGGACTGGCAACCTTGAATTATTGTATCCCACAAAAATTATAAAATATATATAATTTATAAATAAATAAACAAAGAAAGAACCTGAACAAAAATTCATTAGTTTCACTTGTTTTTGTTTTTCATGAGTCACGTGTCAGACTCGCCGCGTATTGGGAAGTTCTGTTAACAAACCAAATTATTTTGGAGAGCTCTGTTTACGAGCGGAGCAGTCCTCAGCGCTTAAAAGTCTACTCGTTGCCTCAACTCTCTATTTCTCTTCCTTCTCTCTCAGCGACTCCTTCCGAGACAGTCAGTTTCCTCCTCCGTTGATCCTGAGTCTAGCCTACCATAAACTCGCTTTCTTCTTTTTCGTAGAGAAAATGGATTCCATGGATCCTACTCGAGCTTTCGTCAGGAATGTCAGGCGCCTCGTCGTCAAGGTCACAGCTTTCCATTACATGCATCCCTTTTTTTTTTTTTTTTTTCCGTAGTTTTAATGTAAACAAAAATGAGTTTTGCTATATATATCATCATATATTTTGTTAAGCTTTCGTATATGTATGTATGTATCAACGTCTATATTGCTGTTTTTGAATTATATTTAAGGAACTTGATTGTAGATTTAATAATATAATTTCAAAGATATGATTTTTGGTAAATTAGATCTATGCTATAATTAGGTAGGCTCACTTTGATTTCTCTGTTTCTCATATTATTATATTGACTTTCTGTATTGGTTATTTTGATGGTTACGCACTCCCCCGTATTATGATTTTACCTGGTGATTTATATGTTAGATTCATTTTTCTAGGTGCCATTTCCTATTATTTCTTTTATCAAAGGCCATTACTGGTCAGTGGTCACTTACATGAGTTTGTTTTTGTTTTAACCTTCATAATTGAAGGTTGGAACAGCTGTGGTTACTAGGGGTGATGGAAGATTAGCATTGGGAAGAATTGGAGCTCTTTGTGAGCAGGTAGTTTGCTATTTCTGAACTTAGTTAAGTGCTATTTTGGCTCATTGATGGATCATACTACTTGTTGTGCCTGACATTGTTAATTTCCCCAATGAAACACAATTTGCAGCTTAAAGAATTAAACTGTCAAGGGTATGAGGTAATTTTGGTGACTTCAGGTGCTGTTGGTCTTGGGCGCCAAAGACTTAGATACCGGAGATTGGCTAATAGCAGGTTCTTATATTTTTGTTCTTCATCGGTACATGTATTTTCCTGTGGTTAAATCTAACAATGATTTCTAATGAATCACATCTTGCATTTGATTATGCCAATGGACAAGTTTGTTTACTTCTTCGTGATGTTCCCTATATGCATAGAAACATAAATCAGAAAAAACTGAATTTGTATTTCACTATTTTGTTAATCCTATAAAATTCTATCCATGATCATAATTTCCTTTAATTAGGGTTGGGAAGGGAAGGTGAAGGGGCTGAGGTTAATTATTTTTTTCTAATTTGATGAAGAATTTAGATTGAGAAAGAGACTATTGAGCTTAAAAGAAAATATGTTATTGTTTTGCAGCTTTTCTGATCTTCAAAATCCACAACTCGAATTAGATGGAAAGGCTTGTGCAGCTGTTGGACAGAGTAGTCTCATGGCTCTTTATGATGCTATGTTCAGCCAGGTTAAGACAACTAAATTAATTTTGTTACTCTGCATCATATGTATATCTTGCATTTTTGAATGTTTTTCAAATTCATTTTCCTGAAACAAATTATCAGGTTATTGGCCTTTATTCTGTTTTCGCTATTTATAAGCTAGTGCTGATATATTACTTTTCTTTTTGCAGCTCGATGTTACTTCTTCCCAACTTCTTGTGACTGATGGTGTTTTTAAGGATGCAGCTTTCAGAAAACAGTTGTCTGAGACAGTGCTTGCATTGTTAAACTTGAGGGTTATTCCTATTTTCAATGAAAATGATGCTGTTAGTACTAGGAAGGCACCATATGAGGTACTAGGAAGGCTCCATTGTTAATTGCCCTGCCCTCTTTTATCTCCTTCTTGTGGGGAAGTGCTCTCAGTCCTAAGAAATTTATCACCTATAAGCTCTAATATGTCTTCTAAGCAGAAAATTTTGCTGGGAATCACTAGTTTGGCTCCAACATGAAATAACCAATTCTTAGGACAAGTTATTAACTGAGGGCTGGATATGTCATGTGACCTTTTATATCCCATAGGACATAATGGCACTTCTGCACCTTTTAGTGGTTGTCATGAAAGACCTTTATGATTTCTGATTTTCTTCAACTTTTCCCTTCTCAAAACCACATTGAGTCAGCCAGAAGGAAGTTTCAGGAGGGAAGTTTGGATGAGGGTTCACAGAGACAATGTGGATTTATAACCTATACATGCACTACCTCCATCCCCTTTGCAAAATTGAGAGAAGAGGGAGTGTGATTTTCTATTTCGTATAGTTTATCATTTAACATACACATTCATAACACCTTTTTTTTTTTTTTCCGGAATTTATTAATTTTCAATGTATTTTGGTCTTCATGATATATTTCTTATCTCTGATTATAAGTACCATCTGCAGGATGCTTCTGGTATTTTTTGGGATAATGACAGTTTGGCTGGTCTATTAGCTCTGGAACTTAAAGCTGACCTTCTTGTTTTACTTAGTGATGTAGAGGGCCTCTACAATGGTCCTCCAAGTGACCCAAACTCAAAGCTAATCCATACATATGTTAGAGAGATACACCATGGAGAAATTACTTTCGGAGACAAGTCTAGACTGGGTAGAGGGGGTATGACTGCTAAAGTTAATGCTGCTGTCTCTGCTGCTTATGCAGGCATCCCCGTAATTATTACTAGGTATCATTCTCATTTGTGCTTGTTTGATACATCTCACCAATTGAATTAGAAATAGGTATAATTGTTTGACTTTTAGACCTTTGATATGTCAAAGTTTTAAGACCCACACTTTCATTTTAATTATTCATATATACATAAACACATATCTATCTCCTCAAAACACAACTAGTTAATGCCTTAATGGTAACTTATTTTAGATGTAAATATATGCATATATTATGATCTATCCCACCTCTGTTTTCTGAATGTCTCATATAATTCATATTATCAAAATGTATATACACATAGAAAGGATATCTTGATTTTACTGGCATTTAATTGGATTCAACTTATTCTGAAGTGGCTTTGCCCAAGACAACATCATAAAAGTACTGCAAGGAGAGCACATTGGTACTGTCTTTCACAAAGATGCCCACTTGTGGACCCAAGTAAAAGAAGTCAGCGCACATGAAATGGCTGTTGCAGCACGGGATAGTTCTAGACGACTTCAGGTAATCATTGCCTGATATATATGAAGTTGCATTGCATGGTGTATCTCTACATATATAAATTCTCTTATGGACTCACTTTCTTCTTTTTAATATAGCTTTGTCTTGAGGTTCATAATTAATCAAATTGAGTTAGGTAGCTATATGTGAATTATGAGTCCTTTTGTCTCAGGCTCTAAAATCTGAAGAGAGGAAGAAAATTTTGCTCAATATAGCTGATGCCTTGGAGGAAAATGAAAGCCTGATAAAGGTTGAGAATGATTCTGATATTGATGCTGCTCAGAAAGCTGGACTCGAGAAATCATTAATTTCACGTTTGACCTTGAAGCCTGGGAAGGCAAGCACTTATTGATTAATGGAGTTATAGTTGGATTAATAACATACTCACTTTTGTCTCGTTGTTGTTGTCTTTATGTACTGTAATATCACTTCTCAAGCAAGTTTTGTTTGACATGTTATTTTCTGATGTATCTTACAGATCTCTGGTCTTGCAAGGTCTATTCGTGTAATGGCTAACATGGAGGAACCCATTGGTCAGGTTTTGAAGAGAACAGAGGTCAAAATACCTTCCAGACTTTTTTGTATTTGTTGGATGTTGGAACATATTCCACAATCATTCACCTGTTTAGAGCATCTAATATGTTTTAATTTTCTATTTCTGCACCATTATAGAGTTGTGGAGTGGTAATACTTGATTTTTGAATCAAGCTTGACTGCTATTTGAAAACTATTATAAGTAGTCTCAGTTTTAATGAAATCTCTTCCTTCCTCTGCTCAATACATAGCTTTGGCAGTTCTGACATTGCCCTTGCATCCAGCTTGCAGATGGTCTCATCTTAGAGAAAACATCTTGTCCCTTGGGTGTCCTTCTGGTTATATTTGAGTCCCGACCTGATGCCCTAGTTCAGGTATGCATGATTATCCTTCTTATCAAATCTTCACTGCTTTTATTGATTGCTCAGAATGCGAAAGATTATATTCAGCAGATAACTTATCATGGTTCTGAGATGTTTCTGATCGAAACTACTTTTGTTTTCTTCTTGTTTGGCTGTGCAAATAATTCAATAGATAGCTTCATTGGCAATTCGAAGTGGAAATGGTCTACTGCTTAAAGGAGGAAAAGAAGCCAAGAGATCAAATGCAATCTTGCACAAGGTTTGCTTTTTATGTTTGATGCTATATTTTTGTTGGTCAGTCTGGAGTATCGTATCAGCTTCTCTCTATTTTTTCCCCTTCTCCGATTTGGTGAGGAATGTTATGTTCTCTATTTTTCTCATTTGTTTAGGTAATTACATCAGCGATTCCAGATACTGTTGGTGACAAACTTATTGGACTTGTAACATCAAGAGAGGAAATTCCAGATCTGCTCAAGGTAGTTACCGCAAGTAAAACTCTTGATGATTATTTGATTAATATGATTATCAACTAATATATTCTGCCACAGCTTGATGATGTGATAGATCTTGTGGTCCCCAGAGGCAGTAATAAGCTTGTTTCTCAAATTAAGGAGTCGACAAAAATTCCTGTTCTTGGCCATGCTGGTGATATGAATATTAAGACTTCAAACTTTTGATGGTTAGACTAGAGCATCTAGTAATGTTGCATTTCGGTTTTTCAGATGGAATTTGTCATGTATATGTTGACAAGTCAGCTGATATGGATATGGCAAAGAACATTGTTCGGGATGCAAAGGTTGACTATCCTGCAGCCTGTAATGCAATGGTAATTATGAATTATATCACATAAAATGCCTATTCCATCTTTCTTTGTACATGATCACCTTTCATCAATTTGACTTTCACCAATCTGAAGTGTATGATAACAATTAGTCCATCATAATATACTCTAATGAATATTTCATTGTGATGTTCCCAGGAAACACTTCTTGTACACAAGGATCTATCATGTAATGGGGGATTGAATGAACTTGTTACAGAACTCCAACGTGAAGGTATGACCTTAATAATAAACAAGCCTTTTCACGCACTTCGTAAGACGTGTATTGTTTCTCATTTCTCTTCACACACTTCGTGATGAGAAAACGATGGGAGGTAAAGCAGGAATTTGTAATGTAATGGACAATAAGTATTGTGAGATTCTTGATCTAAATTGCAAAACAGGAAACTCTACACTAGGTAGTCCATTTGAAATGGTAAAAGAAAAGATAATGGGATGAATTATTTGCTTAAGAAAGTGAGGGTAAATGTTTACTCTGAGACACCTATTATTGATTTAAGAAAGGTCGAACCCGTGTCTTATTTTTTGTTTTTACAATGCACTATGTTATACTCGTAATTCCTTTTCTTTTGCTTTCTTCTATTGCTTTGATTTGTTGGATGCAAGATATTTGCAGTGGCATTGAACCTGAAAGAATAACAGACAAGTGGAAATTGTCTAAGAAATTACAGGGACAGCTTGATCACTTCAAGTTAATTTGTTGCAGGTATTAAACTATATGGTGGACCGAGAGCCATTGCTTTGTTAAAAATTGCATGAAGCAAGTTCCTTTCATCATGAATATGGCTTATTGGCATGCACCATTGAAATTGTGGATGATGTATCTGCTGCCATTGACCACATACATCGACATGGAAGGTATGTTGAATTAAAGTTCATCTTCATCCCCCTCATTTTATCTTGCACAAATTATTTTGGCCAAAAGTTAAATAAAAGGTCTCCGTTTCTTCTGATCCCCTTTGTGCAGTGCCCATACCGAATGCATTATCACAGAAGATCATGAAGTTGCTGAAACTTTCCTTAATCAAGTTGACAGGTAATTTTATATCCAACCATTGATAACAGAGAAAAAGATAAGATAAGATTACCCAGACCACAGCAATAAACACAAAATATAGCATGATAAAATGGATTTGATACTTGCAAAGTTACAAGCCATACACACACTGCTTAATCTATTGACTAGCAAGATTTTTCTTCTTTGCAAGATATGATTTGTTACCACAGGAAAGTAAATGTACCATAAATACCCCAAAATGCCATGGCATTAATAGGTTTCTAGAACTCCATTTTTATTTGCTGGAATTCAAGTAGTCATTGTCATCTATCCCATTCTCAGTCAGTGCAAGAAACACCGTCATTTCTCCAGTACCTAGTTTTGTGTTGGTTTATTTATACCTTGCACCATTGCCATTTAGTATTCTAATTTATTGAACCATCTCTTGGCTCAAAAAGTATTATAACTGTTGCTCTCCCTCTGAAGCATCTACTCAAAGTCTGCCCAAGTAGTATGACTCTTTCAGCATAAATAATAGAGTAGATCTAAATTGCGTCAGCTCACTAAGAGTTACCCTGGTTGCCTACAACTGGGATGCAAATTTCATATTATTTGGAATGTTTCTTGGAATATCTGATCAAGAGTCAATCGAGGACGTGGCCAAGGTGGTGTCCAGAAGGAATACACTAGGGATTTGGGTGTCGTTTTAAATTTACTATTGAGTGACATTGGAAAACATCAGACTGATAAACATGGATTGGCCCAAGATTTATGGGGTTAAGATTTTGGACAAATGTGGTGTCGTATATCAAGCTTTCTGGTGTAGTTGGTAATTCTCTTTACTATCAAGTGTACTAGAGGTGTAACTTTTTTGTTATCTCCCATCTGACTTTGTCTTGGGGTGAAAGAAAAGTGATTTCATTGAAAGAATTGACAGTTCTTGGGACTCTAATATATATGTCAACTTCGGTTCATGCTTTCAATTAAAATTGCTTATTAGCTAAAATATTTTCAGCTGATTTAATATATATATTTTTTTTAGTGAGGTTGCAATTAATTGTTGTAACTTCTCATAATTTTAGCTAGGAATATCTTTATCCTTCCATTCTAATTGAGTATTGTTACTGTACGTTTTTGTAGTTTACATTAAGAATCACAGTGTACAATTCAAAAACATGTTTTGAGATGATTGTGTAATAATTGTGAAGATGCCAAAAGATTTGTAGCTATCATTGATGCTTTGAAGTGTTCCCTTCCATAGTTGCTTTCTAAAATATGTTCTAACTGCCACGCACTTGACATTGCTATTCTTGAAATTTTACTTGTTATTACACCAACAGTGCTGCTGTATTTCATAATGCAAGTACACGATTTTGTGATGGTGCACGATTTGGACTTGGCGCAGAGGTAATATATCTGCTAACAAGCCTAGTGTCAACTAGCAACATTGACTGGTTTTATTTTCTCACCTGCTGCTGGTTCCATTTGGTGTCTGAACAGGTTGGGATAAGTACTAGCAGGATTCACGCTCGAGGTCCTGTAGGAGTTGAGGGGTTGTTAACAACAAGATGGTATGAAATTCTGCATTTTCATTCTTGGCTGTTCAAAGACTAACATAATAACCTTAGTATTTATTTTTAATGACTACGTGAAGTTTTATTTATATTGATCACATTCGCATATCAAGTATTATTTATATTGGCCTTTTTTTCGTAACACTGATGTTCTGTTTATTACCAACCTTCAAATATTCATGCATGATATTAAAGAATCTTTGTTTTTCTTTTCTTGTGCCAATAGTTCTTTAATATTACCTAATTTTACAGAAAGTTGTTTATGGAGCCAATTTTCTAATTCGGTTCTTGTCACTATCATAGTTTCATCTTTTTATCTTTTGATGGAAAAACTGAGCTTGAATCTGAAACTGCATCTTGCAATGCAGGATTCTGAGAGGGCATGGGCAGGTGGTAGATGGTGATAAAGGAGTTGTTTACACTCACAAGGATCTTCAGAAATAGTAAATTTGAAACTATAGATTTAGTATTAGCAACTAAATATTATTTACATCATTAAACTGGCAGTTATATTCAGATATTATTATGTATCACTGCAGCTGAGACTCTCATATTGTATCACAATTTGCCCCCTTTCCAGATTTTTGTTTCCTGGATAATGCTTAGGGGAAGATGCTGAATATTAAGAATGCATCTTGTATTACTTGTGTCAAGAATGGCTGAGATTGCAAAAGTAGTAGTTCTTTATGGTAATAGGTAAACTAAGTTATGGCTGAGATTGCAAAAGTAGTAGTTCTTTATGGTAATCGTTGCATTTTAATATCATTTCTCTTTTTAACAAAGATAGGTAATTTTATTTTAAAAAATGAAATAGAGTTCTAATATCAAATTCAAACAAAGGGATTCATAAAAATGAACTCAGATCTCAACACAATCCTAAACAATCAAATTCCGGAGGAAAAGAGGAAAGAGAAACGAAGGGGGTCAAAACAAAACCATAATGGAGATCGGAGATGTATTTGTCTAGTTAATAATGATGCATCTGCTAGATGGCCATTGATAAAAATGTGACATGTTAAGATTGTTGCGCTATAGAAATGACTACAATGGAGTGACTTGGTTGCCTGTAAATTAGTTTATTATCCATCATCAACACCAGGACAAGGAAGGGACAAGGAAAAGAGGCAAACAGTTGCTCTAACCATGCTACAATATAAAGATCTGTGTAACAGAATTAGAACAGTAAGGGCATTTGCAAGTTCTTCTACATTAACTGCAGATGAATCTTTGCCTTACAGATGGCATGCTTAGCAGTTCGAATAACTTGACAGGAATGTCTGCATAATTTCTCTTCTTCCTATTTAATTTTTCTGAGTTGAGGAAGTTCGTATTGTATGTGGGTGAGAATTAATGCATGCTATCTGGAATTATCATGAAGGAATTAGAATTCAAGCTTACAATGAAATTCCGAACTAAAAAGAATGGCGTGAAGACATGTCCTTTCATATTTGACCATCCCACAATTCCTGAAGACTTGTCAAGGGACTACAGATTTTATGGACTGCAAAGTAGCCTCGAAGTAACCTTTGCTGCACCAAACGACAGTAAGATGAATCTACAGCAGTGGACAATGTTATTTACAGATATATGCTGATGTAAGACATTAATTATAACCTGGTGGATTTGTTAGAATTTTTGAAAGAGATTTAGAGTGATACACCAGTCAAACAAGTAGAAATTTTCCTTGATCCGAGATTCATTTACACTCTTTTGACCGGCCACTTGGAGTTCCCAGCATGGTGCCACTTGTGCTGCAGACTAGTTAAGTTTTTCAGTAATTTCAATTAGCATAGAGCCACATCAATTCCTTCAATATTTCCCCCTTTAACCAAGACCCTGAAGAACCCAGAGGAGAATATGCCTGAAAGGTGAACATTTCAAATAAGAGAATGTTAATAATAATACTCAAGCATGTCAGTAAAGGGCCAACAAAATTATGAAGATTAATAACTTTGTATACCGAGATGTGAACACCAGTTGATTTGCACAAATTGGGAAGAGCAGGTTGCTGCTAGAGAGGGTGGCATTCTACTTGATTGACTGCAGGTGGAACCTTTGCATATCCAAGTAAGTCTTGCAGCTTCCTAATTGAAAAGTTACTCACCCCTGTTGCAAGTGCCTGATGAGATTCAAATAAGCCCTCCATTGCATTCCATGTCTCTGGAAAGCATAAAGGAGCCATGACTTCAAGGGAAAATCCTCTTGAGCCTGGTTTTGTCCTAAAAGACTAATGTATCTGTAACAAAATGTTCAACATATCCTTCTGAGTTCTCATTACTAGATCATTTCAGTTTCATCTTGATCACAAAGGAAGTTGGCAAGTATTTTTTGGTAGGTTTAATATCAAGCTCCGTACAAGATGTAGATCAATGCAGTCAAGCTGTAGGTCTTCGAGTTTCTTGCTCAGTGCATGGTTGCTGCACCTGTATGCATCATAATTCAACTGTAATTGACAATTTATTACTTATATAGGAAAATTTATTAACACAGCTAATTTCCAGGCTAATTTTGGTCGGATAAAAAAATTAAATTATTATTAATTGGTGTTGTAAGGATCATAGAGAAAAACATAAATCCATAGAATGTTATGGTCGTATTGAAACCAAACACATACCACCTCACTACCACAGGGAAAACAGTTTCTTCAGTGCCTTCCTACCTGCAGCAGATTTATATAAGCTCTCACACTCCCAATGAAAGGTATGGCAAACCAAATAAAAAAAAAAGGAAGAAGATGCTTTCGCCCCGAGAATGGGCAAGGGGTATTGGATAGATAGTATGCTGATCGGTTACATCAACCAAGGAAACGTGTACTTCCTTTTCATTGTTGTATAACACAATCAACATGCCTGTAGCCAGCCTGCATAATATCAGACCACATTCACAAAGCAGGGTAATAAACAGGGCTTTTTAAATTTTGATTTTCTTCTTTGGGTGCTATTATGAATTCTTGTGTGAAGAAAAGTTAAAAGAGAAATAAACAATAAAGAGGAAGAAAGAACCATGACTGTAGCAATGACAGCTTTTTTTTTTTTTGGGTACAGAGTAGCAATGACAGCTTCAACCACAACACCTGGAGGAGCTTTCCCTGTTCCAAGTCCAATGGATAGTATCATTGCTCCGGTGTTGAAATCAAAATGGAAAAGTCCATATGTAAAATAAATTATGTGCATGGATTTAACAAAAAATCATATCACGTGAGATAAAATGCATTTTACTCAAATAGCTACGAGCCCTTATTGCAGCCGGCGCTACTGAATCAGCTGCTTTATTTTTGGTACCAACAATTAAGAATTGTTTTCTCCTACTTGCTGCATCAAAAACTAACTCACAAGCTTCTGATAAAAAACGAGCAGTTCTAGTAAGATTTGTAATATGAATACCCTTACGCTTTGCAGATATATAAGGTGCCATTCTAGGATTCCGTCTAGATGGTTGCTTTTATTGTCCCCCACCCTAGAAGACTGTTAGAGTCCACCCTAGACTCCATGTTTTCATAGATTGAAACCAAGAAAATGTCAAATGAGGTGATTCATATGATCATATCATCTAAACTTTAGGCATCGCCACTGCCTGCTCGCAAGTAAATCTCAGTAATAGAAGTTTGTGGCAGACTGCAGATGCCCTAATAATTGACATTACCTTCATGACGACACCTTGTTTATCAGTACTGAAAGGAGAAACAAGCTGTATGAATTCCAATACCATTAACTAGGATCTTTGAAAGGGCAAAAAAGGAAACGAGCTCATTTAACCTTCATTTTATTGGCGTCTGGGGCACCAGTTGTGCACAAGGTATATCAATATCGAGGGCTCTTGCATTAGCAATTTCAATACCACCATTAACTACGGATTCACATATTTCAAATTATGTATATTTTTTCAAATGGAACCTAGGAAATCTTTATCTTATCTTGTATAGTGAACCAGTTTGACCATATTGTCAAGACAGTTAATAAAAATATTCAAGCAAGAAAACAAAAAAAGGTGAAACATCATTAGACCATTAAAATCACCTAGAAGATGTAACTCCTTATTACAAATCAAGGACCGGGAACCAAACTAACAAAAATATGGTCTAAATGTCCACCAGAGTTTGGTTCAAATTACTGAAACTGTTTATCAGAATCACAAGAATCTACCTATACTTAAAATGATACAGAAGCATTCTGATGACACAATAAACTTTGCTAATGAGTTCATCATTTCTCAATAAAGCTCTTCAGATTCTTCAGCCACATTAAATATTCTCTGCTGTCTTTGTTGAGCATATACTCATGCAAGAAGTTAGTAGTGCTGGGTTTGATCCCTCGAATCTCAAGATATTTGTGGAAAGCCTTCTGTAAATTTTCATCCAAATCACTGCAGAAAACGGAATGCAAAATTTTAAAAAGTGAACTATAAAATAATTTGAAGTTACAAAAATAAATAAGCAATGCTCACTTGAATTCAGGTCCTTCATATGCAAGCTG
This sequence comes from Quillaja saponaria, assembly GCA_029379385.1. Taxonomy (NCBI): domain Eukaryota; kingdom Viridiplantae; phylum Streptophyta; class Magnoliopsida; order Fabales; family Quillajaceae; genus Quillaja; species Quillaja saponaria. The sequence continues at coordinate 2,639,091 of CM055611.1, forward strand.
ATCTTCAGAAGCTCCCAGCTGCTTAACTGATAAGCTATCGATGGAAATCTCATCAGGGAAAGCAGTAACACCAAACTCCAGACACAATCCATTTTCTTTGGAAACACTCACAACCAGAGGAATGCTAGATTCACTACGATTTTCCTCATCCTCAGCTTCGTCCTCATCGTCATCCTCTCCAGCTGCTACATTAGGGATGTCAACTTCAACTCTGATGGTTTCATCTTGGTATTGTCTCTTGAGTAATACAGTTCTTCCTCCAACATTGTCTTCAATTTCAAAAGGAAAATCATCTGGGGTTTCTTCAACCTGAAAAATGTTTCACATTGGCAAGGACACCAGTTGATGACTAAAGTAATCCCAATTGGATTTCAACTGTATAGTAACCATGTAATAGGGTGAAGGAAAAAAAAATCATTTGAAGTAACCAAGCAATAGATACACACACAGATGGATACAGAAAATATGTAATCAAAGATGTTTAAAAAATGATCCAATCTGAAAGAAGAAAAAGAAGGGCATGTGCGTGGACGTGAAGAGAAAGTGAAGCTGTCAACAAATTCTCCCCTGTATGTGAAGCACATGCTGTAGGCTGTAAATAGTAACATACAGTAATTCTACAATCTTAAAGCAAGTTCACACAGGCTATCATCAGCGATGAAGTTCCAGAGAAGATAGAAATCTCAGATAGCAAGATCGCATATCCACCTAAAAGTCCTAAACCTATTCCTATGAGAACCTTAAAATATCCAATACATAACTATAATAGACAAAATACAAATAACTATAATCAACGATGTAGAAAAATAAAAATTTATTTTGAACTAAAGTAGAAATCCCTAGGAACAAAAAACCAGCAATGAACACCTGCACAAAAGTACTGAGGGGTCCCATAAAGCCAAAAAGTCTAAAACTATAACTTGCATCAAAATCTCAACAAAGGGGAATGAAAGAACACACAAAATCTGTAATCATCATTGTACAAAGACAGCTGCCAAAGCAAGCGAGAGATGGATTTCCAATTTGATGCTCATAATATGTTATATGGAATGTCAAAATTATAAATTTTAGACCGTAAACTGACTATAGCTTATTAACCGCCACTGAACAAAGTGAAGCTCAACTATTTGAATATTTAATCAAAATAAAGAAAAGGACTTTTTCCTCAATGTTTCCAAGTTTTTTCAAGTAAGATACCCGGAAACCAAGAGAAAAAAAAAGAAGACAACTTTGTCTTCGAGTGCACTTAGGAGCACAACGTATAGAAAACAATCATCAAAAGGAAAAACTGTAATTTGCCAAAAAAATTCTTACAATAATATAAGTCAGAACCAAACGGACCCAACAACTACCAGCCCAGAAAATTGAAACAGGAATTATGCCCGTATAATCATAACGTAGGTATTAGAGGGTTATATGCAACATGGGATAAAAAAATTGAGGGAAATGGAATAAATTCACAGAGAACTCACACTCTTATGATCGTCAGATTCCATCAGCGCATTTGATCTCAGATTCAAGGGATCTGACCAGGTTGCCATCGGCGCTACTCTTCTTAGCAGTTGCCGTAGAGAATCGTGAAAACGGTACCAAACATCTCCTGATAAGCTCGTTGCTAAGCCCAAACTTTTCAACGGCTGCGAACTGCAGAAATCGCGCGGTGGAAAGTTCTCGGAGATCCGGCGGCGCGGATTGCCAGGGGCAGTACAGACGAGGACGCTCGGCGAAGCATAGAGTACATGATTTGTCTTGGTTTACTTGTCGCAGAGAAAAGAGGAACAACTATCAGGGGTTTAGGGTTTTAGCCATTTCTTAGGGTTTTATTTATAATAGAGCCGGATGTTTTTATTTAAAATTAAATTACATCTATATCCCTCGAGGTTTAGCAATATAACACACTCACCCAAACTATATAAATATAAAATAAATAAAAAAAATTAATTTGACCAACCATTTATTGGGTTAGTTTTAGAAAGCCTAGCGAAAAAAAAAAAAAAAAAAACTTTTAGATCCTATTAATTTCTATTATATCAAGTCCATTTCTTAGGTTCAAGTTTTAGGATTGGGACCTCTAGAATATTTATTGGTATTCCTAACTGTAATCCAAACTCTAATTCAAATCTTAATTTTAATTATAAATTTTATTCTAAAAGAGATGTTGTTAACTAAAAATTAAGAAAATTTTATTTGAAAGAATTTCTTAAGAATTTGAGAGGATTCAAATCCCTACTTTTATGGAGTGATGGAAATGTAAAGTTTAAAGGATGTTAAACCTTACTGTGTTATGTAGCCTAAGGCCCATTCCCTCAAATATTTTTTGGTTTGGCATTTCTTAAATTTGTTTTCAATTCTCTCTTTAAATAGAACTTTTACAGTTCTTAAAATTCTTTTGAGGTTTTTCTTTTTAAAATAACTGCCTTTTTTCACTTAATAGCCGTTTCAAAAAAGAAAATATTACAAAAGGTATAAAATATGTTAAAAAGTTCTAAGTTAGAATTTTAAGAATTTCTTTTTCACATAGTAGCTTGTGGCCGTAATATTTAGAGTTGAAGACAACTAGTTGACACACCACATCTAAAGCCTAAACATTCATGATGGAAAGTTTTCTCAAAACCATAAAGTGATCGTTGATTGTATATCAAAACATGAACACTGGAAAGACAAAGGTATCTTGCAAATCAAAGTCAATGTCTACAATTTATTCAATGTTTCAAATTATACGAATCAAAGAAAACAATAAGTCCTCGACGCTGGACGAAAGTGAAAACACTAGATTTGTTCTAGCAAACGCCTTTGTCCTTGACAAAGGGCATTAAAATTATAGCACACTAAAACTAAATAATAAAAGAGATAAAAGTCTGAAATTTTCATTGATGATAAGATGAGTCTACAATCAAGAAGGGAGTCTATATTTATAAAGGTTCCAAGGCTCTTACTCTTTCTATCTAAGCAATATGTAACTAAAAATAAACTTTTTATTTATACTAATCCTAAAACATAACTACTCCTTTTTATTTTCCATGTAGGACTAAAGGAAAACAAGAAATAGAGAACATATAACTAAATTACTTTCTCTTGGATTTTACTTAATCGATCTTTTACATAAATTCTTAGACAATATGCTTTGCATCAGTCCCCTCTAAGTGAGAAGAACTCACCTTTGAGTTAAAATCAAGATATGATAGTCCTTCTAAAGGATAGTATTCATACATGTCCATAATGTTAAAAAGTTTTTGAAATCCTCCAATCACTTGGCAAGTCAATCAAGTAAGAATAGTCATTGATTTTTTTCATAATTTTGTACGGATCATATTTCTTTGGCTTCAACTTATTATACATGCCCATTAGAAATCTCTCTTTTCGTAAGTACATCATAGCCATGCCGTCTTCTTTGAAAGTCATCTCTCTTTTATGCTTATCAGCTGCTGTCTTGTACTTTGTATTTGACGTTTCCAGTTTCTTCCTCACTTCTACTTAAATTGACTGAACTTGGTTTGCCATGTTACGTGCAGCTAACCCAAGGGAGTTTAGGAAGTTGAGCTAAATCTAGAGCATGTTTTGGAACCTTCTAGTAAACAACATAGAAAGGTGACACTCCAATTGAACTATGAATTGCATTGTTGTAGGCAAATTCAGCTTGGGCTAGTGCAAAATCCCAATGCTTTGGTTTATCACCACAGATGTTGCATATAAGGTCTCTCAAAGTTCTGTTGGTAACTTTAGTTTGTCCGTTTGTTTGTGGATGAGCTGTGCTATTGAACTTTAAGTTGGTATTAAATCTTTTTTATAGAGTAAACCAAAAGTGTGACAAAAACTTGGAGTCTCTCTCGGAAGTTATGGATAAGCTGTTGTTAATCAGTTAGTTAGCTGGAGTTCAAAGGGTTTATATGCCCAAATTATGTACAGAAAGCTTCAAAAAATTGTTAATCAAAAATTGGATTCTTTTCTCTCTTTGTTTTTGCTTTCTTTCTCTCTCCTCTTGATCCCTATTCATCAGCCATTACAGGGGGCCTTTGACCTTTGAAGTTGCTGTTTAACACATAGATTCTTAAACTCATGGTTGAAAGTGCAAAGAGAAAGGATGAGAAGGAGACGTACCCCAATGCCATGCTCTTCCAAACGTTTTGAAAACATATCTCTCATCACTATTGTATATTAATCTATAAATTCAAAACCAAAAATTAAATAAAAACTCAAAATAGAAACTATATCTCACCTCCATAATAGAATTTCAAACTCAGATAACAAATTGGATTCCTTAGGCTATTTTGGAGATTCGAGTTATTTTTCGACTAGTGAAGCTTGTGAAATCCTAAAGCTTGGGAAACATTGACTATTCCTCTAAAAGATGACAAAATCCAAAAAGTGAAGATTGAAAAACAAAACTCGGTTCTTTCAGAAGGTATGGAAAGGAAAAGTTAAAGTAGGAGAAGGGTTTGAGTTTTTTAATTTATTTTAATCTTTTCAGATTTTTTTTTTAATTTTAAAATTTAAAATTTTTATAAAAATTCATGTGTCAATTTTTAATTTGTAAATTAATCATGTCTTAATTTATATATATTTTTTATCTATTCATAGTTATTTCTATGAAGTTAACTTAGATAGGAAGTGGCAGTAATACGGAAAGTCAAAGTAAGGACTCAATTGAAACAAATTCATAATTTTAGAAACTCAATTGCTATAAAATAAATAATTGAGACCAAAATAAAATCTGATTGAAATATCAGGGGCCAAAAATATAATTTAGCCTTAAAGAAATCATCATGAGCAGTTAACTCAACAATTCCGTTTCCAAATCTTCGTAGCTAATATTTTTCTTTCAATTAATTAATTAATACCCAATTTGGTTATTTTTGAATTGGATTTTGATTCTATTTTGGGTTGTTAAAATAAAGGAGAGCTGAAGGGATTTGCGTCAATGGCAGAATTCTGAAATCTAGGGTTTTTACAGAGCCCTTTCTCTCAACAAAAGGCCCCTCTATTGTATATACACACAGAAAATTTGGGGAAAGATGAAGGGCTTGTTTGGGAGGCCAGGAACGTTCAGTGGGTTGATGTTGAGATTAGGACAATGTGGATTTGGTGCTGCATCTATCGGAGTTATGGTCACTTCTAGTGGGTTCTCTAGCTACACTGCGTTCTGGTATTTCTTTTTTCCCTGTAGTTTCTGTCTTTCTTTTTTCAGCTAAATCAAATTTTTAGATACTTCGTTAGTTTACCCAGTTTTCCTTTTTGATAGACTAATACTAATTAGTACGACAAAATCAATCTTCTATAAGCTGGCACCTTGTCCGATCATTATTTCCCGAGCTTAAGATTGACAGAGTCCTTCATTTCTTTTCTTCCCTCAAGTAATTATGGGGTCTGTTTGTTTCGGTGATTGCATTTCAATATGGGACATAATTTTGAGGTCATTTAATTAGTATACAAATTAAGTTATGCTTGAATCATGAATGGTTACATTCATATCTCAATTCTGTTTGTCGACCGGTTTACCAAAAGGATTATGATTATTAATTTTCCTTTTCCTTTGGCTTGAAATGGACTATTCTGTGTTCTTTTGAACATAATTCATGGTAATCCCTTTTTTCAGCTATTTGATTGCGTCACTGGGACTTCAAGTGCTGTGGAGTTTGGGACTTGCATGTCTTGATGTTTATGCTTTGAGGAGAAAGAGGCACCTTCAAAATCCAATCCTTGTCAGCCTTCTTGTTGTAGGTGATTGGGTAATTATCTTCTCTTTATATATACCTATTTTTAGGTATCTCATTTGCACTAGATGATTGGACATGGATTCATCACATCTTTGCTTACTTATGGCTTCTAATGACTCAATGACACAGACAAGTGCTTGGTTTTATGACAGAATGAATGTGCTATGGAGTTCAAGTTTTGTTAAAGCTCGTGCTTGGCCAAGAAAATAGTGATATTTGTTGACTAGATTTCATGTAACTATAATGTATAGGTAACACAAGGTAGTAAATGAAATAGTTTAAAGATGACATTATTTCCTGCTCCAACATTTACTGCCAACTGGATGTTATTACATCCTTCATACCTTTTGAAAGGTTCAGCTTTTTGTTGGACCATAATGCCTCAATGTAGTGATCATATTAATGATGTTAAAGGAGAATTATGTGAGGGGTAGAGTTAATAAATTTTTCTTGTTTCTATCATTGAATTGAGCAACCATGGAATTAGATTCAATCCTTTTTCCAGTATTTTTCTCCTTTTGATGCTACAGTACTGTTAGATTTCTTAAGTTCATCTAATGAAACACTGGTTCTGCCTGGATTTGAGATCTGGCTCATTCCAATGCTCAAAAAGTCATAACTAGGGTTATTCCTTATGAGATATATGTGATAGAGAGGTGAAAGTGATGGTTCTTTGATGTGCAGGTAACAACCACTTTATCACTTGCTGCTGCATGCTCATCAGCAGGGATTGCAATTTTGTATGCAAGAGACATGGACATCTGCAAGACTCATAAGAATATTCCTTGCGGCAGGTACCAGGTTTCTGTAGCCTATGGCATTTATCACCTGGGGTCTTATTGCGGTCTCATCTCATGTGATGTTTTGGATCTTAGCCTCAGTGTAGCTCATTTCATTCTCGGTGGCCAGACAACACATAAGCAGAACAGTATCTTTTATACCATATTGTAAATTCTGTTGTTTCTGTAAGAGATCTTGAGTTTAGGGAAAATTTTCATGATTCTCTTGACCTGTTCAACTCCACCTGTTTTACTTCTTGTCCCTGTATATATGTAGAACTCTTATTGCTGACACCTGATTTCTGTAGCTATGGCAAAAGGCCAGGCACTTCATAGTTTCTTTCCATCTTTATTGCCACGTCGGTTATTTTTATTCTTGAATATTTCCAGGTTATAACTAAGCAAAATTGTCAAACAATACAATCAAAAAAGGTGCCATGGTTGGGCAAGGATACAATTTTTTTATACTTAAAAAGAAACAACAGAAAGAAGAAACTAGTGCCTGAAGCCAACTCTTATACTATCAGCCAAATGGTAGGGAGTGATGCAAGGGGGAGAGTCCAACACATCATACCTTCCGGAATATAAATCCTTGCCAAATAGTCAGCACAAAAATTTGCATCACGAAAACAATGCTTCAATTTGCACTGCTAGTCTCCGTAAGACAGAGTGGTTTGTTACTCTAGTGTGTTGTCTATGCTAACCACCAACCATAATCAGAATTAGAGGTTGCATTGATCTAATGAATTCATGCCTTTCTACCCAAAAAAAATACTAGATTTCATAAAAAAGGAAAAGCGAGATATGTCTAAGGCAACTGCTTTCATATGCAAAATGTAGGCATTGCAAAATACATGGTTACGGCTATGATGACCTTACTCAGACGAGCAGGGGATCCCCATTGCTGGTATCATTTTTGCTCAAATACTAAATAGGTAAGGCTAATCTATGTATTGTTTATTGCTAGACAAGTAAGCAAGACCAAATAATTTTTCAATTGCAAAAATTACAGGAACTACTTTGTCAGGCTGAGTGCCTCTCAAGTTTTAGAGAGAGGGGGGATCCGAAGATCAGTCTGAGATTTGCAGTAATCCTATATGGTTCAGGCCATAGAGCAGTCATATAATATTTTTTTCAGTAACTAGCATCTGGTTACCTGCAGAATACGTCTAGGTCAATTCCTTTTATGAAGTCCATTGTAATAGCCCCATTCTAGTTCAAGATGATTCTATTTAAAACAACGGAATGCCCATTATGACACTTGTGCACTTTGATAGCAGAAAAGATTGAAAAATTGTTGAAATGTGTAAATACATGAATTCCTCTCAATATAACTATCAGTTGACAATATCTGGCCTCAGAATGCTAGACTTTATCTCCTTGCGAGGCAGAACAACACCGCCATTGCTATAAATCTCATTGCCTACATGAACATCTTCTCCTAAGATTGTCATGTTCTCTACCCGAGCCCAACTTACAACAGTGAAATGCCATCCAATGATACTATTGGAAACACAAGCATGCTTCCTGACTCGACCACCACACATTACAGTGCAGCTTGAGAGCCTAACACCTGATTCAATTACACACCCTGGACCAATGGCGACGTCTGGACCAATGAGACATTCATCTCCAATTACAGCAGTCTCATCTACTAGAAGATTTCCCACAATGTGAGTTCCAGTGGCCAGTTTTGAGGCCCATTTTTTCTGCACAGAATCTAGGTATAGTCTTAAGCCTGTAATGAAATCCACTGGCTGTCCAATGTCCATCCAGAACCCGGGAAGAACCATGGCATAGAGCTGTCCCACTGCAGCAATCTTGGGAAAGACCTCTTTCTCAATTGAGGTGGGCTTCAGTTCAATTCGATCAAGAACAGATGGATTCAACAAATAGATTCCAGCATTGATCTTGTTACCCACAAATATTTGTGGTTTCTCAACAAAATTTTCAACTTTCGCCGTTTCTTCTTCCATAACCACCACACCATACTTTGTAGGTTCATCCACCTTAAACAAAGATAATTTTTTAGTATTACGAAATAAAGAGGCTTACTTTCCGTATAATTTGAGTTAGTTTTTATTTTACCTTGGTAACCATAATGAAAGCCTCCCTCCATGGCTTTTGTGAAATTCAATCATTTCTTTAAAAGGGTACTCACTAATGACATCACTGTTAAGCACAAAGAAAGGTTCACCAGAATCATCTTCAAGTTTATCCCTAGCTAATGTGCCTAGTGGCTCAGTCTCCTGTGAACAGGTGATCTTGATTTCAAGCTTTTTCTCAAAATCGTTTAGAAAATTCAACATAACCTGCAAAGGGGAAAAAGGAATTTTCCGTCATTCAAGATATTGCTGCAAGCCTGCAACTATGACTGACTAATGTCAAACAATAGACTAGAATGATCATTATTGTTATAATATGTGTCATTTAAAACAAAGGATCACACTATTTACCTCTGGTTGGTAATTGATAGCCAAAATCACTTCGGTCACTCCAAAAGCCTTGAGGGCTTCAATCTAGATAGAAGAAACTACTGATCACCAAAAGTATCAAACATTCAAATGAGCAATCAAATTTAAGAACAGATCAGTTCAACTATTTAGTTGCTTTCCTTTTTTGTAATGCACTAGACGTTGATTAATAAAACTGATCAAATATAACAAGGGTTAACGTAACCAGCCCTGCACAAAAAGGCCACCAATAGATGAAAAAGCTCAGGGTGGATATAGCACCAAAATATAGACACACACGCAAGCAAGCATATATCCATTACTAGTGTGAAAAGGAAAGTATAACAGCTAGTAAGCAAAGAAACCACAATCTGCCTGAATTGATGAAGCAGTTACTATTTTTTCATTCCTTCATGGAAGCACTTAAAAGGGTCCGGTCAACCCGAACATACCTGATGTAGTATCATGGGTTTGTTGGCAAACTCAACCAATGGCTTTGGTAACTGAAGGTAAGCGGCCTTAACCGTGTCCCATAGCCTCCAACAGGAATAAGTGCCTTCATCCTGATTTTCCCAAATCCTCTTCCCTATCTAGCACAAAACCATCATATATCAAATCAACAACTAGTTTGAAAAAAGATTCACAAATGGTGATTGAGTATCTCAAACAAATCCCAGTCCATCAGCTTTTGAGGTACAGAATGTTTGATAATATCTAAAGTCACAATCTTTCATCAAAAAATTAATCCAAGTTTTTTCATCAGCTAAAGAAGAGACCAAATTCATGCCACATTGTTAAACTTCTTCAAATGGGTTGCAAACAATTAACCAGATATGTTGAGTTTGTAAATATGTTTTACATATCTTCTCTTTTGGGGTCACCTAAGTACTAATTAAGACGACCCATAACAGAAAAAAGTTTGGAAGCATAAACAGAACAAATACGGGCAATGAATGTAACAATAAAACCCAGAAAGATTTGAAAATCACATTCCATACATCAAACCCAGCATCAAATTGATAATGACTTTTCCGGATTCCTCAACAAATAGAACTGATTAGTGATAGTGGGACTTAAACAGAGATTGGCGAGGCTCCAAATTCCAAATAGTGATGGACTCTGTGCCTCTCACCCTCCCAGAATAGCTTAAAGTTCACTCTCCTGGTTGCGGAGATTATGGAGAATAATAAATTACGGATCTCTTAAATAATTTTAGGGTTTAGATCAACTAGAGTTTTGAAACCTCTATAAAAATTATATTTTGTAGACCATTAAAAATTATATCACATTTTTATTTTATGTTTATAAATGGAGCATCAAAGAAAAAAAAAAGTATGTTTTAGATCATCTATAAAAATTATATTTTATAGATCATCTCAAATGTGTTCCGCCTGATATCACGTTTTTATTTTTATGTTTATAAATGGAAGCATGAAAGAAAAAAAAGAATTCTTCACAAAAAATTCTCTTAACATTTTTGTGCATAAAGACAACGAAAATCTAGTACACTGAAGAAGTTAGGTATGGTGATGGACAGAAATCGGAAAAAGTTTGTGTCAATCTGATTTGATTAATTAATGCTTCAATTAAAAACAATTAAAATTTAATTTGATTTGAATTTAAGATTCTCTCGTATTTTTTATATTTATTTATAAATTGATCGAGATTTAGTTTGATATGATAAATTAATGAATCATCATATCACTATGAATTTTACATAATTTGCATAAATGTGTATAAATTAATCTAATTAAACCAAATAGCCAACTAGATAATTCAAATATCATACCTAAAGAATGCATACTACACATCCCATTTTGGTTAATTGGTTGGTAAATTCTTGGCTTATCTATTATCTTGGTTTTTTCGGATTATATCAATTTTTAATTCAGTTCTCTATTAATTGTTTTAGTCAATTTTATCCTTCAAGATTTACAATTTTTCAATCAAGTTTCATTCTTCTGTTACATATTATGAATTAACCAAATAATCATACTTGACATAAAGATAATAATGTATTTAAGTTATTTTTATATTTTGTAAAACTTTTTTAGTTATTTTATCAATAGATTATGTAGAACTACTTTATTTATGTATAATATGAGAATGCGATAAAATTACTTGATTGAAAAATTTTGAATCTTTGAGAATGAAATTGATCAAAAATATTATTGGAGGACTAAATTAAAAATTGAGACAATCCTGAAAGATCAAAATAGTAGTTAAGCCTAAATTCTTAGCAAAGTATCACCATGATAAAAAAAATTAGTGCCTATTTGGTTTTGCATGCTGTTTGGTTTTGAATAGTATTATGCGCATTACAAATGTTGATAGCAAAGTGCCGCCATGATAAAAAAAATTTGAACATTATTTTGTAGTCCACTTTTTTGCATCTAAAATTGTTGTTGTCTACCTAACAACAATTTTTTTAAGCGTTTCTTTAATCTTTTTCTTCTTTTATATATTTTTATTTATTTCTCTATTATAAAAAATAAAAACCTTGAATGGTATGTAAGTGTCAAGTGAATTAGTCAAATCAACTTATAACTTTCAGAATCCATTTATTTTTACCAATCAAACAACTGAAGTAACCAAAATTCACAGTGATATGAGCAAAAATTTATGTAGAATTGCTTAACGTCAGCAACCTAAAATGTAATCCGGCCCATTAAACTAGTTGTAGGCAACAATTTCATATTATTATAATTTTCATATATGACACTGCAGTGAATAAATTTAAAACATAAAATTGAATGTAAGATGATTTATTTATGTAAAACCTATTTTTCAAGTGAATAGAGAAAAATATTCATGTAATCGGTCTCAACTAGCTTAAAATTTAACTAAATAAGTAAAAGAAAAAAATCATTGCCATTGCATTTTTTTTTTCTTTGCTGAAGGTGGGTTGTCGCATTTGACATATCCCATAAGTAATTACTAATAATATTAAGACCGTCCTTATAATATCAAATTGTCTATAATTTTGAACTGTTCCACTGAGAATAGAAGAGAAGAATATAAAAAATAAGGCAGATTTAATATACAATTAATAAGATGACCCTTTGGCCATACATAAAGCATCATATGCACTAGTTTTTTGTTGGCTTAGACACATGATGACAACCCATACTTACATTTTTTACATTTTTGCACACAGACTACAATTTCATACCAACAACTTGTAGCAAAGCGTAGTAGTATCCCTTTGGATTTCAACACGCTTTACCACCTGAAACTTAAAAAACACAAAAAACAAAGACACTTACATACTTAAATTTCTTAATTAATTACCAAACCCACCTTCAATTTTCTTCAGTCACGTGACTTGCATGTGCTTCATTCATCAGACGTAACAATAACATTCATGTAGTAGCAACCTGACGAGAATTCATGGGACAAACTGGAGATCGCACACTGGAAGTAGAAGATATGATGACTGAATCAGTTGTCGAAGTTGGAGCTGAAGATGAAGAGAACCCGATATCCGATCCCAGAATTTGAGTATCGGAAGCCTGAAACCGACCGGAGTCATGGCCGGGAAGTCTTATGTAAGCATATGAAGGTGACTCATTGAACCATGAGTCAATAGGTCCTTGTTTCCCATTCTTGTATTGCACAATTGCCCTGTACACAAAAGGAATAAGCCCCTCCATTTTTTTTATTTTTTAATACTATTTTGGGGTCTGTTTGTTTGAATTGGAATATTTCAGGTGGGCTAGGGAGAGAGGGAGAGGTTTAAACTTTAAAGGAGAAGAGGGTGAAGATGATGACGTGGAGTAAATAATGGGTTGGAGTCCAGCTGTTGACGGTAGCTAAGAGCACCCAGATTTCAATGGAAACCCGCACGAAGCCATTGAAAGGTATATTTGAAAGCTATATCTAAACCACGGCCATCTTCTTTATATTGACGCAAACTCTAACCAAATTTCATCTTTTTCTTTTCTTTATTTCTGTTTTTTAATGGCTAAAACTTTCATTTGCTACTCGTTTTTCACCCAAATAATTTGATCATATAATAATCCTCATTTTTTCTATTTTATAATTTTGGTAATTTAATTTTACAATATCTTTCTATTTAGTCCTTGTATCCTAGCAATAGTTAAATTATTTATTTATTTTTTGTTATATATAAAAAAAAGAAAAGAATATATAGACTATATCTATTTGTATCACCTGAGTTTAAGAACAACGATTTGATCAATAGGGTCAGATAATATATATATATTTTTTTTATGCATTTAACTAATATGAAGATTGTATTTTAATTTGGATCTTATTTATTAGGTTTTAGTCGAATTGATTTGGACTTGGATACACTAAAATATCATGTGAAAAAAATGTTCAATGTTTGGTCATTAATTACAGCCACACTAATTTGGATAAAATTAGAGATCTCAAAAGTGTTTTTTCTTTTTTTAATTGTGTCTTGTGATTACTTTGATCTTTAAGAAGAAGATTGGTCGGTTCTATTTATTATGTTTATATATTTCTTTATTTATTTGAAAGAGTTGCTACCCCATAATTATAATATCATTTAAATTATTATTATGTTATGTTGGTTTACATGTTATTTTAGAGTAAGGTCCTTTATAAAATAATAGAATATGTTGGGAAATCAAGAGGTGCCACTTGCATTGAACCTGTGTGTAGATATAGTCATATCCAATCATGCTTTGCCCATTGTCTACGCCAAGAAAATAACATAATGTGTCACCATCACAATATATTTGTTTATATCATTTCTTTTATATATAGGCATTACATGTTATATTCATAACTTTCTATTTTGCTTAATAATTTATTTTATGATTTCCATATATTGATGAAACTTCTAGAAATGGATGCAATAATGCAAAAATAAAATAAAAAATTTAATTGGTTTGTTCAAATGTGCACCTTTATCCATTAAAGATTGATTGATTTTGTGACAAGAAATTAAGACTTAGACAATATAGAGATGGGAAATGAGTTTAGTTGAATCATAAAAGTGTTTTCTATTTAATACAAAGAGAAAGCTTGTTTATATAGGTAAAGATATAGTATAGTCTAGAATCCAGTTAATCATAAGATCTAATTAAAATCAAGAGAATGATTTATTTCATGATCAAGAGAAAAATTAAGCCATTAAAAAAAAAATCTTGAATGAAAAAAATTAGTAAATGATATAATCTCAATAAACCTAAACAACAACTATTTCATATAATTATAATTTTTTTTAAAAAAAAGTGAAAGTTTTCTTTTAAGAGAAAGTCTCTTCCTATATTGGAGTGTTACCATTAAACCCCAATTAATAATATATATAATTAACTTTGCAATTCTTCTTAATTTTTAAACTAAATTCTTGCTTGTTAGCTCAATCAATGAAAGAAAGATAAGATCCCTGATCCCCAAGTTTAAAAAAATAATAGTGATTAATAAGTCCCTCTAATGAAAGAAAGATAAGATCCCTGATCCCCAAGTTTAAAAAAATAATAGTGATTAATAAGTCCCTCTCCTTAGAGTAAGAGTAGACTAAATCTATCTATAAAAAACGAAACTTAATTAATACAAGACATAAAAAAAGTGTGAAACAATCTAAAATAGTCAAATTATTAAATAAAATCAGTCTAACATCTTTTTCAATATACCAAAAAAAAAAAAATAAAATTAAGTCCAACTCACAATCATATTTTAAAATTTGTCTTATTTTTTTTTCACTAATTAAAATTAATATCAACAAAAATAAAAAGATATAATTGACAATTGATACCTACTCCATTTGTCTCAATGGCAGATGAAGTCATTGTTTGCATCATCGGATTTGGATATAAATACAAAGACAATAATGGGCGTGGCTAAAACTTCTTGTTTGCGTCATTTTCTTTCTCCATTTACAATTGTAGCTTCAAAGCAGAGATCGATAGCGCCAAGTACTAAGCAAAAGCATGACCTGCGTGCACCTGAGTTTTAAGGAAGGGTTAGGTGAAAATAGAAGAAGATGGTGTCACTCTTTCAAGGTTCAACATAATATTCTTTTTTTATTTCTTTGGACTTAATGCTAAAAACAACACATTTAAAGCATCATTAACTTGTACACAATATATTCTTTGCAGCTATCAATGCTCAATTGCCTTTATATGGTGCCACTCTATCTGATCTTAAAGTGATAATCACCATTGTTGAATTAGTAAAGATTCAAGTCTTGCACATATCCTATAAATATAAAAATAATATCAACAAAAGATCAAAATATTGTATCGTATTGCAGAACTTAATATGTATCTTAAATTTTTAATCACATTTAGTTAGTCATTATATCACGTATAAATATGCATTGTATAGTATTTTTGCATGTTTTCGTGTTTTTGAACAGATTCATACCGATATTCTATTTAATAATTAATATATGACAGTTCATTGCAAGTACTTCTATAGTTTGTCACCCGAATTTAACTCAATTGGTAAGGGTAGACATGAATTTGTTTAAAGTTCTAATTAAGTTTGATTATTATAAATGAATAAAAAGTTGTATAATTTTGTTTCTTTTCTCTAGATAGTAGACCAATTGTATCTATGGTGATTTGTTAATAAGACGTTCACCTAGACAAATAAGCGTCAGGATGGTTTCTATTATGTGTCAAAGGATAGATTGAGCTTGTATTAACTCTGATTGGCTCAATTTTTATTTTATTTTTTCCAGAATCAAAACTCTTTCATCTCCCTCGCACTAGATTAGACCACTGCTCCAGTTTGTTAATTATTGACCCCTCCCCCCTCTTCTAATCATATCAAACCTTTCAGAGCTGAACTAATGTAGTTCCTTAGATCCTTCTTTGAAGGATGTTACTTTAGAAGCTTGGGGTTATGACAGTGCTGTTCTTAAATTTCAAAATCTTGTTAAAATTTGGAATCATGATTCTTTTGGGAACATCTTTGATGAAAAGAAAAGGTTACTAGCTAGGCTTGATGGTATGTAATCGAATATGTGTCTAGGACCATCATTTTTCATTGAAAAAGAACTCTATGAGGCTCATATGCTTGTCCTTTTAAAAGAAGACTTCTGGGCTGCAATGTTTAGGAATTAGGGTGACTTGGCTCACTGATGGTGACATCAATAAAAGGTTTTACCACTTGTATGTGCTTAATAGCCACATATAGATTAAATCACTTTGTGTTAATTAAGAATGATAGTCGCTTGTGGAAATTTTTACAAATAGATATATTTATTATACATGTATACGTAAATAATAAAAATTATTAAATAATATTAAACCATTTGATTCACGAATTTACAAGCCGAACTTGAAAAAATTGAGCTCGACTCATTTTATTAAACAAGCTCAAAATAAAGTTCAAGATTGACTTATTTAGAAAACAAATCGAGCTCTATCCAAGCCAACGAGTAGTTCATGAGTTAGCTCGGCTAATTAACACCCCTACTCCCATAATTGCCTTCTACTTGATCTCCATCTTCTGCATTTTCTCTATGTCAGTTATTGGACTAATCTTATTGCTCAACCTTCTGATTTGAAAATTAAGAATGCCCTTTGGTCTATCAAGCCTCATAAGGCTCTTGGTGATGATTGTTTGCAACCTGGTTTCTTCAAAAAATAAAAAATAAAAAGAGAGATCAAATATTGGTTTTTCTATATGTGAAGCTGTTAAATCTGTTTTTGCCTCTTGATATTTATCCATTTATTGAAATAAAAAATGTCATTTTTCTTATTTGTAAGGTGAAGAATCCTATGTCCATCCACATTTTAAACCAATTGGTCTATGACATTCAATCTATAAAATTGTTACAAAAGTTTGGTTAGTAGAATTGAACTTTTCCTCAATGAGATGATTTCTCCCTTTCATGAAATTTTCATCCCCAGGTAGAAAAACAACAGACAATGTTGTTGTTGCTAGAAAAAGTAATACATTCCATTATGGTAAAGAAAGATAAGCAAGGTTAGTGTGATCCAACTTGACCATGAAAAAGCCTTCAACAGAATGATCAACTAGAACTTTATTGTCACTATAAGGAAATCATAGTTTGGCCATGGACACATTACCTCGCCGTTCCCTCGCCAAATCAAATGGTGAGGGAATAACGAGAATATAGCAAGTACATGGCTTAGTTGTCAAAATCATGTCCTTAAATGGTGAGGGATTGACAAATTCCAATCCCTCACCATTCCTTTGCCAAATTGGATGGATTTTTCCTTTTCTTTGCTCCCTCACCAAACAAAGAGGAATAAAGTCAATGCACCTCTTCTTTTTCTCAGAAAATATATCTCCAAACCATGACTAATTCCTTTCTATTCATTCACACTCCTGAGTTTTCAATTTTTTACTCCCTCACCTTTTTCTCGCCATATTGGGAATTCGGTATATTGTCCCTCGGTTATCCCTCTCCTCATTGGGAAATACTTTGATTTCACTTGTCGTTTCCTCGCCTCTCACTTGTCATTTTAGGAAATATTCTGATTCCTCTAGCTTTTTCCTCGCTATTTCCTTGCCATATTGGGAACTTTTGACAATGCCAATTCTATTATTTATTTATTCATTTATTGTTTCTTTCTTTTCCCTCATTTCACAATAGAACTTGCTAACTACATTGTCAAATCATCTCAAACTCCTAACAACATCCATTCAACCCCAAGACCCTCAAAATCATTACAAACAATTCACAAAACTCAAAAACTTATACAACACATTAAAACATTTATACAAAGTAATACAAAACTCAATAATAGTACAAGATAAATTGAAAACCTAACTTATTGTCTAAAACACATAGAGGTAGGAAAAAAAAAATTTGTCTTAATGTTAAAAAATGTAATAATAAAAACATAATCTCTAATCATGACCTAAATTCTCATCATTCTCATTCTCTTCATCATCCGCAAAGAAAAACTTGTAATAATTTAATTTTCTTTATCTGTCATTCTAAAGAGGAAACAGTGCTATATATTTTAAGGGATTGCTCTATCACTATCTGTGTTTGAACTTATTTAGTTTCAAATTTAAACTCAAGCTTCTAGAATAACTCTAACATCTTTGATTGGATGAAATTAAACTAGAAACAGAAAACATCCTTCCCTTCTACTAAAATCATCCCATGGTGCTTATGTCTTTCTTTATATTTGTAGAGAAATCTATTTGTCTAGAAATAATTAATCTCTTCTTTGAAAATAAACTTTTCATTCCTCATCGGATTGTTTCTCACTCCATTAGCAAAATTGCTGAATATTTTTACATTGCTGCTGAATCTGCTCCCAAAAAAGCAATACGTTCCATTATGAGAAAGAAAGATAAGCACGGTAGGTGTGTGATCCAACTTGACCATGAAAAAGCCTTTGACATAATCAACTAGAACTTTATTGGCACTACAAGAAAATCATAGTTTGGCTATGGACAAATTACCTTGTCGTACCCGTGCCAAATCAATAGCGAGGGAAAAATAAGAATATAGAAATAACATGGCTTAGTCGTTAAAATCAAGCCGCTAAATGAAAGGGGATTGAAAAATTCCACTCCATTCCCTCGCTAACATAGTGAGGGAACAAGTTTTTTGTCATTCCTTTGCCAAATTGGATGGGTTTCTCCTTTTCTTTACTCTGAGGAATAAAGTCAACACACATTGACTTTTTCTTGCAACATCTCTCTCCAAACCATCACTAATTCCTTTTATTCCTTGGCACTGGTGAGTTTTCAATTTTGTATTTTCTTGCTTTTTTCTCGCCATATTGAGAATTCAGTATGTTATCCTTCGCCTATCCTCACCACATTAAAAAATATTCAATTTTCCCTTTATGTTTCTTCACCTCTCACTCTTCATTCTAGTTAATATTCTGATTTCTCTTGCTTTTTCTCATCATTCCCTTGCCATATTAGGAATTTTTGACAATACTAGTTCTGTTTTTTTTTTTTTTTTTTTCCCTCTCATTTTATAACTAGAACCTGCTAAATACATCGTCAAATGATCACAAACTCTCAACAACATCCATTCAACAACCCAAAACGCTCAAAATCATTACAAACAGTTCACAAAACTCAAAAACTTACACAACATAGAAAAACATATATACAAATTAATACAAAACACAGTAATAGTACAAGATAAATTGAAAACCTAACTTATTGTCTAATTGTTGAAAATACATAAAGGCAAAAACCAAACTTATTGTCTTATTGTTAAAAAAATAAATGTAATAATAAAACTTAATTCCTAATCACAACTTAAAATTCTCATCCTCTGCATCCTCCAGAAAGAAAAATCTGTAACAATTCAATATTCTCCACTTGTCTTTCTAAAGAGGAACAAGTGGTACATATTTTAAGGGATTGTTTTGTCATTAGCTGTGTTTGAAATAATTTTGTTTCAAATTTAAATCAAACTTCCAGGATAGCTCTAACATCTTTGATTGGATGAAATTGAACTACAAACAGAAAGCACCCTTTCCTTCCACTAAAATCATCACCTGCTGCTATGTTCCCTTCTATTTGTTGAGAAATCTAGTTGTCTCGAAATATCCTCATCTTGAAAAACAAACCTTTAATTCCTCATCGGATTGTTTCTCACTCCATTAGTAAAATTGTTGAATCTGCTCATAATTAAACAGAACTATGTCATGTCAAAAATTTCATGAAAACCTCCTAAACAAGGGTAGGGTAGGGGGTGCAAGCTTAACATGGACGACTCTTTTTTTGGGAATCTTGATCAAATTGGGGTTGATGGAGTTAATAGAAAAGAACATGAAAATTTCATTGTTGGTTTCTCAAAAAAATTAGTAATTGGTTAAATCACCCTTGCCGAAATTTGGGGACTATAGCATGGGCTGCTTTAGCTTTGGAGAAAGGAATTCTCTTCCTTGAGATTAATCTTGATGCACAATAAGTTGTTGATCTTATACAGATAACTCAAGATTACAGAAACTTGACGGCAAACTAAAGATTGCTTCAAGGAAGCAAATAATTACGTGGTTGGGCTTGCTCAGCTAAGAAATATCCAATGGAAGATATAGTTGTTTTTTATTTAGTTCCAATTTGTATTTCAAGTATTTTTATTTTTTTTTTATTTTTTTTGGAGATGTAATGGGAATTAGTTTCCTTACACTATCAACTCTTAATATTACAAGTTCCGTTATGCAAAAACAAGAAAAAAAAAAAAAAAAAACCCTTAATTTTAATATCATTAATCACTGATTGGATTCATGAATTAGATTGATTGGATTAGGCTCTACATATTATTTTACAATTCATTTGCTTAGGTATTAACTTATATTAAACAATTTTAAGTTGTTTTAAATTGTAATAAAAGGCATACATGCCTTTATTTTTTCTTTCTTAGAGTGTGTGAGACAGTGAAGGTGGATGAGTGACCGTACGAATACGAATCGTATGTCTCTTAATTTTACTCCAACAATTATCTAACACGGAATTAAAATACACAACGGGCTTAATTGGGCTCATATAAGGACTAATAGTTAGTAAGTTGTTAATTAGACTTGATAGTTAAATTTTTATGATTTTAGAAGTATATATTAATTTTTAAAATAAATATAAAATTATAGGATTGAATTGGATTAGGTCAGATTATTGACTTTTGAAATCCTGTATCAATCAATTCAATAACATTAGTAAAAATCTGGACCAATTCAATGGCCCCATTTGGTTAAGCTGTGTACAAAAGTGTTATGCGTAAAATATTTTTCAAGTTGTTTCAAAAGTGTTGTATAAAAAATTGAAAAAGTGTTTGGATCAATTAAGGTAAAAACAATATGAGATATATAAAAAAAAAATTTAAAAAAATTGAGTATTAAAATTACTACAAAGATCATATTGATAACTATTATAATTATATTTGTCTAAATAAAATAAATATAGAAATTTATTTGAGCTTCTTTTTTTTTTTTTTTTTTTTTCTCTATTTGAAATATCTTCTTTTTCTAAATTCAGCTTTTAAGAATTTAAAATCCAAAAATACTTTTCTATAGAGCTTAAAAAATAAAAATTTTATTATCAAACAACTTTGTAAAAAAGCCTAAAACTAAAAGCTGTTGTAAAAACTAAATCAAATAGATGTCATATCTTTAATCTAATCAGACTTATATTGAATGAGATTGAAAGTTTTTACTACCGAGAATTTAGTTCAAGTAATTGGTAAATTTTTTCTCATTCCTAGACCATAGAATTCAACCACTTCTAATATACCAACATATCAAAAAGAAAAATAAATTAAAGATGCTCAAATTTGAACAAGAATAAAAGATGGGAAAATTAAGTCCAAAATCAGATGAAGCCCAATGTTTCTTGGAAAAGAAAACATGCAGCCCAATTTCTGTTATAGAAAACTACTGGCTCTCGCTCCTTGCGTGCTCTCCTAGATTTAATTGCTCTCTTCGATTTAGTGATAAGTTACTTTAACTAATTATTTTGCCGATCTAATGAAATTCAGGCAATTCACGTTAGAATTAATTCACAAGTTTACTTTGAACCCATAAAGTTGCGCACCTTCTTCACTATTAAGCCAACTTCTTGAATTATTCTTCCTATTTTTAATTATGATTCAAGTAATTGATTAATTTTTTAAGAATTTTTGTATTATTGGAATATACAAATAATTAATTGTGTCTGTTGAGCTTTCAGATGATTTGATAGTAGATTAGTGATTACGAAAAGATGTTCAAATTCAGATCTCCTACTTTGTTAACGTCCATGATCCTTCTCATCTAAAATTACATATTCTAACAGTAACATTACAAAAATTACACATTATTCAGCTCTAAAATAGGTAATCACGTTGCTATCATTATCCCCTTAATGAAATTATAAATATCATTGATTGGTCATTGGTCATTGGTATAGAAATGTTTAAAATTTTAAAGCAAATTTGATCAAGACACTTTGTAGCCATAAATTTTGATTATCGTTTAAATATTTTTAATCATTTTCGTTTTATAATTAAAACATAGAGACTACTGCAATTTTTATTCCTCTTCTTTGGGAAGTGAGAAAAGAAACAGAAAAACACAGAATGGATAGAATAGAAAGGAAAATGCTTTGAACGGCACAACAGACAGTTTCAACTGAAGCTCATATGTAATCTAAAGTCTAAACAGATAGGAGAGGGTTGATTTGTGGGAAGGTAGGAATAGTATAATTTGCAAGATCTGGAAGGAAAGAAATCTTAACAAACTGATACAGTTCTCCAGATTGTTGGATTAATTATTTATACTAATGTAAAAAACTGACCAAATACATATGTGAAACCTATCATCATAGGCGAAATAATATATTTGATTTAGATATTGTCAGCTTTGTCTGGACCAGATTACATTCACTTCAACTAATATTCTTTCCGGACAACTTTTTCCTAAGGTATATTGGGGTAACATATTTTGACCAATATGATATACTTCTTAACTCTTAAGTTATGATCATGCATACCCAAATATAGCATTATAGGATGATCTCATTGATCATTCTTATACCACTAGTCACCTAGAGGGGACCAGAGAGAGGTAGCACTATTCTTTCTGAATGTTTTCTCAAAGTAATCAATTAATTTCTGGAGTGTTGTAATTTATATATCTTCGTGTTAAGAGTGTCAATTTCTCGAACAACAGAAACTTGATGCTTGAGATCTGCTCTTAGTTTGTTATTTTATGGACAATTGACCACTAATTGGATGAGCTAGCCATCATGAAGTTTTAATGATAAGTGACTAGTTACTCCCATGTGCCCTCTCGATTATCAAATTTGTTATGTGGTATTTTCTGGGAGTAGCTAGCCACTGATAAAGCCTTCATGATAGTCACTTCCTAGTGAAATTCCTGGACCATGTATAATGTCAATTTGCTCTTATTTTGAACACATTCTTGCGAACTTGTTTCTGGTGTTCACAACTGGAGGTTATTATTTGAGGTTGAGGCCATTGATCTCATTGATCAACAAACAACCTTTTCTAGGATGCACAATTGATGAGATTTTAAGATGGTGACTTTGTCCATTAGATGCACGCGTGCTCATTGCCCACTCTAATGGGAAAGCATTTGTCTCATTAAGGTACTAGACTACTATAGCATAGAAAGCAATACATTTTGAATTGTTTTTGTTAGGTATAGCTTTCCACTGTCTTATGGTTTCTTTTCATGGAGATGGTCCCAGACGAATTTTTCTGCAGCCTTTGCTTAAACACTATGGAAGGTTTACTGCAAAAGCTGGATATAAATGGTGAGAAAAAAAAAGTTTCTGGTAAAAGAAATTGTGAATAATTGTGTTGGTGGGCAATAGATGATTTTTTCTGTGGATGAATAATGTCATGTGTGAGAAGAAAAAGCACACTTGCATGAGTCATTAAGTTAGTAAATCTCTCTCTGACATCTTAGAAAGTGTTAGTTGATTCAACAGATAAATTTTTTATTGTATTTATGAGTGTCGTTATTTCAAAATAATGTGGTTTCATTTATAGGGAAATCTCTGAACAACAAAACCAGGATATGCCGATGTCGGCTCTGGTTTGGAGAATGAGCTATTTGGGTATTAACAGAGCAACATGTAGTACAGAAAGAAGACATGGCAAAGAGGGAAAGCTTTGTCTGCATGTAAAGAATAAATAAAGCAGATGTTGGAATTGGCATGGTATCCATCTCAAATTGGGCCCTGTGGTCCATTAATCTGCCATAATTGTTTTTTCTATAAAAGATGTCTCTATTTGTAGGCCCATACTAGCGCGTGCGCATCGGAAGTGAAGCGCGAGTGGTATATCCAACTATAACATGTTTTCTTTTCCTCTTTCTTTAGTTGGCTTGAGTTTCACTTCTCCACCCCTGGATGCCTTATCTCTTCTCCCTCTAATAATACTTGCTCTCCCAAATATAGAGGCTAGGTCTCTTGGCAAAGAAAAAGGAGTGAGGCTAGGTGGCTTTGTACAAAAGCAATTCTTTTTTTTTTCTTTGGTAATACTTCATCTAAATTTGAATGGAATAAATTTATTTAATTTTGAAATGTCAATGTCTTTCTGTTCAAAATGACATCGATGATAATTGTATAAGATTCAGCAAAATAGATGTCTTAGATTTAAATTTTAATAACTAATTTGCAAATATGTTTATCATCATCAATCCCTTTTGTTTTTATTTTCTATTAAGCACAAAATAAGGAAGAATAGTAATCAATATGCTTAGGTACCAATTTTATTTTATTTTTCCCTGAGAAAAGAAGTACCATTTAGAACAGTTAGAGGGTTTTTATAAATATACCCAAATTTTGTGTAATTTATCCATTGTTGATCATTTGTTTGTTAATCCTTAAGAGAGTTGGTTGTATCCACTGACTTCAAACAAGACCCGTGAACTTACTGTGAGGATACTTGAGTGAGTAAGATAGGGTTTAAGACAACTAAAAGCTATCTACCCTCAAATTTTTGTACCCAAAAGAAAAAAGAAAAAAGAAAAAAGAAAAAAAAAAAAAAAAACACTTGACAGTCACATGTTGTGATTTTGAAACTTGTACAAAACTATTGGATATGTTTAGATGTAGTTAATTGAATTTAAAAATTATATTGTCTAATTTTAATTTTTTTTAATTTGCATACTTAAGGATTGAAATTAGAATTTTTAGTTTAATTTCAAGAAATTAAAAAACAATTAGAAGATATTTTTTTCATTTCTTATGTATAGACCCTAAAAGTTTCAATGTTAAATATTTTTTATCCTAAACTATACAACAATTATTGTTGGCATATCATGTTATACCACCGGCAATCTTTTACACCCGTCACTAGCCATGATCAACTCGTCAAATAAGACGATGATCACCATTGTCAGAATTTTTCGAAGGCAATAATCATTATTGCGGACCACTTACACAAGATATAAATATTGTCGTGACCTACTAAAGACAAGGACAAACACTATCCAAACCTGTCAGAGATGACAGCAACTACCATCATTAGGACACGATATAAGACGACAACTTTTCCCCATTAGGACTCGTAATTACGACAACTACCACCATCATAACTCTTTAGACACGAGGAAAATCTCCACCGTTGTAATCCACTAGAGATGATAACAACCACTCCTGTGTCATGACCCATTAGAGGCAAACAATTCCCATAAAAGATCACAAGAGACGACAATCATCGTTACAATTCTTAACAAAAATGACAACAACAACTATTAAAACCCTCTAAAGATGGTGAAAACAACCATTGAGACTTACCAGAGATGAAGACCAAGTGCTTGAAACATAATTTTGATATTGTAATGTGTTCCAAACATATAAATTGTAATCCTAACCAATTCAAATTATAAGAGAAGTGAAATTGATTTTATAATTTTAACTTCAATCTAATTTCATTTATTAAAGCAAGCATTAGAAATTTTAGAATATAGAAGTAGTCTTGAGACTACGAAGCAACACAATGTTGATCCTGTACCGCTATATAAAACTGATATGTAACATAAAACTTATGAATGTAACAATCTGTCATTAGATAAAATTGTTTTCTTCGTCCTTTAAAAACAATGGTGTGCTTAATTTGATTATATATATAATGAAAAAATTTCTTAATTATTAACTTGATCACTTTGTCAAAATATTTTTATTGTTTCTCTTGGATCTCCTAGATACTAAGAAAAGAAAGGTGTCGTTAGGTCAAGAAGTCATTGGCATTGTTGGTTATCCTTCAAATATGAAAAATGTAATTTTTTTTTTTTTTTTTTTGGGTTGAATGGAAAAAGAAAGAAACAATAAAACAAATTACAAGTAATCTATGGCAATCTTTAGTTGCCAGGCTATGCTAGCATTATCTGCTTCCAAAATCACCCTAAGAGGAGGGGGAACATTTATCTAGTCAAAGGAGCTCTCTCCTTGTTCTAAGGCCATATTTGCTAAACAATAAGGTGCTCGATTTCCTTCTCTGTAAACAAGATTTACTTTAACCTCCCAATCCATAGCAACAACCTACGGATATCATGAATTAGAGGCATATCCACATTCAGCTTGCTAGTATCCTTGTCAATCATTTGTATTGCAATTATCGAGTCAACTTCCACCATAACCTTCCCAAATCCTCTATCTTGAGCAACTATGAGACCTAGCCTCAAAGCCCATAACTCGACTTTAGCGGAACTACACCAACCTATATTTTTACCAAAACCAAATAGCCAATTACCCTAGCTATTCCAAATGACCTCAGTAGCAACAACTATAACTAGATTACCTCTATAGGCACTGTCGATGTTAAGCTTGACCCAGTGTTCCGACGGGGTTATCCAATGAATCCAAGTAGTAGTTGACAAATGAGTCGGAGAGAATATTCTATTAAGTTCTATAGCCGCGTCAATTTCATTATTTTCTCTCACGATAATCTCTTTATGAGAGCTAGGCTAACCGCATCTTCTTAAATAATGCAAATATTACGCCACTTCCATAAATGCCAACAGGTA
Source organism: Quillaja saponaria (assembly GCA_029379385.1). Taxonomy (NCBI): domain Eukaryota; kingdom Viridiplantae; phylum Streptophyta; class Magnoliopsida; order Fabales; family Quillajaceae; genus Quillaja; species Quillaja saponaria. The sequence continues at coordinate 2,665,460 of CM055611.1, forward strand.
AGCCTAAAAATAGTAGGCCAATGGTGTCCCACATTCTGTGTAGTAAGATTCCTTGTGAACCAATCATCAATAGGATCTGTGACAAAATTTGGAATTATTCTTCGAGAGAGCATAAGAGTCCACACACCCCTTGCTTGTGGACAATCCCTAATGACGTGCATGGATGTTTCTTCCATTGTCATGCAAACATTACATATTGGGCTCATTGTACCCATTTTATGAGCATGAGCAGAGTTGGTTAGTAACCCATTATGTGCAGTTAACAGCATGAAATGATGTATCCTAGTGGGCCCCCTTCATTTCCATATGGTCTTCCAAATTAACAACCCTTCCTTACTATTTTCATCCATAAGAAGGCTATGAGCCGATTTCATTGAGAACATCCCATTAGAAGCCCATCCCTATGCTAAGCATTCCTTTTTGAATTAAAGAGAAGTCGTAATAGAGCATTAATACGTAAACAAACTTCAATAAGAAGCACCACCTCTAACTTAGTAAAATCCCGGTCCCCTAACTCAGTCACATAATCATTGACTTTCTCATGTATGTTTACAACTTATGTAGCTTCAGAAGCTTGAGATATAAGAGGACTCGAATCCGGGACCCATATATATATCCAAAAGTTAATGCTACCCCAGACTCCACAACCCATCTAGTTCCATAAAGGAGATCTGGCCAAAGCCTACAAATGAACTTCAATAAAGTCGAATCCGTAGCTTGGTGTCACAATCCAAGCTTGTCCAGTGCATGTCGCACATGGCCGCTTGCCTTGTGATGGGCACATTGTGGGTAGCTAGGCATATTTCATGACATGGTGTCATTTTTTGTAAATAGGTAGCCAGGGGTAGTTGGGCAACTGGGAAATATGATGTTCCCTCCTGCCAGAGGGACTATGGCTCAGAAAGCTCTTTAGGAGAGGTGTATATGTGAGAAAAATCAAAGTTGTACACGAGCTTGTAGGATGAGTGTCAAAGGCCTTGGTGTTGCTTGTAACTCCCCCTACACCAAGCCATTTGCCTATGTCGTAGCCATGTCGAGGACATGTCGTTCACATTTTGATAGCATTGTAATTTGATTGTTTTTCAATTAATGAGAAGTTGAAGCCTTTTCTTGCAAACTATATTGTATTTGCTTTCTTGCTACATTTTACTTACATCGTTGCGCACTAGCCTTGCGGGTTGACACCCGAGAGGCATTGGAGAAGCTGACTTGCTACCCACGAGGGGTTAGCAAGTACTACATAGACGTCTTTGCGTGCTAGCAAAATCGGCTCGTGACAGTTAGTATCAGAGCTACGTTCCAAACAGCTGAGGAAGTAGCAGTTGGTTATTGTCATGATGAAGGGAATGACGAATCAACAAAAGTTCGATTGGATTAACTCACAGATGGGCAAGCTTGCTGGAGTGTCTAACTCCATGATAGAGATACGGGTATTGTTGAAAGAGTTTGACATACCCGGATTGATTGAAAAGGTGACTACCCTTGAAGGACTTGTCAGTCGTGTGCGGGCACTCGAGAGGCATAAGAATGTCCATGGCACAGGTGACAATGCTGCTGGGTTCGAGGAGCAAGTTAGTAGTATCGACCAAGCCCTAGCACAACTAAGGGGTGCAGTCCACACCATGTGGGGTGAATTTTTGGAGGACATGGCCATCATGAAAGATGAACTTGGTGAGCTAAACACCAAGGTCAACATCATCATGAAAGCGGTGGGTAATGACAACCACAACCCGTATACTGAGGGTGTGGGGCAACATCAAATGAAAGTTCCTGAATCTCGGGCTTTTGGAGAGGAACGAGATGCAAAGGAGTTGGAAAACTTTCTATTTGACATGGAACAGTACTTTCGAGCAATGAAAATGGATTCGAAAGAAGCAAAGGTGACAATAGCTACTATGTACCTTTATGAAGATGTGAAACTCTGGTGGAGGACAAAGTATGTTGACATACAAGATGGTAGATGTGTAATTGACACCTGGGAAGATTTGAGGTGAGAACTGAAGGCCCAATTCTTTCCAGAGAATGTCAAGTACATCGCTCGATGCAACTTAAGAGAGTTGAAACAGACGGGGACTATTCGTGAGTATGTGAAGAAATTTACGGGGCTAATGTTAGACATTCGTGACATGTTAGAAAAGGATAAGATGTTCTATTTCCTTGAAGGGTTAAAGCCATGGGCGAGGGCTAAATTTCAACGACAGCTGGTCCAGGATTTTGCCACAGCTCAAGCAACAGTCGAGTGCTTGACAGACTACGCTCTTGAAAGCTCTGCTAGTAAGAAACCACAACAATATTTTAGTGGAGGCAATGGCGGACAGTTTGCTAAGCCAGGAAAGAGCAAAAGCGGGGGAGGGGATCAGAGGAAACCTTCCTACCCCACCAACAATCCTCAGTCGTCACGGGGTCTACCTCAACCTCCAAACTAAGGATAATCTCTTGCTACTTGTGTAATGGACTGCCTAGAGTTGCGGAGTGTCCACAGAAAACTGCACTCAATGATTTGCAAGCTTTGGTTCGTAAAGCACCTCAAAGTCATGCTAATGAGAATGAGGATGAGGACGAGTCTAATGAAGAGCAACCCAGGATTTGGGCATTACAGTTTATTGGGGCACTCAAGAAGCATGCTGAGAGTTCTAAAAAGAGTGGGGATAAAGGTCTTATGTTTGTGAAGGGCCGTCTTGGTGGGAAGCCAGCTACGAGTGTCATGCTGGACACTGAGGCTACCCATAACTTTGTTTATAAAACGGAGGCCAAGAAGCTAGGCCTAAAGTTGGGGAAGGACTCAGGCTAGATGAAAGATGTGAATTCTAAATCCTTGCCTGCTGCAGGGCAAGCCAAGCAAGTGTCTGTAAAGCTTGGGACATAGGAAGGCCGTGTCAATTTTGTGGTGGCCAAGAATAATGACTTTGATGTTGTCCTCGAGATGGAGTTCATGCTTAGCCACAGAACAATTCCAATCCCTGCTGCTAGTTCTCTTATGATAATGGGAGAGCAGCCAGCCATGGTGCCAACAGTGATTAAACAACTTGGTGAGACCAAGCATCTGTCGACACTTCAATTCAAGAAGGGCTTGAAGCGACATGAACCTACTTTTGTGGCGGTACCCTTGGTTACTGAGGATCAAGGGGATGGAGAGCCAGTGCTGCTAGCCATAATGGAGTTTTGAAGGAATATGAATTAGTCATGCCCTACAACCTTCCACAAACCTTGCCGTCACGCAGGGGTATTGATCATGAGATTGAACTGGTGCCAGGCATTAAGCCACCCGTAAAGCCTCCTTACAGGATGGCACCACCTGAGTTAGGCTGAGCTCAAAAAATAGCTGAATGAACTACTAGAGTCGAGGTTCATAAGACCTTCAAAGGCACCGTTTGGAGCACCGGTGTTGTTTCAGAAGAAGCAAGATGGGAGCCTGCGAATGTGTGTTGATTATCAGGCACTCAACAAGGTCACAGTGGGGAACAATAATCCTATACCTCTCATTTGCTGATCTTTTTGACTAACTGAGTGGTGCCAAGTACTTCATAAAGCTGGACTTCAGGTTCGGGTATTACCAAGTTTGAATTGCTGAGGGGGACGATCCGAAGATGACTTGTGTCACTCGATATGGTGCATTTGAGTTCTTGGTGATGCCATTTGGGTTAACGAATGCACCAGCCACATTTTGCACTCTCATGAATCAAGTTTTCCCTAGTACTTAGACAAGTTTGTCGTGGTTTACTTGGATGATATTGTGATCTATAGCTCCACTTTGGAAGATCACAAAAAGCACTTGCAACTAGTTTTCGACAGGCTGAGAGAGAATCAGTTGTTCATGAAAATGGAGAAGTGTTCTTTAGCGCATAAGCGGATCAAGTTTCTTGGCCACATTATTGAGCAAGGTCGTGTCCGAATGGATTTAGGCAAGGTGAAAGCCATCCAAGAGTGGAAGACTTGCACTATCGTGACTAAACTGCGCTCTTTCCTTTGTTTAACAAATTACTATCAGGCGATTTGTTGAAGGCTATTCAAGGAGAGCTGTGCCCCTTACAGAGTTATTGAAGAAGGGCACAGTTTGGCATTGGGATGATCCATGTCAAACTGCATTTGAAGACATGAAGTTGGCTATGATTAATGATCCTTGTTTTAGCCTTGCCAGATATCTCGAACCCTTTTGAAGTTCAGACTGATACATCTGATTATGCCCTTGAGGGAGTCTTGCTTCAAGAGAATCATTGTGTTGCTTATGAGAGTCATAAGTTATCACAAGCAGAGATGAGGTATACAGCTCAAGAGAAGGAGATGCTTGCTGTTATTCATTACTTGGGGGTGTGGAGACATTACTTGTTGGGGTTAAAGTTCATTATGAAGAACACAACTGAAGTTGACACCTAAAGAGGGTCGTTTCCATGAGTTTATAGCAGAGTTCGATTTTGAGTTTGAGCACAAGGCGGGGAAAAGTAATCCGGCAGCTGATGCCCTTAGTCACAAGGCTGAGCTTGCGGCAATAACCTATATAGCACATATATCGGCTAGTCGTGTTGCTACTTCAATGCGAAAGCGCATTCGAGAGAACTTGGATAAGGATCCAGTTGCTCAAGCTATCATAGACCTAGCCAAAGAAGGGAAAACTCATCAATTCTAGGTGAAGGATGGACTACTATTGGCGAAGGGAAGTCGATTGTTCGTTCCCAAAGCAGGGGACCTGAGAAGGACGCTCATGAAGGAGTGTCATGACACTTTGTGGGTCAGTCACCCGAGTTGGCAGAAAACTTATGCCTTTATGAAACAGGGGTATTACTGGCCTCAGATGAGAGAGGATGCAGTTAACTACTTCAAAACGTGTCTTATCTGCCAGCAAGACAAAGTTGAGTGGAAGAAGATTGCTGGGCTACTAGAGCTGCTGCAGGTGCCGACTCGTCCATGGGCAAAATGTGTCTCTGGACTTCATCATCAGTCTTTTAAGAGTGGAAGATTTATCTACTATCTTGGTGGTAGTGGATCAGGTTTTCGAAATATGCCACTATTCATCCCGACACCAAAATATTGCTCGGCAGAAGACACAACACAATTGTTCTTTAAATATGTTGTCAAATATTGGAGTGTGCCCAAGAACATTGTCAGTGATCGAGATAGCAGGTTTACAGGGACTTTCTGGTTTGAATTATTCAACCTACTAGGTTCACAACTTAACATCTCATCTAGCTATCATCCACAAACTAATGGCCAGACTGAAGAGATTCAATGGCATGCTTGAGGAATATTTGTGCCATTTTGCTAGTGTCAACCAGAGGATTGGCCAAAGCTACTAGACACTGTTCAGTTTTGCTTTAATGCTCAGAAAAGTTCTGTGACAACTTGAAGTCATTTTGAGATTGTTACAGGGCAGCAGCCACTCCTACCACACACACTTGATGGGCCTTATATAGGAAAAAATCCTAAAGCACATCACTTTACTGAAGACTGGAAGCAGAACATTGAAATTGCCAGAGCATACTTAAAAATAGCTTCTAAGAGAATGAAGAAATGGGTAGACAAGGGACGTTGACAGCTGGAGTTCAAAGTTGGAGATCTTATGATGGTTAAGCTCATAAAGGAACAACTAAAGGGACTTAGAGGGCAGGATCACAAGCTTATTCATAAGTATGAAGGTCCACTTCCACTTGTTTCTAAGGTTGGGAAAGTTGTCTACAAGATCGACCTTTCGCCCTAGATGAAGATACACATTGTGATTCATGTTTCCAACCTGAAGTCGTATCATCCTGATCTAGAAGATCCAACACGTAACCAGTTAATCAGGCCAGCAGTTAACCTCAAGAAGCCACCAAGCAGAATAGCAGAGGAGATTCTAGCAGAAAGAAGAGTGGTTATCAGAAGATGAAGAAATCAGTTAGGAGAAAGCTGAAGATTTGTCAGAGTTCCAGCAGAAGATTGAAGACTTTCAAGCAGCTGAGTCAACGAGGACGTCGACCAGTTAAGTGGGAGAGAATGTCACAATCCAAGCTTGTCCAATGCATGTCGCACATGGCCGCTTGCTTTGTGATGGGCACATTGTGGGTAGCTAGGCATATGTCATGTCATTGTGGCATTTTTGTAAATAGGTAGCCAGGGGTAGTCGGGCAACTGGGAAATATGATGGTCCCTATTGCCAGCGTAGAAAGCTTTTTAGGAGGGGGGTGTATATGTGAGAAAATTCAAAATTATACACGAGCTTGTCAAATGAGTGTCAAAGGCCTTGGTGTTACTTGTAACTCCCTTTTTACCAAGCCATTTGCCTATGTCGGAGCTATGTCAAGGACATGTCGTTCGCATTTTGATAGCATTGTAATTTGATCATTTTTCAATTAATGAAAAGTTAAAGCCTTTACTTGTAAACTGTGTTGTATTTGCTTTCTTGCTACATTTTACTTACATCGTTGAGCACTAGCCTTGCGGGTTGACACCCAAGGGGCAATGGAGAAGCTGACTTGCTACCTACAAGAGTTAGCAAGTGCTACTTAGGCGTCTTTGCATGCTAGCAAAGTCAACCCGTCACACTTGGGCATGCATGGGCTGAAGCATATCATTCCATTTTCACATACTTTGCATGCAAAAGTTATGACCAAAGGCTTTCTCTATCTCTAAGAACACCCTATCCTAATTTCATGGTAAATGTCTTATTCATAAGTTTGATACTTTTTAGACCGAGGCCACTATGTTCCTTGCGTTTGATAATAGTATCCCTTCTCATAGTGTGAAAGTTATGTTTCTTATCAACTTCACCCCATAAAAAACGATGACTAACCTTGTCAATTTCATCGCACACACCCATAAGAATTGTGGTGGATTGCATCATGTAGAAAGGAATAAATTGGACGATTGATTGCCCCAAGACTGGTTGACCTGCAATAGAGAGAGAAGCCGCTTTCCATCCTATCAACCGGCTCTTTACTTTATCAATAATATATCTATAATGTTTGTTAGGAGTTCTACCATGAATAAGAGGAACTCCAAGATACCTGCCAATATCATTAGTTTGCTTAAACCCCAACAAAAGTTCTATGGTTCTCCTTACACTGCTTTTGACTATTTGAATATAGAAAAATCTTGATTTTTCCAAGCTCACCTTCCACCCTGAAGCCTCCTCAAAATCTTGAAGAATATCTCCTATAATCAAAGCCTGCTCTGGCGTAGCTTTAAAGAAAAGTATAAGGTCATCAGTAAACATTAAGTGAGAAATGCTTGGACCATTCCAACCAATTTGAATTGCTTTCCACAATCCTTTATGGACCTTGCTACTAATCAAGTGACTGAAATGCTCCATCACAAGACAAAAATATATGGTGACAATGGATCTCCCTGACGAATACCTTTTTAGGTTGTAAACTGGTATGTGATTTTAACATTCCACTGAAAAATCATAGAGCTTATACAAGCCATGACAAGATTTATAAAATAGTCATCAAAACCTATGAGCAATAAGGTTTCTCATATGAAATTCCAGTTTAGATGGTCACAAGCCTTTTCTAGATTAATTTTGATTGCCACAAATTGGTTTTTCCTTTTCATTAGTCTCATTGAATGGAGAATGTCTTGAGTGATGATAATGTTGTCTTAAATCCTCCTTCCAGGAACGAAACTCACTTGATTAGGGGCTATCAATTTATTCATCACAATTTTCAACCAGTTTACCAAGATTTTTGGAAGGATCTTGTAAGTGACATTACACAAGCTAATAGGTCTAAATTGAGTCATTGTTACTGGATTGTCCACTTTTGGAATTAAAGTAACGTATGTACTATTCATTCTGCCAATGGTATTCTTATTGAGCATGCAATCCTAATCATTTGATAATTGAATCCCCAGCCAAATTCCATAGGGATTAGTAAAAAATGGCTTAGAACCTATCAGTGCCTGGAGCCTTAAGGGATGCATGGAGAACACTGTCTACCTTACTTCCTCCAAGCTGGCTAATTTCGAAAAGTGTATTCTATCCGTTGTGTCTAAAGGAGGAAACTTAACTTCTGTTATCAGGTTGCCTCAAATAGGAGTTTCTTTTGCAAAGAGATTCTTATAATACTCTGTGGCCAGAGTTTTTAGTTTGTCCACATCTTCCACCCATTCCTCATTACAATCCTTAAGCATTACAACATTGTTTCTTCACCTTCTATTAGGAGTTGTAGTGTGGAAGTACTTCGTGTTTCGATCCCCAAACATAATCCATTTGCTCCTCGCTTTTTGGAATCACATAACTTCCTATTGATAAAGAATATCCATTAGCTCCATATGGATAGAATTTTCTAATTGACTTAGGGAGTGGAAGTGACCTTGTTGGAGGTCAGTTGGACACCTTGGAGTCTTGCAAGAGCCTACTTTTTTCTATTTTCCAAATGCCTGAAGACTTTCTGGTTCCATTGTTGCAACAGTTGAATGATATTGGCTAAATTAGTAATTAAATCAACGTTCATATTCTAGCAAGCATATAAGAAGTTGGAAAATTCTTGGTGTGCGATCCATATGGCCTCAAAATGGAAGGGTTTTTGAGATAGAGGAGAGAGCCTTAAAGTGTTTATTAAAAAGAGGTGATGATCAGATTTTATCCTGTGAAAGACTTTAAAAACCATTTTGAAAAAATGGTTAACCCACTTGTTAGCAAGGGCATGATCCAGTCTCTTATACACTCTTCTATAACTTCCTCTTTGAGCTCATTTCCAAGTATACTTTGGATTTTTTGCACCAAGGTCTATTAATTGACAATTGACAATTCAATTACCCATCTGAGTGCCCCTCACACTATTGTAGAAAGTACATCCTTCTTTTCATCACTTGTGACAATATCATTAAAATCTGCCAATATGCACCAAGCTTCGTTAATACCTCTTGAAATGTTAAGGAGTTCATGCCAACATTCTTTTTTAATATCGACTCTTGGGTTTGCATAAATGGCTGTTAAAAACCATTTGAAGGAACCACGCTCATGGATTTGACAATAGGTAAATTGTGGATGCATTTCTAAATCTAAAGATCAACTTGGCCTTTGTTCCATAAAATCCAAATATCTCCAAAATAGCCTACTACATCCTCAATATGCAAATTATCATATCCCAACTTCGCAACAACCTTTCTTACTTTCTTACTACTAATCCATGGTTCTTTAATTACCAGAATTTCAAGCTTTTGCATTTGCAACATATTCTTCATTACTCTAGTGAAGCTCACACAAGCAACTCCATGATAATTCCATGACATGATACGTATAAAATACATTGGTTTAAAAGGGCAATCATAGTTGGGACATATCCACCGAGGTTGTGTCACCTCTTTCAGTGGTTCCCATAATTGTATCTCCATATCTATCTTTTGGCTCTTCCTCAATATTGATTCCATAGTCTTGGGCTCCTTCATGTTTCCATCCAGAGGCACTAGTAGGTGGATGCCAATATCATCCTTTGTTTTAAGTTGAAGTTTGCTGTTATGATAAGGGGTAAGGGACTTGACACACCTTCAGGGTAAGTAGAACTAACGTGAGTTTTGATGCTGGTCTGGGAATGTATGTGTTCTACTTGTTTGGAAATATCATTGGGCTCACTAGAATTACCAGCTTGAGATAGTAATAAGAGGGGCTTAGTGGGCATAAAGCCCATTGATTTTTGGCCATGATGAGTAGATCCTGGCTCCTGATGATTAGGTGATAAGGCACCTTATTTGTTTTGAGAGTCATCTCCTATAATTAAGTACTGCTCATTTGTTTCAATCATAGATATCTCCTTTCTTAGATTTTGTACTCTACACTCATGGTTTTTAATGCCCATTGGACTATGTCCTCTAATCTCTATCATTTGCAGGTTATTTTCTAAAAATTTATCCCTTGATGTGCATTTAAAATTTCAAAACAAAAGCCACTATGATACGAATCCATGGTAATACGCATATTTTTCTCAATTGCCTTAACTTGCTGACCTTCCTCCCTGACCACATGCCCTGAATTACTACCCTTGAAACCATCCTGAGATTTAGGGTTTAAGGGAGTATCTCCAAACCTGTTCATGCGCCGCCCCTTTTTTACGATCATCTAGTCCCCATACTTCGTCTTTATGTTTGACATCGGTGTTGTCTTCCCAGCTCAACGTCTTCTATGAGGACTCTTGCTATCATTTTGACTGCCCTATCTTTGGGATTTACTTTGTCCAAGTGAGGACATCCTTCTTTTGCATGGCCATATCTCTCACACTGAAAGCATACCAAGTGAAAGCCTTCATATTCCATGAATCAAGTTTGCTTTCTCAGACTATAACAAGACACTATAGGTTTGGAAATGTCAATTTCAATGCATATTTTTGCAAAATTGCCTCTATCGGCTTTGCTTGTTGTGTCATTGCACTTGATAGGCTTCCCAATCTTTTGAGCCAATTTCATTAGGAATTGATTATCGTGGTATTCTATAGGTAAACCTGCAAAACAAACCTAAGTAGAAAGATTTCCAGTCCTGGTTGTATTAGGGTCAAAATTCAAGAATTAACCATAGTCCAACCATTGAAAACTGCATTCATATCTTCTTTCTTCAAGAATCTTATCAGAAAAAACTCGTTCCCAATATCGATTACCTTCAAGACTTCTTTTGGTTTCCAGATTTGTTATAGCTTATATAAAAAGTTATACCCTATCTTCTTGCCTAGAAGTTTGACAATAAGGGACGTTTTCTATGGTTTCCTTATCCTTTGTTTTTTTGCTTGCTAGAGTGTGATCACAAGGCATTCCTCACTATCTATATATAGCTCATCCTCCGGGTCATCCTCACTATCAGTGTCAATGTCTTCAGCCATGTCTTCTACTTCTTCCTGTTGTACCTAATCAGTGCTTGACTCCATTACTCTGAGGATAGTTTCTTTATAAGATAGCTGTCGTCGATCACTTTCCTCCCCTACTCCTGTGATTCCACTCTGGATACTTACTACCCCTTCCCCCATCTTGACCTTCTTTTTACTTCTTTGGACGATATCCTCCTCTTCTGAAGATCATCCTCCCTCTCCCCTTTCTCCTCTACTTTCACCATTGTTCTCTATAACTTTCTGTCAATTTACTCTTGAAAAATGTACATTTTGATTTGTTGACCACCTTGAAAGGAAATGATCTTTACAGAATACAACATTTCTTTTAATAATTTTTCCTTGATTTTCTCAAAATCTCATATGCAATAAAAATAAATAAAAAGGTAAAAATGGTGAAATGCATTTTACCTCCACAAAACTACCACCTATTTTGCAATGGCCCCCTATGAATTGTCAAATTCGGCACATAACCTCTTTATTTGAGTCATAATTAGTAAATAGCCCCCAATTATCTAATTTTTTTTATTAAATCTAAAAAATTAATTCAAAATATACTAAACTATCATTGTTATATATATTTTTTTTAATGTCTTTTCTATTTTTACATTTTTTTTTTCTATCAAATTGAGCACTTTATGTTTTTGTTGTTGTTGTTTTTTTTTTTTTTTTAACATATTGATAATTTATATTTCAACTTATATATACTAAATTTGATCAATATAGATAGTACAATTATTAAAAAAGAAAATAGAGAGAGAAAAAAGACATTAGAAAACTTATAATAATGATACTTTATTTATTATTTATTTATAGTTAATTTGTTAGATTTAATAGATAATTTGGATGGAATAAGGATTATTTTTCAATTATGAATGAAATAAAAGGGTTATAAGCCTAATTTGATTGTTTATTTTTTGTATCATAAGAGATGATGTTAATAACTTCAAAATTATGGACAGATGGATCAAATTGATGAGAAATTATTTTCTTTTTAATTCTAAATTAATCAAATCAATGTCAAAATTTATAGTACACTTATCTTTTATCATAATAAAAAAACACAGATTTTTTTGTCTAAATTAAATTATAAATGAGGTTCCCCAACATTTCTTCATTGATTTAAAAAAATGTTACCTCTCAGGTTCTCGTGTGTGATTGATTTCATTTCTTATCATTCATTTCCATCTGAATAAAATCTCTTCGCTATTTATGCAACAAATGAATTGTAAAAAAATGAGAAAAAATAGAAAAGAAAAAGAAATAACATGTGAATTAAGGAACCCCCAAAGAAATATTGTTTGAAAAGAGAAATAAAAATATTTTAATAATTAAATTCCATTATGTTGGACTTCTGGAGTCAAATACTATTTAAAATATGTAGCGTACACAGCTCACAAGAAGGGTACGTAACGTAATAAACACTTCTTGGAATGTGATGTTTCTAACACTTGAATTTATTGAAATTTTTAAATAGCAAATTGCAAAACCATTTAAATACACTATCAATAAAGCATAAACAAATTTATATATTTAGCTGCAAATTGCAAACTTTATTCAATTTTAAAATTAGAGTGTCATTCTTACCAAATATATATATATATATATATATATATATATATATTAGTGTGTCATGAATAATTAATATATTATATTTATGTTATAATTATTGTTGATGTCCAAATATATCCCACTATTTTATGCTTAAAAGTTGACCATGTATATTATTTATTGTTCAATAATTTTCATTATTAATAAAATAATATTTATCTCAATATGGTCTCCAAGTAAGTTGCAATGCAGATACATCAGCAACAGCAACAGCAACCATACATATATAATTGTTGATTTTCAAATCAAAGTTTCAGAAGTAGATATATAATAGAACTAAACTAGTATTAAAATGGATTCTAACTTTTCTATGTTCATTGTGTTATTTTCTTTATTCATTAAATAGTTTAAGTGGCTTAAACTAGTTGTGGTGGCAACACTTTAAGTATTTTTTTCATATTCATATGATCATAGCTAAACATGTGACGGAAAATCTTATCAACCCACTAATAATCATTTAAGCCACTAATTGTGTCTTATTTTAATCCTGCTTTCGTATTATTGAGTTATTAAAAATAATGACAATTTGATTCGTTGAGTTAGATCAAATATACAATATAATCAGATTTATTTTTCTATTCGATCTAATCAATATGCAAACCAAGTTTTATTTAGATCTAATTATGATTTATTAAATTAGGATGAATCTATTAATAAACATAAATTCATATTAAGATTGAAAGAAAGAGGCAATATAAACATAATTTGAATCGAATTGTATTATGTTTCTAATTTTTAAATTTATTAATTAGGTGTATCTAGACTAATTTACTAATTCTCACTTAATTATTTTTTAAGTCCGATCAGAAATGACATTAAAATAAAAAATTAAGAAAATATTATTCTACACAATATATCCAAAAAATTCAAATTTACAAAATCATTAAAGAGATGACACTTTGTTTATACCACCAAACAATCGATTTGTCAAGATCATGTCACTGTCGGACTCATTTGTCATACCTAGACCAAGTCATTGCCTAAGTGACAATAGTTTTTAGTAATAAAATAACATACGTGGAGTAGATTGTAACTCAAACGTGGACACCTTCGTTTTCAAAAGGCGGTTTGTCTTTATTAGTATATTGATGTATTTTCTAATATAAATTAGAATTATAATATATGTTCTTCTACTTATCACCAACAAAGACACGCATATCTACCTCCATTATTACTGTCCAAGTTCTTATAAAATTTAGATTAAAAAAAAAAAACAACAACTTGTAAACATTAATTAGCACATATATATTGAGTTTGCATGTCTTCGATTGGTACACTTCCTTTTCATATGTTGGCAAAAGGAAAAAAAATGGTATTTTTCCTGTTGATGTTATTGTTAGCTAGGGACCAGAATCTTAATCTAGTAGGTAATCATGTTAATTAACTAAATACCTAACTTAGATTTTATTTATTTATTATTTTTACCAATAGAGAATCAATTAATTAGGTCTATGCTAAAACCTACACAATATAATATGAGCCCACTCCCCTCCAATACATCTTTTCATCCAGTACCCTCAATTATAGTTTTAGATAAGTGCATACGTATTCCATTGAATTAGCCACTTAACAAAATTATCTTTTAATTTTTTTACAATAAAAGTATGATGACTTTTTGCAAGAAAGTACGTCTTCTTCATCACATAAATTTTTCAAGTGTTTTTTTTTTTTTTTTTTACTAATTTTGAATTCATTATTGAGTGAATTTGAATCTTCTCATGTTGCACATGAGTTATGTTACAGTAATAGAGATACTTATTCTTTCTAAAAATATATCTAATTCAAAAATATATTTAAATTTTGAAAAGAAATTCTACTTCTATCTAATTCGTTAATATATAATCAAATTATATTCTATTAAAATATGAGAGGATCTGAATGTTTCAGTGAATATTTGAGTCTTTGTATTATTATGTTCCTATAACCTTAAAAAGCATAGAGTGTTTTAGAGAACCTTGAAAACATGTGAGGTGGAAGGTGCTGGAGGGAGTAAATTTTAATAGAAAAATCAATGAAGAGCCTTGATTTCTAATATTACTTATTATCTTTTTACAAACCCAAAATTAATGGGTATTGAAAATTACCCCATCTTTACCCATTACAAAAACAAGAAAAAGAGCTCAATTTTCAACAATCTTTGAACTGCGTTGAGATACATAAGGAATTCTAATAAAAATTGAGAAAGAAAGGAAAAGAAAATCATGTGGATGATGAGAGAGAAAATGAGAGGGAGGGAGAAAGTAGAAAAACTTATTATTAGCCGCAGTTGTTCCTGCATGGTTTCTATAACTACCAATATATTTCACTTTTTGAGAGACTGAGAATTATATGAACTCGATCAATTTTCAGCTTATATTAGGTTAAATCTAAATCGTTAATTTAATATATTATACATGTCACTAAAAATATACTTGAAGATATTAGGTGAAAGGGTGTATTGGAGTGAGTTTAATCAATGTGTCAATGATAAATTGTATAATAATCACATATCTTATACAAACTCAAAGCTCTTATCAAACACAGCCGCTCTAGTCGAGCTTGAATTTTAGTTTAAATGGTATGTTTTCCATTCTCACACATACAAATCTCTCTCACAAACATATCATTGGAGTTTTCAACACTCACTTACTTCCTGTCACATGTATGAGGCTTGATTGTGCAATAAGTTCAAGTAGAGCGAAATTTTTATCATTATCATTCTGAAAAATATTATTAGCGACTGTTATATCATTTGCGTTCACTTATTGCGAGAGCAGCATCAAATTTGTCGCAAATAATCAATTTTTGGACATGATAATGATTATCTGCAACATTGTATCATTCAAATTTATAAATAAATAAATAAAAATAACAGCAAGTGTATTTTTTTTGGGTACCATTATAATTTATTTTTTCTTCTCGAACTCTCAATTAATAAACTAGTAGTGAGTATTCTTTGCCAGTGACCTTTTCGCATAGTGGCACATAGGGCTGTGCAAGTAACCCAGAAAAACCGAATATCCTAACCGAATCGGTAATTCGGTTCGGCTAAATTCGGGTATTTTTCTTATTCGGTTCGGTTCGGGTAGTTAAATTTAATACCCGTTATTTTCGGTTTGGTTACGGGTAGTGGAGTATAATGCAAACGGGTACCCGTGGTTACCCGAAAATCAAAATATATAATTTTTTTTGTTATTTTTAATGTATTGTTGTATTAATTTATATTTTTATATTTTTATTTGTGTTGAATATGTTAATATATTATGTTTTTTGTATTTTTCTTTTATAATAACTAATAAATTTAAAAAGTATGAGGTTCAAAAACAAAAAATATATTTTTTTAAAATTAATTTTAGTAAAATATTGATAAATTTCTGGTAACCGAATACCCGAACCGAACTAGTCATATTTTTTCGGTTCGGGTAAATTCGGGTAATAACTATTTTCGGTTCGGTTCGGTTCATAAATTTTATTACCCGAAAATTTCGGTTCGGTTCAAAAATTTATCATTACCCGGACTGAACCGACCCGTGCACACCCCTAGTGGCACATGCCTTTTCCTCCTCAATTGAATTTCCCTTCCTTCCCCTCCCTCGCTGACAAAAAAAGAAAGAAATATACATTAAAAAAAAAAAAAAAAAAGAGTGATTTTTCACTTGTGTACCTTTCATAAATTTCTCCTCAATAATTTTAGTTCATTAATTGTTCAGTTAAGAGCATGGTTTGCCATACTTCCTTGTGATTAACAACTTATTTTTCGATAAAAAAAAAAAAAAAAAGATTAAGTGAATTAGATTGACTTTAATTTCTTTTTCTTTTAACTATCAATATTAAAGTGTCAACTAATTAAGCTTTGACAAATTGATGTAGTAGTAGATGAAGTCTATAATTTTTATGAGTTTACATACTAACATAAACTTCTAAGTTTCCGAACAATTCAAATCTCAACAACCCCTTTGAAAGTCAAATGCTTATTGAATTTGGCAAAATAATCATTTAATTAATTTGCTTCATTATTATGTAATCATATTGTCAATCTCAATTAATTGAAACGTAGACTTTAATTAATTATTTGATTAAAATAAAAGTCAAACACAAGGATTTATATCTTTGTAACATTAATTATTATGCTTTTTGTAGAATTTATCTTCCGTTCTCTCTCTCTCTCTCTCCCCAAAACAACCTCAAAAAAGAAAAACAAGCCATAACTGAGCACATAAATTACAAGAAATTAATCTTGAAAATTCATTACTTAGTCTTTCAAAATACAGCTACAAAAATGATGTGTATATATATATATAGTGGTTAGTATATATTATATATATTACACATACTTATATTTAATCAACTTATATATCAATGGAACAAATCAAATCATCAAGCAACGACTGAAACTAATTAATTAAGCACTGTGTAATTGAATTTTGAAAGTTAATATATCCGTTGACATTTCATTTGGAATTAATAAGTTTTATACACACATCAAAATTGACAATTAATAAAGTCAACTCATTAATCTATATTAAAATAATCAACTCGATAGCATTCTTACTTCAAAGAGGTGAAAAAAGAAAAGTCAAATGTTTCTCTTTGGCTACAAAATTAATGAATGAATTAATTAGAAATTTTCAAGTAAGATTTTGTTACAAGAGGTCTCCTATATTGAGATCAGTTGTTACATTTTTGTTTTGAAGAATAGTAAGAGATGTACTATAATCCCTAGAAATCATTTATACTTTTTTTGGTTGTAGAAATTGTATATTTATCTTTAGTTAGAAAGTCATAATTTTTTATTTTTTTTTAACGGTCAAGTGTTTAGGCTAGTTTACATACATCTCTACTAATTATCATATTTTTTATTTATCAAAAACAAATCATCTTTTAAAAAGACTCGAATCTATAAAATTAATAAAAAGAACACATATTCTTATCACTAGAAACCGACTTTTTAGAGTAATAAGATCAAAGCTTTTTATATAATCACTTGTGATAAGCTTTCTCAAATGTAAAGTGTTATAACCATATTTATTGATGTATATAGAAATATAATATTGTTTTAAGCTCAAATAGAGGTTTTTCCTGTAGAAACTTAATATTTAAAACAACTTTAATTGTTTAATTAGTAAATTAAAAAAAAAATTCCTAGAAAAAAATTTAGTTAAGTAATATAGAATACAGGGAATCCCGAAGAACAAGATTCAATTCATCCCTGTCTCGGGAAAAAGGGCATATTCTATTTTGACGCGCTTTTAAGTTATGAACGGCATGCGCAGTTGTCCTCATGTATGTGGGCCCCGAATTCCACTTTGTTCTTCTATAGTTTTCTTTTCTTTTTTTTTTTGTATATAAGGAGGCATTTGGTATTGAAGTGACATAGATTCAAGTCTGCGATTGTTTGGAAGACAAAAAGCCACTCACTTACTCTTTTTCACTTTTCTGAGAAAATTTCATGGAGTCCAACGTATTTGAGCATTGTGAGATTCTGTGATTTGGAGCCAACTATATTTATTTAACTGTAGAGGTATGTATGTGAGTGAAACTCAAAGTAGTTTTAGGAAGGACTGTCTGTCTGTCTGTCTCTGTTTTGGTTGCTGAGAAAATGATGTCTAAGGTGGCACAATTCCCAGTTGTTATTTATTTCTTTGAAGAGTTTCATTTCCGTCAGATTTTCTCAGCACCCAGACAAAATATTTCTAGCAATTCATGCTTCAGGTCTTCATAGTTTTGATGTTAACTATAATTTTTGCAGGGGCAGCAATTCTATCTCGACCGTCTTTGTGATTCAAATTGAAGTGAATTTGTGATTTCCACTGTGAGTTAGTGTAATTTCGAGGATGGTTTGATCCAGATGGCGCAAAAATTGGAACTTTTGGTCGAATCTTGCCGCTTTTGACTTTTACAGGACGGCTATTTACGTTAATTTTCTCATAAATTTTCATCGGAGACAAGCTATGGGATTTTTGCTTCATGGTACAACAGGGCCACCGATTAAACGACGAGCCGGTTTGCGTATAAAACAAGCGGGTCGAGGTTCATACAGTGGCAGCTAGGGGTGGGTTTTTAGTGGTAATTTTATATGTGTGTGTTCTAGTTCTTCTATAACTTTGCCAAGTCCTGCAAAATCAGACAGATGGAAACTACTTCTCTATTGGAGTTATTGAAGAGTTTCTGTGACTATTCATGTTGGAATTACGCTGTGTTTTGGAAGCTTAATGATCATATTCCAGTGTAAGTTCTTGACTCTTTTTTGTCCTGCGTATTTGATTCTATCAAAAATATTTTAATGATATGTCTGGGTGGATATTGGGTAGCATTGTTATACTTTACTCATCAAGAATAAAGATCAAATTATGAAACTAAATGGTAGTCAACACGAGATCTTCTTACCAAGAACTACTGCTACTACTATATAAGGTTACTGCAAGGATTTTAATACTTATGTCTGTTCAAACTTCAAATTTCACTCACTCTAGTCGCTTTCGTTTCCCATAATTGCTTCCTTGGTTATGACTTATGAGGCAACTGTATGAGTCTTTCTGTACATGGATTTGGAAAATTGATTCTTTTAAGATAGGTTAACATGTTTATACATATTAAGTTCATGTACCTTGTAACTGGACAAGCCTTCTTGCTTTGATCTATGTTCTTGTTCAGTTCTCTATCCTAAAAGCCTTTTGTATGCTATCCTTCGGGGTCTGTTTCTTGTTAGATAAATACATAGAGTTATACCTTAAATTTATTGGTGTAAGTAATCCAAATAGAGATTTTGCAGACAAACTATGCAAGACATCATTGTAGATGATATATACTACTGAGTAGATAAATTACTCAAGTGGGATCAGTTACCGGTGTTGCCTATCTTGAATATGCTTGAGAAAGTAGTCTTTCAGAATAATAATTTGTCCACAGTTTGTGACATAGAATGATCAATCAGAGCTAGAGTTAAGATGTCTGGTATGAACAAATTGTTATTTCAGGACTTTGACATGGGAAGATGCATATTACAATTATCTAGACACGAATGTAGCTGTAGACACGATGTTAACTGACATGGAGTTTGATGGTGCGGAAAAGATATTTTCTTCAAGCTGTGAAGCTGCCATATATGATGTTGATTATTCAGTTCAACAACTTATGACCGAAATGTCATGTATTAAGTATACATTGCAAGAGGGGTAAAAACATATTGCTTGCATCTCTCCTTTCCTCTTCAATGAAATTATCAATGGAAATGGATATGCACACACATGAAATGATCTTAATATAGACTTGCCTTTCATTGTTCTATCAGGCTTGTAGGTAAAGTAGCATTTACAGGGGACCATTTCTGGGTTTGCTGCGACAATATTTTTACAAGCCAATTCAACACTGATGTAGTTCCTGAGGTAAAATCTGAAAACAAATTTGATATAGAAGGAAAATAATGATAGTTTTGTTTCTTGATCCTCACATCTGCCATCCCTTTCTTTGGCAGTATCCTTATGAATGGCTTCTTCAGTTTGCATCAGGTATCAAGGTAACTAGTCTCCTATTGATTATGAAAGTTAACTGATAACACTATATGAGGCCAAACTTCAGATTTATATATTTTGGATGATTTCAAAAGCATTGTGCAAGTTGTATACTAAATACACCAGACAACTTGGCTGAGACATGCCAGGCCTAGTTGCAATCTATGCTGCAGCTTTACAAATATCACGTCCAAATGTAAAGCAAGTTAATAGTCAATTTTTGTATGCAGACTATTGTGTTGATACCTGTTCTTCCAGATGGAGTTTTGCAATTTGGCTCATTTGAAGTGGTGCGTATTTAGTTACTTATTGAATCACTGGTCTAAGTAAGCAGTGGATGTTGATTGTGGATGTATATTTATAATACCTTATGCAAACGTCTTCAAGTCCACATTCAACTTATGTGCAGCTTTTCCTTTTCCTGTCAAGATTTTAGGTTGCTGAAGATCTTGCAGTTGTTACTTATGTTAAAGAGAAATTCAATACCATCCACCGAAAGGCAGGGGATTCTATACCATTCAGCTCAGACAGGGATATTCAAGATTTGTTCTCCTCATGTCTAACACATTCTCTGAAGGATAACTTCGATGCACCATCCTCTACTTTTTTTAATCCCCTGAAAGTTGAAAATTCAGGTAGCACTTTACTGAATACAAACATATTATCCACTTTGGAGCAAGCCATCCCATCAATTGGTCAAGATGCATTTCACATTCCTGAGAACAGTCTGGCAGAATTTCTCAGCAGGTCAAGCACAAATGAGATCAATTTTCCACCAACTTTAGTATCAGATCATGATTCAAAGCATATAAACCAGATGGAGATGTTGGAGAGTAAGATTTCTGGATTTCCACATCTGGAAGAAGCGTTGCAAGCCTGCTCTGAATGGGTCAATGATGGAGGAGTATTTGGAGACACACCCAATGGAATCTATTCTTACTCTATTGGTGATATGGAAGGACAATCATTTGGAGACACTTGTACTTATGGCACAATTTATAAAAATATGAACAGTTTCTTTGACTTAGATGGTGATTTACAGCAAGCACTTGGACCAGCTGCTAATGGGCAAACTTCTGAATATCTCAGGGAGTCTAATTTCTCGTCAGAGCATACTTACAGCAGCTCAAATATGATCGCTAGCAAATATGGCCATGATGTACAGTCTCTTAAAGGCGATGCACTTTTGGAAGCCGTTGTTGGCAATTTATGCAGCGTCTCTGATGATACTTCATCCAGTATTTCCAACAGTCTTAAGTCCTTTTCAACCTCGTCAGGACAATTTACTTCATACTTTCGACCTAGCCACTCTGAAGCAAGATCTTTGGTAACTGATACTTCAGAGTTGCGGAGGAATGTTAAATCCCCATTTGTGGCCAAAGTTACAAGTCCTCCAACATCAGCATCTTTTGACAGAATTTCAAGCATATCAATTGATAAGATGCAGCAGGAGAAGGTACTTGGTCATTTGCAGCGTAAGAGGGGGCCAGATCTCTCTAACACCGGCAGAAAAAGAGCCAGACCTAATAATAGTCAGAGGCCAAGGCCGAGGGATAGGCAATTGATACAGGATAGAGTTAAGGAGTTGAGAGAACTTGTTCCAAATGGTGCCAAGGTAATGTACCATTCAAAAATCTAAGCACAACTGGTCATGTGTCTTCTATAATTTGTAAAAGTTTGTCTCTGGTCTTATGATAAATGCAGTGTAGCATTGACGGCCTGTTAGATCAGACTGTAAAGCACATGCTATATTTACGAAACATAACAAAACAGGCTGAGAAACTGAGGAGATGGGTGCATCAGGAGGTATGTATTTTCTTTTTCTTTTCTTTTCTTGCTTAGTAAACAAATGCTATAACCAACATTAGAGCATTTGTAAATATTGAAAAGTGAAATGACTAATTGCCTATTTGATGTATAGATGGCCGAGTACAAAAGTTCAAGATCATCAGAAATGAAGAATTGCAGCTTTAAGGGAGCAAGCTTTGCTTTTGAGTTTGGAAATGCACCCCACCAAGTTTTCCCCATAGTCTTAGAAGATCTTGAATGTCCGGGACTCATTCTTATAGAGGTATTTCCATATAATCTGTCTCAAGTTCTCTTTGAACCATGCTGTGTAATCTTTATAGTTAATAATTTCTTCAAACACAGTTTATATGGAATAAATTTGCAACTACTAACCAGATTTAACACAGGTGATTTGCGACAAGCATGGGCAGTTTTTAGAGATTGCACAGGTCATCAGACGATTGGAGCTAACCATCTTGAAAGGAGCTCTGAAATTCCGTTCAAGCACTATGTGGGCTTGTTTCATTGTTGAGGTATGTGTTACTTTGTTTAGAAACCAGTGTTGTTCATTCCGCAGTCACAGTTGTATCAAAGTTTTGAGATATCTTGTTGATGTGATACAGGTTCCCAAAGGTTTTCACAGAATGGATGTTTTCTGGCCCCTCATGCATCTTTTGCAGAGTAGAAGAAACCCACCTCTATCAGAAATTGATTTGTTTATGAATAAAAATAGGTCATAAGAAAGTACCATGTTTCTCAGCTTTGTTTACAGAAGCAAATTTAGGATAGAAGGTTGTACAAGTAGCACTGTGCTTATCAGCACTTAGATGATTGATTCTCTACAAACTAATGCAGTTCTTGGATCTTGCTTTTAACTTGGACCTAACGCTAGAAAGGAAGAAAGAAACGTGTTTGCATGATTTAAATCTCCAAATGATTATCAATCATCAAGAGACTGGCCGCACGGAATCAGGACCAAGTTTATATTGAAGATAATGTGATTAATGATCAGAAAAATAAAAATTGATTTAGAGGTTGAAGCAATACATGGCTATATTGTAGGATAATTTAGTTTCCTCTTCAAATTTTACATGCCAGAAAATTTAGTTTCATTTGATTGGCAATAAACGTCTTGGTATGTTAGACAAATGCTTCATACAAATTCACTCATTGATGATACGGTTTCTTTTTTTAATTGTAAGGTCTTCAGTTCAATTGTATATTAATTTTCTCTAGTTGTTCATGCCATAATATTGTAAAAAAGTGGTTCTTTGTGAATTCTAATTTCTAACAGCAGTATAAGCACTGACGGAGCTAGACATTTATTTTTTGGAGGACCGACTAATTTTTTATATAAACGTATTCAACTACAATAATTGCAAAAAAAAAAAAATTATAAAAAAGTCAATAACTCATAAGACATAATAAAAATTTATAAGTTACAAAAGTTATAAGATAAAAGTAAAAATCTTTCAAATACAACTTGAGTTGTTTAAATAAAATTTAAAATTGTGATCGACTCTCTTTCAAATTAATTAACAAATTAATATTAGTATTTTTTTTCCATAGTTATACATTTTAAACTAATAATAAAACCTGAATAAATAGAACATATTTAAAAATTATAAGATATAATATATTTACTTGTCATTGGTTCAATTATCAAATTTTGCTGATTAAGCAAAAGAAATAAATTTCTTCTATCACTATTGGACACAATAATTATTCTGAAAGTAAAATTTGAAATAAAAATAAATTCAAATTATATTATTTTTTTACATACTTTGATTGTAATAATATAATCTATAAAATAAAGTTTTCCCTATTTTTTATAAAAAGAAATCTTTTTCCTCTTTTAAAACTAGACAATGTTTCCTCTTTAATGTAGAGAGTGCTTCACTCAAGATTTTTTTTGATGGCTAGTGGCAGGCTAGTTGCAGAAATTATAGGGTGTGGATAACATAAACCATAACTTAATTTTTATAAGAATTCTATTGCCCATTAGGTTTTAAGTTTTAAATTATAATTCATTAGTCTTATAGTCTTGTAATATTAAAATTGAAAATATTATTTAACTTTTACTTTTGGAGGGGTTAGTGTATTAAATAAGAGAAAGTAAAAAAAAAAAATTAATTTTAAAATATAATATTAATATATTTTTTTAAATTAAGGGAGTCATGACCCCTGACTCCGTTAAAGGCTCTCCCTTGATTATAGGTTAGTATTTGGTGCCACTAACTTCCTTTACATGTCCTTTCATTCTCCCTTTCTTCCCCTTGTTTTCTAGTTCAAATTATTGAAGTTTATGATTCATTTCTTTCTTTATAAATGTTTGGACTTTTCTACCTAACGTATGTACTAACTTATTTGCCAAAATGACTTTCTTTGATCTTGTTATGGGTTTACATTCGCAGCCAAAATTACAACAGTAACAAGTTGTCAATATAAAGCAACCGTTTTGTTCCCAATTATTGACATGATCTAAATCTGTTTTGGGTCTATAGTAAGACATATAGATAGAGTTTGCCTGAAGCATGCATTTGAACAAATTTCTTCTAGTTTGGAGTTAGGGTGAATCCATTGACAGTGAAACCTCCATCCACACAAATGAGTTGTCCAGTGATATATGAAGAAGCAGGTAGACAAAGGAATGCTACCAATGATGAAACCTCTTTAGGCTCTGCCATACGACGTATAGGAGTTTGAGAGATGATGCCTTCCAAGAGTTTCTCGGCACCAGGATATTGCTGTGAAAAGAGAAGTTAGTTAAAAAAGTTTAGTTTTTTATTCATGTAATAACATAGATTCATATACAGGAGAAAGAGTGAAATGTTAGCTTTAGAAAGACTATTTCCCCTTAGCAGTATAGGATTTTACTTCTGCAGTGAAAATTGACTCAGTTAAGAGACAGCACAAGAAAGTGAGGATGGAAAATAGGTCTTTATATATCACATAATGAACAAATTAATAACGGGATAGATTTATAATACCATCGAAGAGTCCATAAGTGAAGTTTTGGTGGGTCCTGGCGCAACGACATTTGCACGAATGTTGTCCTTTGCCCACTCACATGCCAAGTTTTTGGTGACTTGATTCAGTGCTCCTGAATAGAATTAGAAGATTGATGACTTTCTTGCAGCTAGAAAGTTCAAATTTCCTTACCTGCACTACCCGGTAAGGATGCAGAAAAGAGAAGACACATACCTTTAGATGCGGCATAGATGGGAACATAAGATAAGGCCTTAACACCTGCAATGGAGGAGATAAACACTATGCTCCCATACCCTGATGTTTTTAGGAGGGGGTGTGCAAGTTGACTCAAATGGTAACCAGACTCAAAATTGGTACCCATCACAGTAAAGATATCTTCAGCAGTATAATCTGTGGTTTCCTTATATATATTCATCCCAGCATTGTTCACCTAAGGTACAATATTGTATATATAAAGAGAAGTAATATATGATTTAGTCATGTTTTTAAGTTAGGCACAAAATATCAACATATTAAATGTATTTTTCTCCCATATGCAGTTAACTAAGAATAAATGTCAAAAAAGTACTAGAAAATCTGTAGTGGGCATGATCTTACTAGTATGTTTAGCTTCCCATGAAAGATGGAGGAAACATTCTCCATCAGCTGCTGGCGCTGGTTTCGAATTAGTAGGTCGCAAGTTGATCCTGTAACTCTAAATCCTTTGTTTTCCCATTCTTGTAGGCATTTATTTAGCTCTGCTTCGTTACGAGAACATGTGTGGACAACTGCCCCAAATCCTGCTAATTCTTCTACTATGGCATGCCTAATTCAAGATGAAACCAAGAGATCAACTTAATAGAAGTTAGTGAATCACAGCATGCAGATGATTACTTGAATTTTGCAGAAAATTATCTATGTAAATATGTATCTCATAAGAAAACCCGTTGTTTTCCTGGAAGTATATATTGTTTCCCCTTCCCCTAATTTCTAGCACATAAAAGAAACTTTGAATATTCTGAATTGAAATTGTCAAAGTTTAAACACTGATGTATAGATGACAAGCTATAAAGATCTAAGGCTAGAAAAAGTTCAGAAAGATTAGGATCATTTAGAACTTGAACCTGGTCATATAAGAAGGTAAAGAATGCCTAAAAGTAGCATGAAAAAGCAGCCTGTAAAGTATAACAACCTCAAGGACTACAGAAAAAAGTTTGCCCAATGACTGTATTCAGATGAACTATGTTGCATCTTTTGAGTAAGTGGTCTGCAATTTTTTTATAACTACGAGATGTGGTTCAGTACAGTTGAGCTATAGTTGTATTTTTCTATAAATGAAATAATAGCACAAACAATGAACTCACCCTATGCCTCGGGTTCCTCCTGTCACCAGAGCAGTCATGCCACTGAGAGACCATCTTTTGTCTTTCAAGTTCGAATTCTCTGCCATCTTTCTTTCTGTGATTGGTGGCTATTGTTTCTAATGTGTTAAGGTAATATATATATATATAATTTTTATAGTATTAATTGTAATTGTAGGAATTGAATGATTTAAGTTAAGTTACAATAAATTTTGATTTTTCATAACTTTTATTTTTAAATTATTTTGTTAAACAAATCCTAAATTTTATATTCATACTTTTTATGTAACTTTTACTCTTATTTTTTATTTTAAATTTTAAATTTAAACTATTCATTAAGTAGACTAATTTTTTTTTTAAAACAAATTATTTAATTTAGAAAATTAAATTTACTATTTACTAATTAGTAGAAAAATAAAATTTTTATATAACTAATAATGAAAAATAAAATAAAATTCTAAAAATTAATAAAAAATTATTGTTATATCGTTTCATATTTTCTAGAAAATATTTTTTTTAAATATATTTTCAAATTCAACTTGAATTATTATTAATTTTGTTCATTATGAGAAAAAAAAAATCGAGATTCATTTTAAAGAAAATTAACAAAAAAGACATACATATTAATCTAAATTTAATTAAGAAGATTATTTTTATTTTTGAAAAACGTATAAATATTTATTCTTCTAATTATTATTAAATTATGTATTTTAAATTTTTAAAATTAAATAATACTTTTAAAAAAAATTAGACAACTTAATTAATATTACTAATTTAATACTAAAAATAAAAAATAGGTAAAAATGGCTAAAGTATCAATAAAAAATATAAAACAAACTTAGAAAAAAAAAATTAAAAATAAGAGTAGTGGAAAGTGAAAATTTATTTTATGACTTATTTATAATTAAAAAAATATAAAATAAATTTTATCCTTCCTTTTTACATGATTTAATGCAATATAATTAATTAATTTTTACTTTTTCCAAATATTACACAATAGCCAGTTCATGATAAATGAGGTGACTTAAACATGATCCTCTAAAAGTCCTTAGTTGCAATAAGAACCACCCAATTGGATAGTTGGGTAGTGGCTCATGTTTTTTTAGCTCTTCCTGTCATGGCATGTCATTCACACATTCACTGTCTTCGCAAATCTCATCTGCCTCAGGAAATTAAGTCAATCATGCATTTATTGTATAAGATGGTAAATAATTAATTTTACATAAAATATTTCCTCACATTTTATTACATTACAAACTTACTGTTCCAGGCAGTATGCAGGGCCCGTTTGGTAGACCTTCTGCGTCGCGGCTAAGGGCCGGGCCATCAGGTACGCGCAATGGGTTTATTACATTCGCAGCCGAAATTACAACAGTAACAAGCTGTCAATATAAAGCAACTGTTTTGTTCCCAATTATTGACATGATCTAAATCTGTTTTGGGTATATAGAAAGACATATAGATAGAGTTTGCCTGAAGCATGCATTTGAACAAATTTCTTCTAGTTTGGAGTTTGGGTGAATCCATTGACAGTGAAACCTCCATCCACACAAATGAGTTGTCCAGTGATATATGAAGAAGCAGGTAGGCAAAGGAATGCTACCAATGATGAAACCTCTTTAGGCTCTGCCATACGACGTATAGGAGTTTGAGAGATGATGCCTTCCAAGAGTTTCTCGGCACCAGGATATTGCTGTGAAAAGAGAAGTTAGTTAAAAAAATTTAGTTTTTTATTCATGTAATAACATAGATTCATATACAGGAGAAAGAGTGAGATGTTAGCTTTAGAAAGACTATTTCCCCTTAGCAGTATAGGATTTTACTTCTGCAGTGAAAATTGACTCAGTTAAGAGACAGCACAAGAAAGTGAGCATGGAAAATAGGTCTTCATATATCACATAATGAACAAATTAATAACAGGGGATAGATTTATAATACCATCGCAGAGTCCATAAGTGAAGTTTTTGTGGTTCCTGGCGCAACAACATTTGCACGAATGTTGTCCTTTGCCCACTCACATGCCAAGTTTTTGGTGACTTGATTCAGTGCTCCTGAATAGAATTAGAAGATTGATGACTTTCTTTCAGCTAGAAAGTTCAAATTTCCTTACCTGCACTACCCGGTAAGGATGCAGAAAAGAGAAGACACATACCTTTAGATGCGGCATAGATGGGAGCATAAGTTAAGGCCTTAACACCTGCAATGGAGGAAATAAACACTATGCTCCCATACCCTGATGTTTTTAGGAGGGGGTGTGCAAGTTGACTCAAATGGTAACCAGACTCAAAATTGGTACCCATCACAGTAAAGATATCTTCAGCAGTATAATCTGTGGTTTCCTTATATATATTCGTCCCAGCATTGTTCACCTGAGGTACAATATTGTATATATAAAGAGAAGCAATATATGATTTAGTCATGTTCTTAAGTTAGGCACAATATGTCAACATATTAAATGTATTTTTCTCCCATATGCAGTCAACTAAGAATCAAATGTCAAAAAAGTACTAGAAAATCTGTAGTGAGCATGATCTTACTAGTATGTTTAGCTTCCCGTGAAAGATGGAGGCAACATTCTCCATCAGCTGCTGGCGCTGGTTTCGAATTAGTAGGTCGCAAGTTGATCCTGTAACTCTAAATCCTTTGTTTTCCCATTCTTGTAGGCATTTATTTAGCTCTGCTTCGTTACGAGAACATGTGTGGACAACTGCCCCAAATCCTGCTAATTCTTCTACTATGGCATGCCTAATTCAAGATGAAACCAAGAGATCAACTTAATAGAAGTTAGTGAATCACAGCATGCAGATGATTACTTGAATTTTGTAGAAAATTATCTATTTAAATATGTATCTCATAACAAAACCAATTGTTTTCCTGGAAGTATATATTATTTCCCCTTTCCATAATTTATAGCCTATGAAGCACGGGTACTCCAAAATGCCCAAAGAGCCGGTCCCTGGGACGTACCAGGTGCTGGCTTGGGTATGGCTGGAATTTGTCGGTGCGGCTAAGAGACAGTTAAATGGCTAAATTATTAGCCGGTGAAAAAAAAAAAAAAAGATACAACGACAGCGTTTTGACTTTTGATGCAAATCCCTAATCTGAACCTCTTGTTCAACGACAGTCGACAGCCTTGATTCCTTCAGTTTCAGTGTTTTGCATCTTGGGTACGGCTCGTTGCTTGGAGAATGGAGATCTTTTGATGTTGAAGATCGGCCCTTCAGGCCGTTAAAGGTTGAAGATAGGCCGATTGGGCCGTTGAAGGTTGAAGTTCAGGTCGTTGAAGATCCTAAGTTTTTTCTTAGGCCATTGAAAGGTTGAAGTTTAGGCCGTTGAAGGTTGTCTGTTGGAGTCTTGGAGCTGTAATTTATTATATTTCCCATGACAATTGAAGGCCGATGTTGATACTGAACTTTACAGTTGAAGACCTTTTGGAATATCGGATAAGGTACTTTACATGTGTTCATCATTTTCTCTGTCTTTGTAATTTTATCTTATCATGATTCTGAAATCTGAATCTTGATACTGAACTTCAGAGCATTTCCTTATATGAATTTAGTATGTAATGCTATTCAGGTTGTAACATATTTTGTATCTTCAAATGACAATATGTGAATATCTCTTATAGGCATATGCTTTGTGCTATTAGTATGTTATTGCTGTATTGCATCTTCAATTGACAATTAGTAATTGCTATGCTACTGTCTAGTGCCTCTAGTTTAAATATTGAATTTTGTATACATGAAATTGGCAGTGATTAGTGATTGTTTTGATTGTAGGATACTAGATTAGGACTATGTCTTCTAATCCAGTTGCAAGTAGTAGTCAGGGTAGTGTTACTAGTCAATTTACTTCCAATGAACCGCAAGATGTTCATAATCCTCTTTGGGCATATGTAACAACTGTGCAAGAAAGAGCAAAGGGGGTTACAAACAAAAGCTGGGAATGTAATTATTGTCTTTGTGTGTTCAAATCTTCATATTCTAGAGTGAAGGCACATTTTTTAAAATTACCTAATTGTGGGATTAAGGCATGTCCCAAAGTGACAAATGAAAATTTAGCTAAAATGAAGAAATTGGTTGAATAGGCTGAACAAAAATTGAAGCCAAAGAATGTTCCCTTGCCTCTTAACTCTTCATCTATCCAACATAGCCCCTCTTATTCAGCTGGTGGAATGTTTGATTCTAGAAAAAGAAAGGTTGTTGGTGCTGGAACTAGTATGTTGGAAAAATCATTGAATCTTGCAACTAGAGAACAATTAAAAAGTGAGATTGCTAGAATGTTTTACTCTGCTAGGTTGCCCTTTCACTTTGCTAGGAATCCTTATTATGTTAGTGCATTTTCTTTTGCTGCAAATAATGTTATTTCTGGTTTTGTCCCCCTGGTTACAATGCTTTGAGAACCTCTTTGTTGCAAAGAGAAAAAGCACACATTGAATCTATGCTTGAACTAATAAAAAAGACATGGAAAGAAAATGGTGGGAGCATAGTGTCAGATGGATGGACTGATGCACAACATATGTCTTTAATTAATTTTATGGCTACATCTAAAGGAGGTCTAATATTCTTGAAGGCTATTGATGGGTCTAAAGAATACAAAGACAAGTTTTACATGATTAGTTTGATTAGATCTGCAATTGTTGAGGTTGGAGACAAGAATGTGGTCCAGGTCATTACTGATAATGCTCCTATTTGTAAGGCTGCGGGGGTGCTTATTGAAGTTGACTATCCTCAAATTTTTTGGACACCATGTGTTGTCCACACTTTAAATCTTGCTCTGAAGAATATTTGTACAGTAAAGAATACTGAAATGAATGAAATTGCTTATGTTGGGTGCCATTGGATCACTGAAACTTCTCAAAAAGCTGATTTTGTTAGAAATTTTATCATGAATGATTCAATGAGATTGGCTATTTTTAATGAGTTTGTGCCTTTAAAGATGCTTGCAGTTGCTGATACACGATTTGCTTCAGTGATTATTACATTAAAAAGATTCAAACTCATAAAACGTGGTCTCCAAACCATGGTTATTAGTGATCAGTGGACTGCTTACAAGGAGGAGGATGTGGAAAAGGCAGCAACTGTGAAGGAAATCATCTTAAATGATGTTTGGTGGGATAAAGTTGATTACATCATTGCCTTTACTGCTTCTATCTATGATATGCTTCGTGTTACTGATACTAATAAGCCCACTCTTCACTTGGTCTACGATATGTGGGATACAATGATAGAAAAAGTGAGGGCAACCATAATAAGACATGAAGAAAAGGAAGTAAATGATCAGTCAACCTTTTATGATGTGGTGTACTATATTCTCATTGATCGGTGGACTAAAAATTGCACACCTCTACATTGTATGGCTCATTCTTTGAACCCAAGGTAAATATACTAATTTAAATCTTTTTTTTTTCTTGATTGTATAGACTAGTTTGTGTTTTTTTTTTTCCTAACAAGTGAATAAACTAACATATATTTTTACATAACATGTAGATATTATAGTGATAAATGGCTAGCTGAGGCATCAAATCGGGTTACTCCACATATGGGCACATAAATTGCTGTTGAGAGAAATAAGTATTTGAGGAAATATTTTCCTAATCCAGATGATAGAAAAATGGCTACCATGGAATATGCAAGGTTTTCAGGAAGACAAGGTATATTTGGTGACTTTGATTCCTTGCAAGATAGATGGCAGTTTAGAGCCAAAAGCATGGTGGCTAGTGTATGGAGATTCTACACCTTTACTTCAAAAAGTAGCTTTGAAGCTTCTTTCACAACCATGTTCGTCATCTTGCTGCGAGAGAAATTGGAGTACTTATTCATTTATCCACTCAATGAAAAGAAATAAGATGACTCCCAAAAGAGCTGAAGACTTGGTGTATATTCGTAAAAATCTTCGTCTCTTGTCAAGGAAGAATGAAAGTTATACAATTGGACAAAGCAAGATGTGGGATATTGATGGAGATGAATAGGATCCATTGGAGGGTGTAGGAGTTCTAGAGATTGCCAATTTGTCTCTTGATGAACCAAATTTAGAATTAGTTCTTTTCACTGATGATGGTGATATCAATGATGATTCTGTTTAATTTCTTGATCTTGGCTTGTAATTGTACTCCCTTATTGGTTTAGGTGTGCTTGTCTTGTAATTTTGTTTTATTCCTATTTTCTGGACAAATTGCAGCTCGGCTTGCATGGTGGATGAACTTTTTTTTTTCTTTAATGCTTTGTACTGCTTTTATTGTTTTAGTCTATAATGTAATTGTTTCGATCATATGTAATTACAATGGTTGGAAGCTTAACTATTTGTTTTACAGCTATTCTTTGTGTGCTCTTTATATATATATTTTATATTCTTAATTATTTAATTTAGCGTATCCTAGCCGTACTAGTATCGTGATTTTTAAAAAAATAACGAATCGTCATACCGGTATCGTACCGTACCGTATCGGTACCTCATAGTTTCTAGCACATAAAAGAAACTCCGAATATTCTGAATTGAAATTGTCAAAGTTTAAAGACTGGTGTATAGAAGATAAGCTGCAAAGATCTAAGGCTTGAAAAAGTTCAGAAAGATTAGGATCATTTAGAACTTGAACCTGGTCATATAAGAAGGTAAAGAATGCCTAAAAGTAGCATGAAAAACCACATTCACTGTCTTCGCAAATCTCACCTATCTCAGGAAATTAAGTCAATCATGCATTGTTGTATAAGATGGTAAATAATTAATTTTACATAAAATATTTCCTCGCATTTTATACATTACAAACTTACTGTTCCAGGCATTATGCAGGGCCCGTTTGGTAGACCTTCTGCGTCGCGGCTAAGGGCCGGGTCATCAGGTACGCGCAATGGGTTTATTACATTCGCAGCCGAAATTACAACAGTAACAAGCTGTCAATATAAAACAACTGTTTTGTTCCCAATTATTGACATGATCTAAATCTGTTTTGGGTATAGAGTAAGACATGTAGATAGAGTTTGCCTGAAGCATGCATTTGAACAAATTTCTTCTAGTTTGGAGTTTGGGTGAATCCATTGACAGTGAAACCTCCATCCACACAAATGAGTTGTCCAGTGATATATGAAGAAGCAGGTAGACAAAGGAATGCTACCAATGATGAAACCTCTTTAGGCTCTGCCATACGACGTATAGGAGTTTGAGAGATGATGCCTTCCACTATTTTCTTGACACCAGGATATTGCTGTGAAAAGAGAAGTTAGTTAAAAAAGTTCAGTTTTTTATTCATGTAATAACATAGATTCATATACAGGAGAAAGAGTGAAATGTTAGCTTTAGAAAGACTATTTCCCCTTAGCAGTATAGGATTTTACTTCTGCAGTGAAAATTGACTCAGTTAAGAGAAAGCACAAGAAAGTGAGCATGGAAAATAGGTCTTTATATATCAGATAATGAACAAATTAATAACAGGGGATAGATTTATAATACCATCGCAGAGTCTATAAGTGGAGTTTTGGTGGCTCCTGGCGCAACGACATTTGCACGAATGTTGTCCTTTGCCCACTCACATGCCAAGTTTTTGGTGACTTGATTCAGTGCTCCTGAATAGAATTAGAAGATTGATGACTTTCTTTCAGCTAGAAAGTTCAAATTTCCTTAGCTACACTACCCGGTAAGGATGCAGAAAAGAGAAGACACATACCTTTAGATGCGGCATTGATAGGGAAAATAAGATAAGGCCTTAACACCAGCAATGGAGGAGATAAACACTACGCTCCCATACCCTGATGTTTTTAGGAGGGGGTGTGCAAGTTGACACAAATGGTAACCAGACTCAAAATTGGTACCCATCACAGTAAAGATATCTTCAGCAGTATAATCTGTGGTTTCCTTATATATATTCATCCCAGCATTGTTCACCTGAGGTACAATATTGTATATATAAAGAGAAGCAATATATGATTTAGTCATGTTTTTAAGTTAGGCACAAAACGTCAACATATTAAATGTATTTTTCTCCCATATGCAGTCAACTAAGAATCAAATGTCAAAAAAGTACTAGAAAATCTGTAGTGGGCATGATGTTACTAGTATGTTTAGCTTCCCATGAAAGATGGAGGCAACATTCTCCATCAGCTGCTGGCGCTGGTTTCGACTTAGTAGGTCGCAAGTTGATCCGGTAACTCTAAATCCTTTGTTTTCCCATTCTTGTAGGCATTTATTTAGCTCTGCTTCGTTACGAGAACATGTGTGGACAACTGCCCCAAATCCTGCTAATTCTTCTACTATGGCATGCCTAATTCAAGATGAAACCAAGAGATCAACTTAATAGAAGTTAGTGAATCACAGCATGCAGATGATTACTTGAATTTTGCAGAAAATTATCTATGTAAATATGTATCTCATAAGAAAACCCGTTGTTTTCCTGGTAGTATATATTGTTTCGCCTTCCCCTAATTTCTAGCACATAAAAGAAACTCCGAATATTCTGAATTGAAATTGTCAAAGTTTAAAGACTGATGTACAGAAGATAAGCTGCAAAGATCTAAGGCTAGAAAAAGTTCAGAACGATTAGGATCATTTAGAACTTGAACCTGGTCATATAAGAAGGTAAAGAATGCCTAAAAGTAGCATGAAAAGCCACCTGTAAAGTATAGCAACCTCAAGGGCTACAGAAAGAAGTTTGCCCAATGACTGTATTCAGATGAACTATGTTGCTATCTTTTGAGTAAGTGATCTGCAAATTTTTTATAACTACGAGATGTGGTTCAATACAGTTGAGCTATAGTTGTATTTTTCTATAAACAAAATAATAGCACAAACAATGAACTCACCCTATGCCTCGGGTTCCTCCTGTCACCAGAGCAGTCATGCCACTGAGAGACCATCTTTTGTCTTTCAAGTTGGAATTCTCTGCCATCTTTCTTTCTGTGACTAGTGGTCGTTGTTTCTAATGTGTTAAGGTAATATATATATAATTTTTATAGTATTAATTGTAATTGTAGGAATTGAATGATTTAAGTTAAGATTCTAAATAAGTTTTATAATAAATTTTGATTTTTCATAATTTTTTTTTTAAATTCTTTTTGTTAAATAAGTCCTAAATTTTATATTAATACTTTTTATGCCACTTTTACTCTTATTTTTATTTTTAGTTTTAAATTTAAACTATTCCTTAAGTAGACTAATTTTTTTTAAAACACATTATTTAATTTAGAAAATAAAATTTATTCTTTAATAATTAGTAAAAAAAAAAAAAATTTAGATAACTAATAATGAAAATAAAATAAAATTCTAAAAATTAATAAAAAGTTATCGTTATATCCTTACATATTTTTCCTAAAAATATTTTTTTCAAATTTAACTTTAATTATTATTAATTTTTTTCATGATGATAAAAAAAATCTAGATTCATTTTTAAGAAAATTAACAAAAAAGACATACATAATAATCTAAATTTAATTAAGAAGATTATTATTTTTTTTTGAAAAACATATAAAGATTATTTTCTAATTATTATTAAATTATGTATTTTAATTTTTTTAAATTAAATAATACTTTTAAAAAAAATTAGACAACTTAATTAATATTACTAATTTAATACTAAAAATAAAAAATAGCTAAAAATAGCTAAAGTATCAATAAAAAATATTAAACAAACTTAGAAAAAAAAAATTAAAAATAAGAGTAGTGAAAAGTGAAAATTTATTATATGACTTATTTATAAACTAAAAAAAAATAAATTAAAATTTATCCTTCCTTTTTACATGATTTAATGCAATACAATTAATTAATTTTTACTTTTTCTAAATATTACACAATAACCAGTTCATGATAAATGAGGTGACTAAACATGATCCTCTAAAAGTCCTTAGCTGCAATAAGGACCACCCAATTGGATAGTTGGGTAGTGGCTCATGTTTTTTAAGCTCTTCCTGTCATGGCATGTCATTCACACATTCACTGTCTTCGCAAATCTCACTTACCTCAGGAAATTAAGTCAATTATGCATTTATTGTATAAGATGGTAAATAATTAACTTTACATAAAATATTTCCTCACATTTTATACATGACAAACTTACTGTTCCAGGCATTATGCAGGGCCCGTTTGGTAGACCTTCTGCGTCGCGGCTAAGGGCCGGGCCATCAGGTACGTGCAATGGGTTTATTACATTCGCAGCCGAAATTACAAGAGTAACAAGCTGTCAATATAAGCAACTGTTTTGTTCCCAATTATTGACATGATCTAAATCTGTTTTGGGTATATAGTAAGACATAGAGATAGAGTTTGCCTGAAGCATGCATTTGAACAAATTTCTTCTAGTTTGGAGTTACGGTGAATCTATTGACAGTGAAACCTCCATCCACACAAATGAGTTGTCCAGTGATATATGAAGAAGCAGGTAGACAAAGGAATGCTACCAATGATGAAACCTCTTTAGGCTCTGCCATACGACGTATAGGAGTTTGAGAGACGATGCCTTCCACAAGTTTCTCGACACCAGGATATTGCTGCGAAAAGAGAAGTTAGTTAAAAAAGTTCATTTTTTTTTATTCATGTAGTAACATAGATTCATATACAGGAGAAAGAGTGAAATGTTAGCTTTAGAAAGACCATTTCCCCTTAGCAGTATAGGATTTTACTTCTGCAGTGAAAATTGACTCAGTTAAGAGACAGCACAAGAAAGTGAGCATGGAAAATAGGTCTTTATATATCACATAATGAACAAATTAATAACGGGATAGATTTATAATACCATCGCAGAGTCCATAAGTGAAGTTTTGGTGGTTCCTGGCGCAACGACATTTTCACGAATGTTGTCCTTTGCCCACTCACATGCCAAGTTTTTGGTGACTTGATTCAGTGCTCCTGATTAGAAGATTGATGACTTTCTTGCAGCTAGAAAATTCAAATTTCCTTAGCTGCACTACCCGGTAAGGATGCAGAAAAGAGAAGACACATACCTTTAGATGCGGCATAGATGGGAACATAAGGTAAGGCCTTAACACCTGCAGTAGAGGAGATAAACACTATGCTCCCATACCCTGATGTTTTTAGGAGGGGGTGTGCAAGTTGACACAAATGGTAACCAGACTCAAAATTGGTACCCATCACAGTAAAGATATCTTCAGCAGTATAATCTGTGGTTTCCTTATATATATTCATCCCAGCATTGTTCACCTGAGGTACAATATTGTATATATAAAGAGAAGCAATATATGATTTAGTCATGTTTTTAAGTTAGGCACAAAATGTCAACATATTAAATGTATTTTTCTCCCATATGCAGTCAACTAAGAATAAATTGTCAAAAAAGTACTAGAAAATCTGTAGTGGGCATGATCTTACTAGTATGTTTAGCTTCCCTTGAAAGATGGAGGTAACATTCTCCGTCAGCTGCTGGCGCTGGTTTGGAATTAGTAGGTCGCAAGTTGATCCTGTAACTCTAAATCCTTTGTTTTCCCATTCTTGTAGGCATTTATTGAGCTCTGCTTCGTTACGAGAACATGTGTGGACAACTGCCCCAAATCCTGCTAATTCTTCCACTATGGCATGCCTAATTCAAGATGAAACCAAGAGATCAACTTAATAGAAGTTAGTGAATCACAGCAAGCAGATGATTACTTGAATTTTGTATAAAATTATTTATGTAAATATGTATCTCATAAGAAAACCCAATGTTTTCCTGGAAGATATTGTTTCCTCTTTCCATAATTTCTAGCCAATGAAGCACGGGTACTCCAAAATGTCCAAAGAGCCAGTTCCTGGGGCGTACCGGGTGCTGGGACGAGTGGGGGACACCCCGGTACATCCCCACCAGAATTTTTATTTTCTGGGATGGCTGGAATTTGTGGGTGCGGCTAAGGGATGGCTGAATGGCTAAATTATTAGCCGGTGAAAAAAAAAAGATACAACGGCAGTGTTTTGACTTTTGATACAAATCCCTAATCTAAACCTCTTGTTCAACGACAGTGGACAGCCTTGATACCTTCATTTTCAGACTTTCAGTGTTTTGCATCTTAGGTACGGGTCGTTGCTTGGAGAATGGAGATCTTCCGATGTTGAAGATTGACCCTTCAAGCCGTTGAAGGTTGAAGATCAGCCGATCGGGCCATTGAAGGTTGAAGTTCAAGCCGTTGAAGATCCTAAGTTTTTTCTTTTTGGTTCAGGCCATTGAAGGTTGAAGTTTAGGCCGTTGAAGATCCTAAGTTTTTTCTTTTTAGCTCAGGCCGTTGAAGGTTGAAGTTCAAGCTGTTGAAGGTTGTCTGTTGGAGGCTTGGAGCTGTAATTTATTGTATTTCTCAGGACAATTGAAGGCCGATGTTGATATTGAACTTTATAGTTGAAGACATGTTGGAATATCGGATAAGGTACTTTACATGTGTTCATCATTTTCTCTGTCTTTGTAATTTTATCTTATCATGATTCTGAAATCTAAATCTTGATACTGAACTTCAGAACATTTCCTTATATGAATTTAGTATGTAATGCTATTCAGGGTGTAACATATTTTGTATCTTCAAATGACAATATGTGAATATCTCTTATAGGCATCTGCTTTGTGCTATTAATATGATATTGATGTATTGCATCTTCAATTGACAATTAGTAATTGCTATGCTACTGCCTAGTGCCTCTTGTTTAAATATTGAATTTTGTATACATGAAATTGGCAGTGATTAGTGATTGTTTTGATTGTAGGATACTAGATTAGGATTATGTCTTCTAATCCAGCTGCAAGTAGTAGTTAGGGCAGTGTTACTAGTTAATTTACTTCCAATGAACCGCATGTTCATAATCATCTTTGGGCATATGTAACAACTGGGCAAGAAAGAGTAGAAGGGGTTACAAACAAAAGCTGAGCATGTAATTATTGTCTTTGTGTGTTCAAATCTTCATATTCTAGAGTGAAGGCACATTTTTTAAAATTGCCTAATTGTGGGATTAAGGCATGTCCCAAAGTGACAAATGAAAATTGGCTGAAATGAAGAAATTGGTTGAATAGGCTGAGCAAAAATTGAAGCCAAAGAATGTTCCCTTGCCCCCTAACTCTTCATCTATCCAATATAGTTCTCATATTCAGCTGGTGGAATGTTTGATTCTAGAAAAAGAAAGGTTGTTGGTGCTGGAACTAGTATGTTGGAAAAATCATTGAATCTTGCAACTAGAGAACAATTAAAAAGTGAGATTTCTAGAATACTTTACTCTGCTGGGTTGCCCTTTCACTTTGCTAGGAATCTTTATTATGTCAGTGCATTTTCTTTTGCTGCAAATAATGTTATTTCTGGTTTTGTCCCCCTGGTTACAATGCTTTGAGAACCTCTTTGTTGCAAAGAGAAAAAGCACACATTAAATCTATGCTTGAACCAATAAAAAAGACATTTAAGGAAAATGGTGTAAGCATAGTGTCAGATGGATGGACTGATGCACAACATAGGCCTTTAATTAATTTTATGGCTATATCTAAAGGAGGTCCAATATTCTTGAAGGCTATTGATGGGTCTAAAGAATACAAAGACAAGTTTTACATGGCTAGTTTGATTAGATCTGCAATTGTTGAGGTTGGAGACAAGAATATGGTCCAGGTTATTATTGATAATGCTCTTGTTTGTAAGGCTGCGGGGATGCTTATTGAAGTTGACTATCCTCAAATTTTTTGGACTCCATGTGTTGTCCACACTTTAAATCTTGCTCTGAAGAATATTTGTACAACAAAGAATACTGAAATGAATGAAATTGCTTATGTTGGGTGCCATTGGATCACTGAAACTTCTCAAAAAGCTGATTTTGTTAGAAATTTTATCATGAATGATTCAATGAGATTGGCTATTTTTAATGAGTTTGTGCCTTTAAAGATGCTTACAGTTGCTGATACACGATTTGCTTTAGTGATTATTACATTAAAAAGATTCAAACTCATAAAATGTGGTCTCCAAACCGTGGTTATTAGTGATCAGTGGACTGCTTACAAGGAGGAGGATGTGGAAAAGGCAGCAACTGTGAAGGAAATCATCTTAAATGATGTTTGGTGGGATAAAGTTGATTACATCATTGCCTTTATTGCTTCTATCTATGATATGCTTCGTGTTACTGATACTAATAAGCCCACTCTTCACTTGGTCTACGATATGTGGGATACAATGATAGAAAAAGTGAGGGCAACCATATTAAGACATGAAGAAAAGGAAGTAAATGATCAGTCAACCTTTTATGATGTGGTGTACTATATTCTCATTGATCGGTGGACTAAAAGTTGCACACCTCTACATTGTATGGCTCATTCTTTAAACCCAAGGTAAATATACTAATTCAAATCTTCTTTTTTTCTTGATTGTATAGACTAGTTCGTGTTTTTTTTTTCCTAACAAGTGAATAAACTAACATATATTTTTATATAACATGTAGATATTATATTGACGAATGGCTAGCTGAGGCATCAAATTGGGTTCCTCCACATATGGGCACAGAAATTGCTGTTGAGAGAAATAAGTGTTTGAGGAAATATTTTCCTAATCCAGATGACAGAAAAATGGCTACCAAGGAATTTGCAAGGTCTTCAGGAGGACAAGATATATTTGGTGACTTTGATTCCTTGCAAGATAGATGGAGTTTAGAGCCAAAAGTATGGTGGCTAGTGTATGGAGATTCTACACCTTTACATCAAAAAGTAGCTTTGAAGCTTCTTTCACAACCATGTTCGTTATCTTGCTGCGAGAGAAATTGGAGTACTTATTCATTTATCCACTCAATGAAAAGAAATAAGATGACTCCCAAAAGAGCTGAAGACTTGGTGTATATTCATACAAATCTTCATCTCTTGTCAAGGAAGAATGAAAGTTATACAATTGGACAAAGCAAGATGTGGGATATTGGTGGAGATGAATGGGATCCATTGGAGGGTGCAGGAGTTCTAGCGATTGCCAATTCATCTTTTTTTTTTTTTTTTTTTTAAATGCTTTGTACTGCTTTTATTGTTTTAGTCTATAATGTAATTGTTTGATCATATGTAATTACAATGGCTGGAAGCTTAACTATTTGTTTTACAGTATATATATATATATATTCTTAATTATTTAATTCAGTGTATCCTAGCCGTACCGGTATCGTGATTTTTTGAAAAATAAAGAATCGTCATACTGGTATCGTACCGTACTGTATTGGTACCTCATAGTTTCTAGCACATAAAAGAAACTCTGAATATTCTGAATCGAAATTGTCAAAGTTTAAAGACTGGTGTATAGAAGATAAGCTGCAACGATCTAAGGCTAGAAAAAGTTCAGAAAGATTAGGATCATTTAGAACTTGAACCTGGTCATATAAGAAGGTAAAGAATGCCTAAAAGTAGCATGAAAAACCACATTCACTGTCTTCGCAAATCTCACCTATCTCAGGAAATTTTGTCAATCATGCATTGTTGTATAAGATGGTAAATAATTAATTTTACAGAAAATATTTCCTCACATTTTATACATTACAAACTTACTGTTCCAGGCATTATGCAGGGCCCGTTTGGTAGACCTTCTGCGTCGCGGCTAAGGGCCGGGTCATCAGGTACGCGCAATGGGTTTATTACATTCGCAGCCGAAATTACAACAGTAACAAGCTGTCAATATAAAACAACTGTTTTGTTCCCAATTATTGACATGATCTAAATCTGTTTTGGGTATAGAGTAAGACATGTAGATAGAGTTTGCCTGAAGCATGCATTTGAACAAATTTCTTCTAGTTTGGAGTTTGGGTGAATCCATTGACAGTGAAACCTCCATCCACACAAATGAGTTGTCCAGTGATATATGAAGAAGCAGGTAGACAAAGGAATGCTACCAATGATGAAACCTCTTTAGGCTCTGCCATACGACGTATAGGAGTTTGAGAGATGATGCCTTCCACTATTTTCTCGACACCAGGATATTGCTGT
This sequence comes from Quillaja saponaria, assembly GCA_029379385.1. Lineage (NCBI taxonomy): Eukaryota > Viridiplantae > Streptophyta > Magnoliopsida > Fabales > Quillajaceae > Quillaja > Quillaja saponaria. The sequence goes on from CM055611.1 coordinate 2,707,344, forward strand.
GAAAAGAGAAGTTAGTTAAAAAAAATTTAGTTTTTTATTCATGTAATAAGTGGCACTACTGACATTATCACACAACACACGAACATGGGCAGCAAGATAAACATTCAAATCTCGGAGGAGCCAATGTGATTCAGCAACAACATAAGCAACAGACCAATATTCAAATCCAGTGTTGGATCTCGAAATGATAGGTTGTTCCTTGGCACATTAAGAGACAAGTGTAGGTCTAAAATAGATGGCATACCAAGTAATCGATCGTTCGCTATCAGGACAACCAACCCAGTCAGCTTTAGCATAGACTGTGAGTGTAGCTGATAACGCTGGGCGAAGAAACAAACCATGTCCTAATGTACAATTCAAGTAGAGGAAAATTCTCTTGGCTAGTTGTAAGTGGCTCGTACGAGAAGCATGAATAAACTTACTAACTATCCCAACAATATAAGCAATATCCGAACGTGTTAAGGTCAAATACTGTAAACTACCAACCATGTTGCGAAACAGAGTTGGATACAAACTTAACTCACCATAAAGCAAAGGAGACAGGGTTTTGGTGGAGATAGGAGTCTCCACGTACGTGGTTAGAAAAGGAAAGGTCAAACTTGCGAAGGAGATCAAGAGTATACTTATTTTGAGAAAGAAAGCTACAGGTGAACGTTTTGTTTCAACACCAAGAAAGAAATGAAGATTACCAAAATCTTTTATAGTAAATATACAAAATAACTGAGTGATGAAATTAGACACAAGAGTGGGATGACTCCTGTAAGAATGATATCATCCATGTACAAAAGAAGAACAAGCAAGACAACGGACGAGGACTGAACAAGCATAGAAGTGTCAGACTGACAACAATGAAAATCAACATTGAGAAGAAAATAGCTTACACGATGAAATCAGTGAGAAAACCATGTAAAAATATATTCTTAACATCAAACTGTCAAATAAACCAACCACGAGATATAGCAATAGTAAGAACCAAATGAGTAGTAGTGGGGTGAACAACAGAACTAAAAGTTTCATGATAATCAATACCTGCCTATTGTTTGAAGCCTTGGGCTACTAACCTTGCTTTATAGCTTTCAACTGACCCATCTACATGATGTTTAATTTAAAATCCCTTTACAACCAACTAAATATTTAGAAGGATCGGGTGGGACATGAGTCCACGTCTAGTTAGCCAACAATGCATCATATCTGTCATGCATAGCAACATTCCATTTAGGATCTTTAACAGTATTTGTGAACACATGTTGGATCAGATTGAAGAGATTCAGACACTAGAAACAAGAGTTTACGAGACTTACGAATACCATCAGGTAAGCGTGTGACCATTTGATGAGAAGGAGCAAGAGCAGCTATCACAGGCAAAGGTGGAGAAGACACAGGTAACAAAGAAGATGGAGGGGGTGAAACTACTTATAACGTGGGCCAGGCTACATAAAATCCTTACGTCCCCTATAGCGTGTGAACCTCTTACTTCGAAGTTTGAACTCTTTATTGTAGCAGCTTCTCATTGAGTTGACTTTGATTGTGGGAAGAGAACTTGACATGTTTGGGCTAGATCACTGGCCCAAAATAGAGCAATGCTCACATCTTTTAATGGGCCCAAATAGAACTCTAACTCCGCTGTAAACTGGCCTTTCCATTCAAATTTCTTGTAGCCTGTAGGGTTGAGAACTTAGGAATTGGGAATTGGAAATTGAGATTTGGGATTTCTTTTCTCTTTTAGTTTTTTCTTTTCTTTTAAAATAAAAGCAGTTTATGTTTAATAGAGAAAAGAAAAAGTGAGGAGAAAGACCATATGGTCCCGTGGTAGAAAAAATAAGAACAAAAATTTGTTTTTGGTTAACCACTTGGTAATTTCAATAATACTTATATACTAACAATAATAATAATAATAAAAAGCCTGCAACATGGATGGTGGAAGTTGTATTTTTTATCTAATCCCCACTAATTTGGATATATTCATCGGGGTTTTCATCAGTCCGATATCATTTTTCTGTAACTAAATGCTTCAAGAATCACATTAGACTTGAATTGAATCATCATCAGTAAAGTGTGGATTGATCATTTGGATTAGAGAAAATCTATTTAGAAGCCCTAACAAATAAAATACAATTAAGATATGCCTTGTTTGGAGCGAGGTGGATTCGAAATGGATCAATTTCGAATCAGATTAATTTTGATAAAGTCAGATAAGGTCTACTTCATATTCATCAGATATTTCTTTTACTTCAAATATCTTAATTTGTTGGTTGAGGTTAGACGCAGGAGGAGGATAAAGAAGTAAGTCAAATAATATCTTGAATTTGTAAGTCTTGGCATAAAAGGTTTGTTTCTGTCTAAATAAAGATATAAATAAACTCAGTTATACGTGTAAATTGGTTTGAGCTTAGTGATATAAATAAACTCAGTTATACGTGTAAATTGGTTTGAGCTTAGTACCTACTGACCGATAAAATAAAAAAATGAGCACCTCTATATGATTGTATAGCATTAAAATGAAAAGTAAAATCTTGGGAAAAAAAGTCTCAAACAATCAATATCATGTAAACAAAGATGTCAACAAAACTACACAACTTGAACGTTGGCTTGTGATCTTTGGCGTGTTAGAAATTAGGGGAAATCTAATATTGTGGACCAATTTGTTGATTTAATTCATCAATCTCAATCATACAAAGTATAACTCCAAAAGAAGGAGACGATCGACGGTCGTCCCTAACAAAATGAAACATATATTATTGTGAAGTGATTTCTACTTTGTTTAATTTTGTTAAGGAGATTGATGTTGATATACAAACAAATTCTCCTTTTGTAGTCAAATGGTTTGAAGCAAAGTCATGCTAAATACATTTAACTAAGAAACAAAAGGAATTTGTTAGGGAATAAAACAAAGGTATGTAGTCTTGTCTAGCCAAGTCATCCTTTGCTGCACGAGGATGCTTCTTGTTAATTACAACCAACTCACATCCCTATATACATTATTTGTTCAACACAATGGACCCCACTGGTGTATTGAAAAATAATAATAATAATAATAATTAACTTTTAGATTGAGGGAAAATAGCACCACAAGTTTAAATATTTAGATGAAATGATAACTTTATATTGTGATATCTTCGGGTGTTGGGTTAATCGAAATTAAGAGACACATATGAGAGAGTGTAAAAATAATAAAATATAACTTAACCTTTTAGATGATGTCATAATTAATTTATCAAAAGATTAGTTATTCTTTTAATTTATTTTGTCTCTTAATTAACCATCTATCTCTCTTTCAAGTTTGGATTTGGTATTTTATTTACTTTGGCAAAATAATAATAGTAATAATAGAGTTAATTACTATTTGATTACCTCCAGTTATAAGTCATTCTCAAAGTAGGCATTCATCTTTTTTATTTTTTTATTTATGAAAATGCCAAAAAAAAAATAAAAAAATATTAAGTGTTCCACAAGATTCATAATTTATATCTCATAATATGTAATAATGAAAATAAATGAAAATTCAAAGGCAAAAGAAAATAACTAATTAAATACTTAAATATTCATCTTAAATATTTAATTAGTAGAATAACTAATTAAATACTGAAACATGAAAAAAAAGACTGATTAAGAGGAAAAAGAATAGATGTATAAAAATAGTCATGTCACTATTTTTTAGTGACTATACTCACTGGCTTTTGATTGATTGCCTCAAACGATATAATGTGAGTGTTTCAAACAATAAAAAAAATATGAATATTTATTTTAATAAGGACCTCTTAGTTGAGATTCTTAAATAATAATTAACTCAAAAAAATATCACAGCAATGTTGTCATCGTCTTGGTAAGGCAGTAAGTTACTGTAATAAGTATTTATAATTAGTCATTAACTGTACTAATCAAAGGCGCTTGTCTTGGAAATTGATTAAGATCTAATTTTAAATAAAGGACTAGTTGTACCTAAGTTTGTCTTAATATCGTTTAAAAATGATTAAGTTGCAAAGATCGATAGTGATTTCACCAACCTCTTCTTATTTTTTATTTTTTCTAAACCCTTCCCTAAGAAAAGTATTATTGGACAATTAAACATATTATATACGATATGAAAAAGGTTCATATTTTAAAAAAAAAAAAAAGTTGCTTTCTTAATTGGAGAATCATGCACAGAATGATCTTGATTTCTTAAGAAACTGTCACCATACCAATTTGAAGATATAAAATGGGTACATCAAATACAAAGAAAATACAAAATTTAGAATAAATAGTGCTAAATAGAGAAGGGTGCTATTAATTAATTTCCTACTATATTTCTAGGTCATTCAGTGTCATGTCACACCCGATACTAGCTCTAAATGATTTCTTAATTCTCACTCTCTATCTTCAATAATCTTATCAATTAATAATATTCTCTATCTCTCTGTGGGTGTTTTGTAGTCATCAAGAAGGAATAAGAGGCTTCAATTCATATTAAGAAATTAGGGAAGAAAAAAAAAATACAAAACAAGTGGAGAGGATGAAGACATTTTAAGCAAAATCCTAGCCTCAGAACAAGACAAGTTTATTTGGTTTATTTTAATAAATGGATTGATGTAGCTGTCCTAGCTAATAGTATAATTGTATGAAGCAGGTATATGTCTTTTCTCTCTTGTCTAATTCTTCACAGGGAATGGATTATGGATTTAAATGATCAAGTATATCCATCTTAACTATTGCAACTAGCAATTCTCATATCTGAACTTGCATATAAATATACCTGTTAGAATTTTTGTATTTTATTTTCTAATAAATGAATACCAATAATATTTTATTTAAACTATTTGGTGAAATTTACTATGATCTTAGCTAGCATATTGCGGGTGCTTTACGAACCGAATTGGAGAATTAAGGAAGTTTTTGGAACCAACATATAAGTGTAATTAAGACCAAATTAATATAACCAACAGTCCAACACTGGTCTTTTCTACCACTAATTTCTGCTTTACATGAATATAGAACACAAGAGCTACAGTCCAATTATATATATATATATATATATATATGTTTAGGAGTTCTCTCACTTTTATATGTATTGCAGATTTTTACTGGAGACCTGTTGCATCATACTGGAGGAGGAGGACATGTCTAAATTGAACTCTGCTGTCTTACTTAAGCATGATGCACCAAACAAAATAAATAGCTACTTAATTAATAAATCAGATAAATGTTACGGCAAGAGTACATGTACCACATTAATACCTAACCAACCCGGCCGGCCTGGCCGGATTGAATTAGGCTTATGATCTTGTATGTATTTTTTACCTTTTTTTATATAATTTGGTGTGATTTAGGATCGATTCGAATCTGAAAATAACAAATCTTGAACCGATCTAAATGCAAAATAATTTACGAATGTTTATTTAAATATAAATATATATATATATATATATATATATATATATAATCAATTTAATCTAAATAAATTAGATATTTAACATAATTTGATTCAATATATCAAATAAATCATCATCTCGACTGCTTTACTTGAACCTATAACTGTTTGTTTGGGTAATGACTTCAATATATATGAATGAAGCCAAATTAAAGGGGAGATAAATATGGCTGATACACTGATAAAAGATCTAAGAAAGAGAAATGTTGCAATAGAGTACGCAAAAAAGCTAAAAATTCTCAATAACTCATCAATTCATAATTTTGAAGTCTGAATAAAAGACTATGTAATATGCATTTATATAGATCAACGATAACCTTAATATTAATAACTTATTCGATTTCAGAAAAAAAGTAATCATAATTATAATGAGTTTTTTTAACATAACCATACTTCCTAAATGAATCTAATTAAGCCAATTATAATCATAGTTATCCCCAAGTTATAAATCTATAACCATTATTACTCCCAACTCCCAATTATATATATCTTCAAATTCCTTCGAGTTATCCCCTCTATCCTATTCCCCTCCCCCAATAATGTAGTCCAATTGTTGTAAATTTAAAAAAAAAAAAAAAAAAAAAGGCAAAAAATCTTGGATTGAACATAAAGCTGTGATTTGGGTCTAATTTAACAATATGCATTTTAATTACGCATTGCCATTCATAATAGATTTCACAGTTTTTATATTTAAGAAGACAAATTAAATATTTGTCACTCTTAACTATATATATATATATATTAGTCCATATGCATGTGATTGATATTTGTATGACTTTTAAATTATGTTTAATTTTTTTTTTAAAGTTAATAAAAATTATTAACTAATATAATAGAATTTTAATATAATATTTTTTATTTGGTCTTATAAAATATTTTGCAAAATTAATTTTTGTAATTATCCATATATTTTTAATTTTTTACTTATACTCTTGCATGTTTAATCACAAAGAAAATAATAAGAGCAATAATATTTATCAATATTTTGTTTGATGCTTTCTTTCCAATGAATGATCATTTAAAAAATAATATAAAAAAATTCGTCTCCAAATCAACAAAATTTAAACTTTATGGTTGATAAAATTAATTTTTACTAAAAATTTATTAACATAAAAAATATTTACAATCCTAAAATTATTAAAAACCTTGTTAAATTTAGTGCCAACAAAAGAAAAAAAAAACTATCTTCTTTCATCTTCTATCTTCTATCCTCCATCCTCCTTAATTAATAATTATAAACCAATTACTTTGTATCACAAATAATTTAAATTTATGTATTATCAAGACTTATTTCGTTAAATTTTCTATCACAAACAAATTATATTTCATTTTTATCAACAATTATAAGTTTTTTTTAATTTAAATTTAAAAGGCTCATGTTTTTTTTCCTAAAACCAACTAATTTAAAAGAAAATAACTTCTCTTAAATATTAAATTTATAAATATTATGATGCTTTCTTGTTTTATAATTCTAATAAATAAGAATAATTAATAGCATACTTGTATGTTATATATTTTTTTTATTAGTTTCTCAAAATGTTTCAGCAAAACAACATAACTCAAATAGAATGAAAAATAAAAAATAAAAATTTACTATGAGAAAAAGAATTTTTTTTAATAGTAGAGTTGAAAATTAATCAAGAGCTTACCTTTTTGATGCACCATTGAAAAAATAATCAACATGTTAAGCTAATATAATCCTACTCCATAGGAATCAACAACAACACATATATAATATTATCATACCAAATAACTTATATATGATTACAAAGTGCAATGAGATATTTAATATGGTGTTAACTTATAATAACTTGTTAGATATAAGAAAACTAATTATTATTAAAATTTAATAATATAAATAGAACCAAAAAAAAAAAAAAATCCTTTGATAAAACAATGTGAAATGCGGAGATTAATATGGTGTTAAATTATAGATAATTTGTTTAATATAAATTTTTTAATTATTGTTGGAGTTCAGTATTATTAAAATTTATTAATAGAAAAAAAATAATATTATTACTCTTAAGATAGAGAAGAAAAATAGAAAAACAAGTCTACCACTATTAAAAATTTATTTATATAAAATTAGATAGTTAGAAGTTGAACTAAAAAGATATAAAAATAAAAACTAAAATTTTATGAATGGTATTTTAGGAAATCAAAAGATTTCATCATTAAATTACTTTTTTATATATTATAGATATATAATTATAAAACAAAAAGAATAGCTCAAACATTTTGACTGGAAATATATAAATATATATATATATATATATTGTAGATGGATATGGTGGTGACTGGGCATTCTATGTATGATCGCCGGCCTGATCCTTTGTATCCTTCCATTGAACCGTTAATGGTTTGATGAATTCCACATATGATATATGTTACGTGACCACCTAAATTGTTACATTATTTTATTTTATTTTCCCTTTTACATCATATATTCCATTTCAAATAATTTTGAAGATTTTATGTGCTGTTTAAGAAAATAAAATTTATATATTGCTTACTATGATATATATGCCCTATTTATCAACAAGTTTAAAAGGTTTGTTAAAACCTAATGCACTTTTCTTTTTTCATTTATCAATTGGTCAAGGTTCAAGCTTGTTTAAATTGGCATGTGATTATTTTTCTCCCCTAGCAATTTTATAATATATAATTAGTATACTATTTATAGCAATTTTAAATCACAACCTAAAGCATATATGTTCTCTTTCTTTGTATATAAAAGACAAGATTCAACTTGGAGCAATTAGCATGTGATTACATTTTTATATTTGATTCTTTTTATTGATTAATATTAGAAATTTTTTAATCATACTAGTATAATAGGAAGAAAAATTGACAACTAAAATTTGTAGATAGGGAATAAAGAATGGGAGAAATATATATTCATGCCGACAATATCTCTTGTTTTGATATCTGGATAAATTTTCAACCATTATTTATAAACAAAAATAGTTATAAAATTTAGTTCACAATTATAATTGTAATCGTAATATCACGATCTAAAATCTCTGTAGTCCTTTAAAAAATAAAACTCAGACATAATTCTAATTCCAAATAGAAAGAAGCAAAGTAAACAAGGAAAATGACAATTTTATTATGATGAATTATTATTACATAAATATTTGTCAGTATATAAAAACAAATATTAATCCATTCAAAATTGATTTTTTTTTTTTTTTTTTTTGTTGGATTGAGAAACGAGTTAACTATAGGACATGAGTTTGCCACATGTGTTGGAGTTAGAGAGAAGCCAATGCATTATTATTTTTATGAGAAGAAGGGATATATACCAATTAGTATGTGAGGTGTACATCTGTTTCATTGTATATATATATGAGCATATTTCATTCGGCCACCCCTCAAATGAAGATTAATATACCAATTCTCTTTAAATGCTTAGTTTAATTACAATTGAATCAATACAGACTGATATCAATTAAAGAAATGTTAAATTTTTTACTTCAGTTATGCTTCTTTATCATAGAGCCATTGAACAAAGCTAGAAGACTCCAATAATTGCATGCTTTGCTTATCATAAACTCACACATGCACATGTACTAATTCTAAACTAAGCATTCTTCGATTAAAGAGTATTGTAATTTTCATCTAAAAAAGTAGAGCATTTGAAAATGGTAAAAACTGTGAATTAATTACAAGTCCCAGCAGCTCATTGAGTCTCTTATAGGACATATATAGTTGAACATGAGGAAATGCTTATCTTCATTCTACACAGTAAAAAAGTATTACTATAATCAAAGAAGACACATCAAGAACTATATGATTGTTTAATTTAAAAACCCAATAGTGACACCTCCTTTGCTGGATCTCTCTGACAAGACTTGGGTGAGATTATTTCACTCAAGTTTGCAAGTACCTCAACTAGCTAGCAAGCTCACAACCAAAGCTTATGTTATGAGGACCCACATCAGTAACTTTCTAAACTGTTGCTTAATTCTTTGCTTCCCTAATCAAAGAAAATGCAAGAAAAAAAGGGGAATAACTTAGAGTATTCATTCTGGTGTCTCTGATTGACTGTGTTGTAAGCCAACCAGAAAAACCAAAAAAAGTAGCTACACTAGGAGAGACAAGGTAGAGTACCCACCACTTCACCTTCCTCACAACTCCCTAAGTCCTCTTGCCTGATAGACTCCTCCATGTAGCTTTCAGTCTCCTACTTAGAAATAGACTCACTTCAACATATATTCATTCAAATTAATCTTCTCAACTTGTCCCTAAATACTAATTTTTCTTGAAGCTGGGGTTTTGGGGCTGTACTGCAATGGAACAAGGCCGGTATTGGATGTGGGAAAAGCGGAAGCTTACTTTGAGCTCTCTTACTTCATCGACTAAACTTGATGACTCATGGGAAGAACAAGCTTTCGCAGAAGATGCAGCCGGAGCTCTTGGTGGTTGTGTATGGCCACCAAGATCATATACCTGCAGTTTTTGCAGGAGAGAATTCAGGTCAGCTCAAGCTCTTGGTGGTCATATGAATGTCCATAGAAGGGACAGAGCTAGACTAAAGCAGTCCTCAGCAAGTCCACCAAATGAAATTCTACATCATGACTCTCAATCTCATCAGAATCCAATCCAAAATCATTACACATCTATGCAGGGTTATCCATACAAATCTCAGGTTTCTGGTTTGGCTTATAACACTGATCACCCTAATTCTGACCATCCTGATATTCTTGCATCATCATCTTCAGCTTCTAGGGTTTCAGCTCCTCCAATTATTGAGACTTGCAGTGAAAAGACCCTGTTCCCGCCTTTTACTTCTTATATTGTCCAAGAACACCGTAAGACATCTCCTGTTGGTTCCCCCAAATCTTGGTCAAACTTGGCTGAAGAGAGATACTTATATAATTCAGAACCCAAAACTGAAACACAGAACTCATCACAAGTAGTGGATTCTGGATTTAGGACTAAGGGGGATAATTATGTCAAAACTGATTTGGCTGTGAGCTTGAATTTGTTTGTTTGTCGAGCTCACCCGGTGAAGCAGACTGACATTAAGGAGGAGGCTATTAGTTGCAAGAGAAGGAGAACTGATGAATCACCAAGACCATTCTTCCTAAAATCAAGCTCAGTTGAGAAACATCATACCCAATCAGAGGTGATTGACTTTAGCCCTAGCTCCATAGAAGAGCTAGATCTGGAGCTAAGACTTGGTAACATGCCAAAGCCCAAAGGTAGAGTAGAATTATAGTAAAGCCAGTGCTAAAACAGAATAGTATATAAAGCTACTTTCCTTATGTTCATTTCAATCTTCTGTTTGATTTCTTCTTCAATACCACAAAAGGCATATTTGCTTCAATATCTGCAGAGTGTAATAATAACAATATTTCAATGATAGAAAAGCTTGATCACTTCATCTTTCTGAAAGGAGATGTCACATTTCATCTTATTTAATTTGAATAACAGAACAATAGATGACTTGGTAACTGGGTTCCCTCCAACTTTTGTATGTGATAATTAAGATACTGATACTGAAAACCACTATGCCTTTCCTGTAAACAGATTGTGATCTTGTTCTAGTCCTATCCAAGAAATTTTAATCCTCCTGCACATGTAAGTATGTAACAGTGTACATTTTAAAGTTTAGGGTTTCCCAAGTGAAACATATTCTTAACTTTATGCCTACCAACTTATTGTTTTCTTGTATTCTTACAGTAAACACAGTGATTATAATTTCCATTGGTAAGGAATACCTACTGTGTAGTATTCTAGCTCAAGCAGCATCCTGCATGCAAGCAAAGTGTCCTTCAAATTAACTTTCAAGTCTAAGTGCAAATCAGGAATTTAGGCTGATATATGTTTGTGAGATTGTCTGAGAGAGTCCAATTGGAAGTTTAGGTAGTGAGATTATTAAGGGTATGTCTGTGGGGTTTAAGGGGTGAAGGAACTGACTAAGAACTGCATGGAATATCGTGAGCTCTTTTTTCCATTCAGTCTTCACTGACATTCTATCAGACAGAGAACTAAACTAACCCACAAAACACACAGAGATTGAGTTTTTCAATGTCACATAAAGTCAGATACATCCCAACATCGATTCCCTTTTCCCTTGTATTATTATCATCATCCTCAGATCTGTTGCAGCTATACTATTTTCTACCCACATAAATCCATTTGCTTCTGTTCTCTCTCACCTTTTCTCTCTCTCTCTCCCCCTCCTCTTCTCAATCCCTCCAAATTTGCCACCTACTCCGGAATCAATTCAATTAACTATTGCCTATAATATTATCTTGTTCTCTTTTTTAATCACAGAGAATATTATTGATCCACGCATTTTTTGTTTCATCTTCTGCGTATATGAAGTAGATATACACCTACCCAATGACAAATCCTATGTACCTAAAGTTGATAAATAATGAAAGCCTAAATTCCGTTACCCTAGTGAACCCTAGCCCTAGTTGTTTTGATTAAAACCCTGCAGGAGACAAGGCGATCATTGTGGGTTCTTCTTTTTCTCATTCCTACTAATGGGAATTTTATCAAACACCTTCTTGACTTAAATGGGTTTGCAGGGAAACTGAAGCAGAGCTTTCATAAAGAAGGAATTTTTAAGTCATACCCACCATATAAATTCCAGTGAAAAGCTAAAATCCAAAGATAGTTTTAATGATTTGAGGGTCTTTTGCATGTGGGTCTTAATTTGTTTTCTAACGATGCATGTGAAAGTGAAGGAGAGAAAATGAGGAATGGTACCAATAAGGAAAAGTGAGATTGTTTGCTTTGGCTTCTACCAAGTGCTACATCTGTGTAAGAGGATTTAAAGGCAATTGGTTGGGCTTGTCTTCTTTTAGGAGAGTGAGTTGGATAGGTCTGGTATAATACAGAGAGGCCTCAGTGAAATTTTTAGGTGCCACAAGCAGAGTGCACATGGGCATCAACTGTCCTTTCTCTGTTCCATACTTCAATTAATTCAAGGGGATTAATATAGAATAGAGTGAGGGAAATGGGATTTTATTCTCAGCTTGGCTTGGAATCTCTGTGTGTTTTGGTGATTTTGTTAATTCCAAATTTTTGTTTAAAGAGTCAAAATTTCGAAGGAGAAATTCCAGAGTATTGGAGGTTGGTTGTGTTGTCTATGAATAATTCTTTATAATAGTTTTGACAACTAAGGGTATATTTGCATGGGAGCAAGTTCCCTCACGAGCATTACTTCAAAATTATATATAGTCATTAATTCTCTCTGTTTCTCTCTCTCTCTCTTCAAGTGCAGGGACAGCATTTTGATTTTCTTTTTACTTCTCTAATTGATGATGGCCCACATAGCTATATGTATATTCTGTGAGAAAACCCTCTAGTTTCATTTAAACTATCATCCCTAATAGACAACCTAATTCTAATACTCTATTATTAATGTCATTAGGACCACACTTAGTATTCTAAGTACTATTGACTCATTTAGAGACTAAAATTTGGTTAAGATTGTTGATCACTTATGTAATTTAACATAATCTTGTTATTCCACTAATAAAGAAAAGAAAAACATGTCATTAATTGACCATTTAATTTAATTTGTTGTTCATAATCTTGTTATTCCATGAATAAAGAAAAGAAAAACATGTCATTAATTGACCATTTAATTTAATTTGTTGTTCTATATATTCTTCATCTACTACTAGGTTTTTGATAGCTATATAGGTTGTGGGTAATAAGTTATTAATTATATGTAGTCAAAATGATAATATTAATTTTAAATAACTCTTTTTTTTAAAAGAAAAAGAAAAAAAGAAGAAATATTTCTCCATTTTAAAACAAGTAAAAGAGATGAAATAAAACAATAAAACAATAAACAATAAAAAAGAATACAATAGAACCATAAAAGATTTTAATATTATTTTATTAATTTAGATGTTTGATGTATATTTTGTAAAATACAATTGTGAATTTGCAAATTTAATGTTGTTATTCATTTGAGACTTACTCTTTCAAAAGAAAATAAGTTACTTATATAAAATAATTAAATTAACATATCTCTAAAATATGTTATACATTTTTTTAACATTCAAAATTAATTTATAGTGATGTCAAACAATTAATATTACATGAATTTGGAGTTATTATTTTTATTTATTTTTAGTTAAAAGATATTTTATACCAATGTAATGATTAATGACATAGTTATATAATGTAATAAATAGAAATATATAGTTCAATATATTAATGATGTCATTCTATGATCACCTATCCAATCTCGATTGATCCAGTGACTCGAAATTTGGTAAAAATTTTTAAGTCAATCACTAATTTGATTTTTAAAACATTTCTTATGGCTTATTAATCACATTTACATTTATTGACAAAAAAACAAAAACATATAAGTAGATCTAGAAATATTATATGATATATAATTATAAATGATTTGTAAGCTACATAAATATTGATTGGATATATTTAATTTTTAACTAAATAAATCAATATATAATTTAATTTATTTAGATAACTATCTCTCCATAATATAATGTAAATATGTAAATACCCATTTTTATTAGATGTAACTTTTAAAATAAAAGAAAGTTTGAATTATTAATTTATATATTTTTTTATCAATATTTAAATTTTAATAATTTAGCACTCTAGTACAAAATTATTTTTATACTAAAGCAAATATTAGTGAAATCATATTACTATGATATTTTTTTTTTCTTTTGAAAAACATGTTATTTCTTTTTTATTTTGAAATATTATTTCATTAAAAGTTATATTTTTTAAAGATAGGTTTTGTAGTGGGTTTAAAAGTATCCAGGAGTGGGAGTGGAGAAGCTTATAAACTTAGATCCTAAACTTAGAAGTATGAGTGACAATAAGCCTAACTTAGAAGTATGAGTGACAATAAGCCTAGCCTAGCTAGTGAACTATTCGTTAAGGATTCAGACCGAGCTTTGTTCATTTTCTAAATGAGTCGATCTTCAGTTTTATTTTGAATTCGTTTAGTAAAATAAGTTGAACTCAATCTTTTCAAAGCTCGCCTTTTATGTTAGCGAACCTGCTCCTCTAATATTATTTACATATAAATATATCTATAATAGAAATATTTATATGCAAAAACTAACATTAGTTTTAACTTAATTTGATGCTAAGCTACTCTGATAGTTGTCTGCAATGTCTTTGCTTCAACTTTCCATGACAAGTCAAACTTGACCTTTCTCGAAACTTAACAAGATGAAGCTCGGCTTTTTGAAACCCTTTACTTAGTAGTTTTTACACATATATATGTATTTATTTATTAATATTTATATTAAAAATATGAATAAATATCATAGGTCATATTAGTTTTATTTAAATAAATATCCATTTTTTTTTTAAATAATTTCTTTGGTAAGAATATTGAACATATTAACACTTTATTTGTTTTATTATATTGATAGTAAAGTATATATTATATACACCAACAAGGATTAGGTACAGTGGTAAGGGAGCTGCAAAGTGAGAATACAAGTTCGAAACTTGGAGCAAACAATTATTGGGAGGGTATTCCACAACAGAGCCTGATGGGATTAGTCTCACAACAATGACTCTCTAGTAACGAAAAAGAAAGAAAAAAAACCATATATTATATACACCTTTCTTTGGGGCTTTATTTAAAATGTGCATCGGTTATTTGTCATGGGGTGTAGGATATTTGGACTGTAACATTTGGGCAAACCAAGCCCAACAATCAAAGCAGAAGAGTGAATGAAAAAAAAAAAAAAAAAAGTAATTTAAGAGTTGCGTGGAAGCAGAATATACTAACTATGAAGTGGATAAATCATGAACTTGACTCGGGAAATGAATTCTATTACTGAGATATAATCATATATCCCAGTTGTTTGTAGCTAATGAAGTCAAATGGGGTGGCTTAGTCCGTTCCTAGTGCCAACTAGATGTAACGCAATACAAATGGTAGAAACCTTGGTAACCCATGGTTGTAACTTTTATCTCCTGGTGGCTTTTGTTTTTATTTTTTTGTATCGTATAGGGAAGAAAAAAGAAGAAGATTCTATAAGCCCTTTAAGAGCACCAATGGAGACAACACCTGATGCATCATCTCCCTGTTGAATATTACTCAAAATTATCTATTTAGAATTAACTCTTAGGATTTATCTTGTTAATATTAGAATTATCTCTAAGATTATCATTAAGATTAACTCTTAAGAGTTTTATTTCAATTGATATTGCATTGCTTTAGGTTTTATCTTTTAGGGAGTTTAATTTTATTTCTGATTGTTATTTTAGTCCTATAAATAGGAGTTCTCATTATGCCATTTTATGAAGAATAAAGTCATTTGTTAGATGGGAATAACTTTGATAGGTGTAGTACACAAATGAAAGTACTCTTTGACTATCAAGAAGTTTTGGACATGGTAGAGAATAAAGTTTCTGTTCTTGTAGAAAATTTCACTGAACTTCAAAGACAAACTCATCGTGACAACAAAGAAGAAGGATTAAAAAGCTTTATTTTTTATCCACCAAAGTGTGGGTAAAGTGATTTTTGAGAAATATTGCTAGAGTGACCAATGCAAAAGAAGCGTAGGACATCTTAAATCGTTCCCACAAAGGAGTTGAGAAGGTGAAAAGGTAAGACTTCAAACTTTAAGGTGTCAATTTGAACTCTTACAAATAAAAAATGATGAAACTGTTTCTGTTTATATTTCACGAGTTCTTATTTTGGTAAATAAATTGAGAACAAATGGAGATAAAGTTGAAGACCTAACAGTTATCTAGAAGATCCTGTGAACATTGACAATGAAATTTGAACACATTGTCGTGGCTACTGAAGAGTCAAAAGTTTTAAAAGAGATGACAATTGATGAGTTGCAAAGCTCCCTAGAAGCCCATAAGTAGCGGCTTTATGAAAAGTCCTCAGAAAAATCAATTGAGCAAGCTTTTCAGAGCCAAGTTTCCATCAAAAGTAACAGAAGTGTTGAAGATGCAAGCACCGAAAGAGAAAGCAGAGGCCGAGGAAGAGGTTGAGGTAAAGGTAAATGAGGTCACTATGGTGGACGAGAAGTGAGCAATTACTATGATTGTGACAGTGAGAAAGAAAAGAATGATTCACATCACTTTGATATGAAAAGTTCGCAGAGAAGTCGAGGTTGAGGTCGAAGCAGAGGTAGATATGACAAATGAAATATTCAATGCTATGCATGTCAAAAATATGGCCATTTCTCATATGACTGCTATTCAAAGAAATATGATCAGAACAGAGAAGAAGCTTGTTTTCTTTAAGAAGATGAAGATGAAAGTCAAGTTCTGCTGATAGTAGCTTCAAATACTAAGAGTCACACATGGTATCTTGATACCGGTTGCACCAGCCATATGATAAGAATGAGAAATGTATTTGCTGATGTTGATGAATCCGTAAGATCTAGTGTCAAGTTTTCAGATGATCGCTTCGTATCGGTGATGGGAAAAGGCAGAATCCTTATTTAATTGAAAAATGGAGATCACGCATACATCTCAAATATGTTCTATGTAAGGTTGTCGAGATCGAGATCTTAAGCAGGATCGTTGAGGGGAAGCAAGATCGACTAGTAAGATCTTAGTAAGATCAAATCGGTAGAATTGGAAGATCTTACAAATTTTGTAAAATAGTTATCAGAGCATATATCTATGTACATAATTTATTATAAATATTTGTATTTTATTATAAATAAGCACAATTTGTATAAAGCTCCAACTAAATTATTTTTTTCTAAAGTAAAATATTCACTAATTTCATCAATAAGATAAAATAACTACTCAAAGAGAATATAAGTGCAAACATAAAACATCCAATACGAACATCAAATTCATAACATTAATTTCATAAGCATCTAATCCAAGCATATGTTCATAAACAAAATATCCATACAAAGATTCTTAATACAACAAAATTAAAATCCAGTTTGCATAATTTAATCTAAACCAAAATTAGTCCCTTCTTCATAAACATCACAATTATCTTCTTCATCACCACTGCTTTCTCCATCATCATCTCCATCATCATCTCTATTGCCAACATTATCATAACTATTGTCATTGTCATCATTACCTTCATTGTCAATGGGATTTCCACCTTCACCACTATCAACACTCATGACTTCATCAACTTCACCACCTACAACACCAACATCATCCTCTACATCTTCATCTTCATCTTCCACCACTTGCACTTCATCTTCATCTAATGGAGCATTTAAATAAATCACATCATCATTGGTATTAGAAAAATCATCAAAAACACATAGCCATTCATTTGATGAAGAATCTACAAGTTCTTCTTTCGGAGTTATCCATTCATCATCTGAGGAGAGATCATCCAATTTCAAACTCTGACTCTAATATTTTTTGGATTTCCTTTCATTCAACTTGCAATTGTACATGACAAACACTAAGGCATTCATTTTATTTTTTTTGATACAAACTATTCATTTTCTTTGTATGCACCTAAAAAAGTAGTAAATTATTTATAAGAGATCAATACTAGAAACAAGAATTATAAAAATAAAATAATAGATACTATAAACTTATATTTACCATCTCAAATGCTCTCCAATTACGTTCACATCCAAAAGAACTGTAAGTCAGGCTTAAGATCTGAATGGCAAACCTTTGTAATTCAAGGAATTTATCTCTATAAGAATCTCACCATTTAGCTGGAGTTTTTTTCTCCCTCATTGCCTTTGCAGCTGAGATTCCAAATAATCCTCTAGCATTTTTGAGCTCTTCAAGTTACAAATCAATTGTATATCTCTCATTTGAATTTTAAACCAATCTCTCCAAGCAACCATAAAATCAATGTTTAACTTCATAATCAGCTTTGAAGTTAGGACTATAATGGTATTGAGGATTTAAGTAATATGTTACAGCATGCAAAGGCTTATGAAGTTGTATCTCCCATATCTCATCAACAATACTCTAAATAGGCTCATACCTATAAAGGTTAATAAGAAATTTAAGATTAGTTAACTCAAAAAATAATATGAAAAATTATGAAGCTACTACTTACAAGTTTAAAGAAACAAAAGCTAACCTCTTTTTAATTTTTCCAAAATTTAATTGTATTTTTTCATTTGCCGGGTCCATTTCTTCATAAATAAATCCCATAACCGATTTTCCTTCTAAATCCACTAACCTGAGCAACTTGATAAGAGGATCAGCAGCCTTAAGACACTCAACAATTTTCTTCCAAAAGTCATTGTTTACAATAGTTCTTGCAACTTTCTTTCATTTTTCTGTATTTGAAGAAATGCTTGTTTTCCACTTTTGAGAAGAAAACATTCTCATCAATGCTGCTTTTAATTCAAGAAGGCACTCCAAAGTCAAGTATGAAGTAGCAAATCGGGTCATTGCAGGTCTAATTAAATCTCTCCCCTTGGTGAAACTCCTCAACATAGTAATGAGCATGTTTCTTCCATAAATGTATGTAATGATTCTTTTTCCTTTTTCGATGGTCACATAATGCATTTTTAATATTTTTGCAAAATTCTCTAATATCAAATCAATGCAGTGTGCTGCACATGGTGTCCAATATAAGCTCTTTCTTTTTTCCATTAACATTTTACCAGCTGCTTTGTAGTTTGCTACATTATCAGTAATCACCTGCACCACATTGTACTCCTCAATCTTCTTCACAACATCATCTAACGTCTCGAAAAATTTGACGGCAGTTTTAGAGAAGTTTGATGTATCCACTGATGATAAAAATATAGTTCATTTCAGACTATTAACCAAGAAATTGCATATAGAATGTCTTTTCCTATCTATCCAACCATCAGACATTAGAGAACATCCTATTTTTTTCATTCTAGTTTGTACTCCTCAAGAAGACTCATGGTTTTATTTACTTCTATCTTCAAGAATTTTTCCCTTAATTCATGATAAGAAGGACCTTTAAGCCCACAACTATACCTCCCAATTGCTTTTAATATTTCAGCAAATTTAAGATTTTTCACACAATTAAAAGGGATAGCACTTATGTAAAAAAATTGAGCTATCTTCGAACATGCTTCTTCTCGCAAATCATTTTTGACTCATTGATTCATTGTTGTTTGTGTTTTGTTGCCTCCAACCCCACTAGAATTTTGCACGAAATATTCCTTAATTTCTTTCTCTTTCCCTTTACATTTTTGCACAATTTCTACCTCTTCCATATCATCTTCACTATCTTCTAAAATTCTCTTTTTCTTCACTTTTTTCACTTCTAATTTATCCAAGACAATTCTTATTTTATTTCTCACATCATCTGGAACACTCACACATGCCATTGTATCTTCTCTAGTGCATACAAGATGGTGTTCAAACCAAAAAATTCTACCTCTTACAATCTTCGAGCAATATTTGCATTTCACTTTTTCTCTTGTTTCCTTCAATTGGGATAACATACACCTAACCCATATCATTTCTACTTCCCAGAGCATTTTTTCTACTCTAAGGCATTTTCCTTTAAAACAAGAAGTCATAATCAAATTAGCAACCAAGTAATAACTAATTTTTTTTTCCAACAAATCAAAATTAAAAAGAAGTAGAAAAATAACAAAACAAAACAAAAACAAATATCCAAACCACAAAATGAAAACATAAGCTTGAACAAGGAGCATAAACTAAAAGCAGCCACAATACAACAAGTCAATAACACTAAAAAGCATAAGATTAGTTTTTAAAGCATTTGTAGATTTTTTTTTTAATTTTTTTAAAAGAATGCTTGATATAATTGTTAAAATCAATGGATGAAACTATTTGGTTATTAATAGCAGTAACCAAAAAAATATCTCAAATTCTTTTGAATTCTAGCTGATACTTACAAGCCCAAACCACCAATTGAAAACAAAATCATACATGATAATAGTAAAATAATATATTGAATGAGAATCACAAATGACCAATTAGATGATATAATCATCTAATACATATATAATACATTGTATATGTCTAATGGTACATTACACTTACATATTATACAAATATTTTTCTTTTCAATATTATTACCATGATAATCCCCAATTAGCCAGAAAGTAATTTAAAAGATGATATAATCATCCAATATATTATACATATATAATAATACACTATATATGTCAAATGTTACATTACATTTACAAATTATACAAATAGGTTTTTTTTTTTTTTCAATATTATTACATGATAATCCCTATTTCAAAAAAAAAAAAAAAAAAAAAAACCTTTTGTTTCTTCGTTAAAATTGAAACTCCACTTGCAGGATTCGAAAATGGCTACCCACTCTTCCCTTACTCTGCAAAGGCAAACAGAAAGCCTAATCACATTCCAATTGTAAGTTTATCTGCCGATATTGCTTTTCGATTCCGTGAGTGTCTAGGTGATCTTCTTACTTCAAGATATGAAGATGAGATGAGGAAGAGGTATGCAGTCTGCCTTCTAAGCATCACAAGTTCGACAGAAGAAAAGGGTTAAATTCCAAAATACCCATATTACCTTTAAAATCGATTCGGGTCTATGAAGCCCAATTAAAAATTCGACCCATGTGGCTCTCTGTGAAATCGTTCGAACTCGCCACAAACTCGCGATTTCACGATCTTGCTGTCGAGTTCATGATCTTGTTTCCGTGTTTTAAAGACTCTGATCTTGCTACCATGACAACTCGGAGTGCTGGCTTCAAATCGTAAGATAGTACGATCTTACCTTCCAAAGCACTGCATGTCTTGACAACATTGGTTCTATGTTCCTGACATGAAAAACAATCTTCTCAGCCTAGGACAACTTCTTAAAAAAGGATGTGAAATGCAGATGCATAATAAGCAAATTGCAATATTTTATGACAAAGATACATTAGTTCTAAAAGTTCCCTTATCAAAGAACTGTATGTTTAAAGTAAAAATTTCAAGTGATATGTATCAATGCTTTAATGCAATTGTAAAATATGAAAACTAGTTATGGCATCTTAGATTTAGGCCATTTAAATTTTAAAAGTCTGGATTTGCTTGGAAGATGTGAAATGGTAAAGGGTAAGGGTTTGCCAATGATAGAAACATATTAAAAAATTGTGTTAGGGTTGTATCTTAGGCAAACAACACAGGAGACCATTTGTGGAAAGTAATACATGGCGTGCTACAAAGCCATTAGAGTTGATACATTCTGATGTCTGTGGTCCGATGAATATTTTATCAATTGGAAAAAATAGATATTTTGTCATTGTTATTGATGATTTCAGCAAGAAGAAAATATGAGCTTATTTTTTAAATAGAAAATGCAAAGTTTTGGATACTTTCAGAAAGTACAAAGTACTTGTGGAGAAGCAAAGTGGTCAACTCCTAAAAATGTTAAGAACTGATGGTGGAGGTGAATGCAACTCTAGAGACTTTAGAGAATATCTTGCCAAAAATGGAATTGAGCATGATGTGATAGTTCCCTATACACCATAACACAATGGAGTGGCAGAAAAGAAGAATCAAACTATTAAGGACATGATAAGAAGTTTGCTAAAAGCCTAAAGGTATGCCAGATTATTTTTAGGCTGAATCTATCTCATGTTCTGTTTACTTATTGAATAGATCTCTTACAATAAGTGTGAAATATATTACAGCTGTAAGACATCTGAAGGTGTTTGGCTGTATTGCATATGCTCATGTTCCAAGGGAAGGTAGGAAAAAGCTAGATGACAGAGGAGAGAAGATAGTCTTTATAGGCTATCATTTCAAACAAGGGTACAAGTTGTTCAATCCCGCACATATAGTGGCAGATCCAGAAAATTTTGTCCATAGGAACAAATATGTTTTATTTTTTTAAAATAAAATTTGCTAAGTTGTATGGACTTATTTTTTTCTCACGAAAATAATAAAAAATATTGCAATTTTAATTTTGATAAATCAAATTTCGATAATAATTTTTAATAAGAAGATAATGAGGTTAGATGCCAAACTAATGAGATTGATAATTTCTAAAGACAATTTAATAAAAAGCCTAGAAGTTATTTTCTAAAATTCGTAGAATATTCGAGTCAACTTTTAAGAGTTGTGAAATATACTATGGTTATCAGATGTCATGACTTTAGAGAGAAAAAACTCAAATAGAGTAAGAAAATTTAAATATTTGAATATGTTTTCCCTTACTAAATTGTTAGATTTTTAGTAAATTTTAAAAAATTAAGCCGTCAAAATTTGAAATTTAAAAAGAATAATTAACTAATGTTTGTTTGATTTTTGTCTTTTGAGAAATTTATTAGCAGATGAAATTGAAATTCTTTAAAATCATTAGAGGACAAATTTTTATTTAACAATAAATGAGTGGGAGAAATATAATACTTTTCATAGAGCCTATATAAATTACGAAAGCCAGTGGGCTCAATTGCCCCCACTGGCTTGTACGTAGATCCGCCCCTGCACACCACCCACCACCACCATGCCCTCATACCATTATCACTAGGTGTATGCATGGCATTCGTAAACTCAAGATAGTTTCTTTTTTCTTTTTTTTTCCTCCTCCACACCCGGCCTCCCACTCGAGCCCACTTGTTTTTCTCAAGCCAGTAAAACTTCTGAATGGAGGCAAGCTATGAATGATTAGTCTAACACTCTATTACAAAATACTACTTGACAATTAGTCCCTTATCCATAAATATCAGAATATGATAGGTTTTAAATGGGTACATAAAGTGAAACAGAAAGCAAATGGTCAGACTATTATAGGTTTTAAATGGGTATATAAAGTGAAACAAGAAGCAGATGGCTCCATTAAAAGGTATAAGACAAGGTTGGTTGCTAAATGATATAAACAAGAACATGGATTGAAATATGACGACAAATATAATATTGTGGAGAAGCCTTCTACTATTCGGCATTATATTATATCTTGTTTTATCAAGATCTTCGCATGTTCATCAATTAAATGTGAAAAATGCTTTTCTATATGATGTTTTACACGAGCAAGTTTATATGAAGCAACCGTCTGGGTTTTGTTCATCTTTAGTATCATGATTTTGTTTGTATATTGAATAAATCCAAATATATATGGTCTTAAACAGGCTCCGAGAGCGTAGTTGGAACACTTTACTACTTTTTGTTCTCATGATTTTCTCTGCAACAAAACTGAAAACTCTATGTTAATTATTTACTCTTCTGTTCAGATATGACTGTCTTATTAGTTAATGTTGATGATATTATACTGACTGGCTCTTCTTCTCATTTGTAGCAACTACAAGGTTAAATTAGAATTTCAGTGACACATCTTGGCAAGTTGAATCATTTATTGGCTATTGAGGTTTCCTACAACTCTGATGTTAACTACTTCGATCAATGAAAGGGTATGCGAACATGCAGATTCTGAGGCAGTCTTGTTATTTTTCTGAGTACTATAATTTAGAGATTGGGTGTTTTAAGCCTCAGGGCCCAATGAGACCCACATCCTATAAGTGAAGTCTTTATCATGTATTCGATTAACAAAGAAAAATAAACAATTCTATATATGCCACCATTGGGGTTTTATACACGTAGCATTTTCCCAATTGCCAAAAGAGTAGAAAGCCACTAATTAATAACTAATCAGGTAGCCAAGCTCATAATGCATTACAGTTGTGTGGGAAAATTGCAAATTACAGCTGCATAATCCACTCAGCTAAATTAGCTTTCAAGGATACCTGTAGGGTGTTCGATAAAATGCGTCAATGAAGGATTGAATTTGCAATCTGCACTATTAAGAAGTTAACTCTTCGGGCTTAGCAAGTAAAAAGTTAAATTTGACTTTTCATCCTCAGTGAAAACATGTGTTAGCTTTTTGCATGGTCTAAGAGAGCATGAAATGAAATACATTGTATTAATTTTCTTAAATATTTAATCCTCTACATGCAATCCAAAGGAAGATGTCTAGTAGAATAATTGAATGAGCACAAATACATAAAAGTATATTCATCCATTATTTAACAAGCTAGCCAACCAGTTGACCCTCTATTTATATGTAACTCTTATTTGTTTGCCTGAGAGCCAGAGATCAATTATGGAGTTTAATCCTCAAAACAATGAGAAATCAGACCCGATAAGATGGAGCAAAGATGATCATCAGGGTGCTTATGTCCAAGCTAGATCCTATACTTGTGCTTTTTGCAAGAGAGGATTCTCAAATGCACAGGCACTTGGAGGTCACATGAACATTCATAGAAGAGACAGGGCCAAGCTGAAACAACAATCTTCGGAAGAAAACTTACTCACTTTGGACATGTCAATCAAGAATACTAACCCTAATCCCAACCCCCATACTTTTGATCATCACGCGTCAGCAGAAGATCATCTTGCATATCAAAGGGGCAAAGCAATATCTAACACTATGGAAGAACTTCAGAAGCTTCCTTTGTTTTTGGAGAGACAAAGTGCTCGCATTGAGAAAAGGGTGATGATCAGTGAGGGTGTTGAACACTTGCTTGAAGAGAAGAGGATTGAGTCAAGTCATGCTAAGGCCGCGAAGGTGGACCTTGAGCTTCGATTAGGGGCATGAGCCATGCGAGACACTATCTTTGAGCACCAGACAATTCTTTTGAGTTCGCGGTTAGATTTCTAATAGGGAATCCAAGTAAGAGAGGTTTAATTTTTTTTTTCCACATCTACCTCTTCTTAATTTCCACCTTCTCCTATTTGAAGAACATTAAAAATGCCTTAGCAATGCAATAAACTGCATATTGACACTATCATTACAGGTATATTTTTTTTGCCTGTATTGTTTCTGTAATTGCAGCTGGAGCTTCTTTGTATATTTCATTAATTATATATGGTTATTTACCTTGTATTTCTATAAAGGAAAAGGACTATATTACTTGTAAGTTGTAATCATATATATTGGCTATTTATTGTATTGTAATTCTTGCTTTATTAATTCTTCGTTTTCTTTTTTCTTTTTTCTTTTTTTCTTTTTTTTTATGAATCAAATACTTGCATGTTTGGCTTCATATAACTTGAAAGGATTATCTTGTTGATAGGTTACTATTTATGCCCATATAAATGAAACTATTGGTTTGTATTAATTTTACTTACACGTTAATATGAAGTAGCAAGAACATTTCCATGGAAAATACATAGTAATTATGATCTCATATTTGAAAGCCTTTTGGATTTTTGTCGTCGGCAAAATAGAACTTGTTGTAATTTAATTCATCAAATAAACGAGAATGACATTGTAATTTATATTAATGACTGCTAATATAATGACTTTTATGCCATCCGGTGGCTTAGAAAAAGTCATTGACAAGATGCAACATTCAATTCTTGACTAGATTTGTAAAAGAGAAACTTTGAAATGTCTTATTAATGCAATAATAAAGAGGTATATTTTTTTTGTCTTCCAATGAGGCCTTAGTTGAAATTAGATAAAATTATTGATTGATTGAGAATTTTCTGTCAATAATTGTGAATACTCTTTATACTTATGTGCTGTAAATATTTAATAATTAATGAATTTTTATAGTGTAATATAAGGAAAAAAAAAGGATACATTTCTTTGCTTATTGCAGAGCTTTGTGATTCTTTGTATATCTCTTTCTAATTTCTTTAATTATATATGACTATTTTGGCTTAATATAACAACCCATGTCTCCATAGCCATGATCCTCTTATAGCCGTTTATATATATAAAAGTGAAGATTTGCAAATAGAATTAAATACTTTTTGACAAAGTATTCGATGCAATTTTTTTAAGAGAGTCTTCATTATAACAAATGAGTGAGTTAATTGTTCTAGGAATATTATCACTCGTGTCAGATATTAGATAAAAATAATTATTCGCCATATTAGATTTACAGTTGTCATTGATACGAGTACAAATACAGAATGAGATTTTTCAGCAAATTGCTGACTTTATATATACAGTAAGAGAATAAATCTATTTATTGCATTTGGGAACAGGTAGTGTGAATCTGATCAGCTGGATCGTAGTCTTTGGATTCAAGATGATGGTGGTTCAAAGGCGGCAATTAAGAAAGGCAATCTTTGCTGGCTTTTTTGAAATTATGTCATCTAGAAGTTTTAGTCCATCTCATAGGCATATTATTTTCCATTATCATATCAGATTTCTCTATCTGGAATCAAGGGAGGAAATCCAGGCAATTAACCTCTTTTTTGTTTTTTTTATGAATTTGCTAACCAATGCCTTCCACTGGATAAGGAAGGATTATTATGAGTATTGGAAATGTAATAAATTATAAATTTCAATAAAAATAAATTGTTAGTCTTGGAAACCTAATAAATTACAAATCTCATTATAATTAATGAAAAGATAATAATTAATTATCATTTTATATTTTTTATTTGATAGACAAAATTACTCTTAGGATTAGGATAGGGTTAGGATTCGAATTAAGGTCGGGGTTAGGGTTTGGGGTTAGGATTAGAGGTAATTTTGTCTATCAAATAAAAAAAGATAAATATAATGAAATTTGTAATTTCTTAGAATTTCAAAACTAGCAATTAATTATTATTGAGATTTGTAATTTATTACATTTCCAATATTCATAATTAATTCTTAACCAATGCCCGTGCCTGGTTAGCAAGACCTTTTTTTTAATAATCGGATCATTACTACATACTCAACTCAACTAAGTCTTAAAATTCAAACTAGTTGAGGTCGGCTATATGAATCATTTTTCTCCATTTTCATTGATCCAAGGCTGTCATTTTTGATAATGCCTAGAGTAGCCATATCCTTTTATTGGATCATTAATAAATGCTAGTTAAAAGATTGGATCATTAATACATAGTACTTAAAATTAAATCGAAATGTAATATAACTAGGTTAGCTGACATGTCATTTAAGAGAAAATGAAAAGGAAATCAATATATGTACACATTTTTCTCACATAATTGTTTTCTATATAGATAAATTCATGAGACCTAGTAATTAATTATTTAAAAGTGAATGATAATTTTTATCGCCAAACATATAAAGAATTTATCACTATATTTAGTAAATTTATCTCTGTGTGAGAAAAATATGTATATATAACAATACTCAAACAATAATGCTATATATGAATATTGACAGGGTTATTAGAAAATTTTGTTTGTTTATTTTCAAATTTTAAAACTTAACATTTCTTTTTGAAAATTAGATTTTTTTTTTTTTTTCCTTTCAAAATAATCAAATTTTTTCAGATAATTTTACTATAATATATCAGCTAATTATGTAATTTCTCATCTAGACTTAATGGCTTTGACTAAATGAAGAGATTGGTTAAAAACTTGAAACTTTGGAGGACTTGATTAGAAAATATTAAATCCTGAAGACCTTTAAAAAAAATATTTAATCCTTATGGACTAAATCAATAAATAAACCTTAAATGTATTGTCTGTTTTAATTTTTTTTTTCCTTGATCTTTCTATCAACAGTAAAATTCTCGTGTTTCACATTGTCATACAAAAAATTGCATCCAACTAAAGAAAGAATTGATTTTTCAAACTTTAATAGTGCACACCCTAAAATTAAACATTTTCATTTAAAGCAAATTAAACTAGACATAATAAACACAATAAGTTTTTAGAATGACAAAAACTCAGCATTAGAGATGGCAATGGGGAGGGCCGGGCCCGGTTCGAATCCAAACTCATCTATATTAGACAAAAAAATAGGACTCATCTAAAATCCATTACTTATTGAGTATACCCAAATTCAAGGGCCAACTCATATACCTGTTTTTTTATTTAATTGAAAAACTATGCTTTTTAAATTGAAGACTAATACAAAAATAGTCTTTCATATTCCTATTTATGTTTAAATTTAAATAGATCACTTCTCTCACATCTTTACTTCCTCGAATCCATCATTCTCATATGATTTTAACCTACTATTTCCCCCTTGTATCACAGAGGCGGGCAACACTTCACTTTGTACTATTCCAGATGAAGAGGAAATTCATTCCATTATCTTCAACATGAATTCTAATAAAGCCCTGGGTCCGGATGGTCTCTCTGCCATGTCTTACAAGCATTATTAGACCATTATCTTTTCATATGTTGTGAATGGAACACTTCTTCAAGTTTGGATTCATTCTCAAAAGAATAGAACTTCACAAATATTGCACTCACTCCCTAATCAGATTTAGCTCACATGGTAAATCATTTTAGACCCATGAGCTTATGCAATGTTGTTTATAAATGTATCTCTAAAATCATTGCTAGTAGGCTTAAAACTTATCTCCCTCACATCATCTCCTCTATGCAATATGCACATGTAAAGGGAAGGCAAATTAATGATAATAGTATTATAACTCATGAGATTTTTCATTCCATGAAAAAAAATAAAATTTGCAGGAAAGGTGTGATGGCTCCGAAGATTGACATGGAGAAAGCTTTTGATATAATTGAATGGTCCAGTACCATTTTTTAGGAGTCTTGGTTTTTGTGATATATAAATGAATTAAATGGATTTATCAATGTATTTCTACTGCAAGTTTTTCCATATTGTTAAATGGATCTCCGTTTGGTAAATTCAATGCTCAAAGAGGTATAAGGCAAGGAGACCCCTTTCCCCCTATCTTTTCATATTCTTTACAGAACTTTTGTTTACATCAATAAAACATAAGATCTTTTTCAGGGTATCAAGATTGCAATAAGTGGGACAGTGTTCTCACACCTCCAGTTTGCAGATGATCTTATTATTTTCGCAGAAGTATCTCATCGACAAGTTGCTATTATTCAGAAAATTCTGAATACTTATTGCTCATGGTCTGGTCAGAAAGTCAATTTCCCCAAGTCTAAAATCTTCTTCAGCAGCAATGTTAATAAGGCTTTACAAATCTCTCTCAGCAACTCTCTTCAATTGCAACAACTTCACTGCTAAATATCTCGGGCTTCCACTTTCCATCCAAAGATCCAAGAAAGCTACATTCCAAGAAGCAGCCAATAGAGTTCAAATGAAAGTTGCAGGTTGGAAGACCCAAACACCCTCAAAGGCAGGCAGAACAACTCTTATAAAAGCAGTGGGACAAGCTGTTCCACAATACATCTTCCAAACTCTACTTCTTCTAAAATATGTTTCTAATGAAATCAATGGCATGCTTCGAAAATCCTGGAGGATTGTCAAGCCAAACTCTAATAGAGCACTTTATATCCAGGCTTAGGATAAAATTTGCATGCCTAAGTCTCTCGGTGGCTTAGGTATTAGAAGAATCCAGGATGTGAATAGAGCCCAACTTGTGAAAATTGGTTGGATAATCATAACTGAACCAAATGCTCTCTGGGTGCAAGTTCTTAAGCATAAATACTTCAGAACTCATTCTTTTCTTGAATATGATTTTAAAAGTGGCTTGTCTAGGCTATGGCATGGCATCTCTCATAGCAAGGATCTGACTGCAAAAGGAGCTTGTATCTAAATTAGCAATGTGGAAGATACTAATATATGGAAGGACCCATGGTTACCAAACTCTAATAACTTTCATGCTCTTCCCTTTGGTAATCCAAGAATGGGCCTTATGAGAGTATCTGATCTCATTAATTCTCCGCCACAAAGATGGAATGCCAACCAAATCTATGGAAGTTTTGATGTTGATCAAGTTGACTCAATCCTGAAAATTCCTCTTCCATCCTTTCCTCGCAATGACAAATGGATTTGGTGCCCTGCAAAGAATTAAAAATATAGTTTATAATCTACATATTATGTAGACCAGTAACATCGATTTGCTAATATGCAAACCCTTAATAAAAAGACTTGGTTGGCTTTTTGGAAGTCTAAGCTCCCAGAACAACTCAAAATTTTATGGTGGCAAATTTTCTGGAACATCCTTCCCACTAGAAGTGTGTTAGCAAAACACTACTGTTATCAGTTGTCCACTTTGTGGTCTTCATGATGAAACTCTTGAACATATTTGTTTATAGTGTGACTTCATGAAAAAATTTTGGTTTATTTCCCCATAGAGCATTCGCATTGAGGCTTTTGAGCATCTGACTGTTCAGGATTGGTTCAATTTTCTCATCAATAAAAACCCAGTCTCAGCCACTCTTCATCTTGATAATAGAGAATTTTTTTGCTTTACCTCTGCAGCAATTTGACTCTTCTGGTTTTACAGGAATGGTTTTACAGGAACAAGATCACCCATGATCAAAATTATTATCTGCCTAATCTTGATAAAGTAAGTTTTCTATAGAAGAAGAGGTTCCAGGAGCTGACTGGCCTTTTTTACTCCTAGTTATCATGATCCAGCTTCAACAATTTGGTCCCCACCACCTGAGGGATGGACCAAAATTAACTTTGATGTTGTTTCTAGTGATACCAGTAGCTGAATAGCAGCTCTTGCAAGAGATCATGCCGGACACATCCTCATTGTGATCACTGCCCAGATTTGCAACACAAGTCCTCTAGTTGCCAAAGCGGAAGCATGTAAACTTGCGGCATCATTATCCCAAAGACTCTCTGATCCAGGCTATGTTATAATTGAAGGTGATAGCCATAGCATCACAGCTGCTTTGAACAATCCAAACGATAACCCAAATTGGGAGATTGAACCTGTCATTCAAGACTCATTTCTTATTCTTTCCTCATCCACTGCGTGGGTTGCAAGGAAGGTCTCTAATGCTATAAGTTTTATTGCCCGCAATCTGGCTAAATGGGCTCTTTCTACTTGTACTGCTGTAAATGTAACTAACCCATATGCCTAGTATCAACTCCCTAATGGAGTAATTTGTATCTGTTTCTGATATCCAATGAACTACCTCTTAGCAAAACAAAACAAAAAAAAGTATTTTGCATTAAGCACAATTGGTGACCAATTCCTTAGTAGCGTTGGGGCTCTTTAAGCTCCCTCTAGTTAATATTAGATGACCTTTTGCAGCAATAGGTGGACCAAATTGAAGAACACCAAACAGTTCATGTGGAGTTCTCAGTAATTTTCATCAGTAATTAGCACTTAAGCAATCTGAATTAAAAAAAGTCCTTCCTGATATTTTAGTCAAGCATGTGTATTTTGAAACACCATTTTTTTTCTCATTAATATGTGTATTAAATATATATATATATTTTTTTTGTCAATAAAATTAGAAAAAAAAAACCGGACTAAATTCATATTTTCATAGATATGTTCGAACTTAGACCCAATCCATAAGACAATTAGAAATAAGTGTTAGTACTCATTTTTCTCATAAAATTTATAGTAATAAATTTGAAATTCTATATATAGTTATATTACTTTACCTCAAAATCAAAATTGTAAGACAAAAATATTTTCTCCCATTTTGACTATTGAAGAAGATATATGTAATTTTCTATGGACATTAATATAACAAAATATAGTATTACAGTTCTTCTATACATTTATTTTTAAATTGACAAATATATGTTTTGATTCTATTGAAAAAAAAATTATAAACTAAGCAAGTCTCCAAATTTTGCCTAAACTGAGCGGACCTCCAAGTTTTATTCTCTCATAAATCCTATATGATTCTTGCTCGATTTATGTTTAACTTTCTTTAAACAGAAAAGTGTATGTCCTTCCATATGCTACACCAATCTTCATGATAGATGCATCTAATGGGATGTAAGTGGTAGAAATAGCGTTAGATAAATCTTCTAGCGAAGCTTCATTGTGTGCAAAAGTAAAAAACAGAACGTAAAAATATGCACAATATACAAGTTTTGATAACTGCGGTGTGGACATATCCCAATTGGTATCGACACTAAAAAAAAAAACTAGTGTTCGCTCTTGTAATATGCACAATAACAAAGAACCCACAAAGTGGTTCACATAGAACAACCTCAATTTGTACAATCACCACATTATTCGAATAAAAAATAAAGGAGCAGAGGCAAAGTTATCACCTTCCATACATAATAAACATTAAGGGTTTATTTAGGAGTTTGAAGGGAGAGTAAATAGAATGAGAGGAGAGGAGAGGAGAGGAGAGGAAAGAAGAGTAAAGTAGAGGGATAATGATAAATATCTATTGTCCCATTTGAGAGCTTGAAAAATTAAAAGGATAAGACATATTTCTTGTTTTGGAGTTGAGAGAAAATGAGAGAAGATGATATATTATTACATAATTTTATGATTACGCACTTAAAATATTTTATTAAGATATTAGTAAGTATTTAATAGAAAGAAAAGAAATACATATTAGCCACAACACGCAAAAATTAAAATGTACATTCTCCTTTCTTTCCAAATCCTCCCAATTTAGAGAAATTTAAAAAAATAAAATTATAACTTTCAAATGAAGAAAAATGATATGCACCTGCTCCTCTTCTTTCCTCTTCCCCCATTCCCCTCCATCCAAATAAACCCAGAAGTTACACCTCCCTCTATATGTCATGCAATAGATCACACAAAACAGGATATCTAACCGTCCAATTCATAAAGTTCGAAGTTTAACAAAAAGCACAAAAAAAAATAATAAAAATAAAATAAAATAAAATCATCTTCAAACACAATTTATGAATCAGCATCTGAAAACCAATAATTGCAAGTTAAAATATTGCAAAAATTTGGAAGAAAAAAAAAATTATCATGTGCTAAGTTCAGATATACTATGAAACTTTGTGAATCAAGCTATTTACTACAGCTCGTACATGATTTAATATAAGGTCCAAAAATGGTTTTATCGGGCAAACAAAATTTAAGACACATATAGAACCCCATATATATTTGAATTTCTCTCTAAAAAAAAAAAAAGGAGAAATCATTAATCA
Source organism: Quillaja saponaria (assembly GCA_029379385.1). Lineage (NCBI taxonomy): Eukaryota > Viridiplantae > Streptophyta > Magnoliopsida > Fabales > Quillajaceae > Quillaja > Quillaja saponaria. The sequence continues at coordinate 2,740,366 of CM055611.1, forward strand.
CAAGATTGTTTGTTGAGCAGTTGTAATGTACAACTGTATCCTTATTATTGCTTTACTCTCTTTTCTTCAATAAAAACACTTATGTTTTGGGACAATACTAATACTTTAGTTACTTGTGGAAATGAGATCGATGAGAGTTTAAGATAATAGCTAGTAGAGATGAATTTAATTATAACCTATGACCATTTTATTTAATTTTTTATGCCAATCCTTATTCTTTGCACTTTATTCATCCCAAAACAAAGTATTCATTAGGAGCAAGAATTCAAATTTCCCACCATCAATTCTACATATTATGTGAATGATCGAGAGAAATTTTTGTAATAAAAAACTAAGAATGTAACTCCATGGTTAGCTGCACCAAGTTCTTAAATGTTATGTATTGATGTCCAGCCAAAAAATAAGTTGTACAATTAATTTTAACTCAGATGACACTTACAGTGGTTGAAAAAGATTTGACAAGCAAGACTGAACTATTTTAAAAAATTTATAATTTAGCAGAAAGGGGCCTTAAGGCAACTACCCCTAAGATCCTCCAATCTCTTCTCCTTTTCTCATATATTGGCCTTCTCTATCCTATCTTAAAAAAAAAAAAAAAACTGAGAAATCTCATCTCTATTGACACATTCAGTTCTTTTATATAGTGTAATATCACCTTTATGTTCTTATAGAACTTAAATTACTTAATAGATGCTACATAACCTTTAGTACTTTAATATGTTCTAATTCTCTATACATAGCTACAATAGAGTAGGAGCAATAATATAAAATAGAAAAAAGTACTCTAATAAGCTTATATATAGCATCTATTTTTTTCACTTTGTATTTTCTATAAAACGAATGGCTGAAGTATAGAGACCTTCCCTACATCGAAAAGCCAATTTTAAGCTAATATAGAAAAATCAAGTCATCTTATGTTAATTGTCCCAAATGCTTGAAAGAAAATGTTAAGTATTAAAAATTCGTAGTTGCTGTCAAAAACAGGACTTTAACAAAAGCTTTACCTACCAACCTTTGAAGCTCAACAAAACCATATGCACTGTCGATAAACAGACTGAAAATATGTATGCAAAGAGACAATACTACATTTCTTTGTTACTTGTAATGTGTAAACTAATTAATGGTACTGAAGCTCATTCACTAGCTAAATAAATGGGAATTGCCATTATTAACTCAAATATCAAGTTAGTCTAGTGGAAAAGAAATTCAAGAAAATCTCTCTAGAAGTTGAGAGTTCGAGTCTTGTTGACTACATAACTTGTAGTTAGTGATAAATCTACCTTCACAAATGATCGTAGATTCCTCGGATGAACCCTAAGATTAATCCCCGACATAAGTATAGTTTGGGATTCTCTCAAATAAAAGGTAGTGGTGAATTGGATTGATAGAAAAAGAGGGAGAAAAACAAAAATTCAAGGGCGAATTAGATGAAACTAAGATTTAAAAAACTTACAAACATACAATCAATATTTATTTCTACATTAGACTTATAGATAGCAATAGAAAAGATACAAGTACTATCTCTCTCTACATTTATTATCATATTAATATCGTATTTTTAAGAACTTTGACTTAGACATTGGAGAATTTTTTGAGAATACTCAACCGACCTCTAACCTCTTATTCTGCATGTCTCATGCACATCTACCTTTCCGCGAAACAGGGCCAGCATTGACACCTCAAACCCAAACATAAGTTCGGTCACATCTGAGTTCACTTCTACACTTAACAGGGGGACGTGCCTACGTCGAAGGCTTGGAAATGGAATGTCACCGAGTTGACTACGTTCCTGCTTTGGCCGTTCAGTCTTTCAATTAATTGTGGCGACTGACTTGTGGAAATTGGTAAGAAAACGTAAAATTTCATAGCGTGTTATACTGTTGTTTGCTTTGGTATTTAATACATTAAAATCTTATTTTATTTTTACTTTTTTGTATTAATTTGGGTACTTTGACTCTGTTATGGGAGCCACGCTGTAGACAGTGTTTTAAGGTAACGAATGGTGGAGATGAGGTGGATAGCGTGGTCCAAGTCAAGATTAGAGAGGTTGTCATAATTTTGAAAGTGTGACTCCTTCTTGATTGAGTCCAAGGCAGGACGGCGTGGCAAGCTACGACTGGATAGTCAAGAAGTAGGAAGGAAGTAGCAAGGACGATAGTGGAGAAATGCGACACCGTTTTCACACTAGTTTCCGAATGCTGACAAAATTAAGCTCTTCTCAATCTACGCATAGGAAATGCCATTCTTTGGGGAAATGTTATTTCCACTCAATTTAGTTAAGGAAGTTAGGGTCTTACATAAATTATTGTGTTTAATAAGAGTGGAAGTAGCTATTTCCTGCATGAAAATAGTAGCTAATTGATAAGATATACTGCTAATGAGCTTGTAGTCTAACGATATTAAGACTGATTCTTTTTTTGTCACCACAAATTTATGAGCTTGAACTTTTAAAATTTTGAATGCAGTTTATAATATTGGTAGTCTTTATATGGGAGTAAATTAAGGGAGAAAGAAAATGGGATGAAAGAAAGTGGTTGTTTGGGAAAGAGCAAAGTGGAATTTTGAAACAAAATTATAATAAACAAAAGTACATAATGCTCAATCTCATTATAATACCCTTCTCATATAAACAATCCATAAGGGTAAAATTATATATAACATCACTGAGATATTAAATAGTAGCAATTGCTTGATCACGAGATATCAATTAGTTAGTAGTAATTTCTCAGTGGTCGGTAAGGATAACAATGAATCAAGCTAGCTTGTAAATAACTTGTAAACTACACGTTAAGGGTTCAGATCGAGCTCGATCTATTTATTTTTTAAATGAAGCCGATCTTGACCTTTATTTTTGAATTCCTTAAATAAAACGACTCATGCTTAATAAGTAAAACGAGTCAAGCTCAATCTTTCTAAAGCTTTACTCGTAATCTTGTGAGCTAGCTTGTTTAATATTATTTAATAAATTTTTTATTATTTTCATAGAATTTTTTCATTATTTGATGGTAAATTGTTTAAATAGTTATATAGTATGTCTTAGGTTCAACTCTATTTGACTATAAATTCTTTTTATAACTTTTTAAAAATTTCAAGAGCCCTTAATGAGTCATGCTTTGTCAAAACTCGGCTCGTTGCCAACCCTAGGACCAACACCTTAAAATTCTTATTATTTTCGGGATCTTCATGTAGCTTTACGTGCGAGTTTATTCCCTATCCCCTCTCAAAAATAAATAACATAAAAAAAAAAAAATGTAGAAGCAATGGCAGACAAGCACTTATTTCTTTAGTGATTGGAGACCACTAATTCACACTACATTTCTTTTCAAGGTTTCTCTCTTCACACCAAAACAAATAGAAAGAAACTTCCTTCTGCGTACTCTCTCCTTTTCCCTTCTTCCTAGCTCTCACCTTTTTCCTTGCAACAAAACAGCAAAAAAGTTATTAAATTTTAACACATCACAAGACAATTATAAAACCAATCAATCATCATCCTCGTGGGAAAATCAATTTGATGCAAATGTTTTTTTTCCAAATGCCCAATTACAAGTTCAAATCAATTTGAGCATCTTTTTTGTTTTATTATTATTATTTTCTGTGGGAAAATCAGAAATTCTGAATGAGAAAATGCGAAACTAGGACATTGAGTTGACACAAGTACCAGACCTTGACTCAATCATTCACGACTAAAAAAACCAACAAAAGAAAAGATTGCTATATAGCTTAGGATGGATTCAGTGTGTCAATAAAGTTGAAAATTATGTAACTAATTAAGCAAATGAAAATGACACCAAAAGAATATCAACTCGTTTTGCAGTTAGTATGTGCTTTTAGGGTCTTGTGTTCCCATTCTGTAGTACGCGCAACACGTCAATTTATGAAGTATTTGCATTTGACAAGCACTCACAAGAGTGCTGTAATTACAAGCAACGTATATATATATATATATAACCATAAAAGAAAGAGAAAAGTAAAGAAAAGTCCTTACTTTTTTTCTTGAAATTTTAATAAGCCTTATAATAAATTTTTATTTTCTACAACTTCTGTTTTAAAATTTTTTTTGAAATAAATCTTATATTTTATATTGACACTTTTTATGCTCATTTTTACCCCATTTTTTTAGTTTTAGTATTAAATTAGTAATATTAATTTAGTAGGCTAAATTTTTAGAAAACAGATTATTTAATTTAAAAAATTAAATTTTATAATTTAATAACTATGAGAAGAATAAATCTTTTAAAAATTAATGAAATTTCATCATCCCTTAATAAATATATATATATTTTTTAAATTATCTTCATAATTAAATTTAGATGTATAGATATGTTACTTCTTTTTTTTGTTGATTTTCTTAAAAATGAATCTAGATTTATTTATTTTTTAAATACAAGGTAATGAGAATTTTTTTTTAATTAATTTTTAGAATTTTTTATTTTTTATTAATGATTAGATAATAATTTTATTTTTTACTAATTATAAAATAATAATTTTTTGTTTTTTATATTAAATAATGTGTTTTTATTTATTTATTAATCTTCTTAATTAATATTTTAAATTTAAAACTAAATATACAAATTAAGAGTAAAAGTGACATAAAAAGTAGTTAATATAATATTTAGGACTTATTTAGAAGAAAATTTTAAAAATAGGAATGGTTGAGAACAAAAATTTATTATAGGACTTATTTAGAATCTCAAAAGAAAAATAGGGCTTATCTTTTTCTTTTTCTTTTTTAAAATTATAATTAAAGTAATACTAAATAAATTCTTTTTAATAAAAAATTATAAGGCAGTGTAATATAGACTATTTATTCTTTAATAAAATTTTAGGAAGTCTGGAGGATCTAAACCCACAAAAAAAAATTAAAGGAAAACATTTTCTGTCAGTTAAGCATTTTTTTATTAACTCAAATGAGATCTTAATTGAATGGTTTTAAGTTTGACCCACTATCGACATTTATATGGTTGTTTGTTTTTATATTCAATTATACTATTGTTGATTTAGGATTACCGACTTGTATTATAATATAATATAAATATTATATAGGAAAAGAAAAACATATGTTTTATTAATAGTATTATAACTATTAATTTTTTAAAGTTACACAAGTTCTTATTATTTTTAAGAAAATATTTATAATAAAAATTAATATTTAGGGAGAATAAAAAATACTTAATACATGTGCCTAGTTTCTTTTTCTTTTGCCGTGATACATTTGTCTAAGTTTTTTGTTTTTTTTTTTTTGCCTTGATATATGTGTCAAATAAAACTATTCTTCATTTAATTGATTAAGACAAAAGTCTTATACTGTAAGATCAATAACATAAACAAAAAATTGATTATTTTTCTTTGAATCCGTTTTAGTTATTTGTAAAAATGATTTTTTTTGTTTTTTTTTTGTTTCGGCTACTAAAATTTGAATTAATGCAAAATGGACTATTAAAGATCCAGATTCTGATTTTTATTTATCTAATTATCTCAACTTTGATTTTTTATTTCTATTTCCACACTGTCAGACTGTCATGACTCCTGCTGAGGTGGCAAGTCCAGTCCACCTACAATCCCTATTCTCTCCTTTAAATACCTTAATCTCCTCTTACTCTTCATCCGCAACAATCGCAAACACACAAAACCCAACCAAAAAAACCAAAACAGAAAATTTTAGAAATATCAGAAAACAAAATCAATGCGAGAAAACACAAACATGTTTCTCATTGATCAAGAGAGGGCATAGCTAGGCCATGGTTGTGGCCACCATGCCTTGGCTATCCGGGTCAACCCGATTTCACCTTTTTCACCACGATAAACTACCACCTGCCACCCTCGGAATCCTCGCTTTCGAAGCTGCTAAAACCATGAGCCGCCTTGTTTCTCTCTACAAGTCTCTCACCGACGAAGAAATTTTCAAGCTCCGTAAAGAAACAATGAAATCTAAAGGCGTTGCCTATTTGAATTCCAAAGACCAAGGTTTCCTTCTTAATCTTGCCTGTGCCGAACGCCTCGAAGATCTTCATCTGGCCGCTGTTACCGTCTCTCGTTTGGGTCAGAAATCCTCCGATTTTGGACTCAATCGATTCGACCTCGTTTACGCCGATTTGAGAATCGGAATGGTCGACGTCCGAAAACTCGAATTTGGAACCAAAAACATCGAGAAATTAATCGATAAGATGGAGAAATTGATTGCTGCAACTGCGAAACTCTACGCCGCGTTGGAATCTCTGACGGAATTGGAAGTATCAGAGAAGAAGGTACAGAGGTGGAAGAAAAATCTTGGTCCCAAACATAGCTCACAAGCCAACATCGAATACTTCAACGACAAGATTTCTTATCAGAGAAAACAGGTACAGCATTACAAGGAGGTTTCTCTCTGGAACCAGACCTTTGATAAGAGCATCGGACTCATGGCCCGGATTGTCTGCATCGTCTACGCCCGTATCTGTGTCGTCTTCGGACCTTACATTTCGGGTTTCCCTAGCCTTTCTACTAAGAATGTTCGCTCCGGTTTAAGTCTCAGTCTCGAAAATTCCAGTTGCCTTCTTGAACATCGAGAATTGTATAGGAACAATTTCCTGCTCATCGATCAGAAGGAGAAATTTCAAGAACGGGCCTCGAAATCGGGTCCGATCCCGAAATCTGGTTTGACCCGATTCATGAGAGGAGAACCGACATCGAAATCGGGTCCGATTCCGAGTACTTCAAAGGTCGGATTCCCAAGCGGAGAACCCAATGACAGTGGTATCGCCGGAATGGGGACCACGCACAATAACAGTGTTTTCAGGTTGGCCCCCCCGTCTACCGTTGGTGGGGCCGGGCTATCTCAAAGATACGCAAATGTGGTGTTATTCGCGGAAAGGTGTTTCCATGCGCCGGCTACAATAGGAGAGGATGCGCGTGAAGCGTTGTATGAAATGTTGCCAACGACTTTAAAGACGATGGTTAGAGCAAAGCTGAGAGATAACTGGTTAAGAGAGGAGGAGGAGGATGAAAGTGACGGCGGCCACTGTTTGGCGGAGGGGTGGAGGGATGCAATGGAGGAAATAATGGACTGGTTGTCGCCGTTAGCTCACGACACGGTGAGGTGGCAGACGGAAAGAAATCTGGAGAAGCAGAGGTTTGACACGAAACCGACGGTGTTGTTGTTGCAGACTTTGCATTACTCGGATTTGGAGAAGACGGAGGCGGCGATCGTGGAGGTTTTGGTGGGGTTGAGTTGTGTATATAGGTACGAGAAACGGCGGCGGAACGTGAGTCGAGAGGTTAGACGTAGGTAATAATAATAATTATTTAAATTGTACTGTTTGATGTGAAATTTAATATATTTTTTAAATTTTATTTTATATGATTTACCACTACTAAAGCATATTATATAATTTTTATTGTTTTTATTCGTGATTTGAGAAATAAAAAACATGAGAACAAGATAGAATGCTTTAGTATTTATATTGTGCTTGGTTGGATTCAACGTGCTTACCATGTCCCTTAAAATGAGTTTGATAATGATCAATTTCAAAGGTCCATTATTTATCCACCTCAATCCTCTAGAAATTAGTTTCTTGTCAGATTGGATTTACAAAGAATTCGTTTTAGTTGGTATTTAAATTTGATTATTATTAAATAATATAAATATTTAGTATTAATTAAAGGTTTTCTAATTATAATCAGATTATTTTTTAAAAAAATTTTCGTTATATTAAAAAACAATATATAATATTCTAAATTTATAGATAAGTCGGTCTTCAGAGTATTAGAGCTGCATGAGAATTGAGAATACAAACGGCTCGTTAAGGGTCCCAAACAAAATGTCATAAGAATTATTCCGTACCAAAGACAATGGATTTGAACTTGGCCAATTAAAAAGCAATAAGAAAAATAACTACTAAATCAAAACACTTCTTAGGTTTATTTTGTATATAATTATACTTATTATTAATGCATATTATATATTAATTTAATATATAATAAACAGCCCAAGTATTGCAAAGCTTCAGCTAAATTTATTTGAAAACAAGTCGATTTAAAGTTAAATTCTAATTGAGTTGTTTTCAAATTATTATGCATTTGAACTCATATTTTGACTTGATAGTCGTTTCACATTATTTATTAATTAAGTTACAACTCATAAAATAAAATAAAATTGTTACACGTCAATTGATAATGAAATTAAGCATTAGATTTTCAAATCTCTATTTTATCTTTACCAATTAAATTAAGGAGATCAGATTTACTACTATTCAAGCCAATAAATAAACTACTAGATGTATTCCTCTTGATGTATGCTGTAATGAGCTGGCATGATTTCTCTTAAATTGACACATGTAACATATTAATTATTAATTTTGACAATTAATCATGATTTTAAATATGATAAGCATTAAGCACCAATGCTTTCCGACACAAAAAAAAAAACATGATAACCACTCAGTATTTTGTTTAGTTAACAAACCCATCGTTAAAATTTCGCAAACGTCAGTGTTTTCCACTCTCTTCTACTTTGATACTGACGCTTCATTTATTGGAATGATCATATAGTTGGCGATGGATCGTTGGATCCGACCGGATTTTTTTTCCTCTTTCTTGCTAATAATTAAAATTATCCATATTTATTTACTTGATATATTTTTATAAATTGTATAACGCTATATAATACTATTTTACAAAATAAATTATCCACTTAAATACTTATCTAATTTTTTTCTTATTTATTTACTTAAATAGTTATTACAGGTATATATAAGAAAATTTACTAAAAAATAGAACATTATTTCTTCATCATCACCAATTATATTTTAGATAGTTTAACTAAAATAATATTTAGAAAATAAATTGATTAATTTATTTTGATTTAGTATTAGCTTCTATTTTGATTAATGTAAAATTTTCAAAGCGTGAACAACTTTTTTTTTTAATTTAAAACAAAAGCCAAGTCAGATTAGATTTATAGATCATGATCCATGCATGGATGAGATTTGATCCAATGCATATGTTATCTTCTACTTGTATTTTTTAGTTGTAATTTCTTTCTTTTTTTGGTTAGCAACTCTTTTCTAGATTATTAAAAAGAAAAAAAAATTATTAAAAAAAATTTGTCAATGAGTCGGGTTGGCCAGGTAGGAATTGAGTCAAGTCAAAGGATCTTGATTCACAGATCAAATAATGTTGAATTGGATCTAATCCAAGATTTTTTGGATCACACGTTGGATCAAGTTGGATCGGACCTAATTCGATCCATTGCCAACCATACTGATATAATAAAATATATGCTTATCTATTGTTTTGATATTTCAATATTATATTAGTTTTCATTTTAGTCCTTCAAGAATTTTTTCAATCAAGTTTATCTTCTAAGATTCAAAATTTCTTAATCAAGTTTCATTCTTCTGTTACGTGTTATGAATTAACAAAATAATCATATTTGACATAAAGATAATACCGTATATAAGTTGTTTTTATATTTTGTAAAAAAAAATTAGCTATTTTATTATATATAATTATTTTATTTATACATAACATGAGAATGAACAAAAAAATTAACTTAATGAAAAAATTCTGAATCGTAAAGGATAAAATTGACCTAAAATATTTATCAAAAACTAATTAAAAACTGAGACAATCCTAAGAGACTAAAATAATAGTTAAACTTAAAATATATAAAACCTACATATTCTAAAACAAAAAAAAAAAGAATATTTATTTTATTTTGTCAAGCATCTCATAATGAAATTTGAATGGATTTGGGTTGCCCATACATGTGAGAGCCCATTCTTCATGTTTCCTAGCATCATCTAATCCCCAAAAAGTAGGCCTATTTTTATGTTATGGCCCATCAATCTCAGATAATGTCTAGTATAATTAAGAGCTGGACTAAATTACTCTGACCTCTTCTAGATGTTGCTAATATCACATGAACTTCTATTTTATTTTAAAACATACACGTATAAAGTTTGACTTGAAAATTGAGATAAAGTATCTAAGACACATTCAGTGTTTTCTTATTAAGAGACAATTTTTTTTTTTTAAATTACTCATATTCAACTTAATATGAGATATAAAAAAATTAAATTAACAATTATTTGTAAAACAATAATATAACTAAAAAATTAAGATAATATTTACATTTAGTAAGAACTCCATATTTTTTTTAAAATTATTTTATTTTATAATTTTTTTTTTGTTTTCTCATAATTTTAAAATAATTAATAATTCAATTTTGATTTCTAATTTATTTTAAGTTTAATAATAAAACAAAAATCAAAATCTCTTCGTAGTCTGACCATTAGGTATTTTATTAAGTTTATCTTAATTTCTTATAATTTGAGTTTAATTGTAGCTTATTTTCAAGTTTCATGAAAAATTTATGTAAGTTTTGAAAGTAAAGTGAATGTTTGTTTGTTTGTTTAATATGAGTATAATCTAAGAGAAGTTGGAGTAAAAAAACATGTTTTTATTTAACTGCAAATTACTTCCAAAAGAACAACACAAAAGTATCATGAAAATAATCTTTATTTTTGTGGAAAATGACAAACTCTAGAAGTCTCTTCTAATAATTAAGAACCCAAGCTTACAACTTTCTTTTTCACAATTTTTGGTAATCAAATTTCCTAATTTGGGTGGTGAGGAGAGGATCTTAAACACTAACCTCAAACCATCACAGTTCCCAGAAGCCTCCATTTTGTTTGTATTTTGTAACCAAACCACAAAATATTCCCTCATACCCACACTCCAACTTCACCTCTATAAATTCTTCCCTCTTTTCTCTCATTTTTCCCTCAAACCAAACAAACACAGCAGCGTCCAACAGTTTCAGTTTCATTTAGTCTTATTCCCTTTTAAAGTTTAAACCTTCATAAGAAAGATCACTATCTCTTGCACTTTTATATCAAATGGCTGCTTCAGTCTCAACTATTGGAGCTGTCAATGGAGTACCGGTACTGTGTTTTTACCACATTAATTAGCATGTGCCCATTTTCACAATTCATTGATTCGACCTATAAACTATAGAAATTTTCTCTCTTTTTCTGTAATATTATGAATTCAAGTATGGCCTTTTAATTTTATGATTACCAAATACTGGGTTCTTCTCAGCTGGGACTATTGCAATTAATTTGAAAAGATAGATTCTCTAATTTCGTTTTAAATTTGTGGTTTATTGACTGTGAAGTGTGAACAAGGAGGTACTTTTGGTGCAGTTGAAATTTAATGGCTCTAGCTCTGGAATTGCTCCACCAAGCTCTGCATTCTTAGGAAACAGCTTGAAGAAGGCCAGCTCTAAGACTTCCCACCAGAGGGTTTCATTTGGGAATTTGAAAGTTTCTGCAGAATATGATGAGCAGAAGCAGACAAACAAAGACAGATGGGCAGGGCTTGCCTTTGACACTTCAGATGATCAGCAGGATATCACTAGAGGAAAGGGAATGGTGGACTCCCTCTTTCAAGCCCCCATGGGTACTGGAACACACTATGCTGTCCTGAGTTCGCATGACTATATCAGTGCTGGTCTTCGCCAGTAAGTAGATCAAACTTCAAGTAGTTTATGAAACTTGACAACATTTTCTTGTTTTCATTCTTTTAAGAGCTCAGAATGTTAATTAATTTTATTTTCAGGTTTGATTTGGACAACAACATGGATGGCTTCTATATTGCTCCTGCATTCATGGACAAGGTTGTTGTTCATATTACCAAGAATTTTTTGACCTTGCCAAACATTAAGGTGTGAACTCGACTTCCAAAGTTTTATGTGATCCCTCTTTTGAAAACATGACGCACTGGAATAATGAATAAAATGTGATGTAACAGGTTCCACTTATTTTGGGTATTTGGGGAGGCAAAGGTCAGGGAAAATCATTCCAATGTGAGCTTGTCTTTGCCAAAATGGGAATCAAGTGAGTCAAAAATTTTGTCCTCTGTAATCATCATGTTGGGAAACTTAAATAAATAAAAAATGAAGATGTTAAATATAAAGACCTTGAGGAAGATTTTATATCAAAGATTGTAAGTAATTAAAACCACATAGATGTTTTGTTCTAACTCTTAATCTTATAACTATAAATTCAGCCCAATAATGATGAGTGCTGGAGAACTGGAAAGTGGAAATGCTGGAGAGCCTGCAAAATTGATTAGACAAAGGTATCGTGAGGCAGCAGACTTAATTAGGAAAGGGAAAATGTGCTGCCTCTTCATCAATGATCTTGATGCAGGAGCTGGTAGGCTTGGAGGAACCACCCAATACACAGTAAACAACCAGATGGTTAATGCTACCCTTATGAACATTGCTGATAACCCCACAAATGTTCAGCTTCCTGGTATGTACAACAAAGAGGAGAATCCCCGTGTACCCATCATAGTCACTGGCAATGACTTCTCCACATTGTATGCTCCTCTCATTCGTGATGGCCGTATGGAAAAATTCTACTGGGCACCTACTCGGGAAGACCGAATTGGTGTCTGCTCTGGTATCTTTCGTACGGACAATGTTCCCATGGAGGAACTTGTAAAGCTTGTTGACACCTTCCCCGGACAATCCATTGGTAAGCTTGACATCAAGTAGATACTATTCAATTGGAACTTCGTACGGAAAATTCTTGTGCTATGAGTTTAGCATCAGTTTTCAGTAACTACATAGAATTAATTAGACATCACAAAATGGACAAAATGTTAGTCAGTCACTACTCACCAATATTATTGTCTATGTGTGTAGATTTCTTCGGTGCTCTCAGGGCAAGAGTGTATGATGATGAAGTCAGGAAGTGGGTCACCAGTGTAGGGGTAGAAAACGTTGGGAAAAAGCTTGTGAATTCAAAAGAGGGACCTCCAACTTTTGATCAACCGAAGATGACTCTTGACAAGCTGCTTGAGTATGGAAACACGCTTGTCCAAGAGCAGGAGAATGTGAAGAGGGTTCAACTGTCTGAAAAGTACCTTAAGGAGGCAGCTCTTGGAGACGCCAACAAAGATGCTATTAAGAGTGGAAACTTCTATGGTTAGCCCTTGATCCTAAAAAGCCTTAACATGACTTTTGCATCTGGATTTAGGATTGTGCTGATGGAATGAAAATCAGGGAGAGCAAGACTTAAATATGTTTCATATTGTTGTTTGGATGCAGGCCAAGCAGCACAACAGGTTCCCCTTCCAGTCCCTGAAGGTTGCACTGATCCTTCTGCAGAAAACTTCGATCCAACAGCTAGGAGTGATGATGGAAGCTGCACTTATAAATTTTAGATTTTCTTGATGAATAATTAATATAAGGGAAAACAGAAAAGCTCTTGAAATGAAGCATTCCTACTCTCCCTTCCTTAAGTTAGTCTCTCATAACTTGTGTCCATATATGTTTATATTTAGTTTTGTTGTCTTTTGTCTGAGAAGATGCTCTATGCGAAATTGTAATAGTTTTTTACTCTTGTTATTGGAATAACTTATTTGCCTGGTTTTATAAGTGAAACCTCTATTACTTTTGTTTGTATGAAAATTTAATCCCACTAGTATCATTAAATTCTTTTTGGTTCTGAAATTTTCCTTGATAAATTATGAAGTTCTGATTTTCCACTTTGGCATGAGTATACAACTTTGGCCCTTCAATATATATTCATGGACAAGTTGTTCCATTTATATAATGTGTAATAACTTATGCAAAAAGTTAACTCAGCTGAGCCATCAAATGATATACTTCAAAGGGCGCAGCTGTTATATAATAAAATTCTACAAGCTTTTGCAGGGGTGGAGCCCCCTCAAGGCTAGGCGGCCAATTATAAGATTCTTTAGGGCCGCGCAACCGTGCGTCCTGAGGCGCAGCGAGTTTGAAAAGCGGTCCAATGAATGTGTCTTCATAGCCGGTCACTAATTTTTTCTTTCTTCTTTTGCCCTTCATTTTTTTTTTTTTTTTTATTCCCACAATCTGACTGTTATAACTTGAGATTTCACAGTCAGATGTGGGATAACTTATAATTATGTTTTTCTATTTTAATTTTATTATTTTTATTATGGTTTATCTATTTTATGTCTACTGGGATAGTATTCTTAAAAAAATATATATATTTGGGCCTCACCTATAATTTATTTTAAGAAAAAATCTTGGGCATAGAATAGATAAATTCTTTCATTATTTTCGACACTATTAATAGCACAATTTTTTTTGATAATTATACTATATTTTATTAAAAATTTAAAATTGAATAAAAAATAATTTAATTTTATAACATAATAAATGAATATTATTTTTTATAATTTACACATAAATATGTTTTTCAGACTATGAGCACAAATCATAATTTTTAGACAACTCAAACACGCTTAAAAATAGGCAAGGAATAAATTGTGGTCTCAAACAATAGTTCTCATCTCATCGCCAAACCAAATTTAGTGTTTGTAACTTTAATAGTTGTAATGGTTGAAACTCTAACCAATTCACTAGAAAACAAATATTCATATAGAAAAAATTTCTATAAATTTTCTTTTTCTTTCATTTGGCAATTAAATAAATCGATTATTCCAGCATAAAAATTTCAAATGTTATACATAAACATCTTATCTCTAATTCAATATAACATCTAATGAAATAATGACGGATACATAAATTTTTGTCAATAAATCATTACAAAAATATGTTGAAACAACTCTGACAAAAATTTAGATATAAAAATATTTTATGTTATAATTATAATTAGTTATTTAATACAATCAAAATGGAATAAATTTGATAATCTTATCATGTTGTCTCATAAATATTAATTATTTTATTATCTAAAATACTCTATTTGTTAAATTACTAAGTTAACAAAAATTTATTGAATAGTTTTCAATTAAAAATAATGAAATGAAAAGTATTTCAACTAAAAACAATAATAAAAAGAAGATAGAAAAATTAAATAAAAGTTATGCCTCATGATTGGTAAAAAAAATATAAAAAATAAAAAGAAAAAGAATTGTTGTAAAGATAAGGATGACATATGAAATAAATAAAGAATAAAACTTTTTATTTCATTCAATTTTATTGATGTTGTTGTAGACCAAATGAGAGGACGTAAGTATACTCTTTTCGCTGCCTCCACTAAACTTCGACTTCTAAGTGGATCCGTAGATACAGTAATTTGTCTCTAATTTAGCAACAACATGTCAAAATAATCAAAGCAAATGTCCAAAATTATCATGATTTTAGCTTAGCTAATTACCTCAAGTATTTGATGAGAGGATCTAATTTTGTTTCCATGATGCCTACTTGTTATTTTTTAGTCTTTAATGATAGTCCATCATCAATGGCTTTACTAAGAATAACTGAAAAACCACTACCATCAATCATCATTGTTTGCCACACCTACTTTAAAATCATGGCCAGTCTTTACCATATTTCATGTTACTTGATCATTGCCAACTGCATGCCTATTTCTTTTGAAGAAAATGAGATTTCTTTACATGACTTGGAGTCCAATGTATTCAAATCATGACGAATATTGACACCTAAAGTAACAGACAAAAACATGGGCATTAGTTTTAAAGAAAAGCACGTGCTCAGAACATATTTCAGAACTAAGCTGCCAGTATAATATGCCCAAAATTCTTCCGGTGGAGTTCTTTTTTATAACTAAACCCTCTTGACAGTGTTGGAAATATTTGAGTAAATACAAAAAATTTAGAGCTGACCTGAAAGTAGAAATTAGAAACAGATAATTTTAGCACACCATGGAGAGTTTTGACAAGGGTACAACATTTGTACAATGAATTGATGTAGTCACTTTCTTAAGGATGATTCACACCCTCTCTGGAATTATAATTTAACGATTAGTGTGATCGTATAAGTTTATTAATATATTTGGTCTGATCAAAGATATATTATTTATGTCAAAATAAAATATTTTATATAAATTTTATTCTTCGCGATCTTTCTAAAATATTCAAACTCAGAAAATTAATAAGAAGAGGACACCTACACTAATATAAGAGAATGTCATATTGCCATTGAGTTTCTAACGTTGAGGAGTATCCCATATAATAAATGTGTGACAATGATGACAGATGCAAAAAAACATTGAGCTATAATTAAATACGCTGCCCTTTGGTATGTGGCTTAAGGGGACCAATGATTAAATAAAAATAAAAAAAATTTCACCTACTAAACCTTAGAAAATACAAAGATTAATAGATTTATTTAGCCATGAGTTTATCATCATAGGGTAATGCATGCAATAGTAGAGCGAGAGATCGACTAAAATTTTATATAAATTATTCTATTATAGTAATAGCCAAAAAAAATAAATTAATAACTCATAAAACATATAGAAATTGATAAGTACAAAAGAATGATAGAAATTTTAACCTAGTAGTCTTTAAGATGATTGGGTTTTAAGTTTTAATTTATTAGTTTGTAATAAAAAAATAAAAAATTTATTTTATTTTTATTTTTGTACGAACTACAATATTAAATAAAAGAAAAATAAAAATTAATTTTAAATTATAATATTATTATTTTTTTTAAATTTGAGAAGCCATGGTTCATCTTCAGTTCCTTAAAAGCTCATCTCCTGATTGCAAGGCATCACAATCAACGTCATTTTGTTTTGCCCAGTCACTCACTGAATTGGTGTGATTAAATTAAGTTATGTTTCCAAGTTAAGCTCCATTCCTTGCAAACCACATATACTATTATATTTGTGTATTTTGAGTATAAATTTTCATAGAGTAGTGGGTTGGTTGAAGATACTTTCACCTTTAGTCATCTTTCAAAGCTTAGGATAAGGAGAAAAGTGGCTGATATAATGAAATTGGAGTCTGTCTCACATTGTATATGAAAATCAAAGATTCCTCTTCCACCCACTGTGTTAAATGTTAATAACAACAATTTCTTTTATCAGCCATTTCTTTTCTAGCAACCACTACATAATTGTTTTCTTTTTCTTTTTCTTTTTCTTTTCTTCAACATTTATTGTTAGACTAAGTCAGTGGCAGCCACCAACTTGTTTTATTTTTCAAATTGTATTATTGCAAAGAAGAGGAAGAAAAATAGAGGAGCACCATTGATGTCACATTTGGCTCCTTCCTTTCACAAATATATATAAAATATAGGCTGGCTGCTCCCCAGGCCCCCAGGCCCCCAGGCCCCATATGGATGACTAAAGGTGAAGTATCTTGTGTGAGACTTAAAACAGTTTTAGACTCTTTGTAAACCGCTTTAGGTCTGTGGTGTGGCGTATGGGCTAATCAAAACCCTTCTAACACTCACTGTTACAGTAATCATGAATCTGTTGGCCAAGTGATCAATTGATGTCCTGCGTTCTTTCCTCCACAGATCTTCTTCAACTTCTTGTCTCAGATCTTCCTCAGCCCCATTTTAATTCAGCAAAAACCATCCACCCATGGTTACATGATCACTAACCTCCCTGATCAATATGGCCAATCTTCTCAAACTTTTCTATGTTCTATTATTCCTTTCAATCCCAGTTTCATCCCAGCTTGACGAACTATTCTATGCAGGATTCAAAGATGTGGGCACCAATATAGCATTGAGTGGAGTTGCAGAAATCCAAACCAGTGGGATACTAAGATTGACAAACGAGACCAGTAGATTAATGGGGCATGCTTTTTATCCATCAGCTTTTCGGTTCAAGAACTCCAACACTGGTAAAGCTTATTCCTTTTCTACATGTTTTGCTTTAGCTATAGTTCCCGAGTATCCCAAGCTAGGAGGCCATGGATTTGCTTTTACAATTGCAACTTCTAAGGATCTCAAAGCTCTTCCTAGTCAGTATCTGGGACTCCTGAATTCCACTGATCTTGGGAATTTCTCCAACCATTTGTTTGCTGTTGAATTTGATACTGTCCAAGATTTTGAATTTGGAGACATCAATGACAACCATGTTGGAATCGACATCAATAGCTTGGTGTCCAACAAATCTGTAGCTGCAGCTTATTTCAGTGATGATTCAACCAAACAAGATCTCAATCTCAAAAGTGGGAAATCAATTTTAGCTTGGGTTGATTATGATTCAGCTGAAAACATTATCAATGTCACACTTTCACCATTTTCTTCCAAACCCAGAACCCCAATCTTGTCCTTTCCTCTAGATCTCTCACCAGTTCTTGATGAATATATGTATGTTGGGTTTTCTGCATCAACGGGTCTACTAGCTAGCTCCCATTACCTTTTGGGTTGGAGCTTTAAAATGAATGGACCAGCTCGAGACATTGATCTGTCTTCTCTCCCATCACTTCCAGGACCCAAGAAAAAGCACACGTCTTTGAAAATAGGAGTTTCAGTCACGGTGGTTGTTTTTGCATTAGCTTCAATAGCCATTGCCCTTTACCTTATCAGAAGAATGAGAAACGCCGACATTATTGAATCTTGGGAGCTTGAAATTGGACCACACAGATTCTCGTACCAAGAGCTGAAGAAAGCCACAAAGGGTTTCAAAGATAAAGAGCTACTTGGCCATGGTGGGTTTGGTCGAGTTTACAAAGGAACACTGCCAAAATTCCAAGACCCAAGTCGCTGTTAAGCGAATATCACACGAATCAAAACAGGGTTTGCGGGAATTTGTATCGGAAATCGCTAGCATTGGTCGTCTTCGCCATAGGAATTTGGCTCAATTACTGGGTTGGTGTCGGCGACGAGGTGACCTTCTTCTTGTGTATGATTTCATGGCTAATGGAAGCTTAGAAAAATTCTTGTTTGATGAACCCACAACGATTCTAAATTGGGAACAGAGATTTAAGATCATAAAGGATGTTGCTTCAGGGCTTTTGTATTTACACGAAGGCTATGAACAAGTTGTGATTCACAGAGACGTAAAGGCTAGCAATGTTTTATTGGACAGTGAACTCAATGGTAGACTTGGCGATTTTGGCCTTGCAAGACTGTATGAGCATGGAACAAATCCAAGCACCACTAGGGTGGTGGGTACCTTAGGCTATCTAGCACCAGAGCTGCCAAGAACAGGTAAGGCCACCACAGGGTCGGATGTGTTTGCATTTGGTGCACTTTTGCTTGAGGTTGTGTGTGGACGTAGGCCTATTGAACCCAAGTCAATGCCAGAAGAATTGGTTTTGGTAGATTGGGTGTGGGACAAGTATAGACAAGGGAATGTCCTTGATGTGGTGGATCCAAAGCTAAATGGGCAATTTGATGAGAATGAGGTTGTGATGGTGGTGAAATTGGGGTTAATGTGCTCATACAATGAGTCAATTGCTAGGCCTAATATGAGGCAGGTAGTGAGGTATTTGGATGGAGAGGCTAAGGTGCCAGATAATCTTAGAGAGCCAGGTGGGACTGATGGAGTGAGAGGTCATGAGGGATTTGATGATTTCTTGAACTCATTTGCATCTTCTTCTTTTGATAATATGAGCTGTTATTCTTTTACAGGCAATAGAGATATGAATGCTAGTAGCTTTGCTTCTCTTGCTACTACATCTCTTTCCCTTATTGGAGGGGAAACAAGGTGATGAAATTTAATGGATTTTCTTTCTTTGCTTTTAACTTTTTCTTCTCAAAGTTACATTTGTTCTGTAAGAAATTTTTTTTCAAAGATATAGTATTGGGGAATGATCATAGACATTGTCTTTCTGGATCTAACAACTGGTTGGCAGAAAATTAAAAGTCTATTGGCACTTGTATGAAAAGCAATTTTTTGATAGATTCTAATCATATTTTGTGTTACAACATGAATTATGTAAGGTTTGAGTGAACATTGTGCAATAGAGAGATATTACAATCAAGGCAATTATTGAAGATTGATACAATTAGCCAAGACCAGGAGTCCTTGTGATTTTCCCCGAAGCATCAACATACAAACGAACTCGTTGAGGCCTAAAATCACAAGTAACAGCAAAATCTGGTGGAATGACTTGAATTTCAGCCCCTGGCATCTCCTCTTTTATCTTTTTTTTTGCTTCATCAACTGTCACGCCTTCTAACTCAGGCCATCTCCTTTTTATATCACTTCTTGCTGAGGCTACCAATTCATTATAAGTTCCTACGGACACATACACTTTCAAACGATTAAGAGAAGAAAATATATTTCAAAAAGCTTCAGTTCAAAAGGGTTTTGGTGATCATTCATTAATTGCTGGAAAAAAAATGTTGGTGCAGCTACTTACTTGGCAGAGATGGCTCACTGGGAGTAGGTTGCTCCTGAGGGGGCTTGGCTTCATGGTTATCCTCAGCCATGGTGTAAGGTTCAACCTGTAATCCGTAGGAGGATCTAATTGATATCTGTCTCAATTTAAAGACAAGAAAAACGTATAATCTGAGCTTTTCTTTGTTTAATTTTTAGTTGAAGTGGAATATTAATTTGTCGCTACAAAACTTATCGACAAAGACACGTCCAGTTGGTTTAATAAGCCGGCCACCTAAGTTGATGATTTCAATGTTAGTAGACCTCGGTAATGGAACCAATATACATTAAATTAAACTACATAAAAGAAATTGGATTGCAGGCTTGTTAATTTACATTTTTTTTCTGGCTAATAGCTTATTAATTTATATTATCAATTGTTCAAATATCACATATTGGCAATATGTGATTTTTGGACTATTATTTTCCACATACGATATTTATATTAACCTGCCTTCATTAAATTTTCATCCGTTTTAATAGAAAAATATATATATAACATGCACAATATCTTATATATTAATTTTTCTAAAAACACTCCAAATTTATAAACAAAATGGAGCATCATACTATAAATCCTTTTAAATTTACAATTATATCAAAGTTTAATCGTTAATAAATATCTTTTAAATTTACAATTATATCAAAGTTTAATCGTTAATAAATATCTATCTGTTACTCTCAAAGTGAAAATACAAGTTTAAACCTTGTAGCACACAATTATTGAGAAGCCCTCCTATTCGCAACAAATCTCGAGAGATTTGTCTCTCAAATATGCTTGTTGGGTAACAAGGAAAATAAAAATAAAAATAAATTCTACCCATGAGTGCATTTCTTGAATGAAGTTTAAGGGTCAATTACATATTTCCATCAAATATTATTCTTCTTGTAACGTTCAACAAATTCTATTGAGTAAATTATATTCCTATCCCTTAACATTTATTAAAATGACATTAAAATCTAAAATTTTGAAAAATCAATATTTCTGTGGGACTGATGGAAAGTTAATGGTATTATAAGATAATTGTCACACCCCTCATGGAGGCATGACTGACCGGAGGAATGGTAACCAAACCTCCACAACCCTGACTCAAATAAAGGAATGACCATGACTCTTGACTCACAAATGAATAAAACCAAGAAATTATAAAGACAAAAATTAACATTTAAAAGTTTGTTAATTACAGCAAATCACACTTACTGAAAATTTCGGCAAAGGTTCCTTACAATATGGAACATGCCTTAAAATACACCCACGTAAATTCTTTTTATTACTCAACATAATATAAAGACCATAAGGAGCTCTGCTCCGTTCACATCATCAACAAAACAAATACTAGAATATTACATCATACCATATTTGACACCTAAAGTTTTAATGTGACTGCAAACTTTCATCCTTAACTTCAAGTATGAGATTCCGAGACATACCTTGTCGTCAAATCCTTAGCAAAACCTCATATTAGCGGTTAACTTCTTTTGAGGTCCTGCTACTAAAAAATATAACCACAGGAAGAGAATGAGTCCTACGGACTCAGTGAGTGGAAAATCGTACCCAAAGGGTACTACTAGCATCACACAACACAAGCATATCACATATATAATAAAATCATATAACATGATTCACATAACATTTCACTTTACACATACACATACACATTATAGGTTTCCCAAATTCATAATTCATATGATACACAAGATCACAAATTTATCAGAGCAATGATATCAAACAAAACAACCAAAGGGCCAACGAGTAACCCAGCCACGCACAACAATATCACCCATTACCGGGCATTTACGCGCTCGCACAACAAAGTAATCTCCGTACACAATCCATCCCACCGGGGCTGAGCACTCAATTTAGAAAATATTTATTAGAATCAAAATTTCTCATGATTTCAAATCAGAGTATCCAAGGTGCACCTGGATTTTTAATTTCAGAAATGAAAATCATTTTCCAGAAAATGTTCACCAGTTGGCCCTTATCAAACACAATCAATGTCAATCATAGTAACCAATATCAAGCAAACATTATCCAAGCAAATTACTGAAATACTCCACTAGCTTACTTTCCATATATCACACATATTCAAATAAACATATAATCACACATATTAATCTAGCCCTTGAAGGCAGCAATTAACCACTCACCTGTTACCAATTCCATTCGTCACTCACACTTGCGTCCACGCGTCTCATCATGTTCACATTGGAATTCGGAACTAAAATTCATAATTCCAAATACTACTTAGTTCATAAACGTTATTTGTTATACTCTTTTACTTACTAAACTTATATCTCACTTTATATAGGTTTATTTAGGTAAGTTTTCCTTTAAGCTATTTCATGTCGATTAATATGGATTTTGATTTTAGGTGATAAGGTTAATAAGGAGAAAACATTTTAAGTGTCTTGACAAAGTATAGGATAGGGAAAACCATTAGAAAAGATTGAAAAGCACTTGGTAAGTTAGGAATGTTGACACTGCCTAAACTTGAGGTTTGGACCAGTGTCCACTTTAACAGTCATATCTTTCTCTAGAAAATTCCAAATCCAGTTTCATAAAATTAATAAAATACTAGACACATGTAGCTTTATAATGGTATATTTTTTGTAATTTTTAGATTTGTATATCAATACAGTTTATTGTTTGAAGTTGCATCAAATTGTACAACACGCATGATTGTTGACAGCTTTGACCTTACCTTAGTTAATTGAACATAAATTTCTCTAGGGAAAACGAAATCCAATTCCGTTTGTTGGGTTTATTAATAGAAAAGTATATATATCTTTATTATTTAGAAAAATTTTCAAAAATCTGTCATTAACCTACTCAATTTCTTACATGAACCTAAAACAGGACACCACGAATCCTGCCTGACCCAACCAGAGTCTAATAGATATAACTCGCAACATATTTAGAACCAAGCTACGAAATTTTGCAGACAATATCTCAAGACCATAAGCTACATTTTATATTTTGAACTCTTAATTTAATTCTTCTCCGAAAACAGTCAAAATATTGAGTTTCTTTCACCCACGAAATCTGCCAAGTTCTAATCATTATACTCAATTAAATTTTCTTATGGACATTTTATCAAATACCTAAGGTGCCTACATTATTTCACTTAATATGTATGTATATCTATAGATTTACTTACCAAGAAAATTACTACTAATCCATAATTTCAACCGTACTTATATTTCAAATACTAAATCTAAAGTTGGTTTAGTTATTTACAAATTGATCAAGAATTTGAATTATATCATTCCAACATCCATTCAACTAAATTCAGGGTCCTCCTTTCCTTTAACCACTTAGACGCCATTATCACCCTTTGTTCCTAAATTTTCATCCAACATTTCCTTCATCCCTAAGCCTATGTTATCAAACAATCACAAACATCAAAAGAATTAGGATTCTAAGCTAGAAGATTTACCATCAAAAGACAAAGAGGCTACTGCTGCTTGAAGAAAATCAGCGTGCAGCAAAGGTGCTCCTAGCCACCACCACCTCAAGAACCCTCCTATCTCAACCACCAAGTGAAAGGGCCAGGAGTGGAGGTTGGACAAAGCTGCACGGCAAAGAGGAAGCTGCTGCTGTCACACAGCTGCTGCTGGCAGCAATTGAGTCTCTCGGCCAAGCTACTGCTACAGCTACTGGAACAAGAACTCAGTGGTAAAAGGGTAGCTAGGAGATGAGAGGAAAAGGTTGGATGCTAAAACAGAGCTGTTGTGGACTAACCTTGGCTGCAGTTGGCTCACACACGCACATATACACCGCTACAAGCAAGGAGGAATGAAGTTGCACAAGTAAAAAGGGAAGGCTAGAAGTTTCGGCCAGCAAGGGAATTATAAAGACAGAAACAGGGGAGGTCAACATAAGCAGAGGCGGTGGAGACAAAAAAAAAAATTAAATAAAAAAATAAGGAAGCCACAAATGGCCAAGCAAGCTAAGGCAAGGAAAAAAAACAAAATAGAATATCATAAGATGACATACAAAGTCAAGAAGTCAAAACTTTAACTATGTGGTCCATATTACATATTGGTATATATATATATATTTATAAATTCAAACCATCTTTTATTTTAGTACACTCATGAAAAATTATTATTTAATCCACCACGACTGATTACATAGCATATCCCAAATGTACGCAAAGCGATTAGATTCTAGGATATTTAATCGCACTATTACTTACATAATTTATTTATATGTTTGTCATTTTATAACTAAAAATTTACACATCATTTCTAAAACTTGATTATTACGTTACCGGATTGTGAGGGTCATAACAACATACGAATATTCTATAATGTACATTAAATTATTAGGTTATAACAATAATTTTAAAAAAAAAATACTAACAAGTCCTACTTGTTTATTTATTTATCAAAAGTACCACTAAATCTTATTGTTACTCTTCTCTTTTCAAATGAATCGTTATATAAATATATATATATTAATATTTTTCTCTAATTTTCTATATTTTTTTCATTAATATTAATATCATTTTTTTAGTTTTAAAATAATCTTTTTAATATAATAAGAAAATTTTATAGTTGACTAAAACTAAGTTTGAATAATTGATAAAATAAAATAGGTTTTTCCTTTAATTTTTAAAATAGATAAGTGCAAAAACTTTAAAAAAAAAAAATTAATTATATAAATCTACTGATAAGAATAATTTTTTTTCCCTTTTTGAAGAAAAATATGAAAGGGCGTGATGAAAATATTTATTAATTTTAAAATTTTATATTCTTTAATTGATTGATTATATCATAAATTTTGTAGTTTTTAAAAATTGCTATCTATATTCTAATTATATTTAATTCATATGAAAATTTAAAAATAATAAATACAATTGGTCATATTGGTTAAAAAAAATGTTTATGTTTATTAGACCAACTTTATTTTATTTACTTTTCAAACTAATATTTAATTTATATAAATCAATTGCTTATTTTTTTTTTTCATGTTTTTGAATTTATCTTTTAAATTCATATAAATCTATATTTTTTATTGTTCATAGCATAAAAATTAAAGAAAAGTCAATTTATTATTCAATATTCAAACTTAGTTCTAATTACAAATATGTCAAATTTATTTATTTTTATTAAAAATATATTAAATAGAATATATTAATATTTAAAAAAAAACTAAAAAGTTGAGAAAAACATTAAAAACAATTAAATACTTAGGACTCGAAGAAAAATTAAAAATATGATTTATTGGTACTTTTAAATATGTTTTAAAAAATTATTATGTTACACTATTAACTTTTTATCTATTTTAAGAAAAATGATCGTTGATTTTTTAAAATTTTAGATCTATCTGAAACAAGATATATAAAAAAATAAAATAATTAAATAAATATCTCAATTGTTATATAAAAAAATTAAATACGTATTACGAGAAAGTAACGAGATTAGGTTAACCGACTTTACTAAAAACTTGACCTCTTATTTCTGCTAAATATGGTGTCAATCATGACTTCGTGGTGGTGTGCTGATGCTTAAGGTAAAAGATCTGTCCCTAAGCATTATAGTGCTTTGACTCATGCGTGGTTTGAGCATTAAGGTATCTCGTATATCTATAATATATAATAAAATTGATACTTGAGAATTAAGAAAATAGTGAGCTAACACTTATAATTGTAATATTCTACCATATCAGCTTTTGAAACAATTAAAAGCAGTTGACTGATTTGTCCTTTTCCTACCCCATTAATTTTATAACACATATGATTCTAATTTTTTTCTTTGCCATATCAGCTTTTGAAAAAATAATAATTGGTAACTAACTTCTTTCTCTTTTCTTCTCCCCTAACAGCCGACTCATTTATCTTTTCTTCTCCCTTACCTTATTAGTTTAAAACATCAGTTACCTAGTAAAAGTGCACCTCTTCACCCTTTCTTCTCCCACACCCCATTAATTTTACATATCAATTAGCACAATCAAAATGCATGTTAGTTTCTATATTAATGTCACATCAACATTTGATATGTTCTATAAATAATAATAATAAGAGAGAGATTTTAGGAGTTAGTGAGATAATTACCCATTGATATATGTGATATAAACAATAATGAGAGAGATTTTAGGAGTTAGTGATGGTTTTAAATTTTAATGACTACATATGCGATATAAATAGTAATAATTAAGATTTTAGGAGTTAGTATGTTACATATTAGTAAATAATAACATAAAAAATTTTCTTAATTAAATTAATAGCAAACCTCTTAATTTTCATAATTGCCTCTTCATTTTCTTGAATTCAACCAAAATTGTAGGTTTTACATGTAATTATAAGAGAAAATAGGAAATAAAAATATGGTGAGGGTCACCCATTCATTTCCTCTTCTCAGCAGTAAATAGCTCTCTTACTCCATCGCTGACTTCATGACGATCACTGAAACTTCAGTTGCAAAATTTCTTTTTTTGATCTTGATTTGTAATTTGATTTTTGTTTCAATTATTTATTATTAGTTTAATTTTTTTGAATGTAATTTTCAAGCATGTTTTCAAGATCGAGAAGATCTTGATTTTAGTTTTTGTTTTTTGATTGGAAATATAGTTTGATTTTTTTAGGATCATAAACATGGGAAAGTGATCTTACTCAACTATGACCCTGATTACCAAAAAGCTATCAAGAAGACCAAGGACAAGCTAAGGGTTGCTATTGCCGAGAAAAACCTTACTTCAAATATGTTTCATCTAGCTTATGTATATTTTTCTTTCGCTCTTTTGCTCTAGTAAAGGATGCATGATCTAAGACTATATGTAAATATACTTGATTGTTTTGTGTGGGATGATTAATATTATTTTTTGGATTTCTTGTAGAGATAACATTATGTTTGGACCTTTGACATAGAAGCAAAGATTGGACATCCATTCGAAACCATAAAAAACCTAACTAAAGTTGCCCATTGACCATCTCCTCTTGTCTCAAATTGATTGGTTTTCAAGAGTGAGACTCCAACATGGTATCAGAGCTAGACCCACAATCGATAGGTTGCCCTATTACACCCACACTTGACGATTGATCGGCTTACGAATGATAAGCTCTACCTCATGATTTATGATCTCCACGTTCCACCTGATGGGGGTGTCAATGTATGAACTCCTATATTGCTAAATCTAGAGGGATTTATAATCCTTATAAGTAAATAAGTATCTCTTCTTGTCACCAATTGATTGGTTTTCAAAAGTGAGGCTCCAACAACCACCTTAATCAAAATGGTTTGATCAATCAGAAATGCCGGTTAGGGTGGTTGAGAGCTCCACAACTTCTCAGGTTTCAAGCACTTTAGTTCTTGCAATTCATTGTTTACGAAATACAATTGCTTTAATTCACAGTTTTACTTCTTTTTTAATATATATATTTAAATTTCCAAAGTGATTGGAATGTCAATAGTTTGTTG
Source organism: Quillaja saponaria (assembly GCA_029379385.1). NCBI lineage: Eukaryota > Viridiplantae > Streptophyta > Magnoliopsida > Fabales > Quillajaceae > Quillaja > Quillaja saponaria. Next base: position 2,767,881 of record CM055611.1, read on the forward strand.
CTATATTCTTAATTTCTTATGAACATCTAAAACCCTTAAGATTAAAAATATCTATTTGTCTTATATAGAAATTTAGCAATTGTTATTTTTTGTTTTTGTGATAATTATTTATGTAGATGCAAATTCAGGACAAACATTGTCCCTACTTTTTACACTGCGCAGGACATGTTGGTCTTATGTTTTTTACTTTTGCTTCTATTTTGCTTTCTCTCTCAAAAAATGTATGAGAAACAAAAAGGAATTTGAAAATTTGCTTATGAAATTAGAGTATTGTTTTTGGACATTTTCTTTCTCATTTTCTCTTAAGAGGCTAAATAATTGCATTAGAGAATCCATTTTTCTCGTGTATTCTACTGAAACCTTTGATTTTGTACTGTGTCATTATTGATTATCATATGAAAAATTTAAGGGCTGAGGATCCGATCAGCTGCCTAATATACATCGAGTATAAGCCGTATTATGATATGATTTTTAGTTAACTTGGGTATATCTAATGGTGTTATAGTCTCTCAATATTGGCACTGCTACATTTTTTAGACCAATATGGCATGAATCCCATTTAACTTATGTTCGAGAAGCTGAGATTAGAAAGTAGGAATTTTCCATTTGCCATTTCCGTTTCTGCTTCTAGATAGCATTATATTACTTGGGATATCGGAAATTTATGTTAGATCAAGTTTTTTTTTTTGGAATAAAGGGCTAGCAATTAGAACGTTGTAATTCCTATGTTAAATTTAATAAACCACTTAATCTATAAACTAAAATCAACCTTACCTGGTCTTACAATGTTTTGGTGTGCGCATTATAGTCATCAATTTGTTTAGACCCAAGGCTCACCTGGGCTCACTCCTAGCACTTCTCCTCAATTTGGTCATACCCATTTAGATACGTAACTCCTGGGAGCATCGTTTTGTGCTTTTTCTCAATGTGCTAGGCATGCACCTTTTTTACCTTACTAGTCAGGAAATTTGTGAACTTTTAGCGCTTCAAATTTAGTGTTTCAATATTTCTTTGAATTCGCTGTTTAAGATGAACATTTATTCTATATGGAGTATGCATCACCAATATTTTGTGTGTTACACCTAGGCTCCAAGATATCTCCCTACCTAAGTGCTCCTTGCATCTTTAACATCTTCAAGTGATCACATAGACGTTCCTTAATTCAGGCTTGCAGTGAGATTAATGATATAGCTGTATAAGAAGAAATATGAATGAAACATGCATGTCAAGCATATTAAGATGCTCACCACCATTCCAATAACTACAAATGTAGGCTGTTTTGCTGAATATTGATTAAATCACTCAAAGCACTGAGCAAGATGAGAATGAGAAAAAGAAATTGGAGTGAATCATCCTGCAAGTGATCAAGAAAAAATATAGCCGACAACTGATCAAGAAAAAATATTGCCAACAAAAGTGAAAAATAATGAATGTTGGAATTTTGAGTAAGGGAGTGCACAACGGAACCTATATAACAAAAACTATCTATATTAAATATAGTGTGTGTGTAGTGAGACATTATTTATATGATAACCGGAAATGTATGACATAAGTCATACAGAGCTCCTAAAAGAGATGATATTAGAATACTCTCAATATGAAACTTAGATTCTTAATCTTTGATTACTTCCTTGTTGCTACAACTCAATGACTTACGACTCACTTATATAGAAATGCCTAGAACTCTAAAATTCTCTTAACACTAATTATATTTATTGGACTCAATCACCCACACACATCACTAGAGACATTCACCACACATAACTAGATACATTTACCACATATAACTAGATACACTTAACTTAATAGTTCTTGCATTTTTTCTTTCCTAGGCTCCACATTCAAATCCTCGAAATTATGAATTACCACAATTTCCAACAATCTCCTACTTCTCTTAATTTTTCCTATAATTACTATGAGCAATCGTTTATATTTATATGGTCACCTAATTTCCTATTCCTGCATTTTTATTCATTTATTTTATTATTACCATTACTTTTTCTTTTTGAATTTGAGGATGGTGGAACCTGTGGAAGAGGTTGCAGGCAGCCTCTATACGGAGTTATGATTTCTATTATATTCTTGTTGCATGAGTTGCAAACTTCCAGTATTTGCTTAAGCCATATATGTGTATAGCCTCTATATTCTTGTTGCATAGAGGGTGAACATCCAGATACAAGGATGTGACCTGGGTATCTTTGTGGCACTATGGAAGCTCTTAATCTTCCTATGGCAGGCACACCAGTAAGAAGTTTCCTCTTTTTCTTTCTTTCCTTCTTATTCATCTTTTCTTTTTTCCTTTCTAGGACAATATTTCAAGAGCATCAGTAATTGTACAAATATTATTTTTATTCTGTTAAACATATATTTTATATCTTTGTTATATGTTGAAACCATTTGAATAATCTTATATGGATTCACTATAGCGAAGCATTTAGTAATTGAAACCAGGGTTTTAAGTAATTACTTCATCTTTGGCTGGTTGCCTCGTTCTAGATTTCCCGTTTAATATATTTAGTGTTCCCGTTGGGGGAGTTCTCGTCTGGTTTCCTTCTGGGTCCATGTTGTTCATTAAGTGTCTTAAGAGATTAGATGGGTGGAAGGGCGTTTATTTCTCTCTTTGGGTAGAATTACTCTTATTAGTTCTTGTCTTTCTAGTATTCACTTTTTAAGATTCCAATTATGGTGGAAAATAGCTTAAAACGTCTAATGCGAGATTTTATGTGGTCAAGTGAAGGGGATAGTAGGAGAAACCATTAATTAATTAAGACATTTGTTGTAAGTCTAAGTCTAAAGAGGGTTTGAAGTATTGCTAATTTGGTGTCCAAAAAGATTGTTTTGGTGGGCAAATGGCTATGGTGTTTTTCGCACTAGCTTGATTCACTTTGGCATATGGTGATTAAGAGTAAGTTTGGCCTTCAACGAAATGGTTGAGATGCCAAAGCCGATATGCTATTTTCTCATGCTAGCCCTTAAAGGATCATCTCCCACTGTATTTTCACTCTTTTCTCCTTTACTTAATTTCAAAGTTGGTAATGGCACTCTATTCTTTTATGGGAGGATGTTTGGATTGGTAATAGATCTTTTGCTACTCTTTATCCTAAACTTTAATAGCTCTCAACTCTTCATTTTACTCTTGCATGTTATCGCTTCTCGAACATCCCTGACATGCGTATTTGATCTATTGATTCTTGTAGATCCTTCTCCAATAAATCATTCTATAATTTTCTTATTCAGGTCCAAACCCTTCATCTTTTCCCTTCACAAATTTATTTGGAAGGCTAAGGTTTCGTCGAAGGTTAAGGCTTTTGTTTAGACTGAAGTTCTTAATAGAATCAACACTAATAAGTAATAACTTGTTGCAGGTGCGGAGACCTTCAAAAGCATTAACCATGATGTTTGTGTTATGTGTTTCTTGCATAACGAGACTAATGAGCATCTTTTTCTACATTGTTCTCTGGTTTGGATGTTATGGTGCCGACTTTACGATAGCTTCAACATCTCTTCGTTTGTGCTAGTTCCTTGCATGATCTTTTGATGACTCATTACCGGCACTTAGGGAGAATTATAAGGATCAGAGTGGTTGTGGAGTTGTGTTTTCTTTTCTGTGATCAGAGAGGTTGTGGAGTTGTGTTTTCTTTTCTGTGATTTAGGAAGTTTGGTTGGAACGTAATGTCTGAATTTTTTGTAACTATTATCTCTCATTGCCTGTTCTTTGGTTATAAGATTGTTTTTCATTCTTCCCTGCGGTGCTTAGTTCTGGAGCATTTCAAGGTGTTTTTTTAGTCAACATTCAACGTGTCCATGTGCAGTTGAGTAATATTTTCAACAAAATAACATTAATAAAATTGTAGTTGCTTAACAAACTGTTTGTGCAACATGTCTATATTTTCTTCTTCTTCTTCTTTTTATTTATTTTTTATTTTTTTGTATCAGTTGAATTTCAATTTATTGGGCAATATGAGCTGGTATCAACTAGTGTTATTAGCAACTGGCCTTTTCAATGTTCAAATGGTTTTGCAAGAAATCACTATGTAGGCTAGCACTTGTTAGATGGCTATTTTAACTGGAGATTCTCATATGGTTTACTCTTAATCCTTGTCACTTTCCCATGCAGCAGTGACAAATATAGTATGCATGAAAATAGTCTTCGTTCTCTGCTCTTTCAGACTTTTGCTTTCAATGTCATAAGTATCCTGTATGGTATGCAAATTTGTTTTCAGATTTATTTAGTTAATTAGTTACTTTTCACTTCAATGATATCATTACAATGTATGATATGTTTGCTAGCAATTAACATAATTAAACTTTGCTTTTAGGGTAAAGTGTTGTAGGTTGCAAGTGTAGTCTTGGACATAATCCCAAAAATTGGAACGCTGTATTCCATGCACAAGTTATTTCCATAATATCCAAAATGAGAACTTCTTTTTCCCTTTTTCTTTCCCCACAAATTTTACCTTGTACCTTCGAGAAGGGGAGATTGTTGACATCAAGAATTATACTTTCTTCACCGGAAATTGGGAAGCAACGTATGTTTCATTTTTTTATTTGTGAGAATGGATCATGTTTGAATAATACTGATAGTATTTGATATGAGTTCCCTATTGCTTTTGGAGTTTTGAAGTATATAACCTCTTTCTTTCTTTCTGATAAGTTTGTTATATTTGACAGACTAGAGGAGGATAGAAGGCACTGGACTAAGTTTCCATCCTTTTCTCCGCATTTGGTAAGGACTTAGGATCTCTGTGTTGTTTGTGTTACATGTTCTATTTTATTAAACCAATTTCAAAGCCAAGTGGAGGTCGATGGTGGCAAGTCTTTGAATCTGAGTAACCATCCTTACATATTTATGGTATCTTGGTCTGTTGGCTACTTTTTTTGAATTAGTTAAACCATTGCCCTTGTCAGTAAAAACTTGCAAAATTTCTTTAACTAGTGAATGGAAAGAGCAACATTTTGTAAATGTTAGAGCAAACTGTGGGTTAACCATAGCAGTATTTTGTTTTTCTTCTAGCAATGGTTCTATCAATGGATACTATTATGATCCTAATCGCAGGTTCTCTTCTCTTCCTTTTTCCTTATTGGTCATTGCATTCATTTTGTGACTCAGATCTTCAACCTTGATTGTGATTAAGACTACTAGTCATGGACTTTGGGTGCTGTGTTGTATATCATGTGGACCATTTTGTAGCCCTTTTCAGAAGCTTGAGTTGAAATCAACTAAAGAGGGAAGATCAAGTTTCAATTTTTCATCATATGAGTTGCAATGAACAAGGATATTGAAGTTCTGTATTGCTAAGCTCCAACAGTAAATAGGAATGTTTTGGAACAACTGACTGATGCGCATCTGTTTGCTTAAGATACCAATAAAATGGTTGTTATAAAGTGTATTTCGGAAGATTGTTTAACCAATATTTGGTTTTTGCACTTGAATTTGAATTGTTGCAACAACTAATCGGGTGCAAAAACTTATAGTAGGTCATTTCTGCATCATAATATGATACTGACCTTCACTTTTCATGCTACAACTAGCAACAATCTTGGTAGCATAAGTGCTCATTGGCATAAATGTGCATTTAGTGTGCCCTTTGTGATGATTCTTGGGGTTAGTTTGGCGTATAGTATATAACATGATAATATAAAATTATCCACTTAGCTCTTATATAAAGTTTGACAGTAACATGATAGTATAGACTTATATTATTGACTTACTCTTATATTATGCATAACAGTATAAAGCTATACAGTGGATAGAGGAAGGATAAGACAACAATATATATATAGCCATACAATTTAATATATTGAATAATTCTAAATTATACATTTACAAACGAGTTTTTAACGTCTTTCAATAAAGTGAACAGCATTGATGGAGCCAAGAAATTTTATGTGTGGGGATAAAAAAAATTTGCTCAATATTAAATTAGTTTGTTTAAACTAATATATTTTTATAAGATTTTTTTTTTAATAAAACTAATTGATTTGCCAAAAGTTATATTTTGAAGATCATACATACAAATTTTCACATAGAATTTTATAAATATTTAATTTCTTTTCTTTTTTTAATCTTTATCCTAAACAATTGGACTCATCATCAAAAGGTGTTCTCCTTATATTGGTTCCATTGGTTCCTATGTTCGAATATCTAAGAGAAGCCATGAGGAGTAAAATCTTCATAAATTTCTTAGTTCTAACGTGGATAGAGTTGTCTTAGAAGTGGATCAGTCGATGTTTTAATTTATGTAAATTATGTATTTTTATTTAGCTTTTAGTTAAACTTTAACTCATTTAAATCTAACTATAGATAGCATAAATGGTTTAAATATGTTAAGAATTTACATATATAAATAAATATATATATTACTATCAAATAATAAAAGTAAATAAAATGAGAGGATCTATATTTATAAAAATTTAAACTAAATACTAATTCAATTTGATGCATATTATAATTTAGATATTTTCAAATAATGTTATTGATTTAACATTATATTCAAGTTTAATAAAATTCATAGTTATTTAATTAGTTTAATTTATTTTGTCAAAATCTATGGGGTCAATATATATATTTCATAAAATTGGTGGGTTAATTTTTAAATTTCCTACTATATCTTGTATCAAGTTCGGCTCGTGTTCGTTATGGGATCCTGAGCCTAAGCTCGTTAAGGGTTAACGAGCCTAACTTTAAGCTCAAGCTCGGCTCGTTAAGGTTTTTTGAAAATTATAAAAAAGTTTTGTAATTAAAAAGAGATGAACCCAAGACCTACTTGGTAAACATTTGTATAACTTACCACCAAACAAAGTTACAAATTATGATAGTTATTGTATATAAATAGATTTATTATAAATTTATATATAAATAAAAAAAAATTATTGAATAATATTAAACGAGCCAGCTCATGAGCTTACGTGCTGACCTTTAGAAAGATTGAGCTCGGCTCGTTGTACTAAATAAGCTCAAAATAAAGCTCCAAATAGGCTTATTTAGAAAACAAACCGAGCTTGATTTGAGCCCTTAACGATTAACTCACGAGCTATTCATGAGCTAGCTTGGCTTATTACCATCCCTACTCCCCAAACCTATAATCGATATATTTCCTTGCTTTCTATTCCATGTCATTGGAAATATGTTATGCACCAAAAATAGTCTCATTGTAAAAGCAATTGGGTGAGTTAACAAGAATAAGGACTCCTTAGGTCCGTTAGAATTCTGATATCATGGTTACGTCTCATCGTATTTTTATGATGTGCTTTAATTGTCTAAAGTGATTATGGACTGAGAAGATATTTATGTATAAATTACCAAAAATATATTTCTTAATTGAAATATATTCTGTTGGTTTAAATTGATATATTTAGGAGAATAAAAATAAAAATAAAAAATAAAAATAAAAGATGTTCTACGAGCATAAAAGTTAAAAAAAAAAAGAGGTTGGACCATGTCTAATTGAGACGTGCAATGCAATGGAAAAGCATCCCCGTTGGGCCATTTCTTAAAAAGAAATGCTTGAGACACGGGTCTCCGCATGGCCACGTGTCTCCGAGAAGCGGGACGCATGACCAAACGGGCTCCCCATCTCATGCGGGGTTGTAAAAGCAATTAAGTATGAGTTTTTAAGGAATGCAGCTTTCTGTCTTACCGGTCACTAGTTTAGAAAGTGGGTTTTACTCTAATTTTTAACAAAATATGGGGCATGGTTCAAGTTTTAGCTTATTGGTCAGCAAACTCATTGAGTCTCTTTTTAATTTCGGCTAGTTTCAATGGTGTATTTGGTTGACAAGAGAGTTTATTAATTTCTCTAGTAGACATGGACATGGCTATTTGTTGGTAGTAGTCATAGTGTACGTGTTTCCTTTAATGCATATTCTTTCAGGTCCACTTTCACTGGAAACTAATATTATTTACATATTCAATCAAAAAATATATTATATTTTTTTACATATTATTGGGACCCATGCACATAGAAATGTTAACTTTTTCCAAGTCTCAGTGCCAACTGTCAAAACCAAACCCATCCTAATACGATTATAATGAAATGGGATGGTCCATTCCCAAAAACAGATTGTGATTGTAATGGTGAAAGTGAGTTGGATAGACATTTATGTAACACACACAGGCACCATCGTCCTCGTGCGCTCACGCAATTGGTTACAGCGGTCAAAATAAAAACCTCATTTAGCATTTACCCACTTCATGAGGGACGTGTCTCCAATTTTATTTCCTTCTCTGACTCTTAACTACCAGACTCTGCAAATTAAGTACAAACCACAACAGTCCCACGTCCTCTTATATAAGAAACATTTCCATTACACACCAAACAAACTCAAGAAAGTTGTAACTTCTGAGTTTTGGGTTTATATATGGAAAATTTGCTTTGTGATGAAGTATGGCTTTCAAGCTCTGAAACTAAAAGTAAATGTAGCGATATTGAGCCTTGCATTAGTGTTATTGGTTCCTTTCATGAATATGATGATGAGCAAGAGTTTGAGCAGGCACTTAATGTATGTTTAGAGAAGGAAATTGCGTACATGCCTGCACCTAATTACGTAGAGTATTTGCAGTCTAATAATTTGATTCTGGCTAGGTTCAAGGTTGTTCAATGGTTTAACAAGGTTAGTAATTTCTTTTGAGTATTCCTACATTTTTGTTTGATATGAGATCATAATTCTCTGAATATTTGTTCTCTAGTACGTACTTTAATTTGTTATTTCTTTATCTTGATTTGCAGTGCAGAAGTCGCTTGGGTGTTTCTTTTGGAACAGTCTTTTATGCTGCAAATTACTTAGATCGATTTATATCTATCAATCAATGCAATGTAAGCAAAGCTCAAGGAAATTAATTATGCAACCTTTTTAACTTCTTTTATATTTTGGCTAGCCACCTTTTGGTTTTGTGTTATCTACTCCCATAAATGAGTGGGAGATCCAGGTTCGAACCCTCACTCATTTGAGGATGGGATTCAAAATTACCAGAACCGATCGATATAGATTTAGCAAAATTCAGAGGATGTTATTTGAGAAATAAGATTTTTACTTGTTGCTTTTTCAGGATTGGAAGGATTGGACGATTGAATTGTTGTCTATAGCATGCTTCTCTATTGCCTCTAAGTTCAATGAGACATCTTCTCTTTCCCTGCATGAAATTCAGGTGACTTTAGTTATAACTGTCATTGCTACAATTACTTTTATAGATAATCATATAGCTTAACTGTCTTTCTCCAATTGTGACTGAAGATGTTTGAGGATTTGGAGTATTCATTTCAATCAGAGGCAATTCTTAGAATGGAGTTGACACTGTTAAAGTCACTAGGATGGCGCCTTAATTCTGTGACAGCTTATTCTGCCTTAGAACTGCTGATGTGCAAAATTGATTCCTTGAAACCTCATCTTCATCAGAAGCTTATCTCTCGAGTCACTGAATTGCTTCTCCAAGCTACTTTAGGTATATTGCATATATATGATCATATATCTATATATATACATATATAGAAATAAATATATAATTACAACGTACAAGGAGGGAATACACAACTTGTTCTATTGGCCTCCTGCCGTAATATATATGATTTCATATCAATTAGAATATGTTACAGCCCATGATTTGGGCTTAATTTTGCGTATATACATTATTGTTGTACCTAGTCTTGCCGTAATATATTCTAACTATATCAATCAACTAATTCACCCAAAAGCTCGAAAGCGAGTCCGAGGATAATGGTTTATATTCTCTTACAATTAAAGGGTGGATTCTTCTTATCAATGACTCCCTAATTGTTTCTATTGTACTAAATGACCTAAACTGCATGTTCCAGATGTGAAAATGCTGGAGTTCAGGCAAAGTATTCTTGCTGTATCTGCTTTACGTTGCGGTCTAGACCAGTTATCTCCACCAGCATCAGATAATCATATTTCCTATCTTACTACACTCTTTAACCAAAGTCAGAAGGTTATAAGAAATTTGTGTTCTGGTTCTGTTTGTACTAGAAAAATAAGAATGGACTGTTTCATTGATTCTATATATTTGTTTTGCTAGGATGATCTGATCAAGTGTCATAAGCTCATGGAAGCACAGACTTTGATGATGAGTTGTGAAAACCATTATTACTGTCCTTCAAGTCCAACCACAGTATTGTTGAAGGAGCAGACTGGCATTTATGGAGATTGCTATATCAGTACATCCGTCTTTAAGACGCTTGATCAGAATATGAAGCTGGAACCAAGCAGGAAGAGGGAAAATGGAGGATACTGAAGTCTGTTTTATATTAGATAGTAATAATCATATTGGTGATTTTATATGTTTGAAGTTTCCGAGTAGTAAAAACTACTTTTGGGGGAAAGGCTTGACTATAATTTCATTTTCTCATACTTCTTGAGATTCAAATGGAATAATTTGATGTTGATGTTTTAAGACCCAAATTAATCCCATCAGTCTGATCATCAATCCTAAAAAATTGAAATAACAGTTGAATCATTTACATATGAAAAAATATATATATATTTAATCAGAGTGGCCCACATTTGAACTGGACAATCTGGTTTTATTACTTTAAAAACTCGGCCTATTTAATGTAAAAAATAAAAAATAAAAGAGCTTAACCAGACTATTTTCCTTTTCTTATAATAATTATAATTTTTTATTTTTTATTTGACATTAAACTATTGTATATGTGCATAAAATATTTATTAAAAAAATAATATATTTTCAAATTATGACATCATCAAGTCAACTTGAAGATGGATCCAATGATTCAAGATCTAGACACTTTTTCGAACTAGTTTTTAAACACTATTGTGAGTTAAGATTTCTCTTTTGGTTTATGTTTATTAGGAGATTCACAAATTAGAAGGTAGTCGATAAATATAATGGTATTGGTAACAAAAACGGGTCACTAAGGCCACTAAAATAAAAAGTAACTTTTTCACCTATTGTCCTTGTTTAGTTTAGCTTTTAAAATAGCTTTTGGATTTAAACTTTTCTACAAAGGTGTTTGTAATTTTATTTTTTCTTCTAAGAATCACATTCACATGTACGGATTCCTTGTCTATTGTAAAAACCTAAACCTCCATCATCTCTCTTCATAAAATAACCAAGTTAAACTCATTTGTAAAATTTAATTATTGTCATCACTGTTGTCACCAATGTTTTAGAAATTAGATAGGTGATGGACTCAAAAAATTTATTTATTATTTAGTTATTTGTTCAATCAAGGTCAGACCAATTATTTGATGAGATAACGTACTAAATATATTTAATTATATATTTTAAATATTATACATAATATATAATTTTAAATTAATTTTATGAAAGCTAAATACACGAAAAAAAAATAGAATATTTCTATATTTATTAAATAATAAGAAAATCATTTCATAAATAATCAAATATAGTTCTTAATAATTAATATGGCAATTGATAGATTTATTATATATTACAACAATCAAATTTTAACTTATACATCAAAATAATATAGGCAAGATTAATATAAAATATAATTATTTTACTAATTATAAATATAAAATACCAATATTTTACTAATACTTAATTAAATAATAATTTTTCTTATAAACTGGTTCACTTCAATTAACCTACTTACTTTGATTTTTCTAATTTTTGTTTAATTTTAACTAATCCAACTACCAACACAATTTATAAGTTTAATTCAACCGCATTATACCACCCGACCACAATTCAACTAATTTGACAAGCCACTCGATCATTTTTTGAACGTTGATTGCCACCAATTGGCCACAAATGTACCAAGTCTGTGATATGATACACCCTTACTTGGCCAGTTAGGGACCAGAGAGTTGTGTGAAGTACTAACGGTCTACCCCAGTGGCCCCTCTTAGCTCTAATCATAATCTCTACCACACAAAAAAGGTACCAAAAAAAAAAAAAAAAAAATCTTCTACAGAAAGTAGATAAAGTGGGCAAAGAAGCAATGGCAATGGCTGTAGAAGAAAAACAATGGCACCTGCTTCATCAACAGTGTTATCATCGTCTCTCATCCCCGCAAGACTTCCAGCATTTAATTCTCAGACTCAACAGCTATCCCTTCTCCGCAATCATAGTTTGAATGGCACAAATTCTAAGAGGCGGGTTTCCTTCATTGTTCAAGCTGCCAAGATTCCTGCTGGTGTATGTTCTTCTTTTTCTGTGTTTTCTTCTAATTTAATCTTCTTTTGTTTCTGTTGTGGAAAGATTACTGCGAAAGAATCTAATGGGTATTGGAATTTTCACCAGTTAGAAATACCAAAAGTACAACCAAAATTTAGAGCTCCTTTTCTAGGATTCACAAAGACAGCTGAAGTATGGAATTCTAGAGCTTGTATGATTGGTCTCATTGGAACTTTCATTGTCGAACTGGTCAGTGTTCTTTTTCTCTTTATGTCTTTCCCTAATATTTTTGGTGATTTCTCTAATTATGAATTGAACAAGGCTTTTCACATTTGAGTATGATCTTCTGAGTGATTCATATTGTGTGGTTTTTTATTTTTTTTAGATAATTAACAAGGGTATACTTCAAGTGATTGGAGTGGATGTTGGGAAGGGTCTTGATCTTCCTCTGTGACCATTCAAGTTGCATATGACTGTAACCAGCTATGTGCTATCCTTCTTGGTGTCGTTTGATAATTTTCTTTCAAGAACTAATCTTGTAAAAATTTTATGGAATCAGCTATTATGTGTATGTGGTGTCAGCAACATATGCTTATAACTAATGAATTTGTGCTTCTGTAAATTGAATGCTTCACTTGCAAATAGAAGTTTTTCAAAGTAAGTTCATTCCCCTTCGTTTGGTTGCATCTGTCTACAATTCAACCTGGACAATTTATAATTTGTTATCTAGCAGAATTTAATATACGATGCCATTATAGCAGTATTGCCAGTGTAAAAACTTGTACAAGTTCACAGTACCATATACATATTCTCACTATCTATTAAGCTCAAAATAAAGCTGTACGCTTCTTCCCATTTACTGCATTTATGATCAACAAATCTTGAGCTTTAGCAGCAAAATAGCAGGCATAACAGGGAACAGTCTACAAGACTCTGCTAATCCTAGCATCTATAACAGGCAATTTGGAATTTGAGTCCAATTCTAGAGCTTCAGCTAGTGACAGTCGACGGTTTCTCCATGCAGCCTCTGCCCAACTCTTCATCTTCTCTCCTTGAACCTTTCTGTTTTCTTGGACAATAAGTGCTTCTGCGTAGCCACCTACAAGATAGATCAATCAATCAAGTACTAAAATGAATACAAATTAGGATTTGAATTCAGCACAGAAAACAACCAGAATCAAGGTATTTGCATACAAAATGAGAATCACTGATGCATTATGCATTCTACTTAGAAGTTGAAGTGGCATGCATGACATGACATGACAGACACTGCCAACAACTCATATTATTTTTTTGGTAAGTACATATTCATTGTAATTCAAAGACACTAATACAAACTCCAGCCACCCCGTCCAACTTAATCTCTAACACCAATTGACATATTAATATTCCTTCATATAATGGTAATATTCATTAAGGTCAAACCATGAGTTAGAAAGATAGAATAACTTCTTTTGAAATCCGTTTATAGCAGTCATTTTTGGATTAATATCTAACTTCTGCCAAATAGATGCAACAATGTTTTGTTTCCAGATGCATTTTTTACATGTACAGCAAACTCTTATTATGGTCATACCTCATGTATAATAATCCCTATTTTAAAAAGCTATCCATAGGTGCCTAGGAATATTGTTCAAATGCTCAAACATACCTCTTGCAAGGGCCACCATGTCTCTTCTATCAATGTTGACTCCAGCATCTATACCAACATTTAGAGCTTAGAAGACATATCAAATGAGTTGTGTATAAGCAAGAAAGGATATAGATCAACTTTACCTTCACTCTCCACTGGTGGAGCCTTCAACAATTCTATCGCCTTTCTAAAGAGTCCCTATCAACAATTTCATAGTTAATTAACAACCAAAGTACAAAGAAAAAACCAGTAGTTTGATTTGAATGACAAGATTTAACCAGTCAGATTTTGAGACCACCATTGAAATCAGAAAGAAAGCCTAGTGCTGGAAATAACTTAACAGACCAAACCAGTACGAGCAGTTAAGATCTCATTACAAAATGTTTCCACGCAACTACTTTTACTAACTATTTTACATATTTCCATCACTGAAGGCAGTGGCACCTGCATTGTAACACCCTACATATAACACTTCTGTACCAGCTTTCCATGCATTTGCGCTTAGAGTGCTCAGTATGTGAAGCTCCATATTAAAATAAATAAACAAAAAAAGTAAAACAGGATCACCTTATTGGTGGAACATCATTCAATAAGATACTTCAGACAAAAGCTTTTTTTGTTAGAACTCCTTGAAAAATTCTTTTTTTTTTTTTTTTTTTTTTCTTTTTCTTTGCTAGAATCCTTGAAAAATTCTTAGTAGTGACTAGTGATATGTGCACTCTGTTTCTGATACAAAACGCATCAAACATGCCAGACATGGTCCTCGACTAGATTATACTTACAACAATTGTGTGTGTCGGTGTGTGGTAATTTCATCTTAACAAAGTTAAATAAAATATTAAATTTGTAGAATTGCCTTATTAGTGGAACATCGTTGTATAAAATAACTCTTAGTAGTGAAAGAACCACCCTGCTTCTACTTCAAAATACATCAAATAACCAAATTTTACTTGAAATGGTCCTTTTGGATTATCCTTACCAACATCAATTGCTTCTTCATCAACCACTTTTACCATTGGTAATGACTTTCTTGGTCATCTACTTAAATGACCAGGTCAAAATCCCCAGAACAAGTATAAATTGAAATATTGAAGTGCACACTACAGCCAATAACTGTTGAGTTGAGTCAAGGGTACCTCCTGCCTTTCAAGGACAAGATTGGCAGGTGAGACCGAGGCCTAAGGCATACTCTATTTTGTGCCTGACTTAGCAATCCAAAAGATGAAAAGGGAAAAAAAAAATCTACATTTAAATTTATGTACTTAAAATAAAAAAATCCTGACTTACCAATTTTAAAGGTGAAAAGCAAACAAATTTAAATTTAAAATTTTATTTATTTCAAATAAAATAAATAAGACATGGGTGAGTTTTGTTCTGACCTCTTGGACCAAAAGGGAACTTGAGCGCTCCTGCATTGCTTTACGCCTAAACATGAGAGCTATGCATGTTAAGATTACACCAACCTTTGGATGATGTGAGCCTAGATCAAAGTAGTAAAGCAACATCATATTAGTAAAAGCCTTAAAAGGATTTCCTTTTAAAGCAAACAGAGCAAAGAACTTACATACCAAAACACTCCTCTGTCTTAGTTAATGCCCTTGTCAATAATTCCTCTGCATCACCAAAGTTCCTGAAATAACAGTAGATAGTAATATCGCATAAGGTGACAATGCTAGGAAGATGTGATTAAGTTGAAGTATAAAAGTATTATGGCTTACCCCAAGTGTGCTTCAAGCTGTCCTAAACTGCACATGGCCCCCAAGATCACCTCCTCCACGGTCATATTACAAGCTGCTAAGGCATATGGGTCTCCAAAATCTTTAGTCTCAGACCCTCCTTCTATAACTTTCTGGTAAACCTCCTTTGCCAACGAGAAGTTCTGTGTTGCATGTAAAAATTCTCCATATGATAGAGCAACGCTACCTATATATCCAAACATCAATTTATTGTAGAAGAACATCTACCATAATGACGATAAATAAATCTTACCATTACAAAGTTTGTCAGCCTGAGGTCCTTGAAAGAATGCATCAGCTGCAAAGAGCCCCAAAATCAACAGCATTTACATAACAAATAATCAACAAAGATATGCAACCCTTTAACTGTACCTGACTCAAGATTAGCTTTGATAAGTTCAACTAGCCCTTTGACTGCTTTAGCACGAGCATTTATAACCTCAAAATCTCTACCACTGCATCCTGTGCCCTGTATCCTCAAGAATTCTAAGCAAACATCTGCGACCACTGATGACGTATCATCCTATATGGGATAAATTTTCCCAAATAAATCCGAATTGAAGTGAAACAGAAAAATACAAGCAAATTTTTTACGTGAGTTTGTCATAACAAACCTGCCCTAACTCGAGATGAAGTCCAACCAGAGCTTCAAATGCAGCAACTACGAACATAAGAGAAGACCAAAAAAAAAAAAAAAAGAACACTTATGGTTCTAGGAGTCACTTGAACAAGTGCAAATGTAAAAGCAGAAACTACTAACCATCTTACCCCTCAGACCCAAGAATGAGCTGGCTAAATCTTGAACTCTATTGAGCCTCTCTATAGCTTCATGAAAGTCACCTCTAAGAAAAATAATTAAATCAAACTTATATGAGTTTCTAATCCCTCACACACAGAATTTATCCAAATTAATTTTTGAAGGTCAATCAGTTTGGTAATCGAAATATTAATTGGGATTTGCAAGCGTAACTAGTGAGTAAATTAATAATAAAAATAAGTAAAAAAAAAAAAAACCAAACCTTTCAGACAATAAAGTGGACATAGCGAGTAAGACCATTCCTTTTGAGTTTTCATTTGCAGGGTCTTTTCCTTCGCTTAGCTGATTGGAAAGGCACTGTTCCAGTACAAGCATACCTTGTGCAAATGATTCATCTACAATTTAACAAACAAAAACTCATCACCACCGAGAAAGATAGTAAGTAATTTTATAGCAAATAGAAAGTGGAAAAATTGAAAAACTGTAAGTTACTGAAGCTGGGAATGACAAAAAACCTGATTTCTGAGACCGGGCATGAGACAAAGCGTAATTGATCATCTGAACAGCAACTGGGTTTGCCTTTGAATGGTCTACCCCATCATGGATTAACCTAAACGGTGGTGATGATGCTATGAGGTATGGCCTCCGAGAAACTGATCGTAATTCGCCATTACGAGCAACAGTGGTCGAAGCTCTTGACAACTTAGTTAAGGTGCGTAACATCGTCGCTTCTGGTTCTTTGTTTGTTGAAAAATCACAAACACAGATTGGGGCAGGAGTTTCTCGTTCCACTGTTGTGTGGATTTCTGAACCCAGTCACCAGGGGTGACTCACCAGGACTTCTGTTTTTTTTCTTTTTTCCGTTTTTCACTACCTTGAATTGAAAAAATAAATTAATTGAGATAAATAGTGTTTGTACCCTCCAAATCTCTTAAATTTATTTTTTTGTTAACTCTTTTAAATTTAGAGAATTTAAAAAGAAAAAATAAAATATATTACAATTTTAACATGATTAATATATATTTATTATTTTTATTATATACTTATTATTATTTTTAAAACATAATCATAAAATTATATAATAGTATATATATATATATATATATTTTTTTTTTTTAATATCACTTTTTATCTAGTCTTCTATTTACTCCCCTCTTCTCTTTTTTCAAACTCTAGACCTTTAAATTTATGAGTCTTGTAAGTCGTGACTACTTTTGTACTCCATAAGGTGGATATATCACATAAAATTGATAGCTAAATAATTGAAACTTACGAATTTAAGGTAGACACATACATTGCAAAAAGACTGTTGATAATAAATGTTCTAATTGACTGCCTAGCAGTTTTGTTCTTTATACATTAGTATTTGTGTTCGACTAGAGAAATCTAGGTCAAAATGATGTGTTTCCCAGGCTTAAGATACCCTTTATTGGTAACTTTTCTGAGTGGCGTAAAACTGACCAAGTGAAAATGAATTCTACTTTCTTTTCAGAGCTACATTGGCCTTTTAGTCATCTCAAGCCTAAAGCTACAAGGTTCTTGATAATTTCAGAATGACAGCATCCTTGAGGAAGAGAACGTGAAAACAGAAAGTAATATCTGTAAACATAGACATTCGCTTACAGTCATCACACTGTCATATGTTACACAGCTCAATATAGCAACTGCTATCCATGACAAACAAAACCTGGATAATTCAAAGGGAAGAACAGAATAGCCTATAGGATAAGGAAGATAAAAAGAAAATGCATTGATCTGGTAAACATTGCAGCTTTCTAGTGTGATCTGTCTGTCTTTTCACCAGTATCTTGCTCGGTATTCGAACTACTTTGAACAGTTGTACTTGTAGCTGCCGGGGGAATCCCTGGCCCTAAAAGCAAAGGAGTCACTTTCTTTTCAGTACTAGGATCTTTATCTGAAGAACGGTCAGCAGCCCAAGCTCTCAGAGGTGGCTCAAAGTGTTTGCTAGCAACGTCAGGTGGCGGTGCATCTTCACCAGGAAGGACAAGAAGCCCCTTCTCTCGAAGAGAAGATGGCTCATTATAACAAGTACTCCAAAGGGAGTCCACAAGTAGTCCCTCTTCCCTAGCTGCGCCGAGATCTTCAGCTGACATCAAACTGATACCATTTAACCTCTCTTGAAGAAGCTGCTTTAATTTCTCATCATCTTCCATACCAGAAGCTCCATTTGTTCTATCACGAGCAAGCTCAAGAAGACCCCTAAGGGCAGCTTCTCGTACCTCTCCATCTTCACTGGAGGCAAGGTGTATCATTATGCGAGGAAATCCTAGCTCACCAACTATGTTGCAGTCTGAACTATTCTCATGCAACAAGTACTGGATCAAGTTGAGAGCTTTTCTGAAAGATGATAAATTTATTATAAAAAAGAAGAAACAATCAACCTAATTAACAGAAAAGCAAACATTTTTTTCATCTGAGAATGGAGAAACTTATTAACCAAGAAGTGCTAACATCATCAATAAAAACATGTTAGCTATAGAAAAATAGCATTCAGTTCGGTCTCACTTCATAGTAGTTATTACCAATCAAATAGAAACTACTAATGCCATATCAAACTGTTTTCAGATCTACTTACCTTTGAAATCTCACACTTTCAGAACTTAAAGCATCTCTTAAGGCTGCATAACCATTTGCAAGACGAAATGCAGTTACACCAGGTTTGTTGTGTCTGATTAAAGCTGCCAAGAGATCCCCAAAGCATAAATTAAATCAATATCACTCCAAACTCGGAAATAGAAGCTTAGCATGAAATAGACCTAAAAGACAATACTGACATGATATTGCACCAAGTGCTTTAGTTCGAACAGTCACATCAGGATCTGAAGTGAAATTAGAAAGGAGAGGTTCTAAGCCATTTGCTTCCATGACCAATTGCTGGCTTCGTGGATTGTTTTGGACTATCGTGGTTACAACCTCCGCAGCCTTTGCACGAATATTAGCATGGGAGTTTTTAAGGTAACCAAGGAGAGGTACCAAACCACCAATTGAGTGAAGATCTTCCAGACATACAAAATAAAGGAAATAGATTAGCCATAATGCTATAGACAGTGGGAAAAAAATGCAGGTCCACAGTTACACTATATGCAGAAATAGCACTGCAAGAAAAAATAAAAATTGAGTACTATTTTATCAAAGGAAAGCTTCATTTCATATTGTTTGAATGAAGGTGAAAAGATCTACACGTTGGGAGGTTTAGCAAACTAGTTAAATTGAAAACCGATATAAAACATCATATGTCCTGTTTCAGAAAACATCATTATTATTATGCTGAGATTCTCAGAAGATTATGGCTACCTAGTTTTACCTGTAATCAAACTAAAAGCCAAAATAGATATGCAAGAAAAAAATTTGAGTACTATTTTATGAAAGGAAAGCTTCATTGGAAATAGTTGTACTGGAGGGAAAAACTGAGTACTATTTTATCAAAGGAAAGCTTCATTGGAAATAGTTGTACTGGAGGGAAAAAGCTCTACATATTTGGATATAGTGTACAATAGTACATTCTCTGATACTCACATGTAGAAGAACAGTAGAAAAAGCTAAAATACAGAAGAATTATAAATCTGAATGATGTCCAAAGGAATCATACCAAAAGGAATGTAAAGTTATGACAAGTTATCTATTAATATGTGGAAAGACAAAGGAAATTATGAGGTAACTCTCAATTATCAGGGATCAAGAATGGAGAAAAAGAATTTCCATGATCCTCTCCATATGCATTGACAAGAATACTGGATTAGAAAAATCTACTAACTCATAATTATCAAACAATAAAACATTTCACTCTGGCATGCCTACAGCACACATAAGAATGATGCAAGAAGGTTTCCAATCAATTATTCACAGCCAGCAAATACCATGGCATGAAATCAAGAACATGAAAAAAATTAGGAGTTGTACCATTTGCCATATCGATTGATTCAACATGCTCTTGTAGCTCATCCAGCATATCTGCCAACAATTCAGATTGTGAACCAAATAATTAATGTGAGACTAAAAAATCTTAGCCAAACAAACGAAAAATGACTAAAGAAGTACTACTTGTTTTAAAAAAAAATAAAAAATGTGACAAAAGGGTTGATACCTTCAATGTCTTCAGATGTAACTCCTTGAGACTCCAAGACTTGCTCTGGAGTTTGCATAACAAGAGTTATCTCTTTCATACGTTTAATAACATCAACACTCTGTGATTGCATGGCTTCCATAAACCATCTTCGATCCTCCTCACTTAATAGCAAAAAGTACATTAAAATCAGACATTAGTCTATCCAATATTCATCTAGCCCAGTTGCACATTCAAAGACAAGAACCCAGTTTCAAAAAATTAATTTTTTGCATCGTTTTCAATTCTAAATATGTAAAAAGCAACTCTTACTCGTAATTAACAAAAGCAAATATAAGATACAAAACAAAATCGGATGAATAAGAGACAGAAGAAACATGGAAACATACCTTAAATTGCGTTGCGGATGAGTTCCATCGGAATGAGCGAGACTCCACTTAAGCAAACCTTCCCAGTTGGGTCCGTCTTTGGCCATTACTGCTGGTTGAAAAGAGAAACCTAAAACCCAATTGCAAAGTTCACGTTTTGATTCAATTAACTATGCCTCAAAAGTATTATAGAAGGGAACCAGAACAAAATAGTAAGCTTAAAATATATAACAGGGTGAAGGCGATTCGGGAAACGTCTACAGAATTCGAGAAGAGTGGTGGATATCAGAAAGGAAAGGAAGGTAAGGAGGAAAGTCTATGGCGGTATGGCCTATGGCGATTGTAGGAGCTGAGGTTGGGGTTGCTGACGGGCTTAGAAGCTTGGATACGTAACCATTGAGACTGGCCCAAAATTTTATATCCAAGACCAATTGACGTTGGACTATTGAGCCATGCCCACCACAGATGGCCCAATATTACTACAACTTGCAACTGGCCACTGCAATTACAAAATGCTGAGTGAGCTCTACTTGAAACATATTTTTTCTTTCCATTTAATCTCTTTAATAGTCATGTGCTGTTCAAGTTAATTTATATATCTAGACCAAGTCATTGTTCTTATCCAATCAAAATGTAACTCTTTAAAAATAAAGATAAGTGATTAGAGTTATAATTCTCTTAATCTCTTTTAAGCAGTAAAACTTATTTATAATTTTAGGTAGCGCATTCTTTTATGGTGTTAGAATTCAAGCATAACCTTAAGGTGTACTAATATAGCTGTCAAAAATCATCCATCAAAATATATATATTGTGTCATCTACAAGAATTAAATTAAATAAAAATAAACCTAACATAGTTTATATTTTAAAACTTTATAGGCTAAATTATAGTTTAGCGCTTATCCGAATTTCAAAAATGAAAAATGGCATCTTTTAATTTCCCAAATCACACAATCTGGTCCTTGATGCTCCCGTTAATTATAACCTAACGAAAACCGATGTGTATGGGTGGCTACCTATCTAGCATGACCATGTAGACTAATGGTGATAAATTAAGCCCATTAAAGGGGTATGTGCTGGACCATCCCCTCAAATACTAGAGTTACAAACATTAAAATTGATATCAATTGGAATCTGAGAAGTTTGTTAAGTGATTTCTCTGTTGGGGGTTCTACTTATGAAGCAAATTTGTGAATGTTTTTTAATCCAATTTGTGTTATGTTGAAGTATGTGTTTAATTTCGAACTGGTTCATGTAGTTTTCATTGTTGTTTACTTTTGAAATCCCTACGTGCTATTGGTTAGGATCCTTTAAATGGTTGTTCATGCTTTTGGTTAGGGAAAAATGTATATGAATGGTAGGACTACATTGTTCAGAATGTGGATATGTTTCTACCCTAAAATGTTTTGGTTTTGTTATGTTGTGGGGACCGAGTATTCGGTTAAGGGTTCTTGTAATTTGTGTTAATGTTTACTCCTTTTATTTTTTATTTTCTAATTTTGTAGATTGATACATTTCCACCCATTATGATACACATTTTTCATGAGGGTACTTTGTGGATGATGAGGATGAGGGATTAACTTACAAAGTGTGAAAGGTAGAAAGTTACAATATTTTACCATACTATTGGAATTACTTCCATGCAAGAGATATGATTAAGAAGGACTTAGAGTACTTTAACTATATCATACTATTTTGGAGATCCTTTAAGTTACTCTGTAATGTTAGACTTAAGGAATTTTCTATTGACAAAGATGTCATAGATATGATGACCACTTCTTGTAGTGATCCTAAGAGAACAATTATTATGTATGTAGAGCACATTGTAGAAAATCCCGATTTGGTTGATTTTTCATTGCTATCATCTGCACCTCAACTTGAAGTAGATACCCAAGATGACTTACAAAATGAAGAGGGACATGTGCACGATGTTGAGATAAATGTAGACATGGGAGCTTGTGATGCAAGTGATGACAATGACCCTGTAGCTGAAGTAGACACCTTTGATATAGATGATATAAATGATAACAAAGTCAATGGATATGACTTACAATATAGTGACAAGGACAAGGATGGTGGTCATTTTGATATGTATGTTGATGAAAGTGATAACAACCATAATAAAATTGTCAACAAAATTTCTACAGCATCTAAAAACAGAAAAGGAACTCAAAATGTGAAGAGAAAGTTAGTGTTGAAGGAAAAATAGTGCCTTAAACTTCTACACTAGTCCCATCATCAAGTGGTTTACATTACATTAAATATTGTTATGAGAGTGATAATCTTGACATTCCTTTGGGATCTGATAATGATGAGGGCTATAAGAGTGAGATACAATACTAATTTAGTTAAGTTCAAAGAGAAGCCACATCTAAGTTTTCACTGCTTAATAGAGGTGAACCAAATATGAGAAAAATGATGTTGTGAGGTGCAGAGTTGAGTACAAGACTAGTTGTGGTTGGTGGGTGTTATGCAGTAAGGTAGATGGTCAAGGGGTTTTCAGAGTTAAGACTATAGGCCCCTCACATAAATGCAACAAATCATTTGAAAATCTCTTATGCTAAAATCAAGAAAGTATATAAGGTCATTATGGACATAGAAAGGTTAATTACAAAATGAAGTTGGCTGATGTGGTTGATACTTTTAGGGGAAAATACATTGTAGGAATATAAAAAACAATACAATACAGAGCTAGGAAACATGCAGTCAACATAATATAAGGTACACACAAAGAGTAATACTCTAAGTTATGGGCTTACTATATAAAGTTGAAAATGGCTATCTATAGACCACATACCAGATTAACGAATGGAGGCCTCATATTCAAGTAAAACCTTTATTCCATAGGCTTTACATTTGTTTTGAGTCATGCAAAGGAGAATTTTTAGCTACCTACAAACCATTTATTGGCTTTGATGGATGCCATTTAAAGGGTGAAGTATCGAGGTCAGTTGCTGGTAGCTACTGGTATTGATCCAAATGATCAATATTTCATTCCATCATCGCAATGGTTGAGCATGTGACTAAATATAGTTGGACATGGTTTATTGAAAGGTTGTTGGATGACATAGGTGACATTAGGCAACATGAATGAATGTTCATATCAGATAATTAGAAAGTAAGACATTTATACTATAAATTTTTTTATGGTTATGTAGCAGTAAACTTTGTTTGTATATGTATAGACTTGTCCCAGCTCTTGATCATCTAATGTAATGGATTGAGCATATATTTTTCTTAAAACACCTATATGTCAACTTCAAGTTGAGATTTGATAGACATAATGAGAGGACTTACACAACTGTTATAAGTCATCTACTGAAGAAAATGAAGGTGGCATATTGGGAAGGGGAACATGACTCAATGCTAGACCTGAAAACTCTAACATCAATACTGGATTTGAACTAAATGTTATAATCTAAACTAGTGGTAAAGGAAGAGGTATGACCAGAGGTTCAAGTGTGACCAGAAGTATTGCTGGATCTAAAGGAGCTGCTAGAAGAAGAGGAGGGGGTTTTGTTATCTAGAGGTTTTAGGGGTAGAAGAGATTCATGAAGGGGACATGTAGGTAGGGCCTTACAAACTTGAAGCAGTGGTATGGATTGATGAGGTGCAGATGTGGGAGTCAATGGAGTGAGTAGAGGAGATGCAAGAAGAGGTGGATTGAGCAAAGAATTACTTAGGCAGTTTATTGAGTTTGAAGAACCATTTCTTTTTCTGGTTGCAAATACTCAGGCATGTTTTTTATTGTCTTGGATTTAACCATGTTGATATTGATCTAAATTGTTTTTTGACCATGTTTGGTTGATTTGGATGCTAGTATTTTACATGTTGCTCATTTATCATAAACAATATAATGAATGCTTTATTGTCATTGGAAGTTATAAGTGATACTTTTTTATGTTGTTTGGTTGATTGACATATTGTTGTTTAATGCAAACTCCTCATTAAGTGTTTTTTTTTTTTTTTTGACATTGAATATAATTAAGACAACATAACCAATACAAGAAACCTACTTAGTTGAATAAAAAGCCTCAATTTCATTATTCACTTACAAATTGTTGCAAAACTTAACACAACAAGAAACAAGTTGTGAAAAACAAACCAAGATAATAATCTTAAACTACAAGAAATAATCAACAAAAGAGCCAAACATGCATGTCTACAACATAACCTAAAACCAAAATAAAACAACTCAACCTAATTATCGGGCAAAAGACTTAAATAACAAACACAATCTAACTTCCTTATAAACTAAGTAACAAGCATTGAAACCAGGCAAATATACCAAGAATGCATGTCACATAGGTAAGTAGTCCTTTTCCTCTATTATAATATAACATGTCTACCATGCTTGCATATTTTATCATCAATCCAAACAAAGTAATTGGAAGAAAATCTATCCTACATATACACACAAACAATAAGACACAATTGTAAATGTTCACCAAAAAAAAAAAAAAAAGACTAACATACTTACAAATTTGGACAAGACCAATAATTCCTATTAGCGTTGTGGTCCCAAGCTATGGCGAGTTTTGCATGTTCACCACACTCGCAAAATCGTGGGAGCTCCCTAACATCACTAACTGCATCTAAATGTCATTTTTTGTTAAGTTATAATTGACAGGATTTGACATTGAGGATCAAATTGCATGCTTTGGAAAATTAGAGGCTAAAATTTTTCTATTTAAAGTGTAGGGACTAAAGTAACTTCTTCGCCTAACTATAGGGACTAAAAATATAATTTAACAAATTTTATACACAAAAGATAGTGTCAGGTTCACGTAAGTTCACCCTTTATCAAAATGGAAAATAAATTTTTTATTTTTAATGACTAGGTGTGTCCGAGCAATTTTACACGCACTTCAATTAATTACCTCTCTGGTTTGGTACAAAGACAAACTATATACACCGAAGCTAGAAGACTTATGAAGATTTTACTTCTTCATGATAATACCTTATGTATCCCCCCAATCATCTGGTGACATTTGACATTCTGAGTAATTTAGGTAAATTAATCAATATTTCAAAAATCAAACTGATGATTGACTCAAAAAATTTGTCAGGTATTAGATCATTGGTTCAATCGAAGTTGGACCGATAATTGGATCAGATGATGTCATAAATATATTTGATTATTTATTTTAAATATTATACATATTATATAATTTTTTATTGATTATAAATACTAAATACACAAGAAAACAAACAAATATTAATTTAATATTCATTAAATAATAAAAAAATCATATCACAAATAGTCAAATATAGTTACTAATAATTAATACGATACTGGTTGATTCATCAGTGCATCACAACATATAAATGTCAACTTATAAATCAAAATAATAATGACAATATCTATATAGAATACAATTATTTTACTAACTTTTAATATAAAATTCAATTAGTTCACTAATTTTTAATACAAATAATAGTTTATATATATATAGGTTTTGGTCGATAAAAAATGACACCGATTTTTGCAATTCTTCTAATTTTTATCGATTTTGACAGGCTCAACTTTTTAATTCAATCCATGTACGATTTGTCACTTAAGCAACAGTTCAACCTATCCAACTAGCTAGATTGATCCAATTTTTAAAATACTAAAATTAATAGTTAGTTAGACATGTGGCACGGTACAATTGGATGATAGATTATATATATTTTTTGTAATATTCACAAAAATGTACTTTTTCACTCTCACACACTTTACATTTCAAAATATATTATTTATCATAATCTAATTCTGAATTTGGTATGGGAATGCCTCCAAAAATATCTGCTCACACAGCTTGTCTTACATGCTCGCAGGTTCAAGAAATTGACTACCACACCACCGTCAGCCTTTTAAGATTGAGATTTAATACCACAATCTCCTAAGAAAATTGAAACCTAGAAAATCAATGATATGAACACTGACCAGCAGCCAACCCGTTAATGTAAAATGGAAAATGAGCTGCCACTTATATTGGAACACATGTAAAACATAAGGCATAATGTAAGCGGCAACAAGAATATTCCTTTTCTTATGCTTGACGATTTTTATCTACGCCTTCTCACTATTTGGTCATTACGAGAACGAAATCGGCAAAAGATCTTTCGCTTTTACAACACATGGCATATTTTGAGGCAGATTCTTGATTAGATTTAAATTACCAAATTACCCTTTCAATTTGCTAGAAACGTTAAAATGGCCGTTGAATTGTAATTATCCCGGTTCACTTCCGTATTCAACGGTCTAACCTCTCAATCAACGGTTCATTTGTGGTCTGATGACCTAACTTCGGCGATGACGCCGTCAGCTTCCCCGTTTAGAAAAAAAAAAATTAAAAATTTCGGTAAATTTCTAATTTTCCATTTTTCTTTCTGAAGAAAGAAAGATCTCCGTTTTGGTGGAAAAAAAAAAATGTTACCGAAAAAAGAAATCATTCTGAGCCACAATTCACGAATAACACGGTTGAGAGGCTTCCACGTTAGCCTTTATATTCTTCAATTTCACTTTCGTCCCTCTCTCTCTCTCTCTCTCTCTCTCTCACACTCATTCATTCTCTGTCTGTCTCTGTGCTTCAGTGAATTTCCTAAAAGATTAGGTTTTTCGTTTGCTGATATATTCCTTGTCAGATTAGCCACTAAGATTTTCAAAGAAAAAATTGACTGACAATTTTGTTTTTATTTCTCTTTCAAGCATTGAAAATCAATATCTGATTTTCGGTTTTTTTCCTCCCTGATCGTTTAAGAGAAGGTTTCTTTCATTTCTCAACAAATTTCTTGATTCTGGGTTTGAAATTTACAGTTTTGAGGTTTGGGTTTTCTGAGAAATTGTCCAAGGAATTTGGGGTATTTGGGTTTGAGTTCCGGATAGAAGAAAGGGATTTAGGGTTTTCCATTTGTTACTCTCGTACAGAGAGTGAGCGAAAATTGTGGGGTGGTTTCATCAATGGCTTCAGTTGGATCTTCATATTGGTGTTACAGATGTAATCGATTCATTAGGGCTCGGGTTCGGGCACAAGACACAATTCTCTGCCCAGACTGTGGTGCTGGATTTATAGAAGAAATCAGCAGCCCTACCCGCTCTCCTCTCCATCGGTTTCCTGCAACGGCGGTGTATCTCGATAATGGGACTAACTCCGAGCATAGCATCAGTCCAACACTACTCCCCAGTCGGAGGAATGGTGGGGAACGGTCTCCTTTCAACCCCGTGATTGTCCTCCGTGGGCCAGGTGATGGTGGCGGTGGAAATGAAGGAATTAGAGCTGAAAGAGGAAACTTTGAGCTTTATTATGATGAGGGTGCTGGCTCGGGTCTTCGGCCTCTTCCCTCTAGTGTATCGGAGTTCTTGATGGGGTCTGGATTTGATCGACTTCTTGACCAGTTGGCTCAATTAGAAATAAATGGGATTGGGCGATTGGGTCACCCTCCTGCATCGAAGGCTGCAATTGAGTCTATGCCCATCATCAAGATTGTTTGTACTCATATTTCCACTGAATCACATTGTGCTGTATGTAAAGAACCTTTTGAGCTTGACTCAGAAGCTCGTGAGATGCCTTGTAAGCACATTTACCATTCTGATTGTATCCTTCCTTGGCTTTCAATTCGTAATTCATGTCCAGTTTGCCGCCTTGAGTTACCTACTGAAGTGAGCAGAAGTAGCAGTGGAAGAAACTCCCCACTCTCTGATGGGGTTCGAGATGAAGATAATGTTGGATTGACAATATGGAGACTTCCTGGTGGTGGGTTTGCTGTAGGGAGGTTTACTGGGGGCAGACGAGCAGCAGAACGTGAACTTCCTGTTGTATACACAGAAATGGATGGTGGCTTCAATACTGGTGGTGTTCCAAGGAGGATTTCCTGGGAATCAAGTGTAAGAAGATCTAGGGAGGCACGAGGATTGGGTGGTGTCTTCCGCAATTTCTTTTCATTTTTTCGGAGGATTAGGACTTCTTCCTCTCGTTCCTCTGGAGCTCAATCAGGGTTAACAGGAAGAAGTCGCTCCAGTACAGTGTTCAGTAGAACCTTAAGGAGGCGCGATCAGCTTTGGTCTGTGGACGACAACAGATGGTGAAGTTTCTTTCAGTGACTTCAAGGAGGGAAATTGAAACGTGAATTTCCTTTATCTTGGTCTTCATTCAGACTATGGTTCTGCAGTTTTCTCTGTTCAATGAGGAACCACTTTTGAATTGTATGATTTTACGCACTGTACATAACAATACATGAGGAAGGGTTTAGGAATTTCTGTATCTTAATTTTTTCTCAAGTGAGAGAATTTTGAACTTGCTATGCAATAAGATTTGGTTGAAATCGAAGAAAGCTAAGATACTTGTTCAGTTGAAGTGGCCCTTCAGACGTTCAAGGTAGTAGCCTCATGTAACTATTCCTGTTGCTGTTATGTTATTTTATGAAGAGTTGCTCGTGTTCTTTTTGAAGCAATATTTGTTCGTCTCTTTCCTAGAATGTTTTGTTTCGGGAGCATTTTAATATGTTCATCTGAACTTCATGGAAAATTTTGACCTGTTTTGTTCTAGTGACATGGTCTGTCTCTATTCTGTTTAATGAAACTTCTAAATTTATTCAATTTTAGATTCAATTTCTGTGGGTCTACATGTATGTTTTAGGTCACTTTCAAGCTTCTTTGCCCATGTGCTTTGTTTCATAAGTTCAAAATTTCTAGTCCATAACTCATTCATGGAGATCAGTAACTTGCAGAATGTGCCCAATGCTTCTGCTTGCAGGTTGACAATGCCATTGGTGGACAAGTAAAGCAGGAGACCAAGTTACCATTTTTGAGCTCAGATCTTTCATTTTATTTTTTCTCTATAATCAAGCATGTGCCCTCTCAAAAGCCAAAAAAAAAAAAAAAAGAATATCATGTAGTTCTTGACTATTTGGATGCTGTTGGTGTCATTGAGATCCATTTTCAGTGGCATGGAGTGCTTCAGTTTGTTCATCCTTAGGTTATTCTGCTTTTTTATGGAAGTGTTTAATTAAAAAGAACATATGGTACAACAGATTTGTTTTAGTATCCAAATAAGTGTTCCAAGTGACATTTTGACTAAATTTACATGTACTTTCCTTTGAAGAAAAACTGGAAAATAGCGTACGTCGACTAGGATTATTATGATTTTGCTACAGGTCATGTCTCTTTGCAGCCTTTTTATTGTCAATAATTTCAGAAGTCAAGTATTACCTTTTGATTCAGATTCTCGTGTTCTTTAAAAACAAAAGTAAGATCTGTTCTAAAATTCAAGGCTCAAATTGTTTTTACAATAAAATACACTTTTGGAAGGGAAAAGGGGAGCTGTAGGGTTGGATCTTCTCTAGCACAGGAGAGGACCCAAATATCTTTGACCTCTCGTTAACTTGATTATGGAATTAATTGGAAAAAAACTGAAGCAGTATTTATGGTGTTGTGTGAAAGATCATATAAATTATCATTGTTGTTTATGGTTTTCTATTAATATGTTGCAATGAAATGTCAGTTGACTTTGTGAGTTGGTCTGGAATATAGTCCTAAACTGACTACTGTTACAGATGTATATGATATATAAAGTTGCACTACCATTAGTTAACCCTGGGAGGGGGGAATAACCTAATAAGGTTGATAAGCTTCTTCTGGAAGTCATGAAATAATGCCTTCTTGTTTACATGAAAGCATCAGTTTTTGGTTTTCTATTTTGAAAACGTTTGTTGCAAAGAATTAAAATTGCTTACATTCTGGAGGACCATATATCTGCTACTTCCTTTTCTCCCCCGAATCTAACATTTCTAGAAATATTAAATCGTTTCTGTAGTTCATGATCGGTCCTCTTTTAGGTAGCCTAGAAGGTCCACTGGAAAATTCTCTTCAAGATGCATATACTGAAAGCTTTATTAGGCAACCCTGGCTCCTCAATTTACTGGTGTGTGAGTTGAAGATGATTCAGAGTATCTGGGTAGACTTGGCGTGGCTATACTTGTGGTGTGCAGTCCTTTGGCTGAACTATTGAGTGTGGGAGCAGCAGATCTTGCCTACCTTGGGTGGAAAATTAAGACATTCGGCAGATGCTGAATTTGTTAATCAGGTTACAGACCGATGTGTGCATCCTTCTACCCTTAGAGGCTCTTACTGGTGATTGCTAAGCTTTATTCAGTCAAAACTGGCTTCTGTTCCTGACCTCAAAACTTTAGAGAAGGTATTGTTCCTGCTGGTTTCATGACTAAGCTAAGCTACGAGTCAAATGAGATACATGTCTTTCACAGCAAATCCTCTTTCTTCTACTTTAACTGCTGCTGCTTCTAGATGCTATAACTTACCTCTTCAGCAAGGCTTTGCCGAAGCTTTTGGCTCTGTCCTATATATTTGGAGGGGAACAAGAAAAGAGAGACATAGGTTTCTGGGACTCAGGGCTGAAGCTCTGGATTTATGGTTGTTGTGCTGGTGACTTTCTTTGGATCAAACCTTTGGGAATACAGTCATAATGAATCTTCAGTGTTTTTTGTTTGTTTGTTTTACTTCTATTAATTTCTTGATAAACTCTTCAGAACTTAACTAGTGTTGCTGTCGAAGGGGAAACCATCCACGGGGATTTTCTTGTAATTTGAGGTCTTTTTAACACCGACCAGTATCTTCTCCATCTTGAATATGGTTGGGGTCTTTGGTTAACTGAATGCTATATAGCTTGGCTTCATTGGATAAGTGAGGGACTGGGACCAACCTTATCCTGAATACCTCAGTGATCTGTTCTGACGTGGCCTTATCCAAATCACATGCATTACTAGTGATGTTACAAAAATTAGGAATTGTGTCATGTTTGCATCCAAGAAATTGATTAGTTGGTCAGCTTCCAAATCTTAAGCTGATTCACTGTGAAAACTAGTTGTCTCAAATTAACAAAATGGCATCCGTAACACCTTTGCAGATCATTATTACCAAGAATTCACTGAAGCAACCCACTGTAGCAGGCATTCATCTTCCTGTGTTTAACAATCATCTGCCACTGGCTCGTTCAGCAATTCCTCTATGGAATTTGAGTCAGAAGAACCAAATAGATCTTCAACTACAGTTGCTGCAGTTGGTGATGTTTCTGCTGATGGCACAACCTACCTAATTGCTGGTGCGGTTGCAGTGGGCCTTCTTGGAACAGCCTTCCCCATACTCTTCTCTCGAAAAGACCTGTAATTACACCTCCCTCCTTATGATCATAACTGAACTCGTGGGCTTTCTGTATTATGGATGCACTTTTTTCTGATTAGAATTGCTTTAACAAAGGAACCTGATTAAGCTATATTTGTAGGACTTATTACTCTGGATTTGTGTTAGAATCAACAAGTTCTCATTTTGGAATGTGCATTCTATTTGCAGCATTCTGTTTGTAATGTTCAGGTTAATTTGTTAACATGGTGCTTACTTTGAATTTCACAGGTGTCCTGAATGCGATGGAGCGGGTTTTGTTAGGAAGTCTGGGGTGACCTTGAGGGCAAATGCAGCAAGGAAAGACCAGGCTCAAATTGTTTGTGCTCGTTGCAATGGTCTTGGGAAGCTCAACCAAATTGACAAATAGATGTACACTCCTTTTCTTCATGTAGTTCCAGACCACTTGTATTGTTCAGGTTCCAACACCTTCATTTCAAATTTTTCTTACAATAATCACTATGTAATTCTGTATTTACTGGTCTGAACTTCGAACTCAATTGATAATTTGTATATCAATTTTTCATGCTATAATCATATAAAGTTTGTTGTTTTACTGGCTCTGGACTCTGGAGCAAAGGGGAAAATACGTTTTGTTGTTCTGTTCCTTCCACAAAGCCCCTTCAGTCCAGCTAAACAAGTTAATTACTCTGGTTTGCATATGCTACCTATTTACAATACCAATGCCAGCTTTCAAATTACAAAGCAATATTTGGCAAAAAAATTTGAACTTCCATAGTGTCACAACCCAAGCTTGTCCAGTGCATGTCGCACATGGCGGCTTGCCTTGTGATGGGCACATTGTGGGTAGCTAGGCATATGTCATGACACAGTGTGGCATCTTTGTAAATAGGTAGCCAGGGGTAGTCGGGCAACTGGGAAATATGATGTTCCCTCCTGCCAGAGGGGTTATGGCGCAGAAAGCTTCTTTAGGGGGTGTATATGTGAGAAAATCAAAGTTGTACACGAGCTTGTCGGATGAGTGTCAAAGGTCTTGGTGTTGCTTGTAACTCCCCCTACATCAAGCCATTTGCCTATGTCGTAGGCATGTCGAGAGCATTTTGATAGCATTGTAATTTGATCTTTTTTCAATTAATGAGAAGTTGAAGCCCTTTCTTGCAAACTGTGTTGTATTTGCTTTCTTGCTTACATTGTTGCGCACTAGCCTTGCGGGTTGACACCTGAGGGGCATTGAAGAAGCTGACTTGCTATCCACGAGGGGTTAGCAAGTGCTTACATAGACGTCTTTACGTACTAGCAAAGTCGGCCCGTGACACATAGGCAGATAGAATCATATACGATTTCATCCCTTTTCTGCTACATGGGTTCATACATATCAAAATGGGGGTTAAAGGGTGTCTAATAGTCTATGAATGAACATTGAAACAATCCCCTCCTCTGCAAAAAGGCAAGGGTGACAAATCTGACTATCTAAGCAGTAGCTGTTACTGCTTTCAAAATTCAGAAACTATGACCCAGAAGAAAAAGGATGAGTACAATCTCATATTACCTAAGATTTGGGGTTCCAAAAAGTATAAAATTTACAAGTAATTACAGTTTTGGCCAATAAGATGGTAGATTAGAATCTATAAAATGAAAAGGGCTGTGTGCCCACATGCCACATGTATTACATTTTTCCGTTGGACTTGCCTTAAGTTCGGATCTCCTCGTTATCTGCCTCTACTGAGATTTTTAGTAATTATTATTTATAGTAAGACTTGGTCCTCAATGACAAAATAAAAAAACAAAGAAGTTTTTTTTTTTTGATAAGAACAAAGAAGTTAAAAACACGCTGTCCTCTCCCCTCCTCCCCGATTTGCTTGGTTTCTTAAGTACTTCAAACATAAAACCAGATTAAACAAAACATATTATGGTCTGCAAAACTACATTAGCAATTATATAATGTGTTTTATATTTCTTTGTCTGTTTCTGATCAAACCGACTTAAATACAGCCAGTATTGTAGCCTTAATCCCTGCCAACTTCAAATGAAAGAAAAGCTACAGAGTTTCGTTCTTTCAGAGAAAACAGATGCTCTGTTTTTTGGCTCATTTTAATGCATGAACTGACATTAAGGGTGGGATGAAGGGAGACGACGACCTGGGACCTGATCGTGGAGATGAGTTTCAAACTGATGATGAAGAAAACCAGGCGGAAGGCATTTTTGAGAATTTGGACGACGATACGGAATCAGATGCCACAGCTTCTTCACGAAATCTGTCTATCAATATGGACCTTAACAATCCTAAATGGCCTCAGAGCTATAGGTATTGATTTTCTTAATTATATTACTTTAATCTCCCTGCACATGAATTAATAAGAGCTTCTATTGCAATTAAGTTATGGAGTTATGGATAATAGGATTACCTACTTTTTTTTTTTTTTTTTTAAATCATATCTTTTGAAGTGAATCAATAATCCATAAACTTAAATAGCAACGGGTGTGCTTATTGGTCCTGTAAATGATAAGGGAGTTTTGATGAATATCTTTACTACTATAACTTTGCATGTGGTTACCAGTCCACCAATGGAGCTTACAAAGGGATCTCTCTTTTACTTTTTTTCTTCTGCAAACGAAAATGATACACCTTCTTGGGGTTTATAAAGGAATTTATACTCATTATGAGAATACTGCCTTTCATGCATATTCTTAGAAATGCATTGAGTTACAAGTCTAAGAAATCAAAATGAGTTGTACTTGACGTTAGCAATACAACTCCAGATATAGCTGCACTAGATGGAGGAGATACAGGTTGTTTTCAGGGGACAAAAAGACCTAATGCATAAGATTTTTCTTATTTTCAGTCATTATAGAATGCTGGCTGCTGATAAAATCCTTTTTTTTTCCCCAAGTATTTTGTGATAAAATTGTAAACTGAACAAATGTGAGAATGTTTTCAACTTGAAGGATAGTTGGTAATTCTGTTTTGAGGTTGATTAAAGAAAAGACGAGATAATTGGAATCAGTTATACTAATACTTGTTAAACATGTGCAGGCAATCTATGGACATGCTGACCAGTGTAGGCTCTCCATCAATTAGTTTCTTAAGGGGGAGTAGTTTGACAGAGATATACAGCTCTATCTCTACAACGTTCAACAGGCCTCAAGTATCCCAGTGTGATTCTTCTTTGAGTAAACCTTTCATTTTTGAAACAAGTGAACTCAAAGAAGAATTGCCTACTTCAACAGAACCAGTGAGATTATCAGCATCTACCTGCTCAAAATTCTCTTACAGTGAATTTCCACCACCAGCAGACCGGCAATGTTCATTTGCTCAAGCGGTCCTCAATGGTAATTTTTCATTTCATTCTAGATTATTTACCAATTCTGTATTAGGAATATTTCTTTAGGTGAGGGTTTCCTTTTCTTTTGAAGTCTTGATCCTTCCATCCTCCATATGAGCTAAAAACTGTGTCAGTAATCATTTTTCTTCATATTGTCAAAATAAAAGCCTTAAAGATGAAAGCATATTTACATATGTGACTTCTTGTTTAAAGGAGGGGTTACGTTCACTGGAAACCTCTCACAGAGGGGTCTTCTTATGTATGGCCCACTCACCCCTACATCCACATAGAGGTTCTTTTTTTTTATCTGTTTATTTATCTTTTTCTAAAACTTTTTATTATATATTTAAACAATCAGAGATGTCCTCTGAAGGTCTGAAGAGTATTGGTTTTAGCATGGCTGAAATGTCTGGAAAAATAATCTATTTCTTGCTGTATAAAGCGTAGTTTCTTATTTCCTTTGAGACTCAATGGTCATATTTTCTCTATGCAGGAACCAATATTCTATGTGGCATAGGACTTCTTACAACTCCTTATGCAGTCAAACAAGGTGGATGGTTGAGTCTTCTCCTACTTGTCATGTTCGGTATCATTTGCTGCTATACTGGGATTTTATTGCAGAAATGTTTAGAAAGTTGTCCTGGACTACAGACTTATCCAGATATCGGGGAAGCTGCTTTTGGGGTTGCTGGTCGTTTAGGGACTTCTGTAAGTGTAATAATAAGATTAAAATGTCAAATTTTTTGTATCATGCATGGTTTTTTGGACATGTATCTCTAGGAGTAAATATTGCACGCAGTTTACAAGTGATACTGACACAGAATTGTTGCAAATTGCAGATCATTTTGTACTTGGAATTATATGTAAGTGCTAGGAATTCTTTCCTACTTATATTTTGCAATTCCTTTCTTTTTTTCCCTTCTTTTCTGCCTTATCCAATCCACTGAAAGACGAATATCTGTGCTCTCTAGGCTTGTTGTGTGGAGTTCATAATAATGATGAGTGATAACCTAGCTTCACTGTTTCCTAACACCTATATAAGTTTAGCTGGAATCGATCTTGACTCCCAGCAAATATTTTCCATCGTTGCAACTCTTGCTGTTCTTCCAACAGTTTGGCTTCGAAACCTCAGCTTGGTTTCATACGTTTCAGGTTTCTTACACCCTTTCATGCTTCATTGACTGAAGTAACTCATCTGAGCTTCTGGTGTTAACAGTTTGTTGCCTTTGTCTTCAGTTGGAGGAATATTTGCATCTATACTGGTTGCATTTTGCTTATTATGGGTTGGGGTGGTGGACCAAGTTGGTTTCCATCCAGGTGGAAAAGCTTTCAACCTCTCAAACCTACCTGCTACAATTGGAATATATGGTTTTGCGTTTGCTGGACATTCAGTTTTTCCAAATGTCTATTCCTCCATGAAAGAACCATCACAATTTCCAGCAGTTCTGATGACCAGGTAAATGTAAAGTTTTTACTTTTCATCTTTCACACGCTTCTGACATGATTCAACATTGGCATTGGTTCAATTTTGATCACAAATATGGAATATGGAACTGATCTCTTATCCTAAATCTATAACTGACATACATGATAAATTGATTGCTAATTCAAGGACTTGCTGATTCTTGTTTCCTCAACTGGCAGCTTTGGATTTTGCTTTCTTATGTACATTGGGATAGCAGTAACTGGATTTTTAATATTTGGTGACTCAGTCAAATCTCAGTACACCTTAAACATGCCCAAAGAGTTACCCGCTTCTGGAATTGCAGCCTGGACAACGGTATGATTGCATAATTGATCATTTTTGTTTCCTTAAGGGATCATATTTTTTGTACTAAAGTAAAATATTTTAACAAATTGATGTTTATAGGTTGTGATCCCACTCACAAAATATCCCTTGACATTATTACCTGTTGCATTGAGTATAGAGGAACTCTTGCCTTCGCCTAAGCTTCAAAGCTATGCTGTATCAATTCTTCTCAGAACAATCTTAGTGTTTTCAACACTGGCTGTGGCACTGTCTGTTCCATTCTTTGGTTAGTACTTATGGACTGCATACGTACATTCACTTGTTATTGTTAATTGGTGAAGCCAGCAACATAAATGAGTCATGCTTGCTAATTTGTTAGTCTTTCATTGTGCTACAGGTTCTGTGTTGGCATTAATTGGTTCTTTAACTGCAATGCTAGTTGTAAGTACTCTCTTCCATTCACAATTTACATTCAAATCATGCAAGCCGTATTCTAATATAGTTGTACGAGATCAAAAACTCATTTTTGGGGCCTCACCTAGTAGGATAAAATAACTCTATTAGATTTCAACAAAGATATGAGGAGTGTCTGCTCATCCTCAATGCTGACAATGCTAATAGGTTTTGCGCGGGTCTATATAAGAGATCAAAAATCGATTATTAGAGTCTCATCTATTTACTTGAAGTCATTGAATAAAATGGTTCTTTGGCATCAGTATAGAAACATATTATGATAATTGTTTCGTGACAGGCTCTTATACTACCATGCGCTTGTTATCTCAAAATACTCAACTGTAGAATTTCAAAAATTGAGGTAAGGATTCTACTATTCTCTTCTTCATTGTCCTCAAGAAACTCAGTTAGAAGGCTTGTTTGTTGACAATTTGCATGAATCAAATCCCCCATTTTCCAGATGGCAAGTTGCATTTTTATAATGGTTATGGGGTCAGTGTGTTCTCTGATTGGAACATATTCAGCAATTGTAAGAATAGCTGGCAAAGTAGACTAACTGAAGGAAATGGGATTTTGCTTCAACTCCAGCTCCCTCCTTGATTCTGGTCTACATATATAGCACAACCAAGTTTGAGAAAAAGCTCCATCTGTAGCAGGAAACTAACAATTCAAATTAGGTCAGCCGACAAAGAGGAAACCCAAAGGGTGCAACACAAATGTGATTATTGATGAAATAGGACTCACTTTCCTAATTGTTTGATGTGTCCTTAAACAATACAACACTCCTTGTCTTTGTTTTGCTTAGAATTTGTTCTGCCTTTCACCATGTAAGAATGCTTAATGTATCTTCAATTTACTATTGGTATTGCTGGTGCCCTGACCTTTTTTGCTCTGTGAAAGCCAGACAAACACATTTTAATGGGTACCACTTGGAGCTCATTGTTTTTTTATATATTTTGTTCCATGTACATAACCCCATTCTTTATGATTGGAAGCTCTATTTTCACTCCAAGAAGACTGCTTTTAGCATCATATCTCTTTTTATCTGAATTTTTATAAAATAAAACTATCCTTCTATATTTAGTTTTACTTTTTCTTTTCTTAAGCATGAAAAGAAAATTACTATTGGCTCCTGTAGTTTAACTCATATATATAATTTATTCCAAAATTGGCAATGCTTCTTGTTCCAAGTATTAGACAATGCTTCTTGTACCAAATCTTAGACAATGCTTCCTAGCTGGGATTTGGTGTATTTTTTAATTCTAAGTTTCTAACTGGTGTGGAATTTTCTATTCAGCCTCCATAGCCTAATTAAAGAAAGTCTCTGTCCTTTTCCTTTTACAATATTTTTTTGGGACTTCCAAAAATTTTAAAAAGTTAATCATGCTTTCAACATCATGGTGCCATCATCAAATTGCCTATCAATATTCCCCCAAATTCTAGAAATGAACAAAATGTGCACTTGCTTTGTCATGTTAAATTAGTACTTATCCTAACACAAAAATGTCTTACATTGAATGAGTGACCACCATATTAAAATTATTTTATGAGATTATTTTAGTGCTCGAAATAAAATAATATTTTTTACATAAATCAAGACTTTTGTGAGTAAATTTGACCTAAGTTGATTATTTTATGTAAAAAGTGATTAATCTTCCTTAATCGTGAAGATTCATGCCCCTATAAAATGTGATTCTCTCTTAACTACGCAACAAGTCTAATTAACGGGTTTAAGATTATCTAATACCTAAATTAATTCTTTCTTTAAGAAATTGTGGGTGACAGACTAATTTTTTTTTAAATAGTCAGTGTGTGCAAACCAGTTTAGACTCATATCAACTAATCACCTTTATAATCTGATAAAAAACAAGTTATCTTTTTAATTGGTCTTGATTGTGTATTTATTTATTTCCCTTAGAAAAAATATAGAGTCTTATATTCAAGTACTGTTTTGCTTAACTATGCTCTATAAAAAGACAGCTCACACCAAGTAGTATATAGTTATAAATACCACATCTAACTCATAATTGAATTATGCTCATGTCTGCTTTAACTTCTTAAAAAGTAATTTTACCAAAACAAAAAACTAATTAAGTAAGTTAATTAATTTCGTGGAACTCTATTTTGATTTAATCGGCTTAACTTATTAAGAATCTGGTATAAAAAAAAATTAGATCATGCATGCCCCAATTAGGAAAAAAAAAAATTCAATAACAAAATTTAAAAAAGTGTAACCCCCCAATACCAAAACAATATTTAAGCCATCCTCTGTATTTTTATTTTTAACAAATCTCTGTAAATATATTAATGTTACTTCAAAAAAACTATATTTCTCCTTAATTATGGTACTTGGTATAGCTGCTTGTAGAAGATTTTAGTGAAAGTATTTCTTTGAATAAAATAAAAATGGACATAAATTATAATGTTAGCCCAAAATTTTCAACATAGTGCTAATTAAGGTATGTAACATAAAATGACATCTTAAGAGAATAAAAAAAGAAAAAAGAGAGAGAGACTGCATTATAATCTAATTATTGCTTTATTTACCAACTTTGTAATTTATATTTGAAGTGAAAGAAGAAGTGTATATTTGCAATGTAATTCTTCAAATAAATATGTTAGATTTTCTGAAGCAGAGTTTTGCAACTAAAACAAGAGCAAAGCCAGTAACATCAAAAGCTGTTAGATTTGTACTATGGGAAGCAACCGACAACTACCAATTTAGGTCAACATGTAGCTTCTCCTTATTTCTACCTTGATTAGCAAGTATTAACGGTAGGGTTTTGAAGTTTACCTGGCAACCATGGCCATCAAGCTCCTAGTTAGTGATAATCAATCACTTTCCTTACTAATTTGACAAGAATGCCCCTATGCTTCCTGTTGAAACAATGGTCATTTGTATCCTAATATAACCAAAAAAAATTGTCCCACAATTGACCCACAACAAAAAGTTTCAGAACTTTGGATAATCTGCTTCATGATAGTGAAGGTCAAATGATGGGGGCATTTTGGGGAAATTAAGTAATACATTTCAAGTTATATCCCATATAATATCATATAATCTGGCTTGAAAACTACTCTAAAGCTTTGGCAGCAACTAGCTAAGTTGGACAGAACAAACATGGAGTTTGTAGCCGAAGGCATTGGTTGTCAACAATGCAATCTCACTTTCAGTCACCTAATTATCCAAACCCACTTATTCTTTTCCTATTATATAGATTCCCGCACTTGTCTTTCTATGCATCCAAACAAGTCTCAGTCATCAGAAGCATTGACTATCTGAACTTGTCTCATTAGAGCATTAAGGAAAAGGAAAATGGGTTACAGCCTTCTCTCAACTTCAGCATTTTTTAGGGCTATCTTCTTTGCATTTTATGTTTTGTGGATTTTGCCAGAGCTGGCACTTGCAAAGCATACACGGTTTACCAGGCACTACAAGTTTGATGTATGTATTGCATTTCACTAACAACTGTTTGGAAGATTGTTTTTGGTCTTGTTGATTACTGTTGTTTTAACAACTACATTTACAGATCAA
Organism: Quillaja saponaria; assembly: GCA_029379385.1. Taxonomy (NCBI): domain Eukaryota; kingdom Viridiplantae; phylum Streptophyta; class Magnoliopsida; order Fabales; family Quillajaceae; genus Quillaja; species Quillaja saponaria. The sequence continues at coordinate 2,808,774 of CM055611.1, forward strand.
ATTACAAAATGTCACTAGACTTTGCCAAACAAAGAGCATTGTGACTGTCAATGGGCAATTTCCAGGGCCTCGAATCATCGCAAGGGAAGGCGATAGGCTCGTAATCAAAGTGGTTAACCATGTCCAGAACAACATCACCATCCATTGGTATTATAAAATAATGAAACCCCTATTTCAATTTTTTCTAGTGTTCAATGGTTGTATATGTTCTAATGTCTGATTCATATATAGGCATGGAGTGAGGCAAATGAGGACTGGTTGGGCAGATGGTCCTGCTTATATCACACAATGCCCAATTCAGACAGGCCAATCTTATGTATACAATTTTACAGTCACTGGCCAAAGAGGGACCCTGTTCTGGCATGCCCACATCTCATGGCTGAGAGCAACAGTCTATGGATCTCTTGTCATTCTCCCAAAGCAACATGAGCACTACCCATTTCCCCAACCATCTAAAGAAGTCCCCATAATCTTCGGTAATTTCCGACCCCAATATTGAAAATCAGTACTACTATTTGTTTGCAAGGTAAAGTTTTCTAATTGATCTTAATGTGATTTGCATCGAATTGCAGGGGAGTGGTGGAAAGCTGACACAGAAACAATTATCAACCAAGCACAACTAACAGGATTGGCACCAAATCTCTCAGATGCTTACACAATTAATGGTCAGCCGGGACCTTTGTACAACTGCTCAGCTAAAGGTATCACATTCTTCATTGTTTAATTACTAAAAGAAAGTAATATCTTAAATTTTACAGGTAAATCAGATTTAAGAAAATTGAATATCATACAGATGCTTTCAAGCTCAAGGTGAAGCCTGGAAAAACTTACCTGCTTCGTTTGATCAATGCTGCCCTCAATAGCGAGCTCTTCTTCAGCATTGCCAACCACACCCTCACTGTTGTTGAAGCAGATGCTGTCTATGTGAAGCCATTCAAAACAAACATTGTACTCATCACACCAGGACAAACCACCAATGTCCTACTCAGGACCAAGTCTAAGGCACCTAATGCCACATTCCTCATTGCTGCTAGGCCTTATGCTACAGGTCCAGCAACCTTTGACAACACCACGGCCACCGGATTGCTCGAGTACGAGAAAACTTCCATCACAAACACCAAAAACAAGAACAGAAAGCTCCCTCTTCTCAAACCAGTGCTTCCTAAATTCAATGACACAAACTTCGCAACAAATTTCAACAAGAAAATCCGTAGCTTGGCCAATGCAAAATTCCCAGCCAATGTTCCAAAAACTGTTGACAGACGCTTCTTTTTCACCATAGGATTGGGATTAAGCCCTTGCTCACAAAATCAAACATGCCAAGGATCAAATAACACAAGGCTAGCAGCATCCATTAACAATGTGTCCTTTGTGCAGCCTAACATAGCTTTACTCCAAGCCCACTTCTTCAAGCAATCCAATGGCGTGTACACTACAGATTTCCCAGCTAACCCACCATTCAAATTCAACTATACTGGCAACCCACCAAGCAATATTATGATTAAAAGTGGTACTAAGGTGATGGTATTGCCCTTCAATGCGACCGTAGAGCTGGTGCTGCAGGACACTAGTATCATTGGTGCAGAGAGCCACCCACTTCATCTTCATGGATTTAATTTCTTTGTAGTGGGTCAAGGAATTGGAAACTTCAATCCAAATAAGGACCCCTCCAAGTTCAATCTTGTTGACCCAGCTGAGAGAAACACCGTGGGTGTGCCTTCTGGGGGATGGACTGCCATTCGCTTCCTCGCAGACAATCCAGGTGCGTGAATTTCCTACTCTTTTTTCCTGACAGAGAATAATTATTTTCTACAAGTTGGTAAATTTATTAACAAAAAATCAAAACTTTGGTGGTGAACAGGGGTTTGGTTCATGCACTGCCACCTTGAAGTTCATACCAGTTGGGGGTTGAAGATGGCGTGGGTTGTCCAGGATGGCAAGCGGCGTAACCAGAAGCTACAACCTCCACCGTCTGATCTTCCTAAATGTTGAAAACAATAGTCTGTACTCAGTAGTGCACAAAATCTAAGAAACAAAGAAGTTATTGCAATTGTTTGTTATTTTATTTCATTCTATCTTCTTTTGTGTTCTCTGCTTTCTGGGACTTGTATGCATTTTTCTAACTAAAAAAAGAAAAAAGTTTTGAGGATTGTTCCAATGTTACAACTCACAGCATTAAAAGAGGATAGAAATTTTTAGTAGTCTTTCTCTAATTCTCTTTCACCATTGTTATGTTCAATTATTACAACTCAATGCAAGGAGAAATTCAGAATCTCTCTTAATTTTTTTATCTGTAGAATATTTCTTTTAATTTTATGTTCCAAGTAATGTATTTAATTTTTATCAGTACTTGACAGTTAAATCAAAAATAAATTATTTAATTTTAATTATCATATTCAAAAAAATACTATTTAAATGAAAGAAAATTAATAATAAATGTTATTTTTCTTCTAATTTTCTCTCATCTTCTATCTTTTAATATCATTTCCTTTTTATTTTTTCCAAAACTACTAAATAGAACCAAAAAATAAGGGTCTATAAATTTCATTGTTAAACATCTTAATTTAATCAACTTATTATAATGTATTACAATTCTTAATCAATTTGGTCCACCTTTCGTCTAGGGTCATTTGGTGACGAATGCCTCTTAAGTATGACGTAGTGTCAGACAGAATCTTAGCTCTAATTGCAAGTCTTTACTGTTGAGAATTTGGAAAAAATAAAAATAAAAATTGAAGATAAGTCCTTTTTTTTTTAGTATTTCAAATAAATTCTATTATAAATTTATATTCCTTATAAGTCATATTTAAATTTTAAATTAAAATATTTTATATCACTTCTATCTTTTTTTTATGTTTAATTTTTAAGTTTAAAATATTAATTAAGTGAACCAATTTTCAATAAATCACATAACATAAAATTAAAAAAACTAATGAATTTATTATATAAAAAATAAAATTTCTAAGTTCTCATTATTTTCTTTTATATTTTTCTTAATCTTTTTAAAAATTATTTTCAAATTCAACTTTTATTGTTATTATTTTTTTCATGAAGACACCTAAAAAATAAATCTAAATTCAAAAATATAAAATTTAAATGTTTTAATACATTTTTATTCTTTTATTATGATTTTATCATAAATTTATTAATTTTCTATTTTTATGTTATGTATTGTTTTGAAAATTAATACTTAATCAATATTTTAAATATTAATTAGATATATAAAATAAAATAAAAAGTAAAAGTGATATAAAATATTTTAATTTAAAGTTTAGAATTTATAGAGAATGTACTAAAAAAAATTATGATTTGAAAAGTAAGTAATTTGCTATGATGAATTTCTGATAATAAAAAAAAATTGAGAATTGTATGTTTTTTAAATATTTTCAAACTATTTCTAATAGATTTTTTTTAGTTTTATTAAAAAAAAAAAAAAAACGTGTTAAAATACCTGTGAGAAATAAAAACAAAAAGTGTGAATTCAGTTTTCATTAGCACTTTAGAGAAATATCGTTATCAAATTTGAAAACAAGATAATATAAGAACCAAGTTCAGTGTAATTTGTAACATTTTATCTAAATTGATAAAATTATACTTTTATGAAATTGAAAGGACTCTTATCTTCAACAACCAAAACAATTGAGTCCAGTTTTTCATATATAAAAAACAATACAAGTTTGTTTAAGTTGAAAAAGATATATGTTAATAATACAATAAATATTAGTGTTATTTCTTAATCATATAATAATAGCAAGACAATGACAAATTTTTAATAGTTAGGACGACTTCTCTCTTCACCATCTAAGATGAGCTTGAAATGAAAAACATTTATTAATCCTTTTGTAATTTCTCATTTATTATTAATCATTTTCAAACATTTTTTTTCATTCTTTCACAATTTTCAAAAATGAATCAAAAAAGAAAAAGAATAATAATTTAGCAATATCTACTAATGCTTTTTTTTTTTTTTCTCTTCAATTTAGCAGTTAGGTGTTTTCGAATTTGTTCACACACACTTCGATTAATTAATCACTTGCCTCAATCCAGACAAAAGTAAATTATCTATCCTAGAACTAAGGAATTTATGTCAAATTTACATCCCATGACCTCTTAAAGATATTCGAACACAAAAAACCAATAAAGAATAAAAGAAAATTCTATATTTTTATCACCATACCAATCCCTCGAGGTTCTAATAGTTCCACGTAATTAGGGGCATTTGTGTCAACTTGATTTTGAAATTGAATTAGGTTGAGTATAATAATACTCTTCAAGAGAGTGCTTTGACTTGTAAAAAGTTACAACACCTAAATATTATTTGGTTAATTTTTTTTTAGAGATGCTTCTTCTATTGCTTTTAGAAGCACCTCAAGTGATACTTTTAAAAATTAGTTGTGACTTTTCAAAATTAAAAGTACAAAAATTGTCTTATTAATTTTAGAAAATTACCAAATATATATTCAATTAATTTATAAACTATTAAATTTCTCTTCCTAAATATATTTTTAATTATTGAGTCTATTTTTGTTATTTTTTCACAACATCTTATGATTTATTTTATCAAATACCTTGTTCATTTCTTTTACTATCCACAACAATTTTCATAAAAAACTTACCAAACAAATTTATTGTAACTTTTTAACAGCATGAAAGTTACAACAGCTTTTTAAAAATCACAGCATTTTTAAATTAAGCCTTACTCTAGCTCGCTTGGAAACCATCTCCCTAACTTTCAAAACAAAAACATTTATTTGAGTTTTTATAATTACTTGTTATATTTTTGAAAGATAGATTAGAAAAATCTCTAAAATTAGCAAAAAATACACTTGTACATATCTCTTTCCGTATGACATGTTATAAAAGCAAATGGAAAGTAATAAACGTAAACACTTCCATAAATCTTATATAGAGACTCAACTGTTCAAAATTTTCATATTTCACAACATGTTTCTTTTTATTCTTTTTCTTTATGTACTAAATATTTTATCCAATCTTAGTGTTAAGATTATCAAGATTACTTGATGAAATAAACTGAGGTAAAAAATATGAAAAAAGTCTTTGAAAAGCAAAAATCAACCATTTCAACATGAAAAATTAATTTTTGCCCAAGGAGTTGCCCAATCCGTATTGTGCGAATTGCTAGGTGTAGATCACGAAAAGTTAAGTGAAATAAAAATATTTTTTGCTCCAATCGGATGTCGGAGCACAAAGTTATGCCCTTTCAAAATTTCAACCAACAACTACTTTGTTCATTTGTTCAAAAACAAGGCAAGGAAGGTTTTAAAAAAATTACATAAAATGAATAGGATACATGTCAATTACATTCGAAAGACAGATTACTTTCTCATTTACAAGGAATTTAAAAAAAAAAAAAAAAAACCAAATTTATTTTAAAATTACATATGTGTATATACCAAATCAAGGTCGATATCAGTTTTTGCAATAAATTGATATTTTTATTTAATGATGTTCACGGTGCCATGCATCCCATGCATTTATAATGAGGATTGTTAATAACTCATGTAAAATTCAAGTAGATAAAAATAGAGAATGTCAGAAATAATTTTTTACTTAATAGCTCACCAAAAACAAAAAATATTGACATAAATAGGGAAAAATTATACATCCAAATCTCAATTTATATGATTTGATTGTTTTAGGCTAGTGTATGAATATTATATTCTCATTGAGTTTATTTATGTTATTTGTTGATACATAATTTGATGTTCTAATTTAGGAAATAACTCATTAATTGTTAGTGAAATTATATATATTATTATTATATAAAAAAAAAAGTCTGAGTAATAGATTTGTAAACTTAATTTTAAAAAAAGAAAAGAAAAAGCAGTCATATACAGTGAGGAAAACACTATCACTATTTACTTTTAGGTTCCAATCAATTTAATATTAAGAAAATCAATTTTTAAAAATACATTATAATATTTATACAAATTAAAAAAAAAAATCTATTTAACTACTATTTTAATCAGATATGATTCTTAGAATCATTTTAATCCTCTAGAAATGTTTTTGACCAATTTCATCCTCTAAGTTTCATAATTTTTTAATCAAAATAATTCTACATAACTTAATAATAAAATGACCAAATTTTTATTTATAAAATATAAAAACAACTTATTTATATTATTATCTTTATGTCAAGTATGATTATTTTGTTAATTCATAACTTATAAACAGAAAAATAAAACTTAATTGAAAAATTTTGAATCTTTAAGAATAAATTTGATTGAAAAAATTTTTAGAGAGCTGAACTAAAAATTGATAGAATTTTGAATGACCAAAATAATAGATTTTTGACTAGTACCCATATTTGTTTATATTTCATTTTTTCTTTTTTATTTAATAAAATTCAATTTTGATTGCTTTTATGTTTTCTCTTCATTTTTATCAAGTCTAAAATTTTCACCCAAACTAAACTATTTCTTAGTACACAAATAAGCCTAAGTTGCTATAATTATTATTTAAATACATCAAAAGAGAATTGGACGAAAATTCTATCAAGACTTACACACCCTTAGCATATGAGTTAAGTCCAAGCGATCTCGTGAATGTCATTTTGTTAGAAAAGAATCGTGATTATCAGTTTCAGAAATTATGGATATATATATTGAATGTTTCACTCCTATCAAAAAAATAAAAGAAAAAAAAGTTGCACCTAAATCTTTAATTTGTTTTGGTATTTTCTTCATAAAAAACTGAAATAATATTTTTGGCTTAACTACTGTTTTATTCTTTTTGATTATCTTATTTTTCAATTTATTCATCCAAAAATATTTTCGATCAATTTTTATCATTTAGAATTTATAGTTTCTCAATTAAGTTGTATTAATTATTTTATATATTTTCATGTTATGTATGTATAAAATAATTTCATCGTAATTTAACAATAAAATGATAAAAAAATATATTATAATATATTAAAATAATTTAAGTACTGTTATTATTTTATGATAAATGTCATTATTTTATTAATTTATATGCACATATTTAAACATATGCTAAAAAATTTATTTAAAAAAAATATAATTTGATAATTTAAATTTTTTTTGAGTTCTATTCAAAAAATAAAAGATGAGTTAGTATATGAGTGATTAGCTATTAAAAAGTTAATATTTTTTAATTAATTTAAATTAAGTAAAAGAAATTGAGTGGATGGTTTAGAATAGAATAGATAAAGGGATATTTGCAAAAGAAAATAAAAGATTTAATCTTTATAAAAAAAATTAAATTTTTAATATTTAGTATGAGTTTTATTTATACTTTTATCATAATGCCCATTTCTATTTTCTTGTTTTCTTTGAGTGGATATTTCATGAAAACATTTGTATATTCTGAAAATAGAAATGTCACTAGAGTAAAATTGAAGACAACGGCACCTTCTAGATTTCACACAATTGTCACCAACTTTGAAGCTCAAGCATTTTTTTTTTCCTGTAAAAGGAAGATCCCTGTTCCGGAGACGCCGTCGAATTGGCTCCGGTGCCTCCGAGACATCTCTATCCTCCATAATATGCCAAAAAATATGAAGCGGGGATTTAGCTTCTCTTTGCCTGTAACCGCCGTCGTTTTGAGTATTGCCTACATTTACATTTCCTCGGTCTTCATTTTCATAGACCGGTGGTTTGGTCTCATGACGTCGCCTGGAATCATGAACGCTGTCGTATTCACAGCCGTGGCTCTCATGTGTATATTTAACTATGCGTTCGCTATAAGCAGGGATCCGGGTCGGGTCCCGTCCACATACATGCCGGACGTTGAAGATACTGGAAACCCTATGCACGAGATCAAGCGCAAGGTAAAGAGTACGTGCTATTTTAGTAATGGGTTTTCAGATAAATCTATCTTGGGTCATTTCCATGTGTATTCGATTTTGATTCTAAAATCTTAGGATGACCCTGTTGCTTTTCCTGTCCTGTCGATCTGTAGTTATGCCATTCTTTCTGATTTGTTATTGTTATAGTTTGTTTATACGTCATTTTGCCAAAGTTTCTTACTTCACAATTTGTTAAGTTAGTTTAGTTCCTCTCTATCTCATTCTCCCTCTTTATAACTATGTTTTGAATTTTTATTTTTATTTTTTTTAATGGTTTTGATTTTCTGCAAGGCTCATCTGGTGAAAATTATGTTAAATTTTCATTATGAGTTCATTGCAATGTTATAATTTAATGATTGCTTTTGAGGTGAGCTGATCTGGTGTTAGCTGAAAGTGAAACATTTTATAGCAGCATATAATGGTAATGGAGATGTATTGCTGCCTTCTCCTGTTCATCAACTCGAACCTCATTCTTCCGCAGTTGATGTTACTGATCAAGATGGGTATATATAATGGTATCTTGATTCAATTATTGAAAAGCATACCAGCATCTGAATGGGAGCAGATTTGACGATGAATGGAAGGCTGCTGCTCTGGGAAATTAAAGGTGCAACCCGCAAATTGCATGTGATAAGTATGGAGAGTAGACGAATTGAACCGATGCTTCAATCACTTCTCGACCGGGACTTCTTCCATGTATTCAGTTTCTGAGAGAAATAAGAAATTCCATTTGATTTTAATTATATTTTTGTGAAGTATTATAATAATTGGGGCGTATGAGGAACTAAACATACTAAATAAGTATCTTCTTTTATTCTTTATCCAACATGGGCTGCCCTGAGTTGCTTCCTTGAGGTCATTTTGAGTCTCATTATCTGATGCATGATTCTTTTAGTTGGGGTTGATTATCTGGGTCTGTCAAAATTTGAACTTATTGACTAGTGATCTAAATAACTCTTGTGACCAAATCAAAATTGATTCTTAGGTAATTTATGTCGACAGTAATGTTCCCTCTCCTCGCTATGTAACCTATGTTTCAAAGGGCTACTTCCTTCACATTTATATTTTAGTTTTTAAAATTTATTTCAGTTAGAACAATGGGTGATCTGATTCAAGGTTATACTTTTTTTTCGTTCTGATTCGAATGATATGAGTAGTTGTCCCTTATGATACTCTAATAGTCTAACTGTCATCTTCCTAGAACGTAATTGGGTTACTGTGTCAAAAGTGCCTTCATCTTGTGTCATCATTTTATGTCCTTTTTAAAATGAATGGTGTAAAAGCACATCTTTCATAACCAGATATTTATCTCGTTTTTGTTGTTATATTCCCTATCACTACTGATTTTGACGCATTCTGTTTTCCAAAATAATATCAAAGTAAGTTGAGGAAAAAAATTGGTGCCAATGCATAAGCGTGGAACCTTTTTTTGATACTGGATTTTGTCTTTAGAAAAGTACTAAATAGATCATACTATCATAATGTGATAGCTAATGTTACTTATTTCATACTTTTATGGTTTGCCTTTAATCATCTAATCTGCCAGATCTTCTAATTTTAATTTACTTAACAAAACTATCTCATTCTAATCATTACACCTCAGGTTTGAGTTAAAATATTTTGGTGCCATTGGACTGTTATAAATATTACTTCCTTACTTGAACATGATACGTTCTATGAGCTTGTACCACTTTTTCCATGAGTTGTAAGGAAGTTTTAAAAATATTCAGTCAATAATTATGCTAGGGAAGTAATATTTATAATCCTCTAGATTAATTTCTCTCTTTAATGTTATCAACTTATCGTAGAACCTTGATCAGTGATAGGATGTTTTTGGTGGGCACAGCTCCTAAATGTTCTGATACATTTAATACATTATTCATGTTGATTGGTTTTGGCTTTCCAAAGATATTATGCTGCTTGGAGGTAGTGGTGCCATGTTCAAAGCACATGGAGATTGGGGGGAGGGTGGGGGGATCTGATCTAGGCCTAGTGAGTCTCTGATGAAAAGATAGGAAGGGAAAAAAAGAAGATCTTATGCCACTGGATCTGCCATTTTATGATCTGGATGCTAATGATCTTTAAGCACCTTGAGGAACTCAGATTTTGAATTCCATTAGTGGGTCTTTAGAGGCTGGAAATAATTGCATATGATATTGACGTGGCTTGATTTTTTTGCATGTCATATCAAAGAAGTTGATATATGAACTAGCAGTGTTTCTTACCAACATGAAGTTGTCTACCAAATGTTGTGCAGCTTGAGTGTTTGCTTCTCCAGACGTTGAACAGTTTTCTTCTCAGCTTCTCCAATATGACTTCCTTTTGTACATCGTGCAGGGTGGGGATTTGAGGTATTGCCAAAAGTGCTCCCACTATAAGCCTCCTCGTGCACATCATTGCCGTGTTTGCAAAAGATGTGTTTTGCGAATGGTATGCATGATCTAAATTGTCAATCAAGCCTTGAATCAAATCTACTGAGTAATGTGTTAAAAATGCTGCCTCTTGATTGTAAAGGATCACCATTGCATTTGGATAAATAACTGCGTTGGCCATGCAAACTACAAGGTCTTCTTTGTTTTCGTCGTGTATGCTGTGATTGCATGCATATACTCCCTGGTATGTCTTAGTACATATAACTTGTTTTCTTCTGAGTGAATGGTTTTTCCATAATTGCCTGGATCAAATTATGCTGCTTGTTTTATCACTAGCTTGTGGGATATATAACTTGTGGGATTAACCTCTCCAGTTATGTTTCTCCATCCCTAGCTTGATTAATGATTAATCTATTTGTACTGAAGATCTTTTTTCCTTTGGATTTGTTTACCTAAATTTGCAGGTCTTGCTTCTGGGAAGTCTAACTAATGATCAAGTTAAGGAGGAAGACCAAAGTGGAGGCAATTTGAGAACAGTATATGTAATTTCCTGATAATAATTGAAATTGTTTTGCTTTAAGTAAATTCAGTATACACGTTGATTTGCATATGGATTGCCTTTTTACAGGTCATTTCTGGGCTCTTGCTAGTCCCCTTGTCTGTGGCATTATCTGTTCTTCTAGGTTGGCATATTTACCTCACCTTGCAAAACAAGACGACAATAGAGGTTATTGAAGAAATTATTTCTGGTTAAAGGCTCGTTTCGTTTAACCAATCTGATAGACTTTCTCACATTGGGCATTTATGTTTGCAGTACCATGAAGGAGTAAGAGCTCTGTGGCTTGCAGAAAAAGGAGGGAGTGTCTATTCACATCCATATGATCTTGGTGCTTATGAAAATCTGACAACAGTAAGAACTAGAACTTATGACCTTACTTCCTTTATCCCTTGGGTGTCAAATTTATATTGTTAGTTTGTAGTCTTGATATACTCCATCAGTCCACCTTCTAGTCTTCAACCTAAAACTCATTGCATTATTCATCTAGTACAATATGTTTTTTGCCACTCTGCTTTTATTTCACACTAGAGTCTGTTTGGTTTGCCGTTATGGTTTGCTCCTTACTTTAAAAAAAAAAGTAGTAATGGCAAGCAGCTTTGATGCCTGCCTTTCTTTTTTTTTTGTTTTACAAATATACCCTCAAGAACTATTTTTATTTCTAAATAGATAATAATTGTATTTTTCTTCATAAATTCAATGCAACAGTAACATAAATTTTTTTTATTTATTATTTTTTTTATAATTTGACTAAATGGACAAAAATGCTCTTGATGATATATATATATATATATATATATATATATATATATTTATATTTATAAGTTGAAGCATTTTATTTATTTTTTTTTCACTATTTCAATAATTTTATAATATTACTCATGGATGTCTTTTTTGTAATTTACATACCAAAAAAAAAAACAGCATTTCAAACCATGCTTTGCAACCAGAGTTTTAAGATTACCAAACTTGCCCATGATCTGCAATTTATTGATGTCTATGAGTATTATGAGATGGATTAACCATTTACCATTTAGATTTTAGCTTTTAGATTATAGTTGTCTGTGCTGCTCCATAGCTTTTATCCATGGGCTAGAATTGACAAATTTCATTAAAAGCAAAATCAATTTTCTGTTGTTCTAAATTTCTAATCTAGTTTATCATATCAAAACCACATTCGTTCCACATTTTGAAATCATAACTTTGAATATAAGTGCCTACAGATGTCAAAATGATTTGCTAAGGTTGGAAATTTTGTGTAGACACACAATAAAGTATGACATAGTATCTTAATTTCTTAATAAGTGGAAACTTCTATAATGTTTTGGATTGGCATTGCATATTTGGTGTCACCATATAGTCTGTCAAGGCAGGTGAGCCAGATTTGTACATGACTCATGACATGATTCTAGAATTGTCGTTGGTAGCCAGTGCAGTTGTCCTAGATCCTCAATCCTTCTTTCCCATGTAGCACATCTACTCAATGTAGAGATTGTTAATCTCATAAAGATTTTGTTAATTTTAACTCCTTCGGGAGCAACACACAGGGAACTATAATGACTTACTTAGCCACCAGCAGTGATGAAAATAAAACCATATTACTGAAAGGGGTAAATTCAAGATGATTCCTGAGAATCGTAGGTGATAAAGTGACTAATCCAGCAATGCCGTGTGTGGCTACATAGGAGTTTGCATGTAGGTTTGTGCTAGTAATTTTGCCTTTTTCTGTTTTATTGAACTCAGACTAGTTAGGAAGCTGCATGCATAACTACGCTTTATGAGTCTCCTTTGTTATAATTGCGTGAATAGGAAGCTCAATATGAGTCTCCTTTATTTTAATTGCATGAGCTACTTCATTTTTGTTTCAGGTTTTGGGTCCAAATATCCTCAGCTGGCTGTGGCCCACATCAAGCCATATAGGTTCTGGTCTTCGATTCCACACAGTCTGTGATACCACAAAAGGTGCATCCATGCATAAATGAACTTGCAGGTTGCATAGTAATTAACCTATGGTGATATATACACTTCTAAAGCTTTGACTGCTGGAAAGTGAATGATTTTATAACGATCAAGTCATTCACCTTCTCTAGTTTAGTATGGAAGAAATATTTTCATTTGTCACTCACTCAAACTTGCTGTAGTACAAGTGTTCCACAAGCGGTTTGCTGCATGTTTCGTTGGCCTGATCCTGAAAGAATTGATTTAGGGCCCGTGGGATATTGGAATAGATAGTTCCCTTTTTCGTTTTTCTTGGTAGAGATAGAATATGCCTCTCTCTTTCTGTTTCCCCTCCTTGCTTTTGGGGAATCTAGAGTTTACAGTCAAAGTTTATGCTGATAAACCTTATGTACAAAAAAGTAACTGGAAACGCGGCTTGTAAAGTGCTTGTAGAGGAGTCTAATGACTGTCAAATGATTGAAGTATCTGTCCCTTAAATTGTAATCTTTGTATCTTAAAAGAAATGAAACATATTTGGTCCATTTGGTACCTTTTCTATGATATACAGAAGAGATGAATTACTGTGCTATAATTATCAGTCGAGTTGAGTTGGGTGGGGGAGGGGAGCTGGCTCATAGTGTAAAGGAGATTTCTGTAATTTCAGTGATATAGATATATGAAAATGTTAACCAACAAATTTGCGCCAAACCACGTGGACACCAAATGGTCCTATTCGATTTATCAACTCACGCGAATCTCCAAGTAAGTGTTGAACAAACGCGACACCATCAACAAAATGAAAATGACAGGTGCAACTGACAATTGCAAATGTTACTCCTTTCGTGCTTGCACGCGCTACTAAGACAACGTAATTTGTCAATATTGTAAATGGATGAGAAAATGCAAGCAGAGGAAATATTATTGAGACTGTAGGGGATCTATTTATTCTCGGATGTCCTTGAAGTAGTATTTCCTTCAATTTCTGTGTTTTAGAGACTGTCTCTGAATCTCATTGATTTTGTGGATCGAGATGGAGGTAAATAACGAAAACCCAACTGATATAAACAGGTATAAATTCTGGGTTTTCAGTTTTACTCTTTAATTTGCATATGTATGATTTCTTACCAGGTCTTCTTTTTCTCGTATTCTTTAGATTTTGCTATTTTTGATCCTATGAAGTATCCTAATTCAAGTCCAATATGCTTATGTGAGTAGTGAACTCTTAAGAGTCAGCTGAAATTAGTAAAGTAAACTGGGTTTGCCTTAATTGTTTACCTGGACTATTTTTATTTACAATCTTTAGCAAAAACAGGAAGTGATTTAGTGGATTGGATAATGAAAGTGAAAGTGATTGCAGATAGAAATAGTCTATTTATCTGTTGGGGATGATTTATGGGATTTGTTATTTTCGATGCTGCTGCTATGTGGAAGTTCTAGAATTTTTCAGAAGTTTGTAGAAACTAGAAACACAAATGTCTTTTTCTTTTATAAGTTGTTTACTGTTTGTGTTGGAAAACATGCTGGTTTTAACCTTAAATAACAAGAAAAAGAAGAAACTTTATATTTGTTTTGGGTTCATAAGAGGAAAAAGTAATTACTTTAATGATGTGTAAAAGCTCGAAAGTTTACAGTGATGTCTTCCAGTCTAGATTTTTTTCTTGCAAAATTTCTGTCTGCATTACGAGCCGCCGTATTGTTTGTAACTTGAAACTTCCTTGAACATACGAATCTCCTTGCATGCACATTTACAAACTTGATGTTTTAAACTTAATAATAGATAAACTTAGGGATTTTTACCATTTTCCTGTACAAGTTAGAATTCATGCGGATCTGGAAAGCAGCTCGATGACATTTAAGAACTTTTTGGATGAGCTTTTACTAGAAAATAGAAACTACTTATCTAAAACATCTCTAGGCAGTGTAAAATATTTTAGAAAAAAATCTTCAATAATTTGTTTCTAGTAAGCAGGGAAGAATCAACTATCTGATGATCAGAAAATCATTCTGAAAACAAATTTTGAAAATTTGTTGGTTGTGTGCATGGTCTTAATTATTCAGCTATTGGAAAGGAAACTGTTTTCAAAATAGGAACCAAACATTTCCTGAGAAAAAATAAAAGAAAAAGAAAAAGAAATAAAAAGGAACACCAAAGGCCATTTTCTCCTGCTCTTTAGTGTAAATTGGGGCCAATTTTAAGCTAGCTTGCGTTCTCCGCATGTAGCCATGCTTGACATATACATTTAGGATGTTTCTTTTAATCATTCAGAAAAATTGCATTCTTTTATAAGCATGCTTCAAATCATTTTTTACATTTGTACTTTCCTCAAACACACGGATTTTGGACCTGCAATCTCACTCTCCACTCTTGTTCTTCACATGGTATGAGGTGCCTAAATGCAGATATTGTTGGGTTCAATATTATGTGCTTGCAAACATTGTCTATCTGCAAGTCATAGTGAAGTAGATGAGGAAGTCCGAGAAGGACTAAAACGAGTAATATATCACTTTTAATTATCACATGTTCCTGTCATTTCATGTCCCTATTTTTAAGATTCTATGTCTCTATATCCATGTTTTGTTGTTTTATTGCAAGGATCTCCTGCACATTCCTTGTTCAGGGTGCTGATACGACTAAACCTTAATTATAATTGTCTTCCTATCTCATTCAATACATAACTTTGCTGCATGCTTCAGAGACTTCTTAATACTGGGTCAACCAACTTTCAGGTTCCATCTGGATGAAATGCTTGAGATGAAAGTTGTTTTGTGCAAGAAAAGAAAATTACAGGGTGAGCAATTGAGTTTACCTGTACCAAAACATAATTGCTGTGCTCGAAGCTATTCTTCTGAACCTGCCTACTTAATTGATGGCAATCCAGAGTTAGAGATTGTACGTTACCCAAATCATCAAGGAGAAAACAAAGGGAGCAATCCTAGATGATGCATCCGAACATAAATCAGCCAAAGATAGCAATAGTTTTGCTGAAGAATCTGATTCTGCCATGTCTGTAAATGAAGAAGCTAAACTTGGTACAGAGAGCGCGGACGCATATGAATGTGACAGGTGTTCCACTTCTTCTGTTAACTGGGGTGGTGATCATCTAAAGGGTCCCCACTACTTTTTGGATGGATTAACAATGGAGAAAACAGTTTATGACAAAGAGGAGTTTTCATTTATGAGTGGAGAACATTATCCTTCCCACGATGATCCAGATATACAGGCTTTGCAGAATGTTGAGGAGCACCTTCTAGGATTTGGAAACCCCTCCGAATATGGAAATGGAAAAATTGAGCAATGCCTTCATGAGGAGTTTGAAGAAATTCTCTGTTCCAAGGGTGTGAATCCAAACATGTATGTTCTTTCATCTGGAAGATGGACTGTAGATGAAGGTACATTGCTTTATGTATAAAAGCATATTTGGAGATTATTATTTATAATATGTTCATAAAGGATTTTATTTTTCTTATGGTTAGTTCCTATTTTGACTGATATATTGTGTTGTAGAGGCTCAGTCACGTACCAGGAAACCAACCATTGATCAAGAATTTGAACAACACTTTTCTATGCTGATGCTGTAGCAGAAATTCTGGAAGGCTGTTGTATGTCAGTATTGATTAGATGAAGACATAACTTTTTATAGCTAATTATTCTATATAATCATCTTCAAAAGACAGTGCAAGATTGCCCTTTATTGCTTTCCCCTTTCGCATACTTCTTACCTTAATTGCTTACTACTCTGCTACATTACATCTTGAAATCAACCACAATTATTTTTCCTCAAAATCTTATTCGTACACCTTCATCTTGTTAATGTAGTTTTTATAGATTATGATATCATCTCTTCCTGAGTAACATGCTCCACAGGAATCCACAAAGCATACTTGCCGGAGCAATGCTCTTAGAACTCTTTCTTTTTCTCTTCCTTAGCCCAGTTGAAACATAAACGAATAAAAAGATACCTAGATGAGTGTCCTTGAGAAGAAGAGAGAGCATAGGAGTTTATATTATGCTATTCTTTACAGATAGGGTTAATGTTCGGTGATGTTATTTTGTTTTCTCAGACGTGAGATTTTCTGTGTTACTCATGCAGTGGTGGCACCAGGTTTTTTAGGTAGTTCGGGCTGAAGTTATATTAATATTTTATTTTAAATTGAGATTTATCTTTTAAAATATATTATTTATTAGTAAAGTTTAATATTATGAGATCAATTGAGTTTCATTAAGAATCATACGTATTCTCTCTTAAATTATATTTAATTTCTAAGATGTCCATTGAATTCATAAATTATACAATAATTACTTAATTAGGTAGCTAATTTTCATCACACAAATCTCCAATTATTAACAAAAGTGTAGTTTGATTTAGTATTGTGGACAATGTCTACCAACTTTGTCAATACACTTGGGACTCATTTGGTGCATTGTATGATGATAACATGCTAGTATACAACTATTCAGTTGGCTCTTTTACAGTGATTAGCAGCAACAAGATAGTAAAGATATATATTGTTGACTCTTTCTTATATTATATTTGACAGTATAAAGTTATACAGTAGCGAAGAGAAGGATAAGACAACAATATAACAATTATAAAGCTAAATAGCTTAATACATTATATAATCATATATTGTATAATTTTATACGATGCTCCAAATCAGCTCTTAAATTTTTAATTTATTTATCTTAACATAACAACTATCCTTAGAACTTACTCAATCCTTATTATGTTGTTAACTAAATTCAAAATAGTAAAGCTTTTGGCTAAGGTATCTTTTGGGTCTCCAAAGTTTTTCTTTAGTTTTAATTTACTAATCACATTTTAATCATATCTAATTAACTTTTAAATTTTGTTGATTGTATATAATTAGCCCAATATCCTTAAATGAAGTTGTAAAATTCAAAAACTTTTTGAATTTGCAAAAGTAAAGATAGATTTTTTTTTTTTTTTTGGGAGTAATAAGACTATTCTAATTACAGTACTCATGAAGAATTCAAAACTTGTAAAATGTCGATAAAATTATTATTTTAAAAAGTAAAAAATTATGGTATGAAGAAAAGAAAAAATATAGTACAATGCCATAAAGAGAGCATTAGTGTCATACTATAATTAGTTCAAGTCCTTCATATTCATTGTGACGGAAAGATATATAACCATATTTTCTAGTACCCCATCATGTAATTTACTAAGATCCAAACACCATTTGTTCATCAATAATTAAGCACGAACTTAAACTTCATTATGGCAGAGCTTTCCTCTTAAAAACATATCAACATTGGTTAGCCATCTTTATCTCAATTCTTTTATGTTTCATTTTCATTTGTTATGATTACTATGCTGTTTTGGATGGCAATTTCGTCCTCATATAACTAATAAACAAGTAAAGGAGATAATAGGAAAGGGATGAGGTAGGTCTTTGTGAAAACTTGATTTAAAAAGCTAAGCTAGAAGGATTTTGGGCTTGGCCTTTTAAGGTTAAAATAAAGCTAAAATTAAAATATATCAAAGTTCATTTTTTTTAAAAATTAATCCGGGCCCGAAGAAACTTTGCATTGGGATTGAATTACTTGAGGTTAAAAACTTAACTTATGAGAATTAAGTATCTTTTTGCTCATTTTTTAACCGGGCCTAGTAAGCTTGGGCTTGCCTGTGCATTGGCTCCGTTCCTTTAATTTCATGAATAAGTTTTTATTTGGTGGTACATTAAGAGTGTTTTAACTCGGTATTAAGAAGTGAGAAGACAAGTACTAACCACTTGAGCTAAACTCTCCATAATTATTTCATGAATAAGTTGTTATGTATAACAATCATATCATTGTACACAGGAACAAGTCCTTGAGCCTGTTAGCGTGAAGCATGTAATTGTTTTATTTTTTTAATCTTGTGCTGCAATTTAATTATGAAAATGAAACAGTGATAATGATTGAATTCTTGACCACGATTTCACTCAAAACTTAGTTGTTAGGTGAGCTCTCAATATTCAAAGTTTTGAGCTCTTACATGTATTAGGTTATAGACCATTAAATGTTCAGAATAGGTACTAATTAGGCTTTAATATATGTCCTTGTTAATACTGATAAGTGAAAGATAATGCATGACTTACACTTTGATTAGAAACAAAGTAGTAAGAAGGAGAAAAGAGAGTAGGAAAGTATTTCTATCCGATTGATCCCTCAAACAAACAGCTCCAAATGACAACAAGAAATCCAAAAAAAAAAAAAAAAAAAAAACACGCAATGTTTTCTTAGTTATTCTTGGAGACAAGAATTGAATTTCATAATTATAATTTAAGCAAAAGGAAAGCATCAAGTTTCACTCGTTGAGGAAAATTGCAGGGACCAATTGGTCAGTCAAAATTAACACTGTGGAAGATCAAATGGTGGCTGTTGTAACTTCTGATTTGGCCCTGTCCCATCCAGTACTAACCAAGCCATCTTTAGTCCCCAGCTTGTGTGCACGTCCAGATGACAGTGCATGAACCAAACCCCTGTCCAGAAAGCCAACATTAACATTTTGTGGTTGACAAAAAACATGTTGTCCAGAAAGCCAGTAAGAGGTTTCATTACACTTACCAGGATTGTCTGCAAGGAAACGAAAGGCAACCCAACCACCAGCAGGAACACCAAACGTGTTCCTTTCTACCGGGTCAACCAGATTGAACTTAGCCGGGTCCTTAATCGGGTCATAGTTCCCAAAACCTTGACCAACAACAAAGAAATTAAACCCATGAAGATGTAATGGGTGGCTCTCAGCACCAAGAATGCTTGTGTCCTGCAACACAACCTCCACGCTTGTATTGAAACTCAATACCAACGTTTTGGTTCCATTGCTCACAGAAGTGTTATTGGGTGGGGTACCCGTATAGTTAAACGGCCTCGTTGGGTTTGTAGGAAAATCTGTGGTATAAACCCCATTAGATTGTTTAAAGTAGTAAGCTTGGAGAAGAGCAGTTGATGGAAGTGAAAAGGAAACGTTGTTTACAGATGCTGCAAATTTGGTAGTGTTAGTGGGTCCTTGACATGTTGTGTTTGAAGGGCAAGGAGTAGTTCCAAGTCCAACAGTGAAGAGAAATTTCTTGTCCACTTTTTGTGGGACATTGGCAGGGTATTTAGAACTGGCCAAGCTTTTGAATTTGTTGGTGAAGTTGGCAACAAAATTTGTGGCATTGATGGCTGGGAGAGTTGGTTTAAAAAGAGGAAGGTTTTTGAGAGGATAATGAGGGTGTGATGGTTGGTTGTATTGGAGAAAACCGGCTGTGGTGGAGTTGTCAAAGGTGCCCCGACCGGTGAAGTAAGGCCTAGCCGTCATGAGGTAGGTTGCATTGGGGAAATTGGGTTTGGTTTTGAGAAGAGCATTTGCTGTTTGCCCTGGGGTTATGAGGATTATGTCAGTGTCAAAAGGTTTGACATAAACAGCATCGGCCTCAACCACAGTTAGGGTGTGATTGGCAATGCTGAAGAAGAGCTCGTCGTTGAGTGCAGCGTTGATTAGTCGGAGAAGATAAGTCTTTCCTGGCTTCACCTTTAGCCTGAATGTATCTACAAGATGATCATAAGAAGCAGGAGTTCAAACTCTTGAATGCTTATTACTCAAAATATATGCTTTTACTGCCTTATTGCATGTGATTGGCAGGTATACCTTCGGAGGAACAATTGTACAAAGGCCCTGGAAGACCATTGATGGTATATGCATCTGAAACATTGGGTCCTGCTCCTGTTTGCAAAGCTTGGCTTATAACAGCCTCAGGGTCTACATTAAACCATTCTCCTGCCATCCAATATCCTTGAAAATTATTCAATCTAGAAAGAAACACTTAAATACCTAAATGTTCATTTGCTACATACCCAAAATAATGGGGATTTCCTTGTATGGTTTCTCGAAAGGATAGGATTCGTTTTGCCTAGGAAGGATGACAATGGGGCCATAAATGGTTGCTCTAAGCCATGAAATATGAGCATGCCATAACAGAGTTCCTCTCTGTCCTGTGATGGTGAAATTGTATGTGTATGACTGATTTGTCTGTATCGGACACTGCGTTATATAAGCCGGTCCATCTGACCAACCACTTGTTAGCTGCCTAACACCATGCCTGCAAACATCAAAAATGAAAACAGTTTGCAATTTGATGTAAAACTCCGGAACTAATTGAAAACGAATTAGCTTGAAACCAATTGTACATACCAATGAAGGGATACATTGTTTGAGATATGGTTAACCACATTCACAAGAACCCGGTCGCCTTCCCTTGCAATCAAGCGAGGACCTGGAAATTGCCTATTCACACTCAGAATGCTCCTTGTGTGGCACAATCTTGTCACATTGTGATACTCAATCTAACACCAAGAAAGAATCAGTTATGAAATTAGAAACCAAGAAATAAGCTTCAGTTCTGCAACTTAAAATATATAGGTAACATACATGGAATGTATAGTGCCTTGTCCTGCTAGCTACAAGCTCAGGAAATAGCAATGCAACACAAAAACCAAACAGCAGAGCTGCCATTGAAGCAAATGAAGCATTTGAAGTAAAACCCATATTTTTCTTGTCAAAAGTGCTTTAGTGAGGAGGGATAGGATGCTCAATGGGACAAGCTTAATATATAGAGGAAATTTGCTGTTGTATGCTCCCTTTACCTATGGGTCAAACTGAATTTTAGAGTCCTGGTAAAGTAAAAATTTTCCTGTTCCATCAGAATTAAATTTGATTTTCCACATGACATGTTCATAATCAAAGATTATATGGTCAAGAAGAAGACTCTAACAAATTCTTGTGGTTTTGTTGTTAAAGAGTCAATTAAAATGGGGGTTCTGTTTTTCCTTAATAGGAATATATTGTAGATAGATGTCAAATGGATGCACCAACAAAGCTCTGTTCAGTACGTTTCCTTTTCAAACAGTACCTGTTTACCAACTTTATGGACAAAAATAAATAAATTACAAGGATGTGTAGAAACCTTTTCTGCTTTCTTTGGAAGTAATTTAATATTAGGTTATAAAAAAAGTTTAAAATATCTAACTGATAAATTTAAACTTTTTTGATGAATCAATAATTAAAAAAAAATTAATAATAAGAGAATCAGTAGCTGACTTATATATTTTACATAGAAGGCTTGAACTAAAAATAAATTTATTTTTTATAAATAAAATTATATAATAGTGATAGTAAACAAAAAGTATATATAAATCTAAAAACGTATCACATTCTTACAATATAGCCAAATTATACTCTAAGAAAAAATTCAAAATTGTTGTAAAGGTCATGCCCATGATAACCATTTATAATTATGAGAAATTACATTTCAAAAATGGGGGTTCTATTTTCCTGAAAATGGATCTCATGAAGAGTGTTTTGCTGGAGAGTCCTAGAGAGTAATCAAAACAGCGTCGTTTCATGAAAATAAATAAATAAATGTTTTTTGTTCTTCGACCAAGAAGAAAGCGTTCTTCTTTCAATCATGGGGTTTGAAGGCTGAGGCCTGAATGCTGGGTTGGAAAAGGCTAAGAGCTTGAACAGAGCTGGAATCGCAGAATAGGAAGATCACTAACGATCTTGCTACTGAAGAAACTCTTCATCTCCTTCCCTTCCTTGCACAGGTTCTTCTTCCATTATGGAAAGTTCTGCAATTTGCACAGAGAAAGACTGAGTTTTCCTTTTGCATGCGAGGAGAAATTCAACAAGAGACATTTGTTTTCTCAATTTAATTTGAACTTCAATTAGTAATTGTATGAATAAGAGTTTTTCTAATTTCATAGTGTTTTTGGATTGGAATTTAGTTGAAAATTTGGATATATTTTTCACCTAAATTTTCTTAGAATTTGGATTGGGTTGATATTGAGTAAATTGACTCAGATTTGGACTCATTCATATTTTCCTTTATCTTCAAATCAGATTTTGTTAGCCTTAACTAGAGTTTTCTTAGCCTTCAAATCCTCTAAAAATGCTTTTAATAAATCTGTTCTCACACTGTAACAATGAACCGGGAAACTCCACTGTTGAAGAAGACAAATCCATTGAAAATCGTTGAAGGCCAACAACACCAAAAGGATTTTCTTTTCTTCTTTCTTCAATGGCTTCGATATTCTTCTCCACTACTACCTCTCCAACCTCTTTGCTTTTATGCCAAAAAACTACTAAGTTTTTGTTTGTTTTTTTTTTTTTTTTAATGAAACGGTGTCGTTTAGGTTACTCTCCATCGACTCTTCAGCCAAAACCTCATGGGATCCATTCTCTATGTCAAATGGATAC
The DNA here is from genome assembly GCA_029379385.1 of Quillaja saponaria. NCBI lineage: Eukaryota > Viridiplantae > Streptophyta > Magnoliopsida > Fabales > Quillajaceae > Quillaja > Quillaja saponaria. The sequence continues at coordinate 2,831,718 of CM055611.1, forward strand.
TCCAACAAAGCTTTGTTCAGTACATTTCCTTTTCAAACAGTACCAGTTTACCAACTTTACGAACAAAAGTAAATAAATTTCAAGGATGTAGAAACTAGAAACCTTTTCTGCTTTCTTAGGAAGTACTTTACTATTAGATTATATAATTTAGACTATCTAACTGATAAAAATTTATATTTTTAGGGCTCGCATCGTATAAAATTATATAACATTTTAAGTTTTACAATTATATTGTTGTTAGAGCATTGTCTTATTTTTTCCGTTCTCATGTATATTGTTTTATATTATACATATAATAGAAGAGGGGTTAATATTATAAATCTATACTATTATGTTACTACCAAATACTATATAAGAGTGAATTGAATAATTTTTTATTATCATATTATTTTTATACGATATATCAAACTTAAATAAATCAATAATTTATTATCATATAATAAAAAAAATAATAAGAGAATCAATAATCAATCTATATATTTTACTTAGAGGGGCTGCCCTAAAAATAAAATTATTTTATATCTATAAATCTAAAAATCTATCACACTCTTACAATTTGTAGCCAAATTATACTCTAAGAAAAGATTCCAAATTATTTGTAGGGCCGTGCTCCTTATAGTCTCCCAAGTGACTCAACCACTGAAAAAAGTTATCATATTTAAGTAGATATCTAAAGATAACAAGTTACTTATTGTACATTACTGAAATCATGATTAATAATCACATCTAAGTACAAAATAATTTTTAAATGTATTATTTAACAATTATCTTACAAACAATCTTTATATTTAAAAAAATACTAGCTTAACATATTGTGGGGATGTTCTTTATTTATGTTTTCAAACTAGATCAGTTTGCACGTGCGGGAGAGTTTTAGAGAATATGAAGTAATCTCTTCAACAATGTGGTGTAGAGGTCACTTTCCTTGCTTACTCTTATAATCAATTCTAAACATAAAGTAGGTCTAATTGTTTCACACTTTTGACCCGGGCCAGTAAGCCTGGGCCTTCGCTCCGGCCCTATGGTCATGAATAAGTTGTTATGTATAATAACCATTTCACACTACAAGTTCTCGAGCTTGTTAGCATGAAAAATATGAATGTCTTTTTTATTTTTTATCTTGTAAAATAATTTATTATGAAAATAAATAGTGAGAATGATTAAATTCTTGACCACTTAGTCTTAGAGGTTCTGGGACCACGATTTCACCCAAAACTTAGTTGTTAGGTAAGCTCTCAATATTCAAAATTTTGAGCTCTTACATGTATTAAGTTATAGACCATTAAATGTTCAGAATAGGTACTAGTTGGGCTTTAATATATGTCCTTGTTAATACTGATAAGTGAAAGATAATGCATGACGTAAACTTTGATTAGAAACAAAATAGTTGGTAGGAGAAAAGAGAGTAGGAAATTATTTCTATTCGACTGATCTCTCAAACAAACAGCTCCAAATGACAACAAGAAATCCAAAAAAAAAAAAAAAAACACTCACTGTTTTCTTTGTTATTCTTGGAGACAATTTCATAATTATAAGTTAAGCAAAAGGAAAGCATCATAGTTTCACTCGTTGAGGAAAATTGCAGGGACCAATTGGTCAGTCAAAGTTAACACTGTGGAAGATCAAATGGTGGCTGTTGTAACTTCTGATTTGGCCCTGTCCCATCCAGTACTATCCAAGCCATCTTTAGTCCCCAGCTTGTGTGCACGTCCAGATGACAGTGCATGAACCAAACCCCTGTCCAGAAAGCCAACATTAACATTTTGTGGTTGACAAAAAACATGTTGTCCAGAAAGCCAGTAAGAGGTTTCATTACACTTACCAGGATTGTCTGCAAGGAAACGAAAGGCAACCCAACCACCAGCAGGAACACCAAACGTGTTCCTTTCTACCGGGTCAACCAGGTTGAACTTAGCCGGGTCCTTAATCGGGTCATAGTTCCCAAAACCTTGACCAACAACAAAGAAATTAAACCCATGAAGATGTAATGAGTGGCTCTCAGCACCAAGAATGCTTGTGCCCTGCAACACTACCTCCACGCTTGTATTGAAATTCAACACCAACGTTTTGGTTCCATTGCTCACAAGAGTACTGTTATTGGGTGGGGTACCCGTATAGTTAAACGGCCTCGTTGGGTTTGTAGGAAAATCTGTGGTATAAACCCCATTAGATTGTTTAAAGTAGTAAGCTTGGAGAAGAGCAGTTGATGGAAGTGAAAAGGAAACGTTGTTTACAGATGCTGCAAATTTGGTAGTGTTAGTGGGTCCTTGACATGTTGTGTTTGAAGGGCAAGGAGTAGTTCCAAGTCCAACAGTGAAGAGAAATTTCTTGTCCACTTTTTGTGGGACATTGGCAGGGTATTTAGAACTGGCCAAGCTTTTGAATTTGTTGGTGAAGTTGGCAACAAAATTTGTGGCATTGATGGCTGGGAGAGTTGGTTTAAAAAGAGGAAGGTTTTTGAGAGGATACTGAGGGTGTGATGGTTGGTTGTATTGGAGAAAACCGGCTGTGGTGGAGTTGTCAAAGGTGCCCCGACCGGTGAAGTAAGGCCTAGCCGTCATGAGGTAAGTTGCATTGGGGAAATTGGGTTTGGTTTTGAGAAGAACATTTGTGGTTTGCCCTGGGGTTATGAGGATTATGTCAGTATCAAAAGGTTTGACATACACAGCATCGGCCTCAACCACAGTTAGGGTGTGATTGGCAATGCTGAAGAAGAGCTCGTCGTTGAGTGCAGCGTTGATTAGTCGGAGAAGATAAGTCTTTCCTGGCTTCACCTTTAGCCTGAATGTATCTACAAGATGATCATAAGAAGCAGGAGTTCAAACTCTTGAATGCTTATTACTCAAAATATATGCTTTTACTGCCTTATTGCATGTGATTGGCAGGTATACCTTCGGAGGAACAATTGTACAAAGGCCCTGGAAGACCATTGATGGTATATGCATCTGAAACATTGGGTCCTGCTCCTGTTTGCAAAGCTTGGCTTATAACAGCCTCAGGGTCTACATTAAACCATTCTCCTGCCATCCAATATCCTTGCAAATTATTCAATCTAGAAAGAAACACTTAAATACCAAAATGTTCATTTGCTACATACCCAAAATAATGGGGATTTCCTTGTATGGTTTCTCGAAAGGATAGGATTCGTTTCGCCTAGGAAGGATGACAATGGGGCCATAAATGGTTGCTCTAAGCCATGAAATATGAGCATGCCATAACAGAGTTCCCCTCTGTCCTGTGATGGTGAAATTGTATGTGTATGACTGATTTGTCTGTATCGGACACTGCGTTATATAAGCCGGTCCATCTGACCAACCACTTGTTAGCTGCCTAACACCATGCCTGCAAACATCAAAAATGAAAACAGTTTGCAGTTTGATGTAAAACTCAGGAACTAATTGAAAACGAATTAGCTTGAAACCAATTGTACATACCAATGAAGGGATACATTGTTTGAGATATGGTTAACCACATTCACAAGAACCCGGTCGCCTTCCCTTGCAATCAAGCGAGGACCTGGAAATTGCCTATTCACACTCAGAATGCTCCTTGTGTGGCACAATCTTGTCACATTGTGATACTCAATCTAACACCAAGAACGAATCAATTTTGAAATTAGAAACGAAGAAATAAGCTTCAGTTCTACAACTTAAAATATAGAGGTAACATACATGGAATGTATATTGCCTTGTCCTGCTAGCTACAAGCTCAGGAAATAGCAATGCAACACAAAAACCAAACAGCAGAGCTGTCATTGAAGCAAATGAAGGATTTGTAGTAAAACCCATCTTTTTCTTTTCAAAGTGCTTAGTGAGGAGGGATACGTTGCTCAATGGGACAAGCTTAATATATATAGGAAAAAAATTTGCTGTTTTGTGCTCCATTTACCTGGTGGTCAAGCTGAATTTTAGAGTGCTGGTAAAGTAAGATTTTTCCTGTTCCGTCAGAATAAAATTTGATTTACCACATGAAATGATTATATGGTCAAGATGAAGACTCTTAACAAATTCTTTTGGTAGTGTTGTTAAAGAGTCAATTAAAATGGGGGTTCTGTTCTTCCTTAATAGGCATATACTGTAGATAGATGTCAAAAGGATACACTAACAAATCTCTGTTCAGTACGTTTACTTTTCAAACAGTACTAGTTTACCAACTTTACGAACAAAAATAAATAAATTTCAAGGATGTGTAGAAAACCTTTTTTGCTTTCTTAGGAAGTAATTTAATATTAGATTATACAAAAGTTTAAAATATCTAACTGATAAATTTAAACTTTTTAGATGAATCAATAATTTATTATCATATAAAAAATAAAAAAAAAGAATCAGTAGCCATGATAGTAAACCAAAAATATATATAAATCTAAAAATCTATCACATTCTTACAATGTAGCCAATTAAACTCTAAGAAAAAATTCAAATTTTTTGTAGATGTGCCCATTATAACAATTTATATTTATGAGAAATTACATTTCAAAAATAGCAAGTTATGGCATATTACTAAAACCATAATCACCCACTATATTTAAGTACAAAAAATTTTCTAAATATTTTAACATTTATCTTATGGACAATCTAAAAAAAAAAATATTAACAAATCTAAGTAAATTGCAGGAATGTTCTTTACTTATGCTTACAAACTTAAGGAGTTTGCACTTGCGGGAGAATTTTAGAGAATATGAAGTAATCTCTCCAGCAATGTGATGTAGAGATCAATTCCCTTGCTTACTCTTATAACCAAATCTAAAATAAAGTAGGTTTAATTCTTTCACACTTTTGACGACCACCAGATAGAAAGATAATTTGAGAAGAAATTGAAGCCTCTATGACAAGCTTTAGTGTATCATAATGCTCTTTTATATAATTGTTGGAGCCTCATTTTTGTAAATCAATCAATTAGTGATAAGAGAAGATGACTATTTACTTATAAGGATTATGAAACCCTTTAATCTTAATCTTAGTAATGTGAGAGTTCATACATTGATACCCCTCAAGTGAAACGTGGAGATTCAAAATCGTGAGGTGGAGCCCATCAGTTGTGGGCTGATCAATCGTTCAGGTATGGGCGTAATAGTTTTCAAGAGTGAGGTCCAACAATAATAATATATATATATATTTTTTGTTTCATTTTTAAGATTATCTCTTTTGCATTCATGAAAGCAATTTTGTAACCAGGTCTGATGGGATTGCAGCCAACAAAGAGGACCAGAACAGTTGCAGAGAAAGAAAGTATTCTCTCACTGTATTCATAAGGTAATTCCTACTTCCCTTAACTTGAAAACCTAATTCCTACTTCCCTTAACTTGAAAACCTTGTAACTCTTCACTGGGCCTTCTCCAACTATTCTGTCTTTGAAACTAAGTAATTTATAATTGTGTCACCCTATTCCTAAGGTAGAACTTTGACATGAGTTAACTTTCTTTAGATTAAGCAATTGACAATAATATATAATTAGCTGTAACTAAACCAAATTGTCATCATTTTTTCTTCCATTGTTTGACAGGAAAGGTGAAATGGAAGTTCTAAGATTGGTATTCGATTAGGTGTTGAACCGAGAAGATCAGAGAACACATGCATTGGATATCATGGTTTTTTATTTGGTAAAAATTTGGTACCCCTGCATCAAGTGCCAACTGGTTGAGAGAAAGTGATGCTGTAGCTGATTCTTTGCCATCTATGAATATGACTAATTCTGCTACACCAAAAAGCAGAGCACTTGAGTGTGCATGCAGGTGAAGGTTTTGTGATTAAGCAATTTGGCTTAGAGGTTACAACTAAATAAGTTTAAATTGGCTTGGCTTGGACCTCTTGGCCTATAACAGAACTCAAACTCAACCTGTTTGGTATAAAAAAGTCAAATGGATAACCTTCTGAAAATTGGCTCCGCTTAGTAATTTCTTTCAGAATTTTGTTTAGCCTCGGATTCTTATATCAAATATGTGGGTGTGACATAGCCAAAGTTCCTAATCCATTGAATAGCAGAAAGGCTGAAAATTTAGGTCAAAAAGTTAATTTGGTATAATAATGCCATTTTCTTTTACAAATTTCAAATTTCTCCAAATTTTGACAGTAGAAATTTGCAATTCTTATAGAAACAATAAGTCATATTTACAATACCCAGATACCCAATTCCCTCCACTGCCTAAAATTTCATAACAAAGTCTTAAAATTGAAAGTAAAAGACTAAACTTTAGAAGGAATGGACTTGCTAGGCACAGGCTTCATTTCTAGTGGGCGCAAGAAAGAAACAGAGCATCAAGATCAGACGGCTGGAAATACCCATTCTTTGGTGGGTTTTGTCTCTTCCAGCCATTCGGTTTCTTCTTCGGCGGCGGTGGGCAAACAGTGACTGCCGGAATCTAATCTTTAAAAAAATAACTGCCGGAATCTCTCATCAACCTTCATTGGATTCTGAAATTCAAACAATTACAAATTTTTAAAAAAAACTGGAATTTCATTCCAAGACTAATATTTTTCGAGAACTCAAAATTAGGGAATAGAAGGAAATCTCAGAATTCGGTGTTTATAAAAAAAAAAAAAATTTAAAAAGAAAAAAAAAGAAGGAAATTTTGAGTTTTGAGAAAGAGGTCGGCGGGTGATTGTGTGGTATTGGTAAGCTACAGCCAAGCAATGATGTGATTCTGTTTACGTGTCCAATTTGGAGTGGACTCGTAACTTATCTTTTAAAGGGCGTGGCCCATGTTTCGTCGCGTTTTAAAAAGTCGGTGGTCAAATTGGCGGCTCCGTCGGATGTCGATGTTTGCGCGGGAAGGTGCTCTCTTTGAATGTTGAGTAGCCTATAAATATTAGTAAAATTTAGATTTGTGATAAATATTCAATAATTTTTCCAACTGATGGGAATATAGATAAAGTTCAAGAAACACTAGTGCATAGTGCCTATGTAGTTAATATTTTCTTACAAGTAGATCATATACTTTTTATATACATATATATATACTAGTCATTCTTACGCATGCACTAAATAATTTTGTTAAAAAATATATATTATTTTAATTATTTTAATTTTATTTAAAAAGAAAAATATGTGTTATTGTGCGAGTGATAATTATTTTTCTTAATAAATTCAATTTGATAAAAAATAGTTTTATAAATGAGAGAGTGGAGAGATTACTTTTTTGTGTGTAAGGAAGAGGTGAGGTTTTCTTTTACTTAAAATAATAAGTAGTTATTAAATAATAAGATAAAATTTAATTATTAAATTCATTTTTCAAATAAATATAATTATATAGTGAGAGATTGTCTCTCATTTTTATAATAATATAGATAGATATAATTGTGTAAATTATACAATATACACTCTTAAAAAACCTTAATTTAAAAACTGGAATTTCAGACCAAGACTAAGGTTTTTCAAGAACTCAAAATTAGGGAATAAAAGGAAATCTCAGAATTCGGTGTTTATTAAAAAAAAAAAAAAAAAAAAGGGGAGGAAATTTTGAATTTTTAGAAAGAGGCGGGTGGGTGATCGTGTGGAGCTCTTTAGAAAAAGCCGTTTTGATCGTGATGTATTGGTAAGCTACAGCTAAGCAATGATGTGATTCTGTCTACGTGTTTTACTTTGAGTGGACTCATAACTTATCTATTCAAGGGTGGGGCCCACGTTTTGAAAAATCGGTGAACAAATTGGCGGCTCCTTCTGATGTCGGAGTTTGCGCGGGAAGGTGCTCTCTTTGAATGTTGACCTCTCAATTCTTCGTCATGGCATGTCTTTCAGCGACTGCAATCGTTGACTGATGTGAAGCCATGGACGATGACGGTGTGGTAAACGGCACAAAGCCCTTTAGTCGTTTTCTTTTGGTTTCCTTTTAAAATTTCTAGTAATAAGTGAAAACAAATGGTCTTTTTTCTTTTTTATGCACAGCAGTTGAAATATTTCTTCTTCCTTTTTTTTAATCAATAAAGTTTTTAGGTCATGAGAAGATTTCCTCAAATTGTGTAGCCTATAAACATTATGGACATCTCGTAGACTCAAAAAAAGACCATAGATTTATGATAAATTAAGATTCAAGATAAATTTAGATTCAATAATTTTTTTAATTGATGAGAACATAAATGATATATATATATTTCAAGTAACAAAAAAGGGGGACAATCCTTAAGTTCAATATCACAAGGTATTGATTTGCCTATAGGGTTGGTAGCTTAACCCTTAAGAAGATATGCATAAGATTAAGACACAGCTGGCCTTACATAAAAATAGCCCACTATTATCGTTGATTTGCCCAGATTTGTGATGGTTTAACCATAAACAAATATAAAGAAAGACTTGAACTGCTGTCATCAATTTTGTTTATTATTGACTGTCTCAACCAAGGTCACTGGAAATTCAAAAAAGAAACGAGTAGAAAATGACTAAGAGCTTTGTGCCAGATAAAGAAATTAGATGGACCATCTAGCATGTTAGAAATTGATTCAATTTTTAAGTGAGAATCTCACACTAAGCCCTAAAAGAAATTAAAAATTTTAAAAACCTTAATTTAAAAATTTCTCTAGTAAGTAGTTTCAAGTAATAAAAAAAAAGGACACAATCCTAGAAGTTGAATATCACAAGGTATTGATTTGCCTGCATGTATGGTTGGTAGTTGAAAACTTAAAAAGATATGCATAAGATGAAGATCTCAGGCACAGCTGTCCTTACATAAAAATAGCCCAATATTGTCGTTGATTTGCCCATATTTGTGATGGTTTAACCATAAACAAATACAAAGAAAGACTTGAGTTGTTATCAATTTTGTTTATTATTGACTGCCTCAACCAAGGTCACTAGAAATTCAAAAAATACACTGGTAGAAAATGACTAACGGCTTTGTGCCAGATAAAGAAATTAGATGGACCATCAAGATTGTTAGGAATTGATTCAATTTTTAAGTGAGAATCTCACACTAAGCCCTAAAAGAAATTAAAAGAAACTCAGACATTGTCCTCTGGCCATACTTGAAACTGTTCCATGGCACCAAGATGAGCAAGAAGGAGCCATATATGGTAAGAAACTCCCCACCTCTTCTAAGCTGTTGAGCATGGTTATCCACTCTACAATGAGTAGCAGCATAACTGAGAATCTCCACCCACACTTCAGTCACCAACTCCCACATATCCTCTTGTAATCCACAAAGTGCTTTTGCAAGCCTAATGGCATCAAATAGAACAGATCTTGACTTATCTCCTTTAGCTCTACTCCTTGGAATGTCAGTATTAATTCGAAGTAATTTACGGGAAGCTTCATCCACTCCTGTTATGGATTTTCTCTTCACCAAAACTTCTCTAATTTCAGCACACGTGTCGCGAAACTTGATCAGCCCTGATCCTACCGGAAACATATATCTTCGTTTAACCAAAAGATACAACATGTAATCTGACAGAATTTTGCTCGCTTGAGCATAAACTTTGCGGTGACTGTCTACATCAACAACATAAAAGCATATATCTGTAGCAATATGCCAAATAAGAATCCTTTCATGAAATTCTGCATAACTTGTTAACATTAATATGAAGCTCACATTTCTATTGGCCTCATCACTATCACGATCACTGGCATTGAAGGGATTGGATGAAGCATAGCGTTTATGTCCTAATAAGTAAGTGACATTGTTGATGTTCCCGTCAATTCTCGTCTTTTTAAAATGAGCAAATATGCGTACTTTCAGATCGTCAAGAAATTCTTTCTGAGTAATGTAAATGTTGTTTTCCAGCTTCAAAAGTTTCTGGAAATATGTACCTTCCGCTGACTTGTTCTTGCTTAAAATGCAGAAGTCCAGTAAATTGAATTGAGCCAAACGATTGGACCACTTTTCTCTAGTTTGAAAACATGATAGTAACGAAGAAGGAAACCAGGATGCAGGATTTCTTTCTAGCCAACTTACAGTCCACTCTGACCAAAGTAGAAAACAAAAAGAAATAGTTTCTATTAAGACAGCTCCAACAACCAAAATATAAGTTATATTTCGATCCATCTTTGATAAATCATGCTTTTGGATTTTCAATATGGTGATAAGAAAAACAAGAGCCAAAACAATTGATGTGAACAACCGCGAGATGAATCCCCAATGAGTATAAATCACAGAGGCCTTTGTGTAGAAGATATCATAGGCATATCCAAGTTCGTTCTCCACTGCCTTAAAAGCCTTAACAGGACTCAATTTTTCAAATATGCCTTGTCTTTCAGAAGATCGCGATTGCTGTAAACAACATCAACAAAAAGACTCACGAATAAACGCATGAAACTCTGTAGCAAATTACCTGCATCCACTAACTTTTCTGCTGTAGGATTCACACTCGTCTCAACATCAATGCCTGAAGCACTGAAATAAAAATCCGGGTTCATCGAATTGTCCTCACCCATAAATTTGAGATAATAGGGACCTTCATATGTAGGAGGAAGCATTGAATCACGACGGTTTTCAATACTTGCATAATAAAGGGCCCAATTCTTTCTCCATATTTGATGAATCCAACAATTAACATTGGAATGCTTAAATAAGAGAGCCAACTGGAAGCATTCCAAGCCAAAAGAATTATGTAGAATGCCACACCTGTTTGAAGCACCAAACCAACCAAGTGTCTAGACCATAACTCATTGTCTTCCAATGCATAAGCTGTAATTGTATCTGGACCGCCAAGGTGAACCAAGAGAAACGGAGCCCAGAAAGCAATGAGCTGATGATCAATATCTTCTCCGCCATCTCCTGTCATACTGGAGGAGATGACACCTAGGCCGGCAGTTGCTACCAAATCCGCTGTCAAGTAGGAAGACCAAACAAGTACTCTGATTAAAATGTTGGTTCCAGATTTTCTATGCTTTCCAAGAATGGTTAGTATGATTTGTGACAAGAGGCTGATGAGGACTAGTCCTCGTAGCTCCCAGTTGTTCCAAAGTTCTCGCACCTTGTTAGGGAGAAGTTGAACAAGTCTCCTATGTTCTATGGATATCCAAGTGGTTAAAACTGTCCAAAAAATTAAATTTATATCAGACAATATATAGTTTGAAAACACAGTTAATGTAACAGATTAAGACCATTTGTCTACAAAGACTTACCTGGGACGAGCAACATCATCGTCAATGGGGTTCTTCGGCTTCCCTAGTTTGTAAAGGTTCTCAACTCTGATCAAGATCAGATGTGTGTCAATTTGATTAATGAATCATAACATTGCTACCTTTATTGTATGGTTGATGATGGTGAAGAAAGATTTATATAAAAACAAAGACTTCGACGAAAAGGATAAAAACAAAGACACAGAGACTTGAATTGCTTCCGAGTAAATGCTTTAAAAATTAACCAACCACCACCATGTCATTTGACTAGTACTGAATTACTCCACATTTCCACCGATTCACTCAAGCTGCACCATGTTTATATGGAAAACTTCAATTAAAAAAAAAAAAAAAAAAAAAAAAAGTAGATGGTGACTTTTGTGATTATTGATCTAGGGACGGATGCACGTTGAAGCCAGTGAAGTAATTTGACCCCACTGGTTTTTAGAAGTTGCTCATAAATATATATATTAATTTTAAGTCGTCCCCATTAAATTTTTTATGATTTTTCACTTATGCCCCCCACATATTCATGAAAAATCACTTATATTCCTACTAACTTTTATAAAAAAATATTTTATATCACCATATTTTAAAACTTTATCAATTTGCCACTTTTAATATAGTTTACAACAAAATTTTATGCCCATATATAATTTTTTTACTACGTAAATGGTCATTACTAAAATTTAATTTAAAGTTCAAATCAATAATTCACTATTATACAAAACATTGCCCCACAAGTAAAAGTCATTAATGTAGGATAAAATTTAAATATCAAAATTTAACTTGGTCAATACCTAATTTCAGAATAAGAATTAAAAGTAAAAAAGCTAATAGAATGTTTGTACAATGTTAAGAATTGTACTTAGCAAAATTTCTCGAGGGAGAGAGACTGAAATTTACTTGATATAATTGGTGGTGAAGGAATCGAACTGGAAACTTGAAAACCAGTATAAAAAAAAAAAAAAATAATAATAATAAAATAAAATAAAAAAATAAATAGGATGAGAGACCAAGAAATGATATCAATATATAAGAATACATAGAGTAATGATAATTACATATATAGTATACTTTTTATTATATTGTTTTTCATGAAAATAAAAATATTATGAGTTTCAATAACAAGATTATACAAAAAATAAAATGTGATTTTGCTTATATATGTTATATTTTATGTATAATATAGATGTCATATATTGTCCCACTAACAAAATTTTCTAGATCCGCCGTCACCTTTTGCATAGGGAAAAAAATATTTTGGTTGTCCATAGATATGATTTACCTCTCGGAATGTTAGACTGAATGCAAGGCATAAAATGAATTTCTATTTAAATTGTTTTTCTTTTTCTGGCATGTTGAATTAATGCTCGTCTGATCTATGCACCACAAAATTTAGCAAAATAAGTCAAAAATAAGAAAAATAATATCTTGCTAGGCACAAGCTTCTTTTCTAATTGGCACAAGAAACGGGGTATCAAGATCACAGAGTTGGAAATTGTTATAACCTTCATAACCTAATGACGAAAAATCGAGTTTTAAGACATGATGTGTAAATTTTCGTTATAACATAAACAAATTAACTAAATAACAATATAGTCAAATATGTTATAATTTGATATCTTAGTGCAACCTTAGTTTAAAAAAAATAAAAATATTGTGTATTGGTTGTAGTAAAGTAAATAATATTGTAATCAAATAAATTCAAGTGAGTGAGTAATTAATGTATAGATATAGATATATCAAGATTTAATATACAAGCAAATGTAATAAGTAAACAATACAATTAATACATGTTTGTATATATATATATATATATATATAATAAATTTGTACCATAGGTTAATAAGTCAAAAAGTAAATATATATATATATATATATATATATGAATAAATAAGTATGTATAAACAAAAATTGTTGGAGGAAGATCCTCCACATATTTCAAACATAGACAAAGACTTTTTTATTTTTTATTTTTTTGATTTCTTTTCCTATGTTTTTCTTTTATCTAATCCCTTTTCTTTCTTTGACTTGGCCAATTTTTTCCATGGATTTCCACCGCCTTGGATTTTACTTTTCCTCTGTTCTGCTTTCTTTTCCTCATTAACGAAGCTTCCTCTTGTCTAGCTTTCCACCGCTATTGATGCTCTACTTGAAAGGGATAGGAGTAAATGTGGGTCATCAACTCGGTTGAGAGTTTCAACAGCCAAGAAATTCAAGCCTGCAACCTCTGCCGTCTTGCTCATCCTCCCTTGAGTGCTTGCCGTGCGTGTGGAGGTAAAATTTGGCCATGGCAGCAACTGCAAGGGATGCTACCTGCTGTTGCAATCCGCTTGACTATGCTTTGTTTTGGTTTGGCAACAACAATACTTGGCTGCAACCTTCTTGTGGGGATGTGGGTAAGGTAAATTCATGTCTTGGAAGGTTGTTTATGAAGAAGGCAGCTTGTTTTGGCTGAATTAGTTTGTATTTGGTATATACCTTCTTCGGACAACCATGCGTAAGGTAACAAAATGTGAAAAATTGATCATTGAATAGGTTGATTGTGGGTTATGGTTGTTAGCCAAATAAGGCATTAGAGGGTTGTTAATTAGTTTATGTGAAATATATGAATGAGAATCTTGATAAGTACCAAGTTAAGTTAGATAAATTATTGGGAATTTTCTTATGTAAGTTTAATGCTTGTTAAGTTAATAAAAGTTTGAGTATAAGGAATTAGGAGAGTTTAAATAATAAACTAAAGTCTAATAATGTCACACCCCTTTCGGAGGTATGAATGGCCTGAGGATTGGAGAACCAAATCTCCGTGACCCTGATTTCAAAACAAAGTAACACACAAGACTCTTAGCCCATCCAAAGGATAAAAGTAACTTTTATAAAATAAAAGTTCATTGTAAAAGTTTACTTTTTATAATAATTAACAAGTTACTGAAAATTTTTGGCAGATGTCCTTAATAATAGGAAACGTGCCTTAAAACACAAACACCTGTACTTATGATTGCACCCAACAATAACACCGAGACAACAAGAATCTTCACTCTGTCCACATCTTAATCAAGACAAATAACTAAACTCTTACATCATACTAAAATTAGACACCTCACAGTTCTAGTGTGATTTCAAACTTTTATCCTTGACTGCAAGTCTAAGATTTTGGAAATACCGTGTCGTATTTATTCAGCAAGTCATAAGCTCAGCGATGCCATGTATCGAACTCTTGTGACTAAAAAAAAATATCCACAAGAGAAGAGTGAGTCCTATGGACTCCGTGAGTGAAAAATTGTACCCAAATGGTACTAGCATCACACAATACAAGTGTGTAATACATAGATAGTAACATCATGTAATATTATTTATATAATATTTTACATTACACGTATACATTGTAAGTTTTACAAATTCACAATTTATATGACATACAGGGTCACAAATTAAATCAGAGCAACAGTATCACGCAAAGCAATCGAAGGGCCAACGAGTGACCCAGCCCTCACAACATTATCACCCTCTACCGGGCATTTATGCACCCGCACAATAAATTGATCTCCATACACAATCTATCCCACCGGGGCTGAGCACTCAATTAAAAAAAAATATTTATCAGAATTAGAATTTTCTTATGATTTTAAATCAGAACATCCTAGGTGCACCTGGATTTTTAATTTCGGAGATAAATATTATTTTTCATAAAAACCTCACTTTGTTAGCCTTTATCAACCACAACCAATGTCAAACAAAACAACCAATATATCATGTATATTTAAATAAACATATAATTATACATATTAATCTAGCCCCTAAAGACAGTAATTAACCACTCACCAGTAATCGATTCCATTCATCACTCATACTTGCGTCCACTCATTTCATCAGATCCACATTAGAATCCAGAACTAAAATTCATATACCCAAATAATATTTAGTTCATAAATGTTATTGTTATAATATTTTAGTTACTAAGCTTATACCTCATCTTGTATAGGTTTCTTTATGAAAGTCTTTCATTAAGCTATTACATGCCAATTAATATCAATTAGACTTTATGCGATAGGGTTAATAATGAAGAGACATTTTAAATATCTTGATAAATCATAGGGTTGGAGGAACCATAAAAAAAGATAGAAAGCACTTAGTGAGTTAGAAATGTTGAAACTGTCCAGTGTCCACTTTAATGGTCATATCTTTCTCTAGGAAACTCTGAATCCAGTTTTATAAAATTTATAAAATACTAGACACATGTAGATTTATAATGGTATATCATTTGTAATTTTATATTTTTATATCAATACAGTTTATTTTTTGAAGTTGCATTGAATTCTGCAAAACGCAAGATTTTAACAGCTCTGATCTTACCTTAGTTAATTGATCATAACTTTCTCTAGAAAAAACAAAAGTCAATTCCGTTTGTCGGGTTCATTAATATACAGGTATATATATCTTTATTATTTAGAAACTTTTCCTAAAATTAGTCTTGAACCCACTCAATTCCTTACATAAATTGAAAACATGGCACTAAAAATCATGTGTGAACTAGCCGGAGTCTAAGAGCTCTAACTCACAACATTCTTGGAACCAAGCTACGAAATTTTGCAGCCAACATTTTAAGACCATAAGCTACATTTTATCTATTGATCTCTTAATTTAATTCTGTCTCAAAGACACTCGAAATACCAAATTTATGTTACCCCCCGAATTTGTCCCCTGCACCCCTTCAAAACCACTTAACTCACATTTTCCAACACTTTATTCCCAACTAACCCTCCTTTATCACATCTGTTACTCATTTTCATTCATTCCTTAACTTAATATATCCACCAACCCTTTGCTCTTGTTATGAACTTTTATTCAAAATTTTAAAACCACTAGCCATTAAGACTGAAATTTACCAAGTTTTAATTACAATGTTCTACTTAATTTTCTTATATACTTAATCAAATTTAATAAAACAAAGTTGAAACATTAACTTTTTGAAGTTAACTATCTTTCTTATTAGAATTCACCAAGATTTAAAGTAAATTAGTAATTTAGATTACCTTGATTCCTTATGTTTAAGCTTTTGTTAACTTAACAAATATTAACCTTAACATGAGAAAGTCCATGTTTCCTAATTATCTACTAGTTTCATTCTCTTAATTAACTAAAAATAATTCCCAACACTTCACTTAACTAAAAAGATTACAACTCTTAATTTAACATAATTAACTTAACTAAACTAAGGGTCCAAGAGACTAAAATTTCTGCACATATTTCTCTTGTAATAATAAACTCCAAAGTCAAATTTGACCATCTTAAGTCTCTAAATGCATAAACTATTTTGTTAGAAACTTTTGCTCTAGTATCCCATAATTAAACTATTAAATAACGTACAACTATACAACTAATATAACTAAAGTTTAATTAATTACTCAAACTAAATTCATCACAACCCACTTATATGCAGCTCACGGCATAAGGGGAATTTCTTCCCTTCAACCCCATTCCTTGTTGCCGTGACACTAAAGAGGTATAAACCTCTTCTTTTCTTTCTCGCTTACAGGCAGTAATAAAGAACTAATAGGCAGCCAAGCTACTCTTCAAAATAGGGGCATCACTTAATGAATTACTTTCAATCTATGAATACACCTTTCCTCCCACCCAACTATAGATCTACTACTTTGCATTAAAACATAAATCAAATCATACCTTTCTTTAATCCAGGCAACCAGCCAGCAAAATACCAGAATCAATCAAACAAGAGGAAGCTAAACTCAAAGAAAATGCCAATACCCCTCTTATACACGGCTGGACTAGAAAAGGGGATTACTTTCCCTTTAATTCAGTCACAAAAAGTTGAATTTCTGCTACCAAATTAAAAGAATCCTCCACCAGCAACAAGCAGCCCCCAAGTTCTCACCAAAACAGGGGACGGTAAGAATAAAATGGAAGGAAACATATAGCCAAGTCAGTTTGAATAAGGGGCCAGAAAAGTCAGCAAGGAAAGGAGATATTATCATAAATTCAAGGCTTATATTAAGTTTTAAAATGTGTGGTAAACATTTTATCCAAGGATATATATATATATATATATATTATAATGACTTTCTATCATATTTTGTACTTTATGCAATTAATGTACACATAAAAACAAATACGATGTTAATTTATTATTTACGTAATCACAATAATTTACAATAACATCTTAAATACACGTTAGACTTTCGGGCTATCACGGCAACACAAAGAAAACCCAAAGTAGAGCATGGAATTAATGACAATAAGAAGGCACATAAGTAAGTCGGTGGTGGGAGTGAACCAAAAAAAATTAAATCAACACTTAACGATAGATAAAGATTTTAAAAATCAAACTTCCCTTCATAATTGGGGTGCAAATCCATCCTTGAATTACACACACACATATATATAATTACTAATAAATTTCATCTAAATACTTGGCTCATTTCACAATTTAATTTTTGTATAAATTAAATTCGACTCCCAAATAAGTCAATAGTATGATAGAAATTAATACTTGTACCACATGTATATGTATACACAAATATTCCTTTTTATTTTTTAATATTACTATGTATAATATATTATTATTATTATTATTATTTTCCAAATGCCTAATAAATTATGTACGACACTCCAAAGCGTATATTAAAATATCGATAACAAAATAAGGACGCATCAAGTTATCACAATTTCTTTGTGTAGTTAGAATTATTTAAGCATCAGTACGATACTGGGTTATGAAATGCTTAATTTTATTGTTATTTATTTAATTTGTTTATGTGGTTGTTATTTTATAACTGAAATTTTCATATTGTATAGAAGACTCAGCTTTACGATATCGGGTTATAACAAATAATACTAAATATACATCAGCTACTTGTATAAAATTATGGAAATAGGAAGATTAGAGGCATGATTTAAGAATAGGAAAATTTTTATACTAGAATGGTATAGTTCAATTCTTGACTAAAGTTAGGTAATTAGTTTAAGTTAAATTCAAGTTGGAATGATTAAAATCGGAATTCATGGATTATGTTGAACTCATGGTCGATGTATTTATATGTATATACATACATCAATGAAAGGAAACCATGCATTCAAGATATGTGATAAAATGTCTACAAGTAACTAATTGTAGCTTAAGGAGTAAAAAGTAGTTGAATTGATATTGGAAAGTGATAACTTAAGTTCTTAATTGATTCTAAATCACTAATACAACTTTGAATTTAATTGGATTAGGAGTAATTTTAATGAATTAATGTTGAAGTGGGGAGTATGAATTGGAGCTTGAAAGTGTTGGAAAATGAGAATTAATTGGGTTTTGAAGGGGGTACAAGGGAAAATTCGTGGATGAAAGAAATCTTGGGTTTTAGGTGCCTTTGGAGCTGAATTAACTTAAGATTCCAAAAGAAAAAGTGTAGCTTAGGGTCTAAGGTAATCTCTGCAAAATTTTGTAATATGATTCCAAGTATATTGATTATTAGAGCTGCTGGACTGAGGCTAGGTCCATGCAGGATTTTTAGTGACCTTTAGTTAGTTCGGTAGACTTCGTCAGGTTTGTGGTTATAATTAACATAGGAACTCTAAGAAAAAGTTATTCCTAGCATATTCAAGAGAAAATCTAGAGTTGTGCAGGTTTTAATTCTTTATTATGAATACTTTGGAAGTGAAGGAAATCAGGGTATGATTTTCGGGGATTGATTGAACCTATTTTAGTATAACTAACCTTAGAGGACCTTAAGAGATGAGTTAGGAGAAGAGTACTGAAAATGAAACGTTCCTAAAATCTTTAAATACTATATTAAAAATTTTCATAATTTATTTCTTAAGTATGAGAATTCTACAAGCATTAGAATAAGCATCAGGAAATCAAAATGTTACAGGTGCCCTATTTTCGGTTCATGTAAGGAATTGAGTGGTTTCAAGAATAATTTTAGAAAAAAGATAGATATACTTGTCTATTAATAAACCCAATAAACAGAATTGGATTTTGTTTTTACTAGAGAAAATTATGTTTAATTAACTAAGGTAAGGTTAGAGCTATCAAAATCCTGCATTTTGCAGAATTTGATGCAATTTCAAAGAATAAACTGTATTGATATACAACTCTAAAAATTACAAATGATATGCCATTATAAATCTACATGTATCTAGTATTTAATAAATTTGACAAAACTGCATTTGAAATTTCCTAGAGGAAAATATGATTGTTATAGTGAACACTGGTCTAAACATTAAGTTTGGATAATTTCAACATCTCTAACTCACTAGTGCTTTCTATCTTTTCTAATGATTTCTTTCTACCTTATGCATTGTCAAGACATTTAAAATGTATATTCATTATTAACCTTACCACATAAAGTATAATTCATACTACTTGACATGTAATAACTTAATAGAAAACTTTCATAAAGAAACTTATATAAGTTGAGATATAAGATTAGTAATTAAAAGATTATGACAATAATGTTTATGAGCTAAGTATTATTTGGAAATATAAATTTCAATTTTGGATTCTAATAACCTGATGAGAAGCGTGAATGCAAGTGTAAATGATGAATGAAATTGGTTAAAGGTGAGTGGTTAATTGTTGCATTTAGGGGCTAGATTATTATGTGTAATTATATGTGTATTTGAATATACGTGGTGTATAGAAAATGAGAAATTACAGTATCTCAGTGATTTATTTGAATTATATTTGGTTGATATTGATTGTGGTTGATAAGTGCCAACAAAGTGAGATTTTTTTATGAAAAATGATTTTTATCTCTGAAATTAAAAAAATTCAGGTGCACCTAGGAGATTCTGATTTGAAATCCTAAAATGTTTTGATTCTGATAAATGTTTTTTTTATGTGAGTGCTCAGCCTTGGTGGGATGTATTATAAACAGAGATTAAATTGTTGTGCGGGTGCGTAAATGCCCAGTAAATGGTGAAATTGTTGTGCCCGGTTGAGTTACTCGTTAGCCCTTTGTTTTCTTTGTATGTTGTGATTGTTTTGATTAATTTGTGAACCTATGAATCATGTTAGTTGTGAACTTATGACGAATACCAACGTGTACATATAATTTTGAATGGAGACATGAACGTTGTCATGTGATGCTAAATGACTATATATGTTGTATACTTATGTTGAATGATGCTAGTACCATTTGGGTGTGATTTTTCACTCATGGAATTCGTAGGACTCACTTCTCTTTTGTGGAATTTTTTTTAGTAATAGGAGCACGGTACATGGCGTTGACGAGCTTATGACTTGCCGGTCAAATACAACAGGGTAATTTCCAGGATCTCAGACTTGAATTCAGGAAAGAGAGTTGTAGTCACACTAAGACTATGAGGTGTCTAATTTTGGTATGATGTAAAAGTCTAGTTATTTGTCTTGATTAGAATGAGGACGAAGCAAAGCTCCTTGTTATCTATGTGTTATTGTTATGTGTGATCATGAATATATGAGTTTGTATTTTGAGGCGTGTTTCATATGGTTAGGAACCTCTGCCAATTTTTTTTAGTAAATTGTTAACTGTTTCGTAAAACAAAATTTTACAATGAACTTCTAGTGTATAAAAGTTTATTTTATTTTTAGTTGGGTTAAGAGTCATGTTGTTAATTTTGTTTTGAAGTTAGGATTACGGGAATTTGGTTATCTAGTCCTCTGGCCAGTCATTCATTTGTGAGGGGTATGACAGAAATACCCATTCTTAGGGCTGGAAACAGAGCCAAGTTTAGCTGAGTTTTGAGATTCTTGAGTTCAAACCTCGATAAAAAATTAATAAATTAAAAATAAAATATATATTAAATGTAATTATTATTTCTTAAAAAATCTTAAACGATTAGTTTGATGAGTTTTTGAGTCAAGAATTTAAAGTTTGATACTTGCTCGAAATTTTAAACGAGATTAAAATTGAATTCGAGTTTTGATCGTTTTGTTTTCTGAACCGAATAAGAATAGGCTAGTTAATGAGTTAAGTCCCAATCAAGTCTTGAACTACTGACTAGTCTTACCCATTCTTTGGTGCTTTGATTTCAAATTGGGTGGCTCCCTCTTGAGTTAGTGTTTGAGCTGGAAGTTACTCTGTTCATGTTGGAAATTATGGTAATTCTTATTTTGAGGATATGAACATGGAGCTTTGAAAGACAAAATACATGAACTATTAAATTAGTATATTTAGTTATGTGTGGTGAATGTAACTAGTGATGTGTGTGGGTGATTGAGTCAAATGAATATAATTAGTGTTAAGAGAATTCTAGAGTTCTATGCATCTCTATATAAGTGAGTCTTAAGTCATTGAGTTTAAAAAATAAAGTACATCAAAGAATCAAGAATATAATTAGCCTCCTTACTTCATTCAGAGTCTTCCAATATCATCTTTCTTAGGAGCTCTGTATGGCTTGTGACATACATCTCCAGTTACCAAATAAATAATGTCACCACACACGCACTATATTCTTATATAAGTAGTTTTTGTTATATAGGTTCCATTGTACGCTCTCTCAAAATTTCAACATGGTATCAGAGCTCTGCTGTAGCAACTCAAAATTCCAACAGTTCGAATGGGGACCCCTGTTTCTCCGTCCATTTAGAATCAAGATGGCATAATCATCTGTCTCCATATTCGTTTCCAAACTCCTAATGGCTCGCTTGAGGAAGTTAATGAAAATAATTAGGTCAATTGTTTTTAGTTATTTTTTTTTGCATAGTAGCTGAAATGTTTCTTTATATTTTGTTTTGTAAAAGAAATTAAAGCAACAATTTAATTACAAATCTGTTCAAGTCAACGATAACAATATGTGGAATAGTGTACAAAATTATAAAGGGCGACAAGGTAAAGGAAAAAATCATTCTTGGCTAAAGATGAGAAAATTGATTATTTTAAAATTGTTTCCTTGTTATTATGATGATATAGTATATTGGGTGGAAAGTAGAGTTAACCATAAACTTGGTAAACTAGAAGAAAATTATTATAGTCAGTTGACAATATTTGATATTTATGCACAATATGATGATGACATGCCTGAAAGAAATTCTCAAGATGTGCTGACAGAAGATATTCAAAAAGGCCTGCAACCTATCAATGTAGATGTCATTAGCAAAGAGTTAGCAGAAGCAAAAGAAAAAAAGTGATAAACATGAAGTTGGTTTAGTGAAAATTGAAGAATGGATCATAGGGGAAGACAAGAAGATTGTTAATTCTAATATTCATGAATACAAAAAAGATCATTTAGAATACTATCAAATTGAGTCTATTGTTTAGGATTCTCCAAAACCACCAGTTATAATTTTTCTAGAGGTTGATTTCATTGGCTATGACCCAATACTTGACAAAATGGTTGACCTCTTTTTCAAATTGAAAGTTAACATTAAGATTTGGAATGCTGAATCTACGTAGAAATAAAAAACTTTCAAGCATTCTAAATATTTCTTCATATGAAAAAAAAATATCTGTTTGCATTATTAAACACGAGGTCAAGTTTTTTCCAAGAGACTGATGTAGGACAATAGCAGATATTAAATTATTTTAGTTTCTTGTATTTTAATAATTATTACGTATTTCTCTTTTTCATTAGCTTTAGGTTTATTTTATATTTTCTTTAGTATTCTTAACCGTTCAGCCTCTTTACCACATGCAGTTATAAAGCTAAAAATTCAGCTGTCATGGTAAAATCTATAATACATGTCTATTTCTTGAAAGTCCAAGATATAGCACCCAGCCAAGGGTGAATATCCAACCACTAGTTCACAAAACATTATCTTCTCGATTTGTAACCCTACTAGCTTTGGTATATCTTCTAAAACCATTTATACCCTTTATAACATATGTCATGGTTCATAGTTTTTTTTCAAATACTTTAAGACTCTGACTAGCATTTCAAAGTTCATTGCTTAGACTACTAGTAACAAAGTCTAATTTGAACAAAAAAAAAAAAATTAGAAGAAATGGACTTGCTATGCACAGATTTCTTTTCTAGTGGACACAAGAAACAGAGCATCAAGAGCAGGCGGCTGCAAATACCCATTCTTTGGGACCTAGTCAGACATTGTGCACGCTGTGCCATTTTTTATGCAATTACTTGGAAGCCAGTGAAGTCTTTGTTTCTTGTTTGTTTCACCTTCTTCATCAATTCTTTGTGTCTACATATATCTTTCATCATCAACCATGTATCTAATATCATGTAAGTAATCCATGTTATGGCTCATTGAACTTGACACACGCCTGAGAGTTGAGACTAGCTAGCTTCTAATTGAAAACAATGTTACGACTCAAGTCTTTCATTATATTTCTTTGTTGTAAAAGAAACTAAAGCAACATTTTAATCACAAATCTGTGCAAGTTAACTACAACAATTGTCATTGTTTAGCAAGGGTAGTTGCTGCAGTCCTTCTTTATATATCTTTGAAGGCAGCAGTTCAGTTATAACAATGAGTCATTTTTTAGCAAGGCCATCTGCTGAGATTTCCAAGAGGTAAATCATCTCGCAGACCACCAATCCAAAGCTAACACTCTGAGAGGTACATTCTAGGATCGACCGACTTGTGAAGCTCAAGAACGACAATGAGGTCTCTGATTCCAAGTAAGCTTGTTCAACCAACTAGTACTTCTACATTTCTTTTCTTCAATTAATTAGACATTTCATCTTCTTTTAATTTTGTTTTATGCTTTAGCTTGTTTTAGTTCAATTACCCAGCTATATATATATATATATATATATGGAAAGCCAAAACCTTTTAATTTCTTCTATCCAAAATTATGATAGTTTTTGTTCTTTGCATAATCTTTGATAGATTGATTAATACTACTAGCTAGCTAGTTTCAGTCATAAGCAGTGCTTGGATATCCGTAGAGCATAGGAGGCTTGGTCAAGTGTTCTCGGATCCAGAAGGGGAAATTTGGAACAAATGGGAGCTACCAGTACTAATGTTTATCAGCCTTTTGTCACAAATCATATTGACATTATTTGGAAATCGTAGGAAATATGGAACTAATGTTTGGACCAGAGCACTTGTTTGGTCTTCCTACTTAATGGCAGACTAGGTGCCCACGGTTGCCCTTGGTGTGATCTCCAGTAAGCTAAGAGATTACTATGACACAAGTGGAGAGAATAGTGAAGAAAATCCTCAGCTTCTTGCATTCTGGGCTCCGATATTGTTGATTCACCTTGGAAGTCCGGAAACAATTGCAGCTTATGCATTGGAAGATAACGAGTTATGGTCAAGGCATTTGGTTGGATTAGTGGTACAAACAATTGGGACAATCTACGTAGTTTGTTTGACTTGGAATGGTAGCTGGCTTTCACATATAACCATTCCTATGCTTATTTATGGATTTATCAGATATTGGGAAAAGATTATTGCTCTATATTCTGCCAGAATAAAGCACCTTCGTAATTCACTGCTTTCACCAAATACATATGGATTTGATTGCGCAATGATGGAAGACAGGCTATTTCTTCAAATGGAATATGGGTTTTCTAATAATCATGCGAATAATCCTTCTCATGGTTATAACTTGGGTGAGGATAGAAACATTTATGAAGACAAATCAAGAGATCCTGCGGTATTGCTTAAAAGGTTCATGGTTCTTTTTGTAAGCGTCTTCACTGATGTCATCCTTAGCATCGAAGATCTAAAGGACCACGTAGTATATTTTCGAAGTCTTGGTTATGATCAAGCTTTTCAAATTGTCAACAACGAACTTGGGTTTGCCTATAATTTTTTCTACTCCAAGAAATCAGTCTTGACTCATTTGATGGCGTGCAATCGATGGACCATTTTGTCTACAACCAGATTAGCTCTGCTCATTTTGTGTAAACAATCAAAGCATGTGGAGCATTTCCATTTGGTGGATCTGATTCTAACTACGGTGTTGTTGTTTGCAACAATCGCAATAGAAACGCTCAATTATTCCTTTTTGGCCATCATCGATCCAGCATTGAATCAGGCAAATATAACTAAGATAAGAAGTAGTTCGAATTCTCTTTCTCAGTACAGTTTGATAGACAGCCTCTGCGTTGAATATCAGAATGTATTACAAAAGAAACTCCAAAAAGACGTACATGTATCCCACCGTCAAATCCCTTCGGATTTGAAAGATTTAATCTACAGTTACTATGTAAAGAAATCAGAGGGAATCATGAATGGAACTTTCTAATGCAATGCTGGAATCAATGATGTCATTGACGGTATCCAGTCTATTGAATGGACAAAATCGTTGGAATTTCATCGAAGGATTCTTATATGGCACATAGCTACAGATAGATGTTATTACTATGATGACGACGAGACATACAATATTAGAGTTTCGTCAGGTGGCCAAGATTATAGAACAAAGAGCAAGACTCTGTCTGATTACATGATATATCTCGTGGCAAAACGTGTATATATGCTGCCCGTGGGAACCGGTTTCATCAAGTTTAAGGAAACCTGCGCTGAATTGACAGAGGTTTTAGAGAAAAATAGATCATCCAAATTAGATGTTCGGGAACCAAGTGATTCAGATTCATCCCACAACAAAAAAGTGAAAGAAGCTTTCCATAAGTTGCTTGCTGATGAAGTTACTAATAGTGAGAAACTTTCCAAATCTGTCTTATTTGATGCCTGTAGGATTTCAAAAGAGCTTCTAAAATTAGAAACAGAAAATATGTGGAAGCTGATAGCTGAAATGTGGCTGGAAATTCTTAGATATGCTGCCACTCATTGTAGAGTGGACCACCATGCATGTTATTATGTTGCACTTTCCCCTCCCAACTCACAGTCCTTTAATTCTTGTGTTGTTAGCTGTAAACTGCTATCTTTTATTCCTAATGTGTAATTAGTGAAATTGAACTTGTAAAGAATAAGTGCATGGTGTTATTAGAAGAAATTACATTTGGAAGATGAATTGTACACCATATAATGAGAAACATAATTGACCATTTTGGGTTAAGAAAGGCTGAAAACTGAATCTTGGAGTCTCTCATTTGGGGAGTTATAATAATTGTATTACTCTTTAAACCCGAACGAGAACAAGATTACGGGGTACTCGTGTAAAAAAAAGAAAAACTGAAATATCCAATTCCCTCTAAATTTGAACAAGAACAAAAAACTTGCAAGGCACAGATTTCTTTCTATTGGGCGCAAGAAACAGAGCTTCAAGGGCAGAGCAGGCCGCTGGAAATACCCATTCTTTGGTGGGTTTTGACACCTCCATCCATTGACTTTCTTCGGCCGCACGCAGACAGAGACTTGAGGAATATTGAATCGATGTTTGCGCGGGAAGTTGCTTTGTTTGAATGTTGACCGATGAGTGGTGACCCATGCACGATGACGGTGTGCTCTAGGACAATAAGGACACTCAGGATTTATGATCATAAGCTCAAACAGTATTTTCAGTTTTTGTTTTTGTTTGGCTTATAGTTTAGAATTATAATAGTATAATTCTTACCTAAATTTCATTGAAGTGAGAAACATGTATAAGCTAACGTGCTAGATCTCCGGCCACCTTTGTCTCCCCAACATCTTCGCCTGGCAATCTTTGTTCTTCAGGTGACCACAAAATTATCTCTGGAGATTGCCATAGATGACAACAACAACAACAAAAATTATCACAACCACTGACATGAACCATCAGAAACAATAATTCATAGTTGGTTGGAGATTTGAGGAGACGACGAAATGTTATAGCTCTGAGATAGCTGTAAATAAAAGTAATATTGCAAATCTTATTGACTACTATCTTATAAAATTGCTGAAAGTAAGTGATCTAAATTAATTAATCTTACAATTTTTAATTTTCAATTTTAATTTCGAATTGAATCCTCATTTTCTATTATTTATTTTTTAAATTCCTAGAGGCTTGGGGCTGGAGGCAGACAATGATAATAAATGGTCTATTTCTTATGGACAAGGGTGAAGTTTTTCTTTGATTCTTTGTTAAGCAAATCTTGGCAAGTCAACTATACCAATGTGAATGTGTCATTTTTATGCAAAGCCAGCTGCTGAGGTCTTCATTTTATGCATTTCTTCAAAAGACTAAAATTCCAAGATATATATCATATTTCATGCACAAGTTTTAGTTCCATTAACAAATTATTATGGACAGTAAAAAACATTTTCGTTTATCCAAACTGTATATGTATATATATATATATATATGTATATATATGAAGGTCAGTATAGGCACTACCTACTTAAGTAATCAATGTTTATGGCTCGTTAGGATTTCGTTTATCAAAACATTGTCATTGAACATCTTTTTTCACATAGATGAGCTCACTAGTTATAAAACATTTTTGTATATCCAAAATATATGGAGCTCGCTAAATTTGGCAACTTTTTTTACACGAGTTTTTTTATATAAAAAATTGTGCAGCTTCAGTGGAAAATGTGGAGGGACAGATGGATATTGGGCCATTTTGAAGTCTTTGTTTCTTGTTTTCTGTATCTATCTTCATTAAGTTTTTGTTTTTATATAAATCTTTCTTCATCAATCATCCATCCTGTAATTAAAGTCAGCAATATTACGATTCATTCTAGTTGATCATAGTTGACACCTTCCTGAAAACAAGAGAAGCCGAAAAACCCATATTGACAATGATATCTTTCTGAAAAATTAGAGATGGTGTAATTGATGTACAAACAATGCTTTTGCTAAATTACAAGAATTAATTTACAATAACTGACAGGAATATTATATCACCGCATGTCAAAAAATCTATTTAATTCAATAATTTAAGTTATTAAGTAAGGTTTCAAGAATAAATTTTAATTTTTCACATCGTATGACTAGTTATAAGATATTTAGGCTAGGTCTGTCTTTGTTCAATTAGATTGAGCTTTGATAATTTATTCTTAATAGAACTGCTTTGATAATTTATGCTGCCTGTACTTCAAGCTCTAACGGCGGTTTCATTCATGTAAACGTGAGGAATTATTTAACTTCTATTGGAGCAGGGAAACAAGTTTTTTCCAGTACTTGCTTGTCAAACCCTAAAGTTGTGCGCTTTTTCTAAAGAATGCTCCGAATGATACAAGTAAGTGAATAATGGGCACTTTTATCTTCCATCTTGCATAATGGTATTGCATTTTGGAACTTCCACCATTAA
Source organism: Quillaja saponaria (assembly GCA_029379385.1). NCBI lineage: Eukaryota > Viridiplantae > Streptophyta > Magnoliopsida > Fabales > Quillajaceae > Quillaja > Quillaja saponaria. The sequence goes on from CM055611.1 coordinate 2,859,846, forward strand.
CATATTCTTATAATGGACCTTAATGTTGATTGTGAAGGGTGGTTGCCTTCTCCTTGTTAGATTATGAAAACGGATAGGAAAAGAATAGTGCATAATGGTTTTGCACTTTGGAGATTGTTGCATTGTATACTCTGCACATAATTCGTAATATAGTGTTGTTGCATTTGATGGATCCCTTCTTGTCGATATTACTTTTGAGTCTTTGGCACATGTAGTCCTTGCCCTTATTTCCTTTCCAAGTGAAGTTTTTAAGCTTGTGATTGGTGTAATGAAATGCAGCGTAGTTTACATTCTAACAGTGAGTTTTTCTCTTGCTAGTAGAGAGATATGGTTCTGCTACTAAAAGTTGATGTGTATCTGTCCCCTTCTATTTTTTTTTGGGTCATTTTGTTCAAAAATGAAACATCAGTACAACACCCTTGTTAATTGAAAACTGATTCTCTTGAAGCTATAATGGTTGCAGAACTTCAAGCCATAAGACAAGGTCTTATTATTTCTTGCAAAAATGGAACCCGGATGTTAGAGGTTGAAACTGATTCTCTTGAAGCTGCTCATTTGATTCTTGAGGGAGAAGCCACCCTGCATTCCCTTGACTAGTACTGCCGATTGTTGACCCCTTTTGGAGAGAAATTGAGAAGTGAGGATACAACTAGCAAGATGTTAATACTATTTGGGACCAACCACCACCATCTATGAACGTCTATTGCCTTGTGAGTAAGGCATGAGTGAGTTTTGCGAGATCATAGTTTATTTTTTATTAGTCTTTCGATGTAATAAACAAACACGAACAATACAATCGAGTCAACACAAAATGGTTATATTCAGATAAATAATTTGATTTTGTTAACACTTGCTTAACATGTGATGTGAAAAGCACGTATTAATTAAGAAGATGGATGAAAATATGAAAATCAAGGTTAGCCAACTTATGTCTCTTTATATTACCTTCGTAATGGCTTGTAGTTCCCTCCTGTTATTTCTAATGAAGAATAATCGTATGTTTCAAAAAGAAGAAGAAAAAAAACACTTCTTTCTCTTTGTTCCATTGATGAATAGAAAATGACGGGATAGAATCACATTTCAGCTCCTTTTGAGAGTCAGCGCCTTTTCAATTTTCTAGTAAAGCTGGTTTGATTTGGCATTTGAAAATTAATATTTTAGAAATAATATGAAAATTGTGTCTTGTATGTTGCCATAAGTGTGTTCTATAAAAGTTACACGAGTATAAGTCTATAAAAGGTACTGCTAATATAAGTCTATGTGCATTTTTGTCCCCTTTACTTAGTTGATCATTTTGTTTGAAATGGAAGATCAGTTGTACAGCCATCTTAATTGAAAGAAAAAAGGTTTCTTTAAATCCTCTACAGGAGTTGTTTGTTCAAAATTACTTATTCCACAAAGTTGAGATTTCTAATCAGTTGATTTTAGCTTTGATATAAAGGATGGTAATCAAAACTTGATAGTCAGGAAGAACATGTTTTTGGAAGTCTTCTGATTTTCGGAAGTATGATCACAAAAGAACAAATGAGCTTCATGCATATATCATCTGTTATTATGCACAAAGAATTTTTCAAAGTGTTCTCTCTGTGATTTAGATTTTCAACCCCACAATTTTCAATTTTGAGAGATTTGCAATGAGCCAATGACATAAAAAGATGATGATCTTGTTATAATAAAGAAACATGGCTGACCTTGAAGTAGTGACGTAAATTTTTGAAGTATTTCAGAGTTCTCTTAATGTGTCTAATCTGTAAGCACAATAAACAAATTATTTCCTAGGTAAATTCTACAGGGAGTTACCAGGTTACTCACGTAGGTTTCTAATCAAGTGACTATTACATTTGTGTAAAGGCAAAATGTGTACTACTTTCTTGATGGAAAACGTTTTCTCATATTACATACAAGTGGATAGTCATCTAGAAATACTATTACCCCACAGGTTCCTGCCCCTGTTGTTTGATGATTCCATTGCATGTTTTTTTATCAGTTTAATTTCTATGTTTCATATATATGCTTACGGATATGAATTTTGACAGAGGTTGACATGTACCACAGCCTTCAATATGACTTATGTCCCTGAAACACTGACAGTGTCTCTTTAATGATTAAATGTTATCAATTTTTTATTTTATTTTTGGGCCTCTATTGTTTTTCACATGAAAGCTACACTAAGCAGATGCTGCTTGAACTTTTTATGATTATGTGGATGATGGTTACCTAATTATTCCTTCATTTTCAATTACAGGGTATAGATAATTAAACTATTCACAGGACATTGTGTCATAAAATGGTAAAAGCGAGGACTTAATATACATTGTATTTAGATATATACTGACTGATTAGCTGTGCTAAATAGCTATTTCAGATTGCACAGTTTGCGCTCTTCAGTTAGAACCCCCCAACTCGTTTTTGTTTCGAAGACGTTATATCTGATTGTTTGTTGTTCAACCTTTTTACTTGTCTAGAGGACTCAAATTCATGAGGTCATGGGAATGCCAAGACAAATGATAGGAAGAAGTTTCGGTACTTACTAACTTCGTTATTGTTCTTGGGATTTATCCCTTCAGCAACTTTTGTATTTTTTGACAACCAGAATGAGGTTAGAATTTTTTTTCTTTGTATTTTTGCAAATGGTTTACTGAATTCTATATTCTACAATGTTAAAATGTTGCTTTCTTTTCTTTATGTTATCTTCCTTTTTCTTGTTTCCATTTCTGTTGTTGTTTTGAGTGCTTGATTCACGTCAACTTGTTGACATTGATGACTTTTTATATTAAGAATAAATTGGTCCACCAATGTTCATTACATATTACATTTTGTTTTCTTGCACCTATAATTCTCTGGTTGTGAATGCTTTCTGGCATCCTATTATGACTGCCGAGAATTTATTCTTGCTGCTAGTTTTATCCTTGGTACAGTGCATTCATAAGCATGGGAAATTTGCTATTTCCTCTACTAGATCTTCCAAAGAAGCATCTGAAAGTTCATTTTTGACTGAAATTCTAAGCCTTTATATCGATTATACAATGAATGAATTATGTCTAGGCGACATAAAATTATTTTTATTATGTCATAAATTTTTGCACGTGCCCTAGTTACATTGAGCTCATGTTCCTGTCCATTTTGCGGTTAACAATAGACACATTCATGATATGTTTAGTAGTAATAATATTAAATCGGCACTTGCTGCTATGTTTTTCTCTAAACACCGGGATTTATTATATTTTCAGAAAAAAGGACATACCTTTCTTGCGTTTTGCTATTTTAGATATATTTTTCTTGGACCCTTTCTTGCATTTTCCTATTTTAAATATATTTTTCTTAAGTGTACGAGTAATTTCTCAGATTAGGCTTCAAAGAGTTCAAGAACAAGCTACTTAAGCCTGGTCTAGTGGATCACATTGTTGTTGTAAACAAATCAGTTGCAAAAGTGTCTTTGAAGAGGACCCCCTTTCTTGCAAATCAAAGAGAAGAAAATATCCAGAGTCCAGTTGATGATAGTACTCTTGGAAAAGAAACATGAGCCAGTTTAAGTACTATTTCAATTTTGGAAGTGCTGAATCTTTTGAGGCGAAGCTGGAGGAAGCCCAGAAATTATTAGGGGTTGACCCTGATAATTATGTTCCTGTTACATATGCATCTCAAGTGGACTGTTACAAAGTAGTAATGAATTTTGCACCCATGGCCTTATTTTTAGCATTCCTCTGGTACACAGGACGGTACATGGGACAGAAGATAAGTGCTGATTTTGAAAGAAGTGACAATAAAATCGTTAAAATGCTAAAAGCACGTGTAACGAAGGTGGATGAAAATGCAAAAAACAAGGTTAGCTACAATTGTCAATTGTAGTTTCCGTTCTGTCCTGAATTCTTCTTCTTCTTCTTTTTTTTCTTCTGACATTACTCATTTATCTTTTTACTTTCTTTTTTCATAACTTGAATTCATTTTAGAAATTGTGAGCCACTAGAACTTATGGTGTATTGCTTGACCCAGGTGTTCTTTAAGGATATAGCTGGCTGTGATGAGGCAAAGCAAGAGATTATGGAATTTGTGCATTTTCTAAAGAACTCGAAGAAATATGAGGATCTGGGAGCAAAAATTCCCAAAGGGGCGCTTCTCGTTGGTCCTCCTGGCACAGGGAAGACATTTCTAGCAAGGGCAACTGCTTGTGAAGTTGGTGTGCCGTTTCTGTCTATTTCTGGGTCAGACTTTATGGAAATGTTTGTTGGTGTTGGTCAAGCTAGAGTTTGAAGTTTATTTAATAAGGCAAGAAAATGTGTACCTAGCCACCTAGTATAGTATTTATTAATGAAATTGATTCAATCGGTGGCACCAGGGGACGTGGTTTTCCTCATCGTAGTGTGAAAGTACACTTTTTCAATTGCTTGTTGAAATGGATGGATTTGGTACCAGTACTGCTAAAGTTATTGTTTTTGCTGCTACTAATAGGGTTGATATCTTGGACAATGCCTTGAGGCCCGGCTGATTTGATCGCCAAATTACAATTGATAAACCTGAAATCAAAGGCCGTGACCAGATTTTTCAGAATTATTTAAAAAATCTAAAACTTGATCGTGAACCTGCGTACTACTCTAAAAGACTTGCCCCTCGTGCTCCAGATTTTGCTGGAGCAGATGTTGCAAATGTCTGCAATGAAGTTGTTCTCATTGCTGCACGCCACGACAGGTCAGAGATCACAATGGAACATTTTGAAGCAGCTATTGACAGGGTTATAGGTGGCTTAGAAAAGAAGAATAAGGTAATTTATTTTGTGTGCATGTGGATTTTTTTTTTCTCTTTATATTTTGGTGAGTTTTATTTGTTTATTTGAATTCATGGGAATGGTTTCTGCTTCTAGATACAAATAATTTCTGAAATTTAGTATGAAGAATAGGCTTCGTGACAAGACATGACATAATATGGACACTAATTTCATGTAGACAGAAGATATATCTGTTTCTGTTTGTGTCTATTGGTCTTTATGTATGTACTATTTGGAATTTATAGCTTCTGTTGGAGACTTCTGTCTGAAAGTTTACTACTTATGTAGCTGTTGCTGAATATCCAAGTGTACTTGCTTGAATTTATGGATGTGTGTGTAAGTTCTTATTGGTATTAGGTGGCCATATATGTGGTCAGGTGGACAAGGTGGTGGGTAGATTCTTCTGAAAAATGTAGATGGAATGTAATGGTCTATAACACACCTATCTACTAATGCTAGCACTTACTTTTATATTAGAATTAATTGTGCTTTTTAAACTTCTGTCTGAACCATTTCCCTTTCGGAACAGCAAATAAGCAAGCTTGAAAGGAGAACTGTTGCTTACCATGAAGCAGGTCATTCTGTTGCTGGTTGGTTCCTGGAACATGCAGAACCCTTGCTTAAAGTAACAATCATTCCTCGCGGTACTGCTACATTGGGTTTCACTCAGTATATCCCAAATGAAAATTGTCTGAGGACCAAAAAGCAGCTGTTTGATATGACATGTGTGACACTCAGTGGCCGAGCAGCTGAGCAGGTGATGTTACTGACCTTAACACTTGCATATCTTTCTATACTAATGAACAGGGATTTGCTTAGAAGTAGTGAAGTTTGATCTGTAGAATAAGGATTTACATGCATCTGTTTTCCTATTTACATCTTGAAAAGCATTGGTGGCCTTGGCTATAAATCTGTTATGAATAATTAGAATGCCAAGGTTTAGGTCCTGAATTTTGCATTATGTCCTTTGCTATCCCATTATTCTGTACACCAGTGTAAATCATATGTAGACAACGTAGTTATGTTGATATGCATTCCAAACTCTTTTCATTAACAGGTGGATGTTTCTCATTAGGATTTCTTAGATTCCAGAATTCACATGAACTTATGTTCCTGCATTTCTAATATTCAAGGAAAAGATAGCTCTATTAGCTGCCAGAAAATTAATAGAAACTAGAATTAATAATTGACAAGTACTATCTGTGCGTTTTCTAATATTTCTTCTTATAGGCTACTAAAAACTTCCTCTACAAGTAAAATCCAATCAAGAATACTCAACCTAATACCTCTTAGGACTCTCAAATTACCAATAAATGTTTCCTTTTGCTGTTACTGCATGGACAAGTCTGCTTTTGGTCATGAAAGGTTCTACTCATTGCAAATTTGTGTTACTCTTTTCTTGTTTTTTGGCAAAGGCTTCCAAATGATTCATTAACATTTTGTTTCTTTTCTTCTGTTTTTTATTTTTTTATTTTTTTATTTTTGGGTGAATGTTTTATTGGGGGATATTTCGAATGGAGCCCAGAATGACCTGGAGGAAGTAACTAAAATGATCTATGATCAAGTTGTCGTCTATGGATTCAGTGATAAAGTTGGTCTTCTTTCTTTTCCTCAAAGGAATGATGCATCTGCAATGACCAAGCCCTATAGCAGCACTACCAGCGCAATTATCAACAGCGAGGTTAGAGAATGGGTGAGCAAGGCCTACGACCATACAGTTCAGCTGATAGAGGAGCACAAAAAACATGTTGCAGAATTGTTGCTTGAAAAGGAAGTCTTACATCAGGAGGACTTGGTTCGAGTTTTAGGAGAGTGCCCATTCAAGTCAAATGAACCCACAAATTATGATAAATTTATGCAAGGTTTCGTAGAAGAAGACAAAGGGGAAAACTAGATGACAACGGTAGGGAAGGCTACAACAGTTCCACATTGGACCCGGACATCAACCTGGAAAAGTTGGAAACTCAAGAGTAAGAGACCAAATTGTAAAAGAAATATTACATTTTAAATATTTAGCTAAAACATTTTAGATGACATTTAATTAACTACATCCAGTTTTAGCTTGATCCCGTCTGCTGTTTGGACCGGATCTTGGGTTTCTTTATCATACGGGTCAAATCGGGTCCAGATTTGAGTATATTGTTAATAGTTAAATAGTGTTATATTTTCTAGAGATCTTGTTTCTCTTTTGTCCTTAAGAAACTATTTTAATCATTATAAGTTTTATATAGATTTCTTTTTATTGTTTTCTAGGTACTCTTGTAAACAAATTTATATATTTGCTGCTAAGTCTGTTTTATCTTGTAAAATGTAAATTGCATCAAGCATGTACATTGCTAATGAAAAGAAGAAGAAGCTGATATTCAATGTTCTCTAATGCAGGCATCAGCAGTTGCATAGTAAGAATATGCTCTGTTGTGCTCTATAGGGATCCAAATAAATACCTCTGAATTCATTTCCCACCTTCAATTATATTTGGCTTTTTCTTCTTTCAATTATATTGTTTCTGCAACTGATTGATAAAGGCCAAAATAGCAAATTATGGATTGAGATTCATTTGAGTAGTATATCCTTTTTCAAGATTTTTGAAAACTTTGATTGTTTCCCTTCAATTGTATAAAAGTGGACAAACACTACCCACAAGATTCTTTTCATTTCATTTTTAGTGATAATATCATATTGATCAAGTCTAATTATAATATAACACGTGACATTGAGTAAAGTTAATATTGATTAAATAACTAATTGAATACGTGACACAATACTATTGATCCAAGTACATTAAAAAAAATATATACATTAACTTTATGCTTCAATTAGAATACTATTATAATCTGGTACTAACTTTGGCATCAGTACTTCTATAATATACCAAGTCATCGAGTTTATTGTTTTACAGACACTTATATGTTAGGAATTGATTATTTAATCTGTCACGTTAACTTGATCAGATCACATGTTTTGCCATGTATACTTGGTCAGATGAGAACTTAACCATTAGGATCACACATTACATGTTGGACAGATCACAAGTTTTGCCTCGTATACTTGGTCAGAGAGGGACTCAACCCTTAGGATCACACATTACATGTTGGTGATGGTCATGAATTAAACCATATTAATTACAGCAATCACATTCACTTTTGGCCTTTAGTTTGAAAGTGATTGAAGCGTTTGAATTGTGTGGCATCTGGTGCATGCTGGTAATACGCAAGTCTCTAAACCTCTAAATTTATATGGTGATGTGAAAATCTGGAAGCAGCTTATTAGACTTGATTGTCCAAATCTGATATGTTGAAATTGAATGGTATACATTAAAAGTTGTGTTTGGTTCACAGATTCCTACTAAACTTAACATGGGAATCTAAGTCCTTCATTTTATAATTTAAATTGTATTACAAATGTGAGATAAGATCCTCACATACCAAACATAAACCTTCAATTTCCTCAAAATCTCTCACTTGGTTTTATGTTTTAAGTTAGTGAAATAGTTTTGACTTAGTTTTCATGCTATTTATTCATGAGGTGTTATCATCAATTAACTAAGAACAAGTGATTTAAGATGTGGCCTTAAGGTCATATATATATATATATATATATACATGAACTACAATTCTTAAATGTAAATCTCAACAATCATATTATTCAAATGAATCAAGATGTAATAGCCAAAGCTTAGTTTACTTGATATGGTATCGGACCTTAACCTCTTTAAAATTCAAATAAAAAATATATATATACTCAGATATAGATAAGGCTTAATTTAACAAAAGATAGTATTCATGTAATGGGAATATGATTAAATCTAATTAATGGCCTCCTTGATGGAAAGCAAACATATAAGCAATCCAGAAGAAGACAAATAACTTAATAGCAATAAGTTGTTGAATTTTATGGTAGTACCAAACTTGAATTAATTATTTAATTTGCAACTTTTATGCTAGATTAAGAGCTAAGCTCTTATTAATTTGTAGATGGTGATGGGTATATGACCATTAATTGAAGGATTTTGATAGGTGGGATTAAGATTCTTTACATGTATGTCCATTAGTTTGTGGCGCTTCTGCACAATTATGCTTCCAGTATCTCAACAACAAATCTATTTGTCATGATACCAATATATATAAACATTAAATTTAGGTTGCTTCTCTAAACTACAATAGGTTGATTAAATTATTCTTAATTGTTCTCTGTTGGTAGCTATATCGTCTTTCATTAATATTCCAGATATTTTACTTAATGAAAAAGATATATATACATTATTCATCGCAACTATCAGTTCAAGTTTAGTATGACACTGTGAGTAGGGAATCACCTCCAGGCTAATCTCATAAATTACGCCATGTGTCCCAAATAAAATGAATATCAATTTCACTACCACACGACACATAGCGATCCACCATTGGACAAGTATATCTATAAATAATAATTAAAAATTATTTTTGACATTATATATTTATTACTTTCAATGACTTTATTTCTTTTAAGAGTTTTGACTTCGTCATTGAAGGGTTTTCAAAAAAATCTTCGACCTCTTATCTTTTTTTTTTGAAATTCGGTACCAGGCCGAGCAATCTAAGAACCGACCTCTTTATCAGTCTGACTTTCAAACACCTCAATAGTAAACCCAGACATCCCTAGACTTAACAAACTCTATACTTCTTTTTAATCTCAAATTTGAATAAGACGAATAAACCCTCTATATATCTATATCCTATAGGTAAAAAGAAAGGCAAAAATGAAGGATTTAAATACTATTTAAACAGGCATCACATAAATTAAAGAGTTCACTATGCCACACAGAGTTCTTAGTTTTTGGTTCTCAACCCAATAATTCTCAAATTTGAATAAGACGAATAAACCCTCTATATATTTATATCCTATAGGTAAAAATAAAGGCATAAATGAAGGATTTAAATACTATTTAAACAGGCATCACATAAATTAAAGAGTTCACCATGCCACAGAGTTCTTAGTTTTTGGTTCTCAACCCCATAATTCCAAAGCATGCTTTAGTAGTAGTAGAGTTGTACAGGTCAAAGTAACTTGTCTAAAAGGTTTAATCATTTCTTTTCCTTTGTCTTTATTCACTCTTGCTTTGCATATTTGAGAAAGATGAGCTGTCATCACTTGCAATTCCCAATTTGTATTGCATTTTACTACTATCATTTATGAGGTTGTCATGCCTAAAAGGACAAAACGTGTGCATTGATACAACAACTTATTTCTTCTGCGTAAAGAAGGGAAATATGCAATATTCTATGAATCTTTTTCATTATGGGGAAATTTGTGAAACTCAACCGTATTATTGATGATCTTTTCTTAAATAAATAAAAAAATGAAAAGAAAAATACCTTTAATATAAATATATACTTAATGAATGAGATCCTAGTTTCTCATCTAACTTTGTACTGAGAAGAACTCCAATAGAAATTATTTTTTACTTAGAAGATTAATAAAAAAATATAGAAAAAAAAAATCTTTACATTTGCCAACTAGGATACGGACCTTATATGGTATAACTGAAGAGTTTTTGTGTATGATAGGTGTCTACCAAAATTCATGCTTGAGCCCTTACTTATTTGTTTTAGTCATGGATGAACTTACTTATGCTATTCAGGATAGGGTTCCGTGGTACATCCTATTTGCCGACGATATTATGTTGGTAGATGAAACTAGAGAAAGTTTAAATTCTAAACTAGCATTAAAAAGGAACGCATTTAAACCTAAACATTTTAGGTTAAGTCAGACGAAAACCGAGTATATGGAGTACGATTTCAATGACACTAGAGAATGTTCGACTGAAATAACTTTAGATGATCAGACAATCCCTACAAAAGATGTGTTTAAGTATTTAGGTTCATTTATACAAAAAGATGGCACAATTGAGCATGATGTAAATCATAGGATCAAGACAGGGTGGGTGAAGTGGAAAAATAATTCAAGAATTTTATGTGATCCTAAAATCTCAAACAGGTTGAAAGAAAAATTCTATAGGACGCAGTGAGACCAATTATGCTATATGGTTCTGAATATTAAGCAATTAAGAAACAATATTCACATAAGATAGAAGTAGCTGAAATACGAATATTGAGATGGATGATTGAACATACAAGAAATGATAGAGTACTAAATGAGGAGATCCGTAGGAAGGTGGAGATAGCACCTATAGAAGAGAAAATGAGGGAGAATCACATATCTTGGTTTGGACATATCTAACGCCAACCAATAGATGTCGTAGTTAGAAAATGTGACTTGATACAGGTGGCAAGTGTTAAACGTGGTAAAGAGAGACCAAAACTTATATGGGAGCAGTCATTGAAAAGAATGCAATTGCTCTAGGCATTACTGAAAATGATGCCTTGGATCGTTGCGAATGGAGAAAAATGATTTACATAGCCGATCCCAACTAGTTTGGGATTTAAGGCTTAGTTGAGATTGAAAAATTCTCCAAACATTACACTATGAATTTTTATTCTCTTTTAGCTAAATATGTAAAATTTTAAAAATCACTTTCGTCTTCATATATCTTGAGCATCGTCTTAAAAATTCAATAACATAGTGTATTTATGGTGGAGATCTTGTAGCAATCCAAAAATAATTTTTAAATGACAAATTAGATTACAAATGAGAAAAGAGTAAAATCGAACCAAATTTACTAAAACTCTTAAAAAGGAAAAACTATAGATATGCCTAAACAAGAAAAAATAAAAATGTTAATTTGAGACACTAAAAAAAAAAAAAAAAAAATTAAGATCTGTCATGTAAATTATCAAATTTGAGATAGATTTATTTAGAAATAAATATATAAGAAGAGAATAAGAGCTACATGTTGTTATCCCCTCTCAATGTCAGCAACAACCTATATGGAAAAAGTTTTTATGAGTTTAGAAAGAAAGAGATTGAGAATTAGGGATGGCTTAAATGATTTATATAAGATTGTCAATTGAAAGGATGTGTGAGTTTATTTTGAGAGAGATCATTACAAGTTGAGTAATTAACGAGTCAAAATTAGGTTGATTCTTGAACTACTTTGCTGGATTTTAAAAAAAAATGTGTTATCATGAATAACCAAACATTGTTTCTTATACTTGAACTACTCTACGACAGTTGGATGTGGATAAGTATTAGCTACAGCTTAAACTTAATTGCAAATATGTTGTTGTTAATAATTATTTGTGACAGGGGATGCTCTCGCAGATAAGTGGACACATATAGTTTTCAAAAACTAGAAGGTTATTTGCATAAAAAGTTGAAATGCATATAAGATGTTGCCGATACTTACTAGTGTCAGAGCTGCTCTGATCTCAAATAAGTGAAAGCATATGGTTTTTAAAAACTACAAAAGTTTCTTTCAACAAGTTTAATCCATATTCATAAGTCACGCTAAACACACGTCGATTTCACGATGCCCTCAAACTCAATATTCAAAGTTTATAACGAAAAACACACTTTCAAGCATAAAACTCACCTTGATCCAATTAATGATAAATCATTTCTTCCTACAAGTTTCTTTCATCCTCATGGACTTGCCGATATATTTGGCTTGTCAAACAAAAGTCTATTTTATGATTTTGTCAAAACACAAATTTCAAAATTTATAACTAAGCATATTTTAAAGCATAAAACTAACAACGTTGATCCAAAAGAAGAGAAACGGTTTCTTCCTACATGTTTTGTTCATCCTCACTGGCATGACAGACGTTTCTTTTACAATTTTACCATCTAAAGCCTAATGTTCAAAGTTTATAACTAAAAATGCATTGTAAATCTATAATGCACAAAGCTCACATTGTTAATCCATATGATAAATTATTTCTTCCTTCAAAATTTACGTATTTCCACGAGAGTGATGGTATCCTTGTCTTGTCAAATGAACGTATTTTTATGATTTTGCCTCTCGAATCTCATTTCATAGTTTAAAAATAGAAATACAATTTGATGCATAAAACTCACAAAGTTGATCCAAATGAGAAATCCTTTCCTCCTACAAGTTTTATTGTCCTCAAAGACATGCTGGTACCCTCGACTAGCATCAAATAGGCGTCTATGTTACAATTTTGGCACCAAAGCCTAAATTTTCAACGTTTATTACTGGGAATACACTTTAAAACATAAAATTATATCATTGATTCAAAACATAAACAGTTTCTTTCTACAAGTCTTCTTCGTCCCATAAATATGCTAGTACCCCTCGACTTGTTAAATGGAGGACTATTTTATGACTTTCCTCCTGAAAGCAAAATTTCAAAAAATTTAACTAGAAATACACTTTAACCTTGAAAATCCAAAACTTTATTCTAAATTAGAAACTATTTATTGCTACAATCTAATTTATCCTTATGGACATGTTAGTACACTCGGTTAGTTAAATGGACATCTATGTTACGATTATAGCCTCCTAAGCCCAATTTACAAAGTTTATAACTAGAAAACACTTTATAGCATAAAACTTAAACCTTTGATCAAATAAGAAGCCGTTAGTCTTTTTTGCCTTCACGAACGTAGCAATATATCATCAGCTTATCAAATAGACATCTATTTTATGTTTTTTAATAGATGATTACTTCATGATTTTGCCTCTCGACACCTTAGGTTTTAAACTTAGAATTCTAGAAATCAAACAAAATTATGTCTAACCTATAATAAGTTAAAAATAGAAAACTGATAAGTTAAAAATAAAGTGTTACTTACGTCAAATGGCGAAAGTGGCGATATTGGTGGATTTTGTCCCACAAATAATATAAATTCCAATATAACTAGTTATACCACCAAACTCCTTATCTCATCAGTCAACATAAATAATGGGGGAGCATAAGATGTCCCGGTGCTATTAATGGTGTAGTCATCAAACCCTAACCTAAATCTCCCACTACCACAATCAAATAACCTAATAATTAACCAGTTCTAGTAGAAACAAAGTTACACTTCAAACCTAATCAAATAACGTAATAATCTCATTTCCCTCTTTTGATCTAATTTCAAATTTTTACCTAAAATTAATTTCACTACATACTAACAATTTATCAATCCGACATATTAATATATACAAATTATCAAATTACAAACAAAATTACATTTCAAACCTAATAATGCAATTTTCCCATGTTGACCCAATTTTAATTTTCACCCAAAATCAATTTTAAACAAAATCCACTAACTATTTATCATTCCTACATATAAACATATATAAATTATGAAATCACTAATAAAATTACAATTCAAATCTAATCAAATAATCCCCATTTTCACTCAATTTCAATTTTCACCTATGTTTCAAACAATAACTAAACCCTAATCAAATTAAATTAACAACCCTACATGTAAGAATGTACAGACTATCACATTATAAACGAAATGACACCTAAACCTTAAACAAACAACCTTATACAGCTACATTAATACATAAACAATAAGAACAAACCATGCACAAACCTGACCGAAGAGCGTACAGGGTAGACCCAGGAACGGTGACGAATTAAGGCAATTGGCTTGGTCGGCACGAGCTGAGGCAGAGAGAGTGAAAAAAAAATTCCAAAGAAAGTGAGGGAGGGGAGGAGAAAATCAAAATCTATGGTTTAAATAGGGGAAGTGTCAGTGACAGCACCTGTTGTCACTAATACATTAAACATTAGATGTTGATAATCATATTTAAAATTAATAATATTATCTACGACCGCAAACGGACTCATATAATTAATAACGAGGATATATGGAGTCATAAATAACCATTTGGATTATACAATTGTCAGGAATAACGTTTTTATTGTCGCTGATATGCTACTGCTGAAAGTAAATCCTCTTAGGGCTAGTTTGGTACGCATGACTGATTTTTGTGTAAGTGGAATGGGAATGAAATACAGTAAAATAGAATGATCATTCCATTATATTATTTGGTAGCGTCAGTGAGGAATAATCATTCAATTTCATTTATTTATTTTCTATGTTATTTTTAAACATTAAATCATATTAAAAATATGCTAAAATGACAAAAATATCTCTCAAGAGATAAAGTAATAAAAATATAACATAGTTTATAAAATATATATATCTCTTAATTTTATAAAAATTATATTTTATATATATATTTATTTATTATTAATTAATAATTATTATTACACATATTTATTTTATTATTAATTATATTTATTTTATAATTTGTTATTTTTATTTATATAATTTATTAAAATTAATTTTTTATTTTAAAATTACTTAACTAATTTATTTATTTGTAATTATATTATTTACTATGATATGAAGGATATTTTTTTTATTTGACAAAATTAAATATATTTATTATTTAATTTATATATTTATAATATTATTATTTTATTAATATTTAACTTTAATTATTTATTTTATGTGATAAAATGATTTTTTTTGTCATTTAGCTGCACTAAACCGATTCCATAGAAGTAGGAATGAGTGATCCCACCCCTTAGGTGGGTTTGAGAATTCATACTTCTATGAAATAAAATAGCTGAAATGGAATGAGTATTCTGAGACTAAAAACGTACCAAACAAAAAAATTTTTATTCCATGCAATCATGGAATGAAATTGTTATTCCTACGTACCAAACTAGCTCTCATAGTGCAATCCTATTTGCATCTAAACATTTAATTATTCCTCTTAATTAAGTATATTATCAGAAGTCATTAAACACGATTTTTTTTGCATTAACATCAAATGCACCAAAAAAATTTCTGAACTTTTCTCTAGGTAATAAAATAAGAGAATAAACATTGTTAGACATAATATACAGATTTTAAAATTTTGGCATAACAACTCAGAGTTTTAATTTAAGTATTTCTTTTATATATTATCAAGAGTTATCAGCTCAATCAATTAAATATCAATAGATCAGGGTGCAAGATATATAGAAACTAGGGAAAATATTATTGGTGCAAAATTTTCACTTTGCCAACCGTTGGTTTATGTATTATCACTTATCTATAGAGGTTGACATCATTATCAGTTAATTCACCTCCATTTATTTTTTACTCTTTTTTCATTCAATTTTAATTTTATTTTTTTAAAAAAGTCATGTTACATGCTTCCATTTTTAACTAAATAAAAAAAATTAATTTGCATACTACAAACTTTTTATCATCTTAAATGGATAGAAAATGAATGAAAAAATAGATAAAAAATAAATAAAGGTGGGTTAATTGATAATAGTATAAAACTCATGTGAATAAAGTGATAATCCAAAAACACATGTTGACAAAATGAAAAACATGTAAACCAAAAATGGGTATATGCTTTCTTTGAGAAAGGACTTACTCATCTATATCATGTCTATTATATTGAAAACCTTCAAGCCCTCATTTCAATTCCTTGCAATGTGTAAATAAATTATATATCAAACATGATTTCTAGCTAGACTTGTTATTGAAAATGCCACTTTTGAAATTGACTAGACAATCTACAAGCATGGTTAAAAGTGGGATCTTAGTTTAAAAAACTATTGTTATAACAATTTAAACCTACTTTCACCGTGTAGTGACAAATAAAAAAGGTTGATAGCTGCCTTCCATTACTAATTTTTGCATATGATGATGTCCTAATTAGCCAAGCATACTATAGTTTTTAATTCTTCCCACATTTTTTTTATTTTTTTGGCTAATATTTTTCTTCTTACAACATTTAAAATCTTAGAACTCCACCTGCAGATATTTTGAATTTTGTACCCACTTGAATTATTGGCATTGTTCACTCAGTATGCAGTTTTGTATAATAAGATACCAAACCAAAACCAACCCCATACGAATCTAATAACATTTACATGATGTGTCAACTTTGAAATCTAAGAACTTCCCAAGCTACTCAAATCCAAACCTAGCCAAAGTAAAATATTTGTTGGAATGTGACATTTTCTGTGACACTATGATTTCATTATTTGATTTCCAGATCACACAGTTCATACAATCATCGTTGCTGTAGCTTTCTTAGTCAACCAACTTCACCTAATGGAGGCTAAGACCTCCAATAATAAGCACAACTTTATATATATATAGTATTAGCAAACATTAATTTAATGTGAAGTCATAGTGATAGCCAGCCTAGGCGGTTGAAATTATTGAAGGAAAAGAGTTAAATGGACCCTTCAAGAAACTCGGCCACAAATCCATAGAAAATAAGGCATGATTAAGAATATATTTTTCTAATTTATTATTTTATTGAAAGAGGTAAAAAAATTATTTTTCATAAATTCTCTTCTTTGCAATAGTAACATATTTTTTTTATCATAATTAATAAATAAATTAATCAAGATATGACCCGAACATTACTTAATCACTAAAAAAAATCAATTTAAAATAGCCAACAAAACTCCACAAGTTCAATGTTATGTGAAATACGTAACATCTTCTCTAGCAATTTATTTATTTATAATGTTGTAATGACTAAGACAGAATCATTAAAGAAAGGGTGATGTGTCCAAATTTCTCTTTCTAACCCTTTTCAATTTTCATATATAGCTTTTGTACTTTTCCTTTATAGCATGTAATTTTTGGTGCCAATTATTTGTTTGTCAATAAATTTAAATATGAGCAAAGCAGACGTGTCGTGGTCTACAATAATAGGATGGTCATTTTCACTTAATTATTGACGGCACAGACTCCTCAATAATATGTATGTTAACATCAAATACACCCAATTAGATTCACTCTTGTTTTTTAAAATTCGCTTAGACAAACCACCCCAACTTAGAAAAATATAATTTATTGTTATTATAGAATAAAGATATAAAGATCAGTTCATACAGCTGCAGGTATATGAAAAAAATAAATTTTTTTAAAGTATGACAAAAAATACTAATATAAAAATCATGAACATATACAAAATAAGAATCAACATGATCGTTAAATAATAATAATAGAGATATAAAAATACTTCCTATGCACAAATCTCCAAAGAATTTCATTGATACGTGTTGTCCATTTATAAATACTCTTTGTAATTAATATTAGGATTTTTTTTAATAGTGTCCTAAGAGTGTCCTAAGAGTGTTAATACAATATAATAAATACAGTATTTAGAATGTAAAACATTTTAAAAATAATAAATAGTTTATTGACCAACCATTATAATAACTGATACAAAATTTTTATATTTATTATCTTAACAAGTGTATTAAGAATACCTGTTAAAAATCCTTAATATTATATATCTTATCTAAAATTTTAGACTAAGACGCAACGTAAAAGAAACAAATTTACACCATAGAAAATACATGAGTATGTCCTATAAATTTTCACATTTTTAAGCAATAAAATTCTTGAGTTTTCTTTAGCTTAACGGAATTAAATTGGGTTCTGTTTTCTCTAGGAAATAGTTGATCTACGTGTATGCAGAACATTGTGGCTTTGATCCCATGATTTGCTCAAAATCAACTACGTGATCAGATAAGATTGATATTAATATATAGAACTTGACAAATTCTTTCATAAGAAATAAATAATGCTTGCATAATTAGTTAAGAATTTTTTTTAAAAATTATCAATACAAATTAATAATGTTGTGTAGGATTATTAGGTACACAAACCCTTTTGTTTTTTTTTTTTTTTTTTTGCTAGAAGGATTATTCACTAACAATCAATATTTTAGGACTAATAGACCAGACAAATTAAGTACAAGTGTTGAACTCAAGACTTAATGATTGTGAAATTTATTTTCATCATTAGACTAACAAGTTTTTTTTTGCTATTATATCTTCTGATTTAAATAATGTCAACCGTGGATTTAAAACATTGCTTAAAAGCATTATTTTTGACACAAACGTGAAAAGAATTAGTATTAAATAAAGGCAAAATGAAGCAGAAACAACTCACCTAGTCCTTGTGCATGAGATTTTTTTAAGCATAAACAAAGGACTAACTTTTTTGGGATCCAAAATGTATCTTTAGCATTGGTGTGAAAAGTATCAAACCATCTTAAATTAAAACTACTATATACATATCAATGTCTGTCCAATGTCCAAGTAGTACTTTCTAACTTGTAGCCTAAAATGAAATCTCTACAATTATTGGGGTTTCAGGATAGTGCAAAGTCAATCATAGGGACTATGGGTACAAATTCCACTTTTTTTTCACCATCACTCAAACTTAGCTTTTATTTTTCTATTTTTAAATTTATTTTCTCCACATTAAACTAATTATTAGTTACACAATAGAATTATATCTCTCAATTCTCATTAATCAATTCACCATTCATGATGAAAACAGAACACTACCAACATCGTTTCCTGGATTAACCTTCAAAGAATTTATCAGTTAAATTAATTAACTTCTCATCTTTTTTGATGAAATAATTCTAAACAACTTTACTAGTTAATTATCAATAATTTTTTATTTTATTTTTATCAAAACAATAATATATATATATATATAATTGGACCTCTTATTTGTATCACACATAATGATGAATTATTTGTTATAGCCATGATTGAGTTATTTGAATTAAAAACTTCACATTATAAAATATAGTTTTTAAGTTACGTACACTCAAAATACGAATTCTAATAACACGAATTCTAATGGGGATCATTATATTAAAAAGATATATCATTATCAATTAAATTAATAATTTATTGACAATTACAAACGTATTTCATGCATATTAATAATATAAATTTGAATTTTGCACGCCTAAACGAGTTTATTATTAAACAAAATAAATTACCATTGACCAAAATAAGTTTAAAGCTTGCTTATAGTACAAAAACTCTATCTATTCCTAATTATACACTAGATTCAATCTTGTTATGTGCCTAATCAAGCACTTACTTTTGGTGTACACCTTTGTACATTAATTAGGAAGTTTTCTTCGTATACATTTTGTCAAAGTCATAATTTTGTTCCTTTAAAATAAAGGATTTCAATTTCCAGGTAACTCCAAAGATATAAATAAATAATTCTAAATTAGAGTTCACATTTGCTGGTCATTATTCTAAACACTAGCATGGACCAAGTGTCCAGAACTTTCCAGATAAATTAATCACAGAAACAAATGTTATTATAATCTTTTAAACTAAAAGACCAAAATACCCGTCAAATATCTTTTTATTATTTATTTATATATTTTTTCTCATATCCATTTCATCCATTTGTATGTATGTATCATCCGACTTAAAAATATTTATTCAAATAATTTTTCTAATTTTTATCTTATAACAGTAAATTGCTTATAATTGTGTTCAAAGTAGTAATCAAACTTTTTAAATAATTTCATATAATTAATTTGAGTTACTTAGAAAATAATTAATTAGAGATTAGAGATAATCCATGCATCCAACTTGATTATGAGTTGGCTTCTAATGCCTTCTAGGCTTTTGGCAACCAAAGGTTACTTCCACTAAAAGGGCAATTCTGGAATTTTTCGAAAACAATTGGATGAATTTTGACCATGTATATTGGAGAGGGTAAAATTGGAAATTTCTTACTAAAGAATCAAGGATGTACTACACGTTTTAACATTTGTTTTTGTCAATCATCATATCTTTTTCCAACATCTAAGCCCAAACAAAAACGAGAACAAGAAAATTTGAATTTGTTCACAAATTTATACCAAAATTAGTTTATTTTTATTTTACATTTTTAATGTAAGAATTTATATCTTTTATTTATTTTTTTTATAAATTTAACTATCATGTGTATCTGGATCAATATCTCATTTTTTATAAATAAAATTAATTGAATTAAGATATTTAATAATTTTTTTCTACACAATAATTGTCAACAAAAAATAAAAATTATACTTTTTCTAACATTTTCTTCTTCTTTTTTTGTAATTTTTTTTCATTTTTTCACACAAATATTAAGAAATAAATTTATAAAATTTCATTAAAAATAAAAAGATGGCCTGAAGACAGCGTATTTGTTTTGTACTTTCTAATACAAATTTTATTAGAACAATTTCAATGAAAATTCATTGACGTGAGTAAATAATATATAATTATTTTAATCAAGACAGCCAAGCCATGAAGCAACGGTTCGCCTATTTAAACCCATTTGGGGCTCTCTTCTTCCTCCCCTCTCCTTCCTTCATCTTTCGATTTCTTGTATTGCTCTCTCTCTGAAGCTCTCTCTCTCTCTCTCTCTCAGTCCCTTTTCCATTCTTCCTCTTCCATTGGGTTTTTTCTTTCTGGTAAGTTAATATCTTCTATGATTCCCTTATTTTCAAGCATTTCAGTTTCCTCTGTTCTAGTTTTTATCATATTCTAAAGCCTTTATCTTTTGGCTTTTCACCATGTTTTCTGGGTGTTTGTAAACCTGAACTGTAATATTGTCATCTGGAGTAACAGAATGATTTTGGGTTTTTTTGCTTTGCTTTCCAATTTTATGAATTTGCATCCACCATCCATGGAGTAATTCTTAGGATTCTGTTTCCTGCTCAACTTTTTCAAACATGGACCCTTTTCTTTTTATCAAATCCTTGATTTTAAATGTGGTAGTATTTTTGTTATGACAGCTTGAAAATCGGCATTGTTCTTCAGGGATAGTTATCATGCCCTTTTGTTTTTCTCTCTTCTATTAGTTAAAGGCTTTGCTTTGAATTCAGCTTCAAAAGTTTTCTGGGTTTGATTCAAAAAGTTGATGCACCATGGAAAGGGGTTTCTGTGTCTCACAAACTTTTTTCTGAAGTATATTAATAATGGGGTTGTTCCCTTTACTTTATCATGGTGTTCGGTTTTTGACAGATAACTTTAATAATTGATGAGAGTTTTTAAGGTTTGGATGCATGTTCAAGTTTTATGACTCAAAAACAAAGTGTTCCACCTGTTCATGACTCAATCTATCATTAATTAGTGGCTGAGAATTGTTCTTTAAGAAACTTGACAAGGTCTTATCCCATCTTGTTGGGATCGGCCCTTGATTGCCTTTAGAACCTTTGCTTCCCCTAGTGATAATCCGAGTCATTTAGGCATCTTTTATTAGAGAAATCATGAAAGTTTAAAAATTGAAAATTAAACTGAGTTTTCATATAAGCTTGAGTAGTTTCAAGTTGTCATGGAGGTTGATGTTCACTTCTTTTGGTTTTCTGTTTAAGGTTATCTGCTCAAAATGGCATATGAGGACCATTTCAGGCAAGCTCAGATCAGGCCAAAATATGATTGTCTTCTGTTTGGTAAGCCTTTTACTGCAGAATATTCAATTGTCAATCCAAATTACGTGTTTCGGTTTGTAAGTGTGTTTTAATCTTGCAGATTTAGATGATACCCTTTATCCCCTTAGCTCTGGTATTGCAACTGCATGCCTCAACAATATTAAGGGTAAGTGTATACAGCATTTATGCTTGGATTCTTAGATATGTCTTTGTTGCTCTTTTATTTTTGGTGTTGACATCAATGATGCCCGTTTTGTAGACTATATGGTTGAGAGGCTTGGCATAGATAAAAGAACAATTACAGACTTGTCCAACCTTCTCTACAAGCATTATGGAACAACCATGGCTGGTCTTAGGGTATGATATCTTCCTTTGCATCTTTTAATTGTTAAATTTGGAAGACATTGTTTACTTATTATGTCTTATTGCATTCTGAATTCAGGCAATTGGTTATGATTTCGATTACGACGAGTATCACAGGTAGGGTATTTTGTGCCATTTCTTCATCTTCAATGACATATTTACAATTCTTCTGTACAATTGACAAAGTGATTTATTTTTTTGAACTTCTTTCTCACAGCTTTGTTCATGGGAGGTTACCTTATGAGAACTTAAAGCCAGACCCCGTACTAAAAAGTCTCTTGCTAAGCCTTCCTTACCGGAAAGTTGTAAGTACTTAAAAAACCAAATAAATATACCTTAGTTTAAGGCCACAATTATGTGCATATTCTTATGAGATCTATCTCTATTTTCTGTGTTAAATAGATCTTCACAAACGCGGACAAGGTCCACGCAGTGAAAGTACTTAGCAGGCTTGGATTAGAAGACTGTTTTGAAGGGATTATATGCTTTGAAACTCTGAATCCCACCCATAAGAGTACCGTCTCTGATGATGAAGATGACCTTGATTTTGTGGGTTCAAGCACTGCTGTTATGACCAATTCTTCAACCACAATCAATGGTGGTAGCTCTGAAATTTTTGACATCATTGGCCATTTTGCTCAACCCAACCCCAGTGGGGTATTGCCAAAGACACCCATTATCTGCAAACCCTCAGAACCCGCTATAGAAAAGGCTCTCAAGATAGCCAACATTGACCCCCAGAGAACTGTAAGATGATCATCCATGATCTGGATATCTGATAATTTTGTTAATCTTTCAGAGAAGTTCACTTACATTTTCTTAACATGGATATATATTTTTTTACTTTCAGCTGTTTTTTGAGGACAGCGTTCGCAATACACAATCTGGAAAACGTGTGGGTCTTCACACTGTGCTGGTAAGTCATTGGAAATTCTTTTATACTGTGAGAGAAAGTCGTTGCCTTAATGTGGAAATTCTAAGCTAATTCCATGTTCTTATCATTGATTAATTGATGTTTACAGATTGGTCATCCCCAGAAAGTTAAAGGTGCCGATTATGCATTAGAAAGCATCCACAACCTAAGGGAAGCATTACCAGAGCTCTGGGAGGCTGATAGAAAAACTGAAGTTGCTAATTACCCTGGAAAGCTTGCTGTTGAAGCATATGTGACAGCTTAAATTTATGTCTACCCAAGTATAAGGAAGAAAATGATGTGCTTGGGGATTCCCCAACTCAAAATGGGTAGTTGATGTAGATGTTTTATTATAATAAAAAAGAAAAAAGAAAAAAATTATATAAACAAAATAAAATTCTCTTTCTCAGCCCTTTCTTAATACTTGCATAAAGACATGATAATAGTCTTCCTGCATTAGGGTAATTGTCAGTGGAGATCCAATTGAAATTATAAGTTAAACATTGGAATTTTATGCCAACCATAATTAATGTATATAATAAATATAAACCAATTAGTTTTAGTTGATTTGACAGGCAATTAGTGCTAATTTAAAAATTGATGCATATAAAACATGTTTTATAAGATATGTAGCAGATTTGATGCACAAGAAACTGACATGAACTTTAAGCTAAAAAAATAAATAACTGACAGGAACAAGGGTATTTAATGAATTTGCTGTCCTTGATTAAAGGTTCGTCAAACATTTGTATTTGTTAAGAATCCTACCCAAGAAGATAAACTAGAACCATTGTTGCTAGCTTGGCAGAGCTGGTTAATGTTCCAATTTTATGGATGTCTTGAAGAAATAGCTATTAGATTCAACAATGCCAGATGTCTTATTCTCACATAGTTATGACAATTTTTATTTTTATTTTTTATAAGAGTGGTGTGGTGGGTAAATTATATTATTTTAACTTACTCATATCCATGTGGAATTAATAATAAAATACCCATAAATTTTACTGTGCTAAATTAAATGAAAAAAAAGAATCAAAGCTATCAAAATACAATAGATTAATATTTTTCAAACTCTATTATTGTCCAATGTGAATCACGAGTTAATGACACCAATCTTGATTGGGCTTCTAATATGTACTGCCAAGTCTTGGCTTCAAGTGTTACTGAAAGAAAAAAGAAATTAACACCATTGGGTTTATTTGTGGGCTCGTAGTGTACATGTGCCTCGAATCTTGTAGTACTAAAAGTAGAGGCCCAAAACATTAACGACAACATTATTAACATTTAAACAAAGGGTGACTGGCATGATTATTACATTTGCAAATTGATTCAGATATTACCTAACCTTCAAAAAAAATAAAAAGTAAAAAAATGTATGAAGGGAGCTTGAAGAGAATAGTCTCCAATCAAACTCTTTGAATTAATTGAAACTTCCATCTATTTGTTATTGATTGTTTGGAGCCTCTAAGTTATACATGTAATGTGACATTAATTCTTATTATTGATTCTCTGTTGGTCGGGTAATAGAGGATTTTCTTGTACTGGTCTTTCTTTTTCCCTTAAATGTTAAACCCCCTTGCTACCACACTGTTTGTGCTTGGAAATCGGTATGTCAGAGTTCATGCACGACCTGAAAATCTCTCAGCACCGGCTGGACACTCTAGTTTTGTGTTTTTCACCGTTCATTTTTGGTGTCTTAACTTGTACCGTTCCACTCCTACCAATAGTCATTTAGCTTCAAAACAAGTTTTTGTTTATGTGCTGAAAGTTTGAGTTTATAAGGCTTCATGGAATTAGTTCCCAAGTTTGCTTCTCCCTTTTTCTTACAATGATTACGATGTGCCTTTCAGCACAGGAGTTTGATATGATGCTGTTAAGATGAAAATCTGGTTTGTTCTTGTTGGTTTTATCTATAAAGTGACATGGAGAAATGACGTATTGGATCATTGTAAATGATAAAAAATAAAAAATAAAAAAAATCATGTATTTCATTTAATTTGAGATTTAAAACACAATTGAATTGTATTATATATTTTTTTTTAGTGAAATTAATTCCTCCCATAAAATAGTTCGGTATCCTCTGCTGACAAGATTTGGGTCGGAAAAGATGCTTAGATAACTTTAGCTAGTGTAATCATAGTTTATTTAGGTTTAATTATATTTTCAGTTAGTTTGACTAAGGAATCAATGTTGTTCATGTATTTAAAAAGTCAAATTCATCTTCATAATTTTAGAAATCACGTAATATAATTTATGACATCATCTTTTATCAAATTTAATTTAACATGAAATGACGTGATAAATAGTATCTTATATGATTTACTTCCTATTATGTCAAAAATAATGACAAAAATTTATTTATATATAAGAATGACATTTTAATTTTGTAAAATATAAGGCTGAAAGTAAACTCTTGACCAAATTAAACGAAAATATAATTTAGCCTTTTATTTATGAAAGCCATGCCAAATTTTGAGAAACTTGAGAACTTAAAAGTATAATAAATTAGACAAATATTTTATGTGTACGATCATCAATTATTTAATTAAATGGACATATATAGTGGTCCCAGACTCCCAGTATAGTTTATGCTATCTGGTCCAGATTCATATCACCTGTTTCCATTGCTCCGCGAATCAGTTCAAGTCTGTCATGACTCATGGGGAATCCAATTGCAGAAGGACCACCACTAACAAATACATGATATCATTCTTGGAAAAGGAGAAAAAATATTCCTTTTTATTTATTTATTTTCCATGGAATAAAATTATTCACCCAGTTGTAAACTTGTAATGTAATAACAAGATTGAAAGCAAGGGAGTAGAAGAAATATTAAAAAGAATGAATAACAATCCCAGATTACTCAGTTTGACTGTTTGTAGTTTACATGCTCCACACCTTATTGAACTCTGGTAAACTGAAAAAAATCTCATAGCACAAAGGCAAAGTAAACTCCCATTTTTCTGTACTGGGAACTGCAAATGCACTTCCTGTGTAAACTTCATAGCCAACTTTCTTAGTTTGTTTTCGCATTCAGTCCCGTATACGATTTATGCTTGTGACTCATGCTCAATTGATAGAAACAAAATCTGTGTAATCTAACTGGGAATGCCAAAGAACACCAAGGCTATGTCCTGTAAGATGACAAATCTGAGAAAGAAAGGCTCCATGAAGAAAAAGAAGGAGCATAGAAATCAGCACATTGATTGGGGCAACATTCAGAAGGAGCAAAAGTTCCTGATAACAGTGGCAGCAAATAAAGAATGCATAAGCTTCTAAAATTAAAACTCCCCAAATAAGCTATTGGACTACAAAATCCTAACTGGTCAAGATCTTATTATATTTGAAAAAATTACAATTTAGTGTAGTCGTTAACAAGTATCCTTGGTAATCATCATGTTCTTAAGCACAGGGCTCTCTCAGCTCGGGACCTTCAGCAACAATCAACCATTCAACTAGATTCACCAGTAACCTGTCAAATTACCAGCTATGTTAGTTGGATAGTACAATGAACACCATCAAGTATCTACCACAAATGTACATTGATGATTAAAAAAGGAATGATGGAGGAACTGTGATGGTACCTTAGATGCGAATGACCAAACTACGTCCCAGAGCCCCCCTAACATACGAATGAGCTTCTGAAATTTGTTATGCAGGCTTCCAACAAGAAAGAGCATAGATGATTCGCCCCTTCCAACCTTGCAACAGCCACTGGCTATCTTCATCAATTACAAAATCCTTGTGGTAGCCAGACAGCACTTTACCTATTGCCCTCTTCACTATCTCCCGGTCAAAAGGCAGCTGCAAGAACCCAGCCCTCAGATTACGAGCTTGCCACTGCTTATAAGTCTCCGGCCTCTCTACTCTCTCCCATCCCTCACAAGCTATGACATTCAAGGCTTCCCTCCCAAAAATCTCTTTCTCAATAAGCATCCTCTCCCGATCCTCACGAGGTACAATAGTCTCAAGCATATCAAACAGTGAGGAATAGTGAAACAGAACCTCCCGGAACCGGGTAACAAAGAAAGGGGCATTAAAGGCCCCATTAAGAATGCCATGGATGAATAGGTCAGGATTAATCTTCCTTATCAAATTGAGAAAAATATTTTTTGAACTGTCTGCTGCCACAGATTCATCAAGCAAGTTCTTAGCTCGATATAGACAGTTGACAACAAGGACCTCATCGTTATCAATCTTGAGCTCCTCAACTTGAATGGTTTCCCAATTCTTTGCTATCGCATTGTACTCAAACGGGACATTGAAAGTCTCTGCATAAGCTGCCAAGCGGCGTCCAGTTTCTTCAACTCGCTCTGCTGGCCGAAAACCAGGTTGCGGAAAGTCTACTCCAGTAATCCGAAGTTTTGGTGGTCCTCCAGATCTCCATGACAGCCTCTGAATAAGGGTGGGCCACTGAAAACCATATAGGATTCCAAAATCTATAATGTGAAGCCTCGCTTCACTTGCCGCAACATTCATTATTGTCTTGTTTGAGGCAAAATTAGAGATCTTTTTGAAAGGACAGGCAGCGAGGAATAAATGGTATGCTTTTAGGAGATCAGCCGCAGATGTTCTTTTATTCACGAGGCTTTTATAAATCTGACTACCGGTACCAGCCAAGCGAGCCTCAAGACCATCAGCAAAGCAATGAGCCAATCTCTGGTTTCCATCCCCAAAAGGAGAAGAGTGTTGTCTGATCTGCTTTAGCAATTCATGTGCACACCTATGATCATCAGCTGCAACAGCTCGTGCACAATGAACCAGGAGTGTTCTCAAATCCACCAACTCCTTTTTCTCGATTTGTTTTTTACCCCGTCCCTTTGCACTCCTAGATCCTTTTGAATAACCATTCTGCATTACATTTTTGCTTGTGGAACTTTGTAAAGCTTCACGAAGAGCTGTCAAATGCGATAGGCCTTTCCCTTCACTACAAAGCAGCACTATATCGAACATCTCTGACCGCAAAGTGGATTCCCCAAAGACAGCTGCTTGCTTGCTACTCCTTTCTTCTTCAACTTCTCCATCCTCGCTATGTGGATTTTTCCTTCCCCTTGAAGTTCCAGGTAAGTACTCACCCTCATCCTTCTTCTCCACCTTAACTGCTATCTCATTAGTCCCTGCCTTTGGTTCTTTCTGAGACAATCCACTTGCATCCATATTAAGAAATAACTCATTTTCCCTAGGAAGAAACTTACGAGCCTCCTCAACACCCTTCCTGTGCCAAAGGGATAGAATCTCGCTATTTAGACCAGGGACTTGAAGGATACTGTTTGGAGAATCCACTGGTCCATCCACGCTGCTTATTACACTATTTGACGCGCTATAAGATAACTGCGAAATGCTATAGTTGGGAAAACTTTGTACATTTGACGGAAACTCACCAGGATTCTGAAGAAAGCGATTCTCACCATAGATGCTACTGCCATTATCTATGCTACTAACATAGTTACTGTAATTTCCGGAAAAACTAACACTGGAGCCCCTACCGTTTTGATTGACAGAAGATGCACTTTTTTCTGGTGAAGGTGGGTATTTCTTACCAAGTACTTCATAGAACGATTTCTCAGCTGCTTGAAAATCCAACGAATCTTGAAGCATGCATGTCTTATCTTCCATGTCTTCTTCCATGAGAATCTGATTAATGTAACTCAAGACGGCATCAGAAAAATCACAGTCTTCAGGGGAATCATCCTCATTGCCCACACTTGAGCATGAGGCAGTATTAGTTGGTATCTGGTCAGATTGGAGGTAATTACATCCCATATAGTTATGATCTAAGAAGGTGTTTCCAAATCTGGGGCTGGCAACAAAGTTTTGATTTGGAGGAATTGATAAAGATTGGTTCCCCATTTGGATTCCATTTGTGGAAACAGAGAATGCCCGAAGATGCGGATCCATTGTCACTTAGTGGACATAGTAGTGAAGCTCAAAACTTGAATCCCAAATTATATATTTACAAGATGCTGGTTGCCTTGTAAATTACTTTTCTCGCTTCCAGAAAGCAAAATTTCATCAAACCTATAAAACCAGTTCAATATACAGCATCAGGTAGGCATGAAGAACCTCAAAGCTTATTTCTCCCAAGTGAAAAAGAAAAGAAAAGGCGCTAGATTTCACTTAATCATTCATGGAAGTAAAATAAATATAAACAAAATCACTATAGGTTTCTAAACCAGATTACCCACAAATTAAAATTCCAACTTGAAGCTGAATAACACATTAAAAAAAATTTAAGAAATGGAGCTTAACAGCGCAATAAACATCACAGATAAGAAACTTCAATCTAGAAACATGAAAAAGCTTAAACCCATGAGGGAAAAATCATACCTTTAGAAAGACCCCTTTACTGAGAGAGAGAGAGTGAGAGAGATAGAGAGAGAGAGAGAGGGGTGAGAGGAGAGAGAGCAGCAGAGGATGTATGAGAGGTTGACCCTCGAGGTATATGTAAGCTTGTTATGCTGTGTTTGTCGCAAAGAAGAAAGCACTGTGAATTTGTGAAAAGACTCCTCCAACCCACAAGACCTGTCTATTGATGATAGAGACCAAAACCACCGAAGCAATCAAAGCCGTTGTTATTTTTGGTCCACGACATGTCTCTACCGGCTGTAGCCCGTCCTTGTCATCAAAATTGACAGCTTATTTTTATTTCTTTTTGTTTGTTTGTTTTCTTCTCATTCTTTTGGTTGTGGATTTTTGTCTTTCGGTAAATAAATTATTAAAGCATAATGAAACTCAAAAGAGCTTGAAAGTTAAAGCTTGATCACAAATGTCCCACCAAAAAATGATCTTTTTGTTTTATTGGAAAAACAAAAAAGTTTTCCACTCACTTGAAAAAAAAAATAGAATGAAGCTAAAGTAAATATTTTTTCTCTTACGATTATTTATATATATATAACATTTCTTACTAAATGACATGACATTTTTATGTTTGATAATAAAGAGTGCTCAATATAAGCGTTTTTTAATTATAAAATAAAATAAAAAATCAAGCACCTTTCTTTGGATATATATAGAGAGAGAATTAGAGCAATGATCTTATTCTCTTAGTCGAATTTGATATTATTATTTTTATTTTATATTTTGTGATTTAATTTTAGAATTTGTGAATTTAGTTAGTAATATGTAGGAGTATATTACGAAACTTTATAATACTTATGTTTATGTCTTAAATTTTAGGGTGTAATCTTTATATATTGTTTGTTACAACTTTTTAATAAATTGTTTATTCATTATTGTTGGACTGCAAGTTTACTCTATTTTGATCTACTTCTCCTTATTTTTCTATCTATTCCTTGTCGTCTCTCCCTTTTTCTAACAATCTCTTCCCTCTAAATCTCACTGTCCTCCACCACTTGTGCCTCTTGTGGCCCAATGGATTGTGAGACGCAACGTTTCTTTGGACCCCACCATGTATGAATGAATGATGAAAAAATATGTCACATCTCTCTCACTGAGACATTATTGACCGAAGAATTAAGTGAAGTAACCGATTCACTATAACCTTGACTTCGAATTAAAATAATAAATTTGATTCATGATCTAACTAAAAAATAAAACTAGTTATTCTAAAATTAAATTTATTGTAAAAGTTTACTTCCTGTAATAATTAACAAATTACTGAAAAATTTAACAGTAATTTCCTGCAATACGAAACATGCCTCAAAATATAAATATAGAGTCTAATAATTTTACACAACAATAACATAAAAATAACAAGGAGCTTCGCTCCGACCACATCATAACCAAGACAAATAACTAAACACTTACATCCTTCGAAATTAGACATCCCTATAGTTCTAGTGTGACTGCAAATTTTCATTCATTAACTTCATGTATGAGATCCTGATATTACCTTGCCGTACTCAATCGGCAAGTCATAATCTCGGCGACGCTATGTAACAAACTCCTGATACTAAAAAAATACCATAGAAGAGGGGTGAGTCCTATAGACTCCGTGAGTGAAAAATCGTACCTAAAGGATATTAGCATCACTCAGCACAAACGTATAATATACATATTAACATCATGTAACATGATTCATATAACATTTCACATTACACATACACTTTGTAAGTTTCACAAATTCACAATTCATATTACACAAGGGAACACAATTTAAGTCAGCGCAACAATATTACACAAAGCAATCAAAGGGCCAACGAGTGACCCAGCCTCGCACAACATTATCACCTCCTGCCGAGGCATTTACGCGCCCGCATACCAAATTAATCTCCGTACATAATCCATCTCACCAGGGCTGAACACTCAATTTTAAAGAATATTTATCAGAATCAGGATTTTTCATGATTTTAAATCAGGGTATCCTAAGTGCACCTGAATTTTTAATTTCTGAGATAAAATCAATTTTCATAAAAATCTGACTTTGTTGGTCCTTATCAACCACAACCAATGTCAAACACAATAATCAATATCAAACAACATAATTTAAATATATTACTGAAAAACTCTACTTGCTTATTTTTCATATATCATGCATAATCAATAAACATATAATTATACACATTAATCTAGCTCCTAAAGGCATCAATTAACCACTCATTTTTAATTGATTCCATTCGTCACTCATACTTGTGTTCACGCATCTCATCAGGTCCATATTAGGATCTGGAATTGAAATTCATGTTTCCAAATAATACTTAGTTCATAAAAGTTATCGTTAAAATCTTTTAGTTACTAAGCTTCTATCTCATCTTGTCTAGGTTTCTTTATGAAAGTTTTTCATTAAGCTATTACATGCCAATTAATATGAATTGGACTTTATGTGATAGGGTTAATAATGAAAAGACATTTTATATGTTTTAACAAAGCATAGGGTAGGAGGAACCATTAGAAAAAAATAAAAAATAAAGTATATAGTGAGTTAGAAAGGTTGAAACTGTCCAAACTTGGAATTTGGACCAGTATCCATTTTAACGGTCATATCTTTTTCTAGGAAACTCTAAATCCAGTTTCGTAAAATTTATAAAATACTAGACACATGTAGCTTTATAATGGTATATCATTTGTAATTTTTAGATTTGTATATCAATACAGTTTATTGTTTGAAGTTGCATCAAATTCTGCAACACGCAAGATTTTGACAACTTCGACCTCACCTTAGTTAATTGAACATAACTTTCTCTAGGAAAAATAAAATCCAATTCTGTTTGTTGGGTTTATTAATAGACAAGTATATATATCTTTATTGTTTAGAAACTTTTCCTAAAATCTGTCAAGAACCTACTCAATTTCTTATATGAACCAAAAACAGGGCACTAAAATTTCTGTCCTAACCTAACCAAAGTCTAACAACTATAACTAATAACATCCTTTGAACCAAGCTACGAAATTTTGCAGACAACATGTCAAGACTATAAACTACATTTCATCTTTTGAACTCTTAAATTTAATTTAATCCCGAAAGCTCCTGAAATACTTGATTTCTCGGACCTACAAAATCTGACCCTGCTTTTCTTCTTGGCAATTTCACAAACATCCTTTAGGCATAATTTCTTTTGTTTCATGTGTATGTATATTATATCTATACATACCCCAAACAAGTTAACACAATTTCATTAATTTTCATGTTACTTATTTTTCAACATCAACATCAAATTCCAATTTTCTTTTCCATCAAATATATATAAGAGTTTACATACCTCACGTAGACCATTTACAAGTTCATGTTGCAAGTTCTGCAACCTTGTCTCATTCAAAATCTGATCCTGAGAAGCTTCATCTTTCACTCTTTTCACACATCCCCTTGTGTTAAAGTATTCATTTAAAGCACCGTATAAGCCACTTCGTTGATTGGAAATCCTATCTCTATCATCTTAGACAAAGTGTCCTTCCTTCTTATAGCCTTCCCTTCCAGCACAATCCAATAAGCAAAGAACCACACGTGGAAGATGAAGGTGTGAGACCATATTTAACCATAATCTTATAGACACCAAAGGTTCTGAACCTTCCCTGCTAAAGGCTGTTGGACTGAATTCTTACTGACAGAAGGAAACAAAGCCAGCTAAAATAACACCCAAACAAATTGAAAACTAAGTAGGCGTGGAGCTACTTCAAGAGGAGAAAGAAAGCAACTTGATTGTTGCTACAATAGGGGAAATCGTTGGTTGCCATGGCTGAGCTATTGAACAACATTCACAGTTGTAATGGTTATCCAACGGCTAGAAGAAGTAAACAAAGTGGATAGCAAGAAGGAACAAAGAAGTAACTACAAAGGACAAGCAAAACATGGCTACAAAGAAGAAGATATACCACAAAACAGGGGAGGAAATTTCTCTGTCAAATAGAGGATGGATATTGGCAAGGTGAACTATGGAAAGCAAATCCATGGCCATAGTGTCAGGCAGAGGCAGAGGCTTCAATATGAATTGAAGTTGCTGGAATCCAAAGTAGGCAAGGGCTGGAGGAAGGATCCTCACGGCAAGAGGGCTGAAATCCATCTAAGCAAGAAAAGAAAATGAAGCTCTCGGATGGAAGTGGAGTTGCTGAGAGGAATCAAGAAACTTCAAGAAACAGGGGACAAGACAGTAAAGTAAGCAAACCAGAAAAATTTTCACTAGGGCACGTATCTGCCAAAAAGGAGAAAATAGGAAAGGACTAAATAATAGAAATAAGACAAAATAAGATAATAGAGTCCAAGTCAAAGTAATTTAGAATTGTGATGTACATGTATCCTTGTTATTTATATTGATATATATATATATCATATAAGTAACTTTCTTTCCATTTCACCAAAAGACTTTAATATTAAAGTGCAATTATGTGATGTAAGTTTAAACTTGAGTTTTATATATATATATATATATATATATTTACAGTTATCATCTCATCACTTTAATTAACGTGATCATAATATTTTCTATTTTTAATCACTAAGTTATACATAAAATTTTAAAATACACTAAAATATCGACTTAAAACATGTTTGGTTGTATTATGATTATTTGATTAATTTGTTTACTTATTATTATTTATAACTAAAATTTTCACACTATCCCAAACTCAACTTTATTACATCTATTATACTAAATGTTACAATATTAGGTTATAACAAAATAATTAAGTAGTTTTAAGATTGAGATATGGGCATGCAAGGAACAAAAATTCATTTGGAGGTATTATTTTGATAAGCTTGAAGATAAAAACGATTCTTTAAATAACATAGAAATATTAACTTACGCAAAAAAGAAATATAATAAAACAATTGTAAGTATCTAATTTAGTATATAAAATGATGTAAAATACATATCAAATTATACTCAGGTTCAATCAACAATAGAGTATCTAGAAAGTACATGTCCAAAATATTAAAAAATTTTAAAAGAAAATTAATAATATTTCTTTATTTATACTAAATAAAAAAATTAATTTAAACCAATATATATATATATAGTCTAAAATTTTAAAAAACTGCTCTAGTGTTGAAGTGTAAGGGGATCTAAAATTTAAATGAAAAAGTGTGTGCGCATCTGAGGTTGACCGTCGGCAATTCATGCTATCTGACGTGTTAGCATGTGTGATAAAAGTTATTTAACGTTCTAGACTATTTATAAAACTAACGATGTAAATTTTTGATGTTCAAACATATTGTTATAAGTTCTTATATACTAAATAGTTATTTTTAGTTTTTATTTTATTTCAAATAAAATATTTTTTTTTCTTTCTCTAATTCTTCTCTACTTAATATCAATATTATTGTAATTATTTGAGAATTATTGACTTTTATTTACTAGTTCTTTTTTATACTAATTTTTTTAATATTAATACAATTATAATTTTTCACTAATTATATCTGGAGATAGATTTTTCTTAATAACTTGCTAATAATTTTAATTTTTTTTAATACTTCTCAAATTTATAAAAAAATTTAAAGCACTATTATTAAAAAGTATATGAAAATTATAGTTTTCATGATTATAATATTATTTTTTTAATTTTTAATTTCTAAAAAATTTATAATATTATGTTAATGGTAGTTAAGATTGATTTTTTTTTTTTAACAAGTTCCTAATAATCATAATTTGTTTTATTACTTTTCAAATTTATGAATTAAAAAAATATTAAGAGTATAGTTTTCATAATTACAAATATTATATATTAACTTTGAATTCTTCTTTTATCTTAGTAATTTAAAAAATTAAAAGTGGTTTAGTTGTAGAAACTTTCGTTAATGCCCTTATAATTTTTTTATTTTACCAACTTACCCTTTCTATATTTTAAATTTTAATTATTATTAATAATATCTTACTAATAATGAAAGTCTGAAAGTAATTGAACTTTTTTCTTTTAATAAGTTTATATTTTATTTATTTTTTAATAATAACTAATTCATATAGTAATTTAACTCTTTTTTATTATGTCCTTACTTTTAGGTGAGATTTTTTTTTTTTATACTAATTCTATGACTTCACATAATAAAATAATATTTCCTTTTAGATTATATATATGTTTATTTGCTTTTCACATTTTCTTGGTATAATTGAGTCTTTTCTACCAATAAAGCCTATGTTGGCCATTGATGGAGATGAATTTGAATCTAAAGTTGTGTACCAGCTGACAATACAAACAAATGTTGTAAGTAATGAGTCATTGATAAATCCCACTCAATTGCCTTATTTGAGATTTGGTGAATTTATTCATATATTATATATGATTGTATGATCAATAACACTTAATTCTATATATATAAAAAATTACTATTTTATTTAATTATTTTGGGAACTGTTAAGTTTCTTAGAAGTATGACTTATAATTATTGTATTGATAATGAAAGTTGAATTTAATATTTATCTTATGTTGTAACGTTTACATAATTGATGTTATATATTAGATGAAGGATGAGAAATTTTTTTTGCATCAACATCCATATCATGCAACTTTAATTACACTTTATAGTAATTCATTATTTATAGGTTATTCAAAGATTTGAAAGGTCTCTCACTCTATATCCATAATATCAACCTAGCTTATAGGTCGTTTATATTATTCGTACATATTTTGTATCTTAATTATACATATACTAGCAGCATGTATGCTCGCGTTTAGTGTTTTGTAATTTTTTTTAGTAATAAAATATTAGAAGAGACATAGAGTTATTTTAAGAATAGAATAGTGATTGTATAGGGTAGTTGCTTTTTCTCTTTTTTCTTTTTCTTTTTTAAATTAAATTTTATATTATAAAAGAGACATTAGTAATCCTTAATAAAAACATGTATAATTCTATATTATAAAAAAGACATATATATGATGGGTATTAAATGTAATTCTATGATTTATGAAAAAGAAAAGGATAAAAAATGGAGGAGCCAATTGATAATACAAACAAATATTTTAAGCATGTAATGGGTCATTGATAAATTTTTCCTAATTATTATTTTAGTTCAATGCCTTATTTGATTATTTTGGTGAATTTGTTTATGTACTAGCTTTCGTGGCACATGCAACGCGTGTGAATCATATTTATAATATATATATTTATATATATATATATGTTCATCAACAATTAATGTAAATATCAAGAAATTATTTTTAGAAAATAATTAAAATATTTAAATATAATCATAAAAACTATACTCTTAATTATTATTTTTCATTCATAGCATTTTAAGAGAAAATTAATTTATAATATTATAAGTATTTGTAACTTATTAAATTAAAAAATTGAGAAATTCAATATTCATTACTATTGATATATAGTTATTGATAAATTATAGATTTATTAATATTAAAAAAAATCAATAGTAACAAAATAATTATAATTATATTAATATTAAAATTAAAATAGCAAAAAATTATGAATGTAGTAAAATAAAAATAAAATATTTGAAGAAAAATAACAATTTAAGAGTATTTAAGTGATATAAAAACTCATAGGGTATTGAAGAAAATAAAATTTCTTCCTTTAAAAGTTAAAATAACAATATATAATCATGGAAACTATACTCTAAATATTTTTTAATTAATAGTATTTAAAAAAAAATTATTTTATAAATTTGAGAAGAACTAAATTAAAGATATTATAATTATTAGGAACTTATTAAATAAAAAATTTTAAAATTTAATATTAATTAATATTGACATATAATTATTAAAAAAATATTTGTTTATGTAAAAGTTAAACAATAATATTATAATCATGAAAACTACACTCTTAATATATATATATATATTTTTTTTTTTTTAATTTGTAGTAATTTTTAAAATTTTAATTCTTAAAGAACTAAAAAAATTAAGATTATTAAGTGCTTAATAAAAAAAAATCATAAATTTTATTTTAATTGCTATTGACATATAATTATTGAAAAAATATATATTTATTAATATTGAGAAGAATTAGTAAAAATAAATCAATAGTCCTCAAATAATTACAATTCTA
The DNA here is from genome assembly GCA_029379385.1 of Quillaja saponaria. Taxonomy (NCBI): domain Eukaryota; kingdom Viridiplantae; phylum Streptophyta; class Magnoliopsida; order Fabales; family Quillajaceae; genus Quillaja; species Quillaja saponaria. Next base: position 2,897,383 of record CM055611.1, read on the forward strand.
TTGATATTAAAATAGAAAAAAAGTAATAAAAAAAATAGTTGTCTAATTGAAGCAAAATAACAATCAAACATAACTATGTAATAATATAAGTTCATAAGAATATCAAAAATCAAAAATTTCTATCTCTAAGGCTCTTTTTTATATAATATAGATTAGTATTAAAAAGAATTAGGATCATGATTTTATACATTATTCACAATGTTTGTGATCTGCTCATGATTTGTTTGCTCATTTTGATATCTATAGTTGAATTTCATTACTGCTCAATGGTGCTATCTCATTATTCACACTGCTTGTGATCTGCTCATAATTTTATACATTACTAATTGCTATTATAAGTTACCAAAGATGTCACATCCCTCACGGAGGCATGACTAGCTGGAGTAACCTTGACTTCAAAATAAAGTAGCAAACACGACTATTGACTCAACTAAAAAATAAAAATAACTTTTATAAAATTGTAAAAGTTTGTTTTCTAAAGCAAATAACAACTTACTAAAAATTTCGGCAGAGATTCCCTATAATATGAAACATGCCTCAAAATACAAATACATATGTTCTTGATTTCACAACAACACAAAAAAAAAAAAAAAAAAAAATAGACTATTACATCATACAAAATTAGATACCCCATAGGTCTGCTATGATTGCAAACTTTCTATTATAACTGTCCTAAATCGATAACGTAAAAGTGAGTTCTAAACATAATGTGTAAATTAGAGTTATAAAATAAATAAATTAAATCAATCACTATACAATTAAACATGTTATAACCGATATTTAAAATTTGAAACTTGAATAATTTAGTATAAGTTTTGATCAAAAAAAAAAGAAGAGCAAGTATAGATAAAATAATATATACAAGTAATTTAGACTTACTTGATTGTGATCTCGATTTTTTTGCATGTAATTTTATTGATAAATGAAATTAATATAAATACAATAAATTAGTATATATATAAGAATGATTGGGAGCCATAGATCTCCTCTGTTTTTTACTTTGACTTTACTTTTTGATATTTTATTTTATTCCTATTATATTTCTACCAATTGATTTATTCACCTTTTTTTGTTTTTGAATAACTTCTTTTTTTACCCTTTCCTTATCTTTGTTGCTGTCCACCGCCTTGGAGTTTTTTGTCCCCTGCTTCCTGAAAATTCTAGGAGACCCTGTTTTGTTGGTTCCTGTCTGGCTGTGAACTCCACTCCTCCTACTTGTAAAAGCAGCTTGTTCTTTTGTGTGTGTGTGGCGTTGCTGGTAGGTGTAGGAACCGAAAACAAGTGCAAGCTAAATTCAGCAGTGGGCGTGGGAACTAATTGGCAACAACCTTGGTCATGGTTCTCTTTTCTTTTCCTTTTGCTATGGGTTTGTCCATCTCAAAGTCTGAAATTTCACCTTGTAGAAACCATGGATTTGCTTTGATTCACTTTGTTGTTAGTAGCTTTCTTGATGGCCGTGACATTCAATTTCTTTTGGGACTTGCTAATCTCGTTTTTCTTGGGTGGAAAATCCAGTTGCATATCTTCCTCATGACCTTCTTCTAACACCCAGGTACCTACCTTCCCATATCGTTTCCTATCCTTGTATTGTGGTTATGGTTGTCTGCTTCTTTTTGGTCTTTGACAATGTGTGTGAGAGAAAAACTTAGGCAGCTGTTAGAACATGGAGTCATGCTCTGTTTTCAACTGGGCTTACACTCCATTTTGCTGCCACTTTAGTGGCCAAATTCTGGTCGTGGGTGGACATAAGGAAAGAGCAGCTTTGGCAACTCTTATTTTTCTTTTTTCAGCCGTAAAAACAAGTAGCTTTAAGAGATCTAAATTTGAGTGGTGGCAGCAAGTTAGGCAACTTTTCTTTCTTTTTGGATTGTACGTGGGGGCTGAATAGCAAGAGGAATAAGTGATGGTAGCAACTGGCTGCAAGGGAACTATAAGTAGCACTCCTTTCTTACCATGGACCTTGAACCAATTTAGTTGTATTAATATTTTAGTTTATATAAGTTAATTAAAATTTCCTTGTGTTAAATCTTATGTTGTTATGTATTAAAGGTTAGAATATGAGAAGTTAGGGAAGTTTAAATTATAAATCAAAGTCTAATAAAGTGTTGGAAAATATGAGTTAAGTAGTTTTGAAGGGGTGTAGGGGACAGATTTCGTGGGCAATAATTAAATTAAGAGTTCAAAAGATAAAATGTAGCTTATAGTCTTGAAATTATGTGTACAAAATTTCGTAGCTTGATTCCAAATATGTTGTGAGTTATAGCTGTTAGACTCCAGTTAGGTCAGGTAGGATTTGTAGTGCCTTTTTTTGGTTCATGTAAGGAATTGAGTGGGTTCATGATAGATTTTAGAAAAAAAATTTAAATAATAAATATAGATATACTTGTTTACTAATAAATCCAACAAACGGAATTGGATTTCGTTTTTCCTAGAGAAAGTTATGTTCAATTAACTAAGACAAGGTCAAAGTTGTCAAAATCCTGCGTGTTGTAGAGTTTGATGCAACTTCAAACAATAAACTGTATTGATATACAAATCTAAAAATTACAAATGATATTCCATTAAAAAGTTACATGTGTCTAGTATTTTATAAATTTTACAAAACTGGATTCGGAGTTTACTAGAGAAAGATATGACCGTTAAAGTAGACACTGGTCCAAACCCCGAGTTTGGATAGTTTTAACATTTTTAACCCACTTGTGTTTTCTAACTTTTCTAATAGTTTCTTTCTACCCTAAGTATTATCAAGACATCTAATATGTCTTTTCACTATCAACCTTATCGCATAAAGTACAATGTATACTACTTACCATATAATAGCTTAATGAAAAATTTTCATAGAGAAATCTATACAAGTTGAGATAAAAGCTTAGTAATTAAAAGATTATAACAATACTGTTTATAAACTAAGTATTATTTGGGATTATGAATTTCAGTTCTGGACCCGTCTGTGAGACTGATGACATGCGTGAGCACAAGACAATAAGCAAGTAGAGTATTTCAGTAATTTATTTAAATTATGCTTGTTTGAAATTGATTGCTTTGTTTAACATTGGTTGTGGTTGGTAAGGGCCAGCAAAATAAGATTTTTATGAAAAGTGATTTTTATCTCTGAAATTAAAAATTCAAGTGCACCTAGGATGTTATGATTTAAAATCATAAGAAAATTCTGATTCAGATAAGTGTTTTTTTTAAAATTGAGTGCTCAGCCCCGGTGGGATGGATTGTGTACAGAGATTAATTTGTTGTGAAGGCGCGTAAATGCCCGGTAGGGGGTGATAACGTTGTGCAGGGCTGGATCACTCGTTGGCCATTTGTTTGCTTTGTATGCTGTGATTACTTTGATTAATTTGTGATACTATGAATTATATAAGTTGTGAATTTATGATGATTACAAATATGTGCGTATGTTTCAGGTAAAGGCATGAACATTATTACATGATGTTAATTGACTATATATGTTATATACTTCTGTTGCGTGATGCTAATACCTTTTGGGTACAATTTTTCACTCATGAAGTCCATAGGACTCACCCTTCTTTTGTGATTATTTTTTTTAGTAACAGGAGTTCGGTACATGGCGTTGCTGAGCTTGTGACTTGCCGATTGAGCTCGACAAGTTAATTCCAGGATCTCAGACTTGAAGTTAAAGGATGAAAGTTTGCAGTCACACTAGGACAGTGGGGGTATCTAATTTCAAATGATGTAAACGTCCAGTTATTGGTCTTGTTTATGATGTGGATGGAGCAAAGCTCCTTGTTATCCTTATATTGATGTTGTGTGAAATCATGAGCATGTGTATTTGTATTTTGAGGCATGTTTCATATTGTAAGGAACCTTTGCCAAAATTTTCAATAATTTGTTAATTATTAATGAAAGTAAACTTTTACAGTGAATTTCGATTTTAGAAAAGCTACTTTTATTTTTTAGTGGGGTCTTGAATTAGGTTTTTTATTTTGTTTCGAAGTCAAGGTTACGATGGATTGGTTACCCAATCCTCTAGCCAGTCATACCTTCATGAGAGGTGTGACACTTTCATCCTTGACTTCAAGTCTGAGATCCTGGAAAATATATTGTCGTATTCTGTCGATAGGTTACGAGCTTGACGACGCTGTATACTGAACCCCTGCTACTAAAAAAAATTCACGAGAAGTGAGTCCTACGGACTCCAAGAATGAAAAATTATACCCAATGGGTATTAGCATACTTAATACAAGTATATAACATATATAGTCAATTAACATTACGTGATAATGTTCATGTCTTTATTCAAAATACACGTACACATTTGTAATTGTTATAAATTCACAATTTACATGATTCATATGATCACAAATTAATCAGAATAATCATAGCATACAAAGCAAACAAAGAGCCAACGAATAACCCAACCCCGCACAACAGTTTCACCCCCCACTGGGCATTTACGCTCTCTCACAACATATTAATCTTCGTAAATAATTCATCCTACTGGGGGTGAGCACTCAAATTTTTAAAAATATTTATCAGAATAAGAATATTTTAAGATTTCAAATCAGAATATCCTAGGTGCACCTGTATTTCAATTTCGGAGATAAAATCATTTCTCAGAAAAATCTAACTTTGTTGGCCTTTATCAACCACAACCAATATCAAACAAACATAATTCAAATCACTGAAATACTGCATTTGCTTATATTTCATATATCACATCTATTCAAATACACATATAATTAAGCATAATAATCTAGCCCCTAAAGATAATTGTCACACCCTCAAATGAAGGTATGACTGGTCGGAGGAATGGATATCCAAACCTTCGTAACCCTGAATCCATAATGACTAAACACAAATGACTATTGAACAAATATAGTTAAAACCAAGAAAACTTTACTGAATTAAAATAAAGTCATGAACTGATTATGAAATGTTGGTATTTATTAAAATTTGGCAGAGATTCCCTGTACAGTGGAACATGCCCAATAGTATATACGTTACTAATCTAGTACAATTTACTGGTAAAACATAATATCAAGTACTCAGAAGAGCTTTACTCCTAACAACCCAATTAAGTTATCACAGTTAACTTCATATACATAACAATGCATGACACTTAAAATGATTGCAAGCATCGCCTTATCAGCTTCAAGTATGTGACTTCGGGATATACCTTGCCAAAACAGTGTTGGTAGGTAACAAATCATGATACAACAAACTGGCTTTTCCTGATACTAAAAAAACAACCACAGAAGAAGGAATTAGTCACAAAAACTCAGTGAGCAAACCACGTACCCAGAGGGTACTAGCTTCACACAACACATATATTACTAATTAATCTCATGTCTAAATTTAATTGTACTTGTATGTACTTATAGTTATCATACAATCACAAGTCATATATTTCACATTTTTCAATTTAGCAACCAATTCATACAAAACAATCAAAGCATACAAGCAAGCAAAAGGCTAACGAGTAACCCAGCCCTGCACAACAGTATCACTCCTTACCGGGCATTTACGCGCCCGTACAACAGAATAATCTCTGTCCACAGTCCATCCCACCGAGACTGAGCACTCAATTTTCTTTTCTTTTAAAACACTTATCAGAATCAAAGTATTTCAAAATTTCAAATCACATATCCTAGGTGCACCTTGATTTTCTTTCCGGACATTAAAATCATTTTAGAAATTCTACTTTTGTTGGTCTTTATCAATCACAAGCAATGTCAAACAAGCATAGTTTAAACAAATCACTAAAATATTTTTTCTATTTAGATTTCCATATTGCACGCCTATTCACATACATATATACTTGCACATAAGAATCTAGCAACTAAAGAGTACGTAATTCACTCACAAATTTCAAGGACATGGTTCTTCAATTCGTCTCGTATGTGAAAGTATCGGAATATCTTCGACACAATCTGGAACTGAAAAACATAAATTCATATGTCAATTTATATAATCATGGTATAACCTATTTTATGATTCCTCATTGGTCCCTATATTTATTGCATTCACTATCTTGCAATTAATTTTTGTTAAACACTTCACTAAATAATTTAAGGTAAAGTACGATTATTTCAATTTATTCAAGAATTCAAATTTCACCTTTTAATATTAACATTATTAGATTCCATGTTTCCAATTAACTATTTTGTAAGTAAAACTTATATAAATTAATTCCTATGAGTGTATTAGATTTAATTCCTTATAACTCTTAATTCCATTTCTTAGAATACCTGACTCATCCTAATTCACCTAAATATATTTTTCAACAAATTTAACCTACTCTTTTAAGTCTTTAAATTATACCCAGTCCCCATATTGGATTTCATTAAGTTCACTATCAAATTCTCATATAATTTTTATTTTAAACATTGAATTTAAGTACTAATTAATTAGACTTACACAAACTTGCCGTGTACAAGTCTAAATTATCATAATGGAATTCCAAATTTTCTATTTTGTTAACTACCTTATGTGCTCTTAATTACTAATCTTTAGTTAAAACTTTATAACCCCTTCAAATCTCCTATTTAAGTACTTAACAACACTCTAATCACCATGTATAGTTTCAATAAATTGCTATTCCTCACCTAATTAGGAAACTTCCAACACCTATAACATCACTATCCCACGGCAAGGACCAAAACAAGGCTTGGCTGCCACCTTACTCCAAGTCATCCATTAATATATACACTACTTGGCGAGGTACAAACACCTCCAAAGGGAGCTGGAACCTCTAAGTGCCAAAACATAAGTTCACAGTTAGAGATAGACCAAAACAGGAGAGCATAAACCCAGCCAAAATAGGGGAAAGACCAAATCCAAGAACATCAAATCGCCCACTTACTCAGTTGGGACAGATTGCCTACAACACTCTGAGGCCCTCCTGCTCCCTCACGGCTAAGATCTGAACCTTCCTCTCCGTTAAAGAACAGAGCAAGGGCTGAGGTTGGGGAACATAAGAACTTAAGTAGCTGAACTCACCACAAACAGCGAGTAGGATTTTAGTGATATTGGTGACTACACATCCAAGTGAAACATAAGACAACACAAGGGAAGCTTGGGATTTTAGGAGGCAGAGCTAAAAGACGAAAAGAAAGGCAGTGGGCAAGACACGGCAAGAAGTGGAGAACGGCCCAAAGGAGATGACTTATAAAACAAGAAGAATGGTTAGTCGGTGAGAATGGTAAGAAAGAAAAGAAAGCAAATAAGACAAAGTAATAAAATATTACTTATACTTAATAATCTTTAAACAAGTGGTATAGGTTAAATTCCATTATATTTATATATAGTTACATAAATATTGATTTCTACTTTATTATATATATACATATATATACTAATTTTATCTATAATAGAATTTTCATGGACTAAAATCTAAGTTTAATTTATCTAATAGAGTGTGGACTCTAAGTTACCATATATATATATATATATATATACCTTATTATTTTAATTAATTAATTAATTATTATTATTATTATTTTTTAAATTTATGTATTCACGACAATCGACGCACAACATCTCAAGTCGTACGTTAGACAATCAAGTTATAACAATGTATATTATTATTATTCTTTTTTTTTATCCAATTATTCTCTTATTTTAATTTACCTTATGTAAAATAAATTTACGTAATCACGATAGTTTACGTACAACACTCTAAAATATATGCTAGCTGATCAGGTTACCACAGTAATAGTTAGCCACTTACCTTTAACTGATTTCATTTGTCACTTACATTTACGTTCACGCATCTCATCAAGTCCGCATTAAGATCTGGAACTGAAATTCATATTTCCGAATAAGACTTAGTTCATAAACGTTATTGTTGTAATCTTTTATTTACTAAGCTTATATATCAAGTTATATAAGTTTCTTTATGAAAGTTTTCTATTAAGTCATTACATGTCAACTAGTATGAATTGTACTTTATATGATAAGGTTAATAATAAAGAGACATTTTAGATGTCTTGACAATGTATAAAATAGAATGAAACAATTAGAAAAGATAGAATACATCAGTTGTACCTTTTAGATTTATATATCAATATAGTTTATTCTTTAAAGTTACATCAAATTCTGCAAAACACAGGATTTTGGCAGCTCTGACCTTACCTTAGTTAATTAAACATAACTTTCTCTAGGAAAAAGGAAATCCAATTCTATTTATTGGATTTATTAATAGACAAGTATATACATCTTCTTTTTTTAGAAACTTCTCATAAAATTAGTCTTGAACCCACTCAATTTCTCTTATGAACAAAAACAGAGCACTAGTACGATTTCTGGTTGTCAATCTCTGATTCTGATGCTTATAAAATTACTATACTAGGGTATTAAATTACGAAAATTTTCAATCTAGTTTTTCATGATGTTAGGAATATTTTATATTCATCACTCTATTCCTTATTCAATCTTTAAGACCACCTAACATCAATTTTTCCAAAATAGGTATAGTTAGGAACCGAAAATCATAGCTATGACTTCTAATACTTCCAAAATACACATAACATGGAATTAAGCCCTAAACCACTCCATATTTACTCTTTAGTATGTTGGGAAGAACTTTTATTTAGAGGTACTAGGCTAATTCAAATCACAACCTCCGACAAAGTTCTCCAAACTAATTGAAACTCACTAAAAATCTTATATGGACCTAGCCTCAGTCCAATAGCTCTAACTATCAATATACTTGGAACTAGGCTACGAAATTTTTCAGATATTATTTCAAGACCCTAAACTACATTTTCTCTTTAGAACTCTTAATTTAATTATGTCCTAAAAACACCCGAGATACTAAATTTCTCTAACTCATCAAACCTGCCCTGCATCCCTTCAAAAACCAATTAACTCTCCCTTTACTTTGTAATGGAGACATTGTATAACCTAAGAGGAAATATGTGGTTCGTATAAAACATAAACTTTTATGACCTACTCCAATAATTTAGTTTCTAGAACATATAAAATGGAAATTTTCTACACATAAATCATAAATAGGCCAACTTTTAGGCCAAGATTGCATTCCATGAGTATTTCTATAAAAAAAAAACAAATTAATTGTCAGTTGGCCAAGAGTGCATGTCACTGTATTATCCTTAGCTAGCCATGCTTCTCATACGCATTAGTCCACTATTTAGAATGCATATATCTTTCTAATATCATCAATACAATTTCATAACTCTTTGTATTATTCATATTTCAATTCTTGAATTAAACTTGAATTAGTTACTTAAAGTTAATTAAAAGTTGAAGTTATCTATTCCCTATTTAAAATATAACTAAATCATAGACTACTCTTTTCTAATTCAAATAACCATCATACATATTCCTTGCTTTCCTTAGCTCTTGTTCATACTTTTAATTTAAATCCAACTAATCCTTAACTTAACTAAACTAAGGTTCTAAAGGCATAAAATTTCTACACGTAACCCTCTTGTAATAATAATACCCAAGGTTAAAACTAATTCTCAATACAATTCTTCCAATGTTTGAAATAGGGGGTACTTTAGACTCAACTGTATAAGTCAGCTGATTAAGTCAGCTGTGAGAAAACATGAAAGACAAGCCAAGAAATCTTATAAACTAAGGTAAAGGTGACTAATTCAGCTTCTACCTCACAGTTACAACACCCAACAGAACAGGGCATATTAGCAACTCAAGTTGCCGTTACCTACAGCCCCAATTATCTTCACTCACACAAGCTAAGAAACTACACCTACACAACACTACCTAAAGCCCATGGACAGCAAGAAATTTAAGCCTAAAACAACACATACTCAAAGACCTAGATATATATAAAAACACTTAGGAGGAGCTTTAAAGCTCACAGTGACTCTTCTTACACGACAGAATTATTTCCATGGCTGGACCCTAAAACAGGGCAGCCACCTTCATGTAAATGGAAAAAAAAAAAAAACATACGCTGCCAAAAGAAGGAAAAGGAGGGAAAATCATTACCTTAAGTTTGGCTTAAACAAAAGAAAACCAAGAATTTTTCCAAGGTTTAAGAGGAAGGATCAAATAAAATATGGTGATGAAGTGTAGAGAATGGAGAAATTCGGCTAATGGCGGTGCAAACAAAAAGAGGGAAGGAAGAAAAGAATAAAATAAAGCATGGTTGATAATAAAAGTCAAGGTCAATTAGGAAACGTGTAGAACAAATTCAAGCTCTAAATATATATTTATATATATATTATTTGTTTTTTATTTGTTTTTTTTTTTTCACATATCAATAATGCTTACACAATTTAATTTCAAGTTACCCAATAAGGTAATAACAAAAGTTTTCTTAATTACGTGTATATATGTATATATAATTTTTAATTCTACTGAGGTTTTATTCATCAAATTTTATAAGTTACGTACGAACATTTTAACACGTACATTACACTATCGAGTTATAACAGAAGAGATGATCTTAATCATGGATTCATAAAAATAATAAAATAAAATAAAATAAATAGTCTATTTGAAACATGATAATAACTAAAAAATATTTATCTCATAGTAAAAACTCATAAGGATATTTAAAAAAATAAAATTTCTTCTCCTAAACTACTTAATTTATAGCATAAACAAATAGATAAATTTTTTTATAAAAAAAATCATAAATTTATATATATTTTTTAAGTTCTTAAGATGAGAGATGAATTAAAAGTTAAATAAATAATATTTATAATCATGGAAACTTTTTTGTTAATATTTGAGAAGAACTAAAAAACATAATAATTATTTGAAACCTATTAAACCAAAAAATAGAAAAATTCAATCTCAACTACTAATAATATAAAATTATTAAAAGTTAAAACAATAATATCATAATCATGAAAACACACTTAATATTTCTTTTTATTCATAGTAATTTTTTAAAATTTTAATTCATAAATTAGAGAAGAACTTAAAAAATGATGATTTTTAGGAAATTATTAAACAAAAAAATTTAGAAATTGAATCTTAATTACTATTGATATATAATTATTGAAAAAATTATAAATTTATTAAGATTAAAAAGAATTAATAAAAAAGAAATTAATAGTCCTAAAACAATTACAATCCTATTGATATTAAAATGGAGAAAAACTAAAAAAAAAAAAAAAGGAAAATATAATAGTTTACTTATAGCAAAATAACAACTAAATATAACTATGTAATTATAAAAGCTCATAAGGGTATTTAAGAAATTCAAAATATTATTTCTTTAAGTTACTTTTATATATAATATAGATCTATCAATGTTGTATGATAAATAACACTTAATTTTATAAGAAAAAAAGATTATATTATTTTTATTTTGGGTACTATTTAAACAGACTTGACAATAAAGATGTCATTAATTTTTAATTATTTTTTCCTTTGTTGGCTAATAACATGATGAATGGTTTTGAAGAATTATATTGTGATTTAATTTATTTATTAAAAAATTTAGAAGATTTTTCATTCTATATCTCACCTAAATCATTTATTTTATTTGTATATATTCTACATCTATATATATATACTAGCAACGTGCACACACGCAGTTAGTGTCTTTTAGCTTTTTAGTTATATTATTTTTTTTGGCTTAATTATTGTTTTAGTCTCTCAGAATTGACTCATTTTTTAATTTAGTCCTCTAAGAATGTTTTCAATCAATTTTATCATTTTAGATTCATAATGTTTCAATCAAATTATATTCTCTCGTTCTCAATGTTATGCATAAATACAATAATTCTACATACTTTAATGATAAAATAACCACACACAAAAATTTGCAAGATATAAAAACAACTTATGTACATTATTATATTTATATCAAGTGTGGTTATTTTGTTAATTCATAACATGTAAATGAAAGAATGGAACTTGATTGAGAGATTTTGAATATTGAAGAATAAAATTGACAGAGAAAATTCTTAGAGTACCAAACTAAAAATTTATATAATTTTGAAAGGCCTAAACAATAGATAAGCCTAGTTTTTTATTTTGTAGTAATTAAAATATTTTATAGAAGGAGAGAGTGAAAGAGAAATGAGGTTATTTTAAGAGTTAAATAGTAGTTGCAGTAGGTAGTTTTTTTTAATTTAAAATTTTTAAATTTTATATTAATTTTTTTTTTTTTTGTTGCTAATAACATGATGAATGGTTTTGAAGAATCATCTTGTGATTTAATTTATTTAATAAAAAAAATTGGAAAATCTATCATTTTATATCTCACCCAGATTGTTTATTTTATCTGTACATATTCTACATCTTAATATATATATATATCTATATACATACTAGCAACGTGCACACACGCATTTAGTGTATTTTAGCTTTTTAGTTATATTAATTTTTTGGCTTAATTACTATTTTAGTTTATCAAGATTGACTCAATTTTTAATTCTCAAAGAATATTTTCAAGCAATTTCATCATCTAGAATTTAGAATTTTTCAATCAAGTTACATTCTCTCATTTTCAATGGTATGCATAAATACAATAATTCTACATAATTTAATGATAAAATAACCAAAAAAAAAAATTGTAAGATATAATAACAACTAATGTATGTTTTTATATTTGCATCAAGTGTGGTTATTTTGTTAATTTATAACATGTAAATGGAAGAATGGAACTTGATTGAGAAATTTTGAATATTGAAAGATAAGATTGACTAAGAAAATTCTTAGATAACCAAACTAAAAATTGATATAATTTTGAACCATCAAAACAGTAGATAAGCCTAATTTTTTATTTTGTAGTAATAAAAATATTTTTATAGAAGGAGAGAGTGAAAGAGAAATGATTTTATTTTAAGAATTAAATAGTAGTTGCATATATATATTATTTTGTTGCTAATAACATGATGAATGGTTTTGAAGAATCATATTGTGATTTAATTTACTTATTAAAAAATTTGGAAGACCTATCATTTTATGTTATAACCCGATATTCTAATGAATATTTTAAAATAGTGTACATAAATTATCATAATTAGGGAAATCATAAATTTCATGAAACAAGGTAAAATAAGAAAATAATTGGATATATATAGGTAATTTGAAGTCTATTCTATTAATTTACTTGGTTTTAAAATTTATTTATGAGAATTGTATTATAATTGAAATTAATATATATATTAAAATAAAGACCAATGATTGCATATTATACACCATCAATTAATGACCCAAGTTTAGAACCACAAATTTACCTTATTTTAATTTTATTGTACTTTTCTGTTTTTCTTGTTAAACCGATTAACTATTCTTTTTGTTGTATAATTCATCTCTTTTGGGCCGTTCTTTGCTTCTTGTTGTGTCCTACTCACCACCTTCCTTTTCGTCTTTTAGCCTTGCCTCCTGAAATCTCAAGATTTTCTTGTTTTGTTTTCCGTTTATCTTGTTTGTGCAATCACCCATATCCCTAAGCCTCCTACCCGCTGTTTGTTGTGAGTCTGCCACTTAGGCTCTTAAGTTTCCTAACCTCAGCCCCTGCTCTGTTCTTTAACCGAGAGGAGGGTTCAGGTCTTGGCCGTGAGGGAGCAGGTGGGCAGGAGGAGTGTTGATTGAAGGCGGTCTATCCCAGCTGAGTAAGTGGGCGGTTTGATGTTCTTGGGCTTGGTCTTTTCCCTGTTTTGGATGGGTTTATGCTTCTCTGTTTTGGTCTATCTCTAACTGTAAACTTTTGTTTTTGGCACTTAAGAGGTTTCAGCACCCTTTGGTTGTGATTGTACTTCGCCGAGTAGAGTGTATATGTTGATGGACGATTTAGAGTAAGGTGGCGGCCAAGTCCTGTTTTGGTCCTTGTCATGGGGTAGTGGAGTTATAGGTGTTGGAAGTTTCCTAATTAGGTGAGTAATAGGAATTTATTAAACCTAAACATGGTGATTTAAGTGTTGTTAAGCACTTAAACACGAGATTTGGAGGAGTTATTAAACACGAGATTTGGAGGAGTTATAAAGTTTTAACTAAAGATTAGTGATTAAGAGCATATAAGGTAGTTAATAAAATAGAAAATTTGGAATTCTATCATGATAATTTAGACTTGTACATGGTAAGTTTATGGAAGACTAATTAATTAGTAATTAAATTCAATGTTTAAAATAAAAATTATATGATAATTTGATAGTGAACTTAATAAAATCTAATATGTGGAATGGGTACAATTTAAAGGCTTAAAAGAGTAGGTTAAATTCGTTGAAAAGTATATTTAGGTGAATTAGAATCAGTGATGTATTCTAAGAAATTGATTTAGAAGTTACAAGGGATTAAATAGAATATACTCATAAGAATTATTTTATATAAGTTTTACTTATTAAATAGTTAATTGGAAATATGGAATCTAATCATGTTAATATTAAATGGTGAAATTTGGATTCTTGAATAGATAGAAGTAATCGTACTTTATCTTAAATTATTTAGTGAAGTGTTTTAAAAGAATTAATTGCAAGATAGTGAATGCAACAAATATATGGACAAATGAGGAATCATAGAATGGGTTATACCATGATTATATAAATTGACATATGAATCTATGAGTGAATATTCCGACACCTTCACAGACTAACGGATTTACGGATTTACGAACCACATCCTTAAACTTTATGAGTGAATTACGTGCACTTTGGTTGCCAGATTATTATGTATAATTGTATGTGTATTTGAATATATGTGCAAGTGCAGTGTTTCAATTAGTTATTTGAATTATGCTTGTTTGAAATTGTTTGTGGTTAATAAGGGCCAACAAATTGAAATTTTCTGAGAAATGATTTTTTTTTGTATTTTCGAAACTAAGATCTAGGTGTACCTAGGATACTTTGATTTGAAATCCTGAGATATTTTGATTCTGATAAATATTTTAAAATTTTGATTGCTCAGTCTCAATGGGATGGATTATATACAAAGATTAATCTGTTATGCGGGCACGTAAATGCCCGATAGGGGGTGATACTGTTGTGAAGGGTTGGGTTACTCTTTGGCCCTTTGCTTGCTTTGATTGCTATGTTAAAAGTTGTAAGTTTCGGATATTGAATTGATTTGTATATGTGGTGGAATATGTGATATGTGACTGTATGATAATACAAATACATACGTGTACAATTAAATTTAGTCATGAGATTAATTAGTGATATATGTATATTATGTGTTGTGTGATGCTGGTACCCTTAGGGTACGTAATTTTCTCGCTGAGCCTTTATGACTCACTCTTTCTCTTGTGGTTGTTTTTTTTTTTTTTTAGCATCCGGAAAGCTTAGTTCGACTCCCCAGGACTTGTTACCTGCTGATCTGTTACGACAAGGTATATCTCGAAATCGGATACATGAAGCTGACAAGGCGGCATTTACAGTCACTTAGTGTTTTTATGCTTTATTGTATAAATATTGAGTTTACTGTATTAGTTTGATGTGTTGTTAGGAGCAGAACTTCGTTGGGTGCTGTGATATTGTGGACTATTGTTAATTTATAAACAGGGTTATCTAAACTTGTTATGTGGTATGTTTCATTTTATGAGAACCTCTGCCGAATTTTCAGTAAATATTATATATTTAGCAATCAGTTCATGATTTTACTTCAGAAAAGTTTTCTTAGTCTTAACTGTAATTTGTTAAAAGTCAGTGGTGCATTATAGAACATTATTCAAGGTTACGGATATATAGTTATTCATTCTTCCGACCATTCTTACCTTTATTTGAGGGTGTGACATTCTATATCTCACATTGTGTATTTTGTCTATACATACTAGCAATGTGCACACACACATTTAATGCATTTTAGCTTTTTAATTATATTAATTTTTTGGCTTAATTGTTGTTTTAGTCTCTTAAGGTTGACTTAATTTTTAATTTAGTCCTCTAAGATTGTTTTCGATCAATTTCATCATCTAGGATTCAGAATTTTTCAATCAAGTTACATTCTCTCATTCTCAATGTTATGCATAAATACAATAATTCTATATAATTTAATGATAAAATAATCAAAAAAAATTTACAAGATATAAAAATAACTTATGTAAATGAAAGAATGAAACTTGATTCTGAAATTTTGAATATTTAAGGATAAAATTTATTATAAAAACCAAACTAAAAATTAGTATAATTTTGAAAGACCAAAATAGTAGATAAGTTAAAATTTTTATTTTGTAGTAATAAAAAATTTCTAGAAGGAGAGAGTGAAAGAGAAAGGATGTTATTTTAAGAATTAAATAGTAGTTGCAGTAGGTAGTGTTATAACCTGCTATATTTATTTTTGTTTTTAAATTAAGGTGGAGAAATACTTGTATAAATTTTTTTTATGTAAATATATGTATAAACATATGTATAATATGAGAATTGTTATTGACCACCTATTTAATATATACATAGCAACAAAAAAAAAATTAAATAAATAAAAATAAATAAATTATATACCACATAATTACAAGCTAAAAGTAAATACATATATATTTATATATATATATATGACATAAGGAGTAAATACACACCTTACAATTAATTTTTTTAACACTTTGACTTTATTTTTATTTCATTTATTTGATTCCAATTTTTTTTGTTTCTTTGGCCGACTTTCCCATGAGATTTTTTTTCTGGTTGCTTTTTTCTTCGGCTGAACTTGACTCCTCTTCTTGGTCCATATTCCAGAATTTTCTAGGTTTGGGGCTTCATTCAACCATGAAGCTTTGGTGGGTTTCTTTGGTAGCTTCAGCATCCTACACTAGCTGAAGTCTACTGCCTTTTTCTTGCTTCATTTGTCCTTTTGCTTTCCCCTGTTTTCATTCTTCTTGTCTTGTCTTGGGAATTTGCTGCTAACCGAGAACTCATCTATCTAAGAGTACCAGTTTTCTACCTTCTTCGTTTTGGTTGCTGGTCTTGGTTGGGTAGCCGTTAAAGGGATTTAATGGGAGGCTTGGGTAATTACTTTCATCCTCTGTTTTCATGGTAGCAAGCTGATTCAAGCCTTGGATCAGTCTATTGGTGTAAAGGCTGCAGCCGTGAGAAGTTGGGGGTGTGATGCGTTTGTGGGTTCATTGGTCTTCTTACTAACCATAGCAACTTGAAGCTTTAAATCTTGGCCAAGTAGAATTGCATGTGTTGGTAAGTCAGCCTTGTTTCCTTGCCATGTGAGTTGAAGTTTATCATGGATTGCTTCATGCTCTTAATTAATTAAGATGAAATTGTAGCTTGTGGGAACAACCTGACATTCAAATTGAGATTCTCTTAATTTCAACTAAGGCTTCCTTAACTTGTGCTTGGCATTTGTAAATGGAATATAGTGATAATCTTCTTCACCGAATTGGAAAAAAGAAAACAGAGCAGTCTTTACAAAAGGATAGAGAGCATATTGAAACTATAATAACTTGGTTTTAGTGCTAACCTGCACCTGTCCATTATTTCAAGGTTTATTGTTGACATTGCTCCAATGGTTAATAAGAAATGGAATGGTGGGATTTTTGGTTAAGTTAGTCATGGCAAACAATAAGAGTTTACATAAAACTCTTCAATTCGTGAGTCTTGAATAAATAAGCTAAGTTAAGAATCCTTTTAATTAAACATATACTTAGAGTGTTGGTAAGAATTGGTAATGTAAACAAAAGTTAGAACAGGAAATACATACAATAGTTGTAATTAATTATTGGAAATAAAAAGCTTGAATTAATTAGGAGGCTTGCTAATCTTTCTTCTGTTTTTATCAACCTGACCGTGGGTTTCCAATTAGTGGGCATCTAAATTGAAGCTGTTAGTGAGTAATGGTATAAACAAAAGAGAGTTAAGTGGTTTTGAAGGATGTAGGGGGCAGATTTCGTGGGTAAAATAAATTCAGTATTTCGAGTATCTTCGGAGCAAAATTAAATTAATATTTCAAAAGATAAAATGTAACTTATAGTCTTAACATATTGTCTGAAAAATTTCGTAGCCTTATTCCAAGTATGTTGTTAGTTATAGTTGTTAAACTCCGGCTAGGTCAGGCAGGATTCGTACTGTCCTGTTTTTGGTTCATGTAAGAAATTGAGTGGGTTCAAGATGGATTTTAGGAAAAGTTTCTAAATAAGAAAGATATATATACTTGTCTATTAATAAATCCAATAAACGGAATTGGATTTCGTTTTACATAGGGAAAGTTATGTTCAACTAACTACAGGAAGGTCAAAGTTGTCAAAAAATCCTGCATATTACAGAATTTGATACAACTTCAAACAAAAAACTGTATTGATATACAAATCCAAAAATTACAAATGATATACCATTATAAAGATACATGTGTCTAATATTTTATAAATTTTACGAATTTGGATTTGGAATTTCCTAGAGAAAGATATGATCATTAAAGTGGACACTAGTCCAAACTCAAGTTTGGACAGTTTCAACGTTTATACCTCACTAAGTGTTTTCTATTCTTTTTAATGATTTATTCTACCCTATGCTTTGTCAAGACATTTAAAATGTTTCATCATTATTAACCCTATCACATAAAGTCCAATTCATATTAATTGACATATAATAGCTTGATAGAAAACTTTCATAAAGGAACCTATACAAGATGAGATATAAGCTTAGTAATTAAAAGATTATAGCAATAACGTTTATGACCTAAATATTATTTGGGTATATGAATTTCAGTTCTGAATTTTAATGTGGACCTGATAAGACGCGTGGACGCAGGTGTGAGTGACAAATAGAATCGGTTTCAGGTGAGTGGTTAATTGCTGCCTTTAGGGGCTAGATTAGTATGTGTGATTATATGTTTATTTGAATATGTGTGATATATAGAAAGTAAGCTAGTAGAGTATTTCAGTAATTGCTTGAATAATGTTTGCTTGATATTGGTTACTGTGTTGATATTGTTTGTGTTTGATAAGAGGCCAACTCGTGAACATTTTCTGGAAAATGATTTTCATTTCTGAAATTGAAAATCCAGGTGCACCTAGGATACTCTGATTTAAAAATTGTGAGAAATCCTGATTCTGATATATATTTTTAAAATTGAGTGCTCAGCCCCGATGGGATGGATTGTGTATGGGAAATTAATTTGGTGTGCGAGCGCGTAAATGCCCGGCAGGGGGTGATATTGGTGTGCGAGGCTGGGTCACTCGTTGGCCCTTTGATTGCTTTGCGTGATATTGTTACATTGACTTAAATTGTAATCTTGTGGGTTATATGAATTGTGAAACTTACAAGGTGTACGTGCAATGTGAAATGTTATATGTATCATGATACATGATGTTAATATGTATATTATATGTTTGTGCTGAGTGATGCTAGTACCCTTAGGGTACGATTTTTCACTCACGGAGTCCATATGACTCACCTCTCTTTTGTGGATATATTTTTTAGTAACAGGACCTCAAAGAAAGTTAATCACTAATACGAGGTTTTGCTGAGGATTTGACGACAAGGTATTCCTTGAAATCTCACACTTGGAGTCAAGGATGAAAGTTTGCAGTCACAATAAATCTGTGGGTGTCAAATTTAGTATAATGTGGTATTCCAGTATTTGTATTATTGATGATGTAAACGGAGCAGAGCTCCTTATTGTCTTTGTGTTGTTGGTGTGTAAGAACAAAATTTTATAGGTTTGTATTTTATGGCATGTTTCATATTGCAGGGAACCTCTGCCAAAATTTTCAGTAAATGGTGATTTGTTTAGGTTAACAAACTTTTAATGTTAACTTTTGTTTTTTTTTAAATAATTGGTCATATTCATTGGTTGGTCAAGAGTAACAATCGTTTTTTTATTTGAGTCAGGGTTACGGAGGTTTTGTTACCATTCCTCCGGCCAGTCATGCCTCCTTGAGGGATGTGACAGGTAGTTTTTTGTTTTATTTAAAAAAATTAGAATTTATATTATAAAAGAATTTTTTTTTTCTTTTGTTGCTAATAACATGATGAATGGTTTTGAAGAATCATATTGTGATTTAATTTATTTATTAAAAAAATTGAAAGACCTATCATTCTATATCTCACCTAGATCGTTTATTATTTGTACATATTCTCCATCTTAATTATATATACTAGCAACATGTACACATGCATTTAGACTGAGTTTGGTAATATTTTTCAAGATAGTGCTTCGGCTTTTAAAAAGTTACAGTTCCTAAATATTGTTTGGTTAATTTTGTTAGGGGTATTTTTTCTATTACTTTTAAAAAGTTATTGGTGCTTTTAGAAGCATCCCAATATGCTTTTAAAAACTAGCTGTAGCTTTTCAAAATTAAAAATACAAAAATCAACTTATTAATTTTAAGAAATTATCAAATATATCTTTAATTAATTTATAAACTATTAAATTTCTCTACATAAATATATTTTTAATTAATGATGTCTATTTTTGTTATTTTATACATTTACAGCAGCTTATGATTTGTTTTATCAAACACCTTGTTCATTGCTTTTACTACTTCACAACCACTTTTATAAAAAATTTATCAAACAGGGTTACTGTAACTTTTTAACAGCTACTTTTTCATAATATGAAAGTCACAGCACTACCAAAACAAGGTTTAGTGCCTTTTAGCTTTTTAGTTATATTAATTTTTTGGCTTAATTATTATTTTACTCCCTCAGGATTGACTTAATTTTTAATTTAGTCCTCTAAGAATATTTTTGATCAATTTCATCATCTAGGATTCATAATTTTTCAATCAAGTTACATTCTTTCATTCTCAATGTTATGCATAAATATAATAATTTTACATAATTTAATAATAAAATAATTAAAAATATTTTTTTATAAGATATAAAAATAACTTATGTACGTCATTATATTTATATTAAGTGTGATTATTTTGTTAATTCATAACATGTAAATTGAATAATAAAACTTGATTAAGAAATTTTTAATATTGAATGATAAAATTGACTAAGAAAATTCTTAGAGAACTAAATTAAAAATTGATATAATTTTGAAAGACTAAAATAGTACATAAGTCTAATTTTTTATTTTATAGTAATTAAAATATTTGATAGAAGGAGAGAGTGAAAGAGAAATGATGTTATTTTTAAGAATTAAATTGTAGTTGCAGTAGGTAGCTTTTTTTATTTAAAAAAATTAAATATTATATTATAAACAGAAATTAATAACCCCTAATAAGAACACTTATAATTATATATATACAAAAAATTTATGAAAATGAAAAAGAGTAAAAAAAAAAAAGGAGACCATAAAATTTTTTTCCCTCTTATTATAGTATAGATATATTATGTCATAAATTTTAACTATTACAAGATAGGATCAACGGATCAATAGTGCCATAAAATTTTGATTACAAATTAAAAATTTATAATCAGATTTGGAGATTTTAAATATTTATTTTATTAAATTAAATATATATGAAATTTTCTTCATATTTCTCTCACAATGCAAATGTATTTAATTTTTAAATATCTAACAATAAATAGAACATGTTATAATTTTAATAAAAATAAATTATATATAAATACGAACAACTGTCAACAAAATCAGACTATTTACACGCAAAAAATGAAGCATTTGATATGTTTGTTCTTGTATTAGATGTGAAAACATGGACAAATCTATAATTAAAAAATTAACAAGAAATGGAGGGAGGAATTTTATTTATTCTCTTTCCTCTCCCCCTGTCCCTACTCTTTTTTTTTTCTTTTTTTTTTTCTTCCTCCTCTACTGTCTGTAGTAACTTACAAATAGCAATGAAATGGAATTGTGAAATTCTAAGTGCATACTAAACAACTTTACCAAGAAAGTGGACGAAAAAGAAGGGGTAGTGTAAAAGTTAAACACCTTCCCATAAACTTACATCACATTCACAGGTGATCTTTGTAATTTGTTCAGTGAAGATGTTATTTACATTATCAATATTACCACACAAAAAGAATCATTGGAGACCTTTTGTATAAATTTATTTGTTCTTTGTTTCCTTTTGAGAGCAAACGGAGCAATTGCAGAGAAAACAATAGAATTAGGGACACATGTGCATATAATCCCATTCAATCAGAAACATTTACAAGCACCAAACCTTTTTGAGCAAAAGAAGAAAGGCTTGTTATGGACCAAGTGAATGTCAGCATATTCATTAGATTTACACAACGTTACCTTATCCACCAATCTATACATATAACACTACAAAGTGGCTTCAATAAGACGAAACCTCAAACTGCTTTTATGGACTGCTGTTGAGACCAGTAGGCATGACCAGCTAGGACCCTGTCCAAAAGCTCCTGAGGAACAGGTTCTCCTCTCCTTTGCTGGGGGGATATTCTTGCTGTGTGCACTAATGTCTTCCACTTATCCTGCAGCATATTCCCCATAGCCCCAGAAGAAAGATTAGTATCCCATAACACAGTGCAAATGTCAGTAACTCACTTCTAAACCATAACTTCCTTGATGCTTTCTTTTTTGATGGTTGTGTATTGTGGGGGAGGGGAGTAATATGTCTACAGGCAATATTAGATAGCAGTTCACCACTTCCAGAATGCAGAGAAGCATAAGTAATTGACCACTAAGGCAGAATATGAGTACTGCCTTAGTGGAAATACCCCTGACCCATAAATGATTAGTTATCTCTGCCAAGCTTTGCAACCGCACAAGTATTACAACGAATCACACAGAAAATAACCACATATATGCAACCTCAAAAAGTAAAATTGTGAGCATAAGGAAAGGTTTGTCAGTGAGAATTGCTTCACAGATGTTATAACGCACCTTCAAATCCACATAAGTTCGATGCTTTGCATTGTCAAAAGCGCGCAACTTGACATCACGCCACCTGTAACCCAACTAAAATTACACTCCATTGTGTTATTACTAATGACCAACAAAACAAAAAGTATTCAGTCATCAAATAGACCTTCCAGTTCCAAGTTTTTCAACTGCCTGAACAAGAGCCTCTACTTCAGAAACAGAGAAAGGCCTCCTGATTCGGCGCTGTACAAAGTCAGGATTTCTAGATTTCCGATGAAAAGGAACCATGGCCAATGCCTTCATGCTAATGGATGGAACGGCAACTAGAGCACGGCACTTTGCATTGGTATTGTCAGTAGAAGTATCTGCTAGAGAGGGGACCACACTGAGGTTCCCTCCAACACAAGATTCAACTTTTATCTGCGGAGGCTCTCGGGAAGCATTATAAACTCCCAATTGTAACCTGACAATAGGAGTTTGGAATAAATCTATGCTTGTAGATTTGGTACACATCTATGTCAAATTAGCAAAAAACAAGAAAAAAATATTTTGTAGGTCGAACGACCGGCAAATGAACTCACATCCTACTTTTACCTGGATGATTGCAGAGATGAATCAGTGGATAGAAAAGAAGAGTCTTCATTGTATTGAGGTGGAGAACTTTGCGTACACCTGGGCTCCAACATAAAACCTAACCTTTGTCTCTTTTCATCTTGAGAAATGCCAGTCTGGATTAGAGTTTTGCTGTCATCTCGGACCTTTTTTCCCTGAAGAAGGATACCCACATGTAGTTCATCTCCAAGTATAGAAGTCACTGCTTGCATAACTGTTCTCTATAGAAAAATACCATGTCAGAGACAAAAACCAACATATTCCGTTTAATCAGTATATTGAAATGTTAATAATAATACATCCATGCATCAAAAAAAGGATCCCACTTAAATACCTCCTCTAGAAACGAGATTGAACTCCGAAAATGTTGACCTTATAAGGTCGCAATAGTATGTAGCAGGATTTCTAAGGGGTCGATGTAATATTTAAATTTCACCAAAAAGAGTAGCCTACGGTGGTGAAATCTGAATTATCCAAAATACAATTCATTAAAGCCAAAAATCAACTTCCTTATGTAAGCCTCAGTAGCTCCAGTTCAGTGAGCTGTAATTGAATTGAGTTGGCCATTTTGTATTGCAGAAAATATATAATCCGTTCATTCCACCACCCACTGCAGCTAAATTGCATCCCTTACCAAATATGTGGGGATACAAACTAAAATGCATAACTTGAAGGAAATCAAATACCTTCAGTGAACCAATAGTTGCAGTTTCAGGAATCTCAATGAAAAGCTCTGGAACCCTAAAGGATTTAATGCTAAGCTTCACTGCATGGAAATGATCAAAGTCAAGTAAAACCCCTCCAAAAATATAAAAGTAATTCTTGAGTACAATCAAATATTGCAGATCACATCATTACAATGTTTCCTACCATTACAATCCTGGGACCGACGACATGATTGTCGACCAGCTGTTGAGGATGATGCTGCAATTGCTGCATGTGACAGTTACATTGTTCAAACAGAACTCAATATACTCTAAAGCCAAAATAGGAACAGATTTAAAGAAAACCAGAAAATCAGGCATCCATGCTGCACCTGCACCATAGTTGTCATCATCAACTCTACCATCGGAAGATTTAAGTATGTCTTCATATTGAAACCCTCTATCAGATGTAGATGATGGGCTTTGGTTGAAGAACTTCCTCTTCTTAAAGGGATACATCCTCTCTGATCTTTCATGAAAGAAATTGTCCCTCCTGTTGCAGTTTCCATCTAAACAACAAAGCCAAATTGGATAAGTATTACTAGATATCTAACTTGAATCTCAACAAAGTATGATTCACCATCAAGAATGCATGCACAGGATATAGGATCCGCCCTCTTCTAGAAACATCAAGAGAGCTGTTATGACTTTCTTGGAATTTGACACACCTCAAACAGAATGGAAGAAAGAATGCCTACTGTCCACTATAACTGAACACGAGATGCACAAAATACCAGAACATAAAGCTACTTACCATTTCCAAAAGGACTCGTGCCCTTGAAATCTGAAGTTCTTTTGGATGCTGATACTTTCTTTATTCTTTGATCCCTCATAAATGGTTGTGTCACACAGCCCTCAGTAATGGTGCTTAGTTGAGTGCATCGTACAAAGTTTTCGTCATCATCTTTGCTAACTACTTTCTTACCAGCAGAACCTCTGGGAAAGGAACCAAGGTTCATGCAATCCTCTAACAAAGGCACCTTTACATAAGTTTTTAAACTATCAAATCTCTGGTCCGTTTCCATTAGGCCCCCCAAGCTACCAATGACATGGTGAATTCTCTCATTTCTTCTTGTTGATAGTCCATCTTCTTCTTTCTTCTCAGGAATATCTAGTCCCCTGCCTTCAGACAGAACTCCAAGGCAAGATGAGTTACCCACAACTCTGCTTGAAGTTTCAGCAAAACATATCCCCTCCGACTTATCACAAGTTTTTGATCCCACCGAGCTGATATTTAAACAACAATTTTCATGAGTAGGCAGAAATTCCTTCAACATACAGCTTTGGTGGCCATGATTCACTTGCAACCCAGGCACACGAGCAAAACTATTTAGATTACAACTTCTCTTCTCCCTATGGTGATCATTTATTGACTCTTCCTCATCACCTTGTTTACCATTTATGTTAATACCAACAATGTGGTGTAGATTTTTTCCACAAGCTGCATTGGCAGGAACAGAGTTTTCATTTTCTAGCAGAAACTTACCAGCTACATTACTCAATATTTCAAAAGCATGTATCTGATTGTTCTCACCCTTCTTCTGGACAGGACCTCTCCCCTATAACCATTTATTGAGAATTATCAGGGCATTGACATTTTAGACACAAAAATAGATGAACATGCAACCTTGGAACAGTATCATTTAATTACCCTAGCTGATCTTGAAGCTCTAGGAACCACAGGCACCTGGTAGCCACTAAAACCATAGTCCAATCTCTTCTGCAACACCATATCTCAGGTAATCATTACAAGTAGAGAAACTCATTACATAAACTATAAGTAGCTTCCTTGAGTTTTGAGGTCACCCAGAATCAGATCCTGTCAGGATAACAAAAACCAGTCATAATCACAGAGATTATGAATACTAAAGGGCGCCTTTATACCAAGCAGAAATGCATTTATCAAAAAGAGTAATAAAACATCACTAGAAAAGCATTCTAGTTCGGACGTCTTTTGGAAAAGGGAAAGGGAAATGAGAAGAAGGCTCTTAAAATGCCTGGAGAATTTAATTTCCAACTTAAGGAAATTTACACATTTATTTTGTTTTCAATTCTTCTGGGGATAAAAAAAAAAGACTTGATTTCATAGAAGAAAGGCAAGAAAAATTGTTAACAGGCAGAAAATAAGTTTACAACTGCATGGAGTCAAGGAATAGTAGATAAAGGACTCTAAGTTCAAACTCCATAAGAGTCTACATCTTGAAGAAGACCACAACGAAATTAGAAATAATTCTTTGAGAAAGGGGTGTTGAAGAAAAGATGATCTATTAAAACATGGCATGGTTCAAGCAGGTGCTGCAATGTCTCAAATTTTCCAGTCCAGATAAGATGTAAGTCATATCACGGAGTTGTAACAACAGAAGAGAAAAGAACTTGAAGATAAAGTACGAATACGTATTCATCATCAAGCAGATAAAAACGCTTACATTTATATGGGGACTAGAGCAACTAGCAACTCACCCCATCCTAAAGACACTTTCAGCACATTTGATCCTTAAGCATATAGTATAACCTTCAATCTCTGCAAACCCATACCAAAAAGAAAATCAAGAAATGTCTTTCTCATTAAGAGTAAACAAAGAAGAACAAAGAAAACTCATACTTACAGCCGATCAACAAAATAACAAGAATATAAGCATAATCAATAACAACTAAAATCAGAGAACCATTAATAGCACCAAAAACTTTACCATGAATGTATTTAGGATTTTACTAAAATGGGTTTTCAGACCCCCAAAACCCTCACCAGTAGACCATTCCTGACAAACAACTCAAATATTTTATAATAATCAATGTGTATTTGTCTGTGATTGAGAGAGAAAGATGAATACACAAAAGAGAGAATGAAACAACCATTTGGACAAAAATAATAGATTACTTAAGGCATAAATATAAATTTAAGACAGATTGAAATAATTCAGGAGAGTTTGATTCTTAGAAACAAACCTGAATGAATCTACAAAAAATGGATGGGTAGCTAGATGTAATAAAAATCCTCAAACTAACAAAAGGGGAATCAACAATCAAATTCTGAAATTGGCTCACTTGTGAGGAAGAAAAGATCAAGAAAAACAAAATCCAGTTCGCTTGAAGAAGGAGGACCGGTCAAAATCAAAGCTTTTCAATCAGTAGTCAAATAATTTGCCAAAAATGAAGACAAAATTTTCACTCAAATACTGCTTATAGATGCTATAATTCTCACCTATCAAATTTTTGTGCCTGATCAACAAAAACCCCCTGAAAACTACCCATGTTCTTAAACCCCCTCAACCCCAACAGTTATAAAAGTTTGACCACTCATCCCGGATAACAGGACCAACCGGTAGCATCACTTTGGACCAGTTCCTCCGTTTTGGGTGATCCACTAAACTCCGTACAAGTTCTATATTCGCCACGTGGAAGGCTCTCCACTCATTTGGGTTAATCTTATCTCCTTCACAAAATAAGCACCATGGCTAAGTGACTTTCAAAAATTGAGAAGCCTCTTTTGGACATTTTGTCAAATATATTCTGGACAAAGCATTTGTTCCTCTCTATGGACAGCAGATCAGTGATACCCAACTTTGTTGCTCAACTATGTTACTAAATTTGGATTTCAATAAGCTAACTGAATACATAGAACACGCCATAAGGGTAAAAATGAAATTTTCTTGTGTACCCACATATTCTTATACAATCTCTTTCATATACAATGCACAAATGGGGTCTTGGGCACTTCTGGGTTTGTTCAAATATTAAAATATCTTGGGTAATTAAAAAAAAAAAAAAAAAGGAATTTTTTGTAAAGTAGCCTCAACCCTCAAGGACCATTTACTCAAGAAGAGTAAAGTAACAAGATCCCCTAGTGAAATAATGAAACATGGGATGGCTCAGTCAGATAAGGTTATGTGTGGTCAGCCATTAGAATAGGGAGGAATTGAGTGGAAAAGGAAAAATAGTATGAATGAAATGACAGTAAGGGTCGGAGAGTGAAAGCGAGTCAGCATTCTGCCACGTGGCTACCTCAGTACCAATTTGTATCAGTAACTTGTCAAAACTGTGCCAACACACACACGTGTCGGTATGTTGTAGTTTTGATTTCACACCTATTTCTCTCTGCCAATACCGCTCCAACAATGCGGCCCGCCAAGCAAATTTTGATAAGCTAAGTACAATTACTTTATATGGGAAAGAGAAAGAAAATTTTGAAGGTGACAATTGTTTCAATTTATAAAAAAAATTAATTTCGTTTTCAAAATTTGAAATTAAATTTAACTTTATTTAAATTGAGAATTTTAAATTTGATAAAATTTTTACAAATAAAAACAAAATTATATTATTAGTCTTTCTCGTTTGACCGAAAGTTCAGTTAAGTCATTATAATTAACAAAATAAAATACCATCTTATAATTTTTAAAATCATATAATATGATCCTTGTCATAATCAAATTTAATTAACAAGGAGTGACATATGATGACGTAGCAAATACATGTCAATGTGATTTATAATCACTTGACATGCATATCACCATTGTTAAATTAAATTTAATAAGAGGTAACAATTAGACCACATCATCTAAAGTGAACTTTATAGTTAAATTATAAGAACTTATAGTATAATTTAGTAAAAAACAAAACTCACAACATGCTATAAAATTACTTTATATGGTAGTTTAATAAGAACAAAAATATTACAATTTGAATGTCCTATTTTAATGGTTAGAAACTCAAATGTTTCATATGCAAATTCTATTAAAATCATGAAGGCTTGAGTTTAGGAAAGAGTATGTTTATCAAAATTATGTAATTCATTTAATAAACCAAGAAGATCTATTTTTAAAAATTACTTTTATAAAGGTATTGAGAAATAAAAGAGGATCGGCTGCAAAAATGATTTAAACTATGTGAATGATGAGCTAAGACCATGAGATTTTCAAATATTAACAAATTGAGTTATTTTTACAATGCTATAACTTAATTGATTCTAATACAATTTTTTAATTGATTCTAATACAATTTTTTAATGTTTTAAAAAATAATAAAGATTTGTTTTTCAAATTAGAAAAGGTGGACTAAAGGAAAGAAACTTAATAGAATATTATTAAGAAATAGATCATTTTTAATCTATCATTTATATTACTTTAAAAACTAGAAGATCCTTGCATTCTCTTACTATATAATATACAAATATTTAAAAATAAATTCAATTATAAAATTCATCTAAGCACTTAATAACTATTGAACAATAACCTTCCAACTTTCCTACTTTGTGTCACCACCTTCCTACTCTTATACTCTCCCCCAATCTTTTAATATATAAATATTGTTTTATCAAATTAAATAAATTAAAAAAATTAAATTAAGATAAAATATGTACCAAATACACACGTGCATGTAGCGACTAGTCTTACCAAAAGTATGAAGTTATTTATAAATTTTAGGCTAAAATCTTAAAATATCTATTTAACTTTATATCACTTATAATTATACATCTTCAACTTTTAATTGTATTAATTACATCCTTTTAATTTTAAGTATTTTTAAATACGCCTCTTAATATTTAATTATAATTTTCAAAGACCAAAATAATAAGTAAACCTAAATTTTAATTTAATTTTTTTCGTTAGATAGTAGAAGATAATCTATAAGATCTTGTGGAATGGTTTGTTTGATAATACCATACTGCAGGAGTTGTCATGAATCTAATTTTGAACTTAGATCCAACAATTTACTTATTTATTTATTTTCTCTAAGAAACCTATGGGTAAAATAGTAATTTAATACTTTCTATTCCATCACTTTCTAATCCTTCTCACTTTTTGAGTCTCCCAACCCCATCTATCTCTCTCTTATTACTATTTATCTTTTTCTGTTCAAGGGCTTTTTTGAAACAGACACATCCACCACTTTACGAAACCAAGGATACAAAAACATATAGTTTACAAAAAGAAAAGTTGACAAAGAAAAATTAGTTTTTGTGTAAGTGGTAGCTACGTCATGGAAGAAAAAGAGTGAGAGACAGTGGGAAATGATATATATATATATATATATATTTTTGGTTTAACAGAGTAATTTATGTTGGGCTTAAACTATTTTTAATTTTTTAGATTTCGCTCAATTTTTAATTTAGTCTTTTATAAATATTTTCGATTAATTTTATCTTCTAGAATTTAAAATTTTACAATCAAATTATATTCTTTCATTCTTATATTATACATAAATAAAATAATTATATAAAATTCAACTATAAAATAACTAAAAAAATTTACAAGATATAAAATTTATTTATATATATTTTACCTTCATGTCAAATTTAGTTATTTCATCAATTCATAACATATAAATAGAATAATAAAACTAGAAATCACATACAAGGCTGGTGTTTGGGTGTAAATTTTAAAACTGTCACCCAAACATAAAACTGTCACACTAGAATTTTATTTGAAATATAAATACTCTATAGGGGTATAAATATCTTCACACGAGAAGACTAGTTTCCCCTTAGCTTTTATAAATATTTGGCAATACCTCACATTTTCTAATGTTAAATTTGAGAAACAAGGTAATGCAAATCTTTGAATAACACATACTAGTGGCATTATAATGTTTCAAGTTAGATCCATGAAAACAGTAAGAAAAGTTGGAAAAATAGAAAGAATTATACACACAAATTGCTATTTGAAGCTGACACTAGCTAAGAAAGTAATTAAAACAAAACTAAGGACATAGAGTTACACACAACCTTATTCAGCACCAAAATCTTCATATTGCCAGGGGTTGAACTCTGATCTGGTGCTGGTTTCTTCGATACAATCAGAACTGTCTATAGCAGCCCGGTGTTCGGTATATTTGCCATTGTACTGGTATACTTCCAAGTCACCCCAAGGTGTAGGAGCAATTTCACTTGTAAAGTCAAACCATTTAGGAGTGAACTTGTGGCCGTTGCTCTCTCGGTTTCTCTTCTCAGCTCTCTGCCTCTCCTCCAGTCTGGAAAAAGTTATGCAGATACATGTTAAAAAAGCCATCAAATCTCTCAGATGTTGTATATGAAAAACCCCGAATTCCTAAATTAGTGACTTCCAGGAGAGAATCATCTCCTGACAAAGACTCATGTTTCCTGCTGTTAAAATAGACAACATGACAGAACATTAAAACCTTTTAACCCTGACTTGGTATCTCCTATACAATCCATATTCTAAGCAATTTCTCCTATGCACTTGTAGCTGCAGATATGCAAGTCCAAACTCCCCATTTCCTTTCCCCCCTATTAAGTGAGAGAGAGGGAGAGAGAGTTACCTGCTCTTTTCACGACCAGCTTTGGACAGGTCACCCTGCTCTAGTGCAGACCTATCTGGACGCAGACGAGAATCTGATGCCAATAACTTCTTCGGAGCAGTGTCAAAGCTGTTGATCTTGTGTGCAAAGTATGTATATTGGAATTTATCATTTTTTGGAGCATCAGCAACTCTCCAAGCCTGTGGAGTAAAACAAATTAATGCTGCAAATGTGATTAAAACCACCCAAGATTTAGAAACTCTTAAGAGTAGAAAAGAAAGAGCTATTGAATTGGAGAGCTTACAAAATACTGCACCCTCCTCTTCTATTTATATTAAAAAGACAACGCAATAAGACTAAAATATTCTTAACCTAATGACAGACTTTAGCTAGACCAAAATAGGATAGCCGTCACCACTCACACATACTAGTACTCTTTAATACTTCCCCTCAAACTAGAACATAAGCTCAAGTTTATACAAGTAAAACCCAACTGTTCAAAACTCAACAGAAACCCCTAGACCAAATTACCAGATAATCATATGCATAGAGCACTGGAAATTTGATCATCCAGTATGCCACATTAACTGTCTATGCATAAGCTGCTAGTGACACACGTTAGCTGTACGCAACTGAGATATTCCAAACCAAGATGAATTATGCATACTGAACCAAGTACAGACCTACATCATGTTCTAGTTTAGGGATACTTATATAATTGTCTCTACTTAAAAAATGTGAAGTGTATGTGCATGCATTTGTGCTAACTTTAAACAATTTACTGTTTGCAGAACACAAGGTTAATCATTCCACAAAACAAAACTGCAAATAGTTCCATAAGATTGCTCTTGGATAGAATGCACGAGTTATGAGTTTAAGCAACAACCTAACTCAATTTGTATGAGGTATGAAAAGCTCAAATTTTTTCTCATTGAAATTCATGAGCAAATTGACGCCCTATTTAATGTGTGAATCTGTAATGTTTGTGTGATATAATTTGAAATCATCAACCTCTCACCTCAACAAATGATTCAATTCCATATAAATTTTAAGCATGAAAATCTAGAAAGATTGTACATCTCAATTTATATCATAGGTTATATTCCAAGTCCATTGACATTAAACTCTTCAATTTAAAGGCAACCTAAAAAAGAAATTTTGTTAAAGCATATATGTAAAGCGTGTACAGATAACTACTTTCAGGCATCCATATAATCAGCAAAGACGAAAATAAAGAAAACAAGAATACCTACCTCTTTTAAATCAGTACCAGGAAGTGGTTCTCCTTCCAAGTCACATGGCTGATAACTCATTGACTCGTTCCACTTTCCAGTCATCAATATCTTAGGTTCCTCATTAGCATTGTACGCATATCCATCCACTTCATAACGACCAGCTCTGCAAATGCAAATGCCCAAGTCAGAATAATATAAATAAATCAAAACAAAGCATATGGACTGACTAACATGCACAAAATTTTCAAATTTATACAGCATAGGGAAGTTGTGCTTCTTAATGAACATTTAAATCTTGTATCCTGCTGCACGTACAAGTGTACAACTCAACTATGCTTTAGAGATACTCAAAATACAGAATAATCAGTAGATATTTAAACAAATATATGATACATTTCGTGAAAGAATTGCCGCTCAGGAATGAGGAATGCGAGCTTCCCAGAAAGAAAAAAATTAGTTTCAACCTTTTCCATAAAACGACCATTCATATGGAGCCAGTAAATAACTTAAAAGAATATAAGGTGACTGATTCAGAAGATATGAAGCTTTGATTCTTTAAAATGTCAGGCAGAATGGTATTTCTAAGATGCAAAAGCTGTACATTACACATGCTGCATAAGATACTAAGACCACTTAAGAAGAAGCCAATCATACCCAAACCAACCACATGGTTGAAAATAAAGAACCACTTTGTCCCCTGTGGTCAGATTTGTCAGGACCATCTCCCCTGGTGAGTCAACCCAAGTTCGTCCAAATATTAAGTTGCTAACTTTTGTCGGAGGGGGCACCAAATCAAGGAGTACACCCGTCTTTTTTTAGGGTAACACGTGACCTGCATCCAAATATAATATAAAACTTAAGTTTATAGCCTGTTCTCAAAATACAGACAAGTATACTTGGTAGAAATATTCTATTAATTGTTATGTTATCATTGCTCGATGATTAAATTTTGTAAGATGACAACCACCACAAAAGATCAACAGACTGAATTGTAGTGAGCACAATAAAAAGTTTTCAAATTGAAAACCGGGTTCCACATTCAAGGCAAGGACAAGACAAGGCCTCTAAGCCCAAGTCCAAAAAACACAAATCAGATTATTTTGATTGCATCTGGTTTAAGCAATTCTTTTCCTTGTTGTACTGGTCATTTTAGTAAATAATCATATGCAAAATGACACATGGCCTAAGTATACTAAAAGTCTCAAGATGAATTTCCAGAAGGCTGCGGAAGTTATCTACAGTACCAGGAATAAGATATACATTAGTATGAAATCTGACAGTTCAGCTAATTAAAACTACTTTTCACATGTCAATATCACAGGGCCTCCACACCATCAAACTTGTAATTGTTGGGTCGAAGTCATCTTTTATCCCGTCATTCCTATTACAATTTTTTGTTATATATCTTATGATTTCTATATAAACATACTTACACTTCATAGAAATTACTTTTACTCTGACTAGATTATTTTTTATTTTTTTTATAATTTTATATAATAAATATTTAAAAAATTATTTAGTTCAACGTAAATCATCTTTTATACCATCATTTCTATTACAATTTTTTGTTATATTTCTTATTATTTTATAAACTTACTTATACTTCATAGAAATTACTTTTACTCTAACTAGATCAATTTTTATATAATAAATATTAAAAAATTATTTAGTTCAACATATTGTATCCTAATCTTTCAAAAATTGTTGTATTCCTGTATATGATATTGTATCCGTATCCGTGCTTCATAAGTCAACATGAAGATATTTACAAGAGAGCTCTTTCAGTAAATATTAACAACAGAAAGTGGTCCATGCTTAAAATTTAAAAAGAAACACAGCACAGAGGAAAAAAGAAGTTTTATAACATGCAGTTCCAGTATTCCACATATATCAGATAATTAAAAAACATGAACTATTGTCACAATAACAGCAAGGGACAAAAACAGCAACCAAATTAATAAATTTTACCTTCCAAGAGGATAGATATCAATTGAGTTCCCTAGGAATTTGGTTTTCACCTTTGATGTGATATCATAAGTGAAATGATCATTTTCAGCATGTCCAGCACTCGTTGGTGGGTGATGACTGACCTGAACATTGTTAGCATAGTTTATCAAAATTAGGCACCAGAATCTATACGGAACTAATTGGACAATGATTGTGCGGTAACATATTATATTCATACAGTATAGGTACGCTAAGGAAGAAAACAAATTCTTCAAATTTCCCATTAAAAAATAAAAAGTAAATAAAAACCAGAATTATGGTTCCAAACCCACCTGTTCTGATATAAATGTAATGCCACCATGATTAACCATTTCATAAGTCTCGCCAAGAATTGGATTGAATGGCTTCCAGGTCCTTTGCAAGGCATAGTAGACAGATATAAAAAATGAAGCTGCAATCAGAAAATGTAAAGTCACACGCCAAGCAATGGATAGATAAGAGGTGGTGGGGAAAAAATGAAAAACAATGCTTACAAGCATACACCAGTCGCATGTATGGATCCTCACATTCATCTGCCATATCTAACAGGTAGGAGTATTCCATCAGCTGTAACAAGCGTAATACAATTGTGTAAATGTTTTTGGGTAAAACCTGAAATAAATTAAAAGTTTGGCCAAATGGTGTTGCACTTAAATTACACATCATACAAACCTCAGCCATTTTCTGCAGCATTGTCATTGGCTCAAAAATAAGTACTGGAAGTGTCACCATTGACGTGACATCAGAGCCCACATACTTTTGCATAATTTTCCAATAACTATCACGATCCTGGAAAAGACAAGTAAAAACATGAGGAAATGACTACTCGGCAATACTTTTAACATATGGCAAGGTACATCACTGTGAAGATTCTATCCAACAATCAATGCATGTTTTTTACAGGGCACATTCATCTCTCTGGTTTGATAGTTGTTATCATGACATACTTAGGTAAAAGTCAAATTGTAGGTAACTGAAAAAAAAAAAAAAGAGTATTGTGAACAGGAGTATGCGCCAAATAATTTACTAACATGCCAACCAGATCTCCAGGTGGCACAGTGAATGAAGTTTAAAACTGAAAATAATGCGAATCTCATAGGAGTAAGAAGAGGGCGAGCCTTGGCGCAACGGTAAGTTGTTCCTATGGTGACCTGTAGGTTACGGATTCGAGGCGTGGAAACAGCCTCTTTGCATAAATGTAAGGGAAAGTCTGCGTACATGTGCACCCACCCTCTCCCGCAATAGCCGGGGAGCACTTTGTGCACCGGGTGAGCCCTTTTTTTTCATAGGAGTAAGAATCCAAGTAACTTTATTAATACTTCAGTAGTTATCTATGCAAAAAACTATGTTGCTTCTATTCAGTGCAAAACTTCCCCATGTAATAGAATTTCATGAACTTGGGCATTCAGATAATGTTGGCACTCAATTCCTGTTATATAGTTACAAGGGTTTCCCATGTGGAATAACTGAGATGGATTTTGCAGAGACATTAGCAGCAGCATTTCACGTCCTTTCTTTCAGTCTGTGCATATCTTATCAAAGTATGTGATCTTACTCCAGGTCATATGATACCTAATGATTAGCAAAGTCCTCGAATACATGACCTACAACCTGGTCAAATATATTTGGAGTGATAAGAAACTATATGCTTAGATAAGGACTCCAAACACAAAGAACAAGAAGCGTTCATCCAATTACCTGGTGTCAACTACATGAATCCTCAAAAAAACTAGTTGGCATCCTCCCAGTGAATTCTCTTTCCCAATTCAGTCCTACTCATGATTACAAATTCTCCTAAACCTTTCACACTAATATCTTGTGTTACGAGTTGTACCCATGTTATTCTTCTTTCTCTTCCTATCTTTTTTTTTTCAATCTACTTCAATCTTCTAGCTGCTCCAGACTGGGGCATTTGCATCTCTAGATGGTAACCATCTTAGATGGCTCCCTCTCATTTTACCTCCAATTGGAACTATTACTGCTTTTAAGTTTTAAGTAAAATCTCCATTTCTTATCACATCTTTTTTTGTAGACCACATATCCATCTTAACATTCTCATCGCCGCAATGTTAACATCCATCTTAACATTCTCATCGCCGCAATGTTAACACGTGTTATCTACTTAGCTCTTAATGGGTCAACAGTCAGTATAATTAAGCGTAGTGGGATGTATGACAGCCCAATAAGTTTACATTTGACACAAACTTCAGTGCAGTTCTCCATGTCATCCAACCAGCACTAGTTATGAGTTAAAATGTTAAATTTCTCCTCAATCTCTTCATTAGTTCAATTATTAACCCAAGACATGAAAAATCATGATAACTATTTTTGAGTGTCAGTAACAGCCAATCCACTAGGGCAACCACCTCCCTTTGTTCATATTATGTACCTCACTATATATATGATACAAAGAAGTTAAGTAGCATACCTCCTGCTTCCATCGCCCCATCTTTGCTTCCTGTTCAGCATCTTCTGTGCCACCCTCTGGATTAACAACTTCTAGCCCCTCATAACCCACCAAACTGAGTAGTAAAAGAAAACCAATAGTTTTCACATATTAGAATCATTAACACATGGAACTGATCTATTGAGTATATAAAGCAAAATTTTCTATTATATAGTCCAGTTAGAAAAAGAGCCTAGCCTAGAAGCTCATAGATCAACATGAATGGAAAGCTCAAAATCTCATAAAATATGCAGTTCTAGATTGGCATCATTTTGCTGATAGTTATAATGATATACATCAACAACATTATTAACTGAGAGGATTGGATTCCATTCCATGCCTTTGAGAAGCTAATCAGTAACAATTTTCCTTGAGACTAAAACATACATAAACGTATACATAGACAAACATCAATTCCAATTCTTATCATTGATTAAACTTTACAATTGAAGAGTTGAGTTAAATCAACAACTGCAATTCTGAAAACAGTGTTAACAAACACTTACAAAGGAACATCAAACAAAAGCTACATCCGTTAATCATTCACCCAGATGAGTTTTGAAGAACAAAAACCAAAAAGAAATATTACAACTTTTTACTTTCCCAGAAATCAAAATAGCTAAAAAGTTAAAGGAGCTAAGAAGAT
This sequence comes from Quillaja saponaria, assembly GCA_029379385.1. Taxonomy (NCBI): domain Eukaryota; kingdom Viridiplantae; phylum Streptophyta; class Magnoliopsida; order Fabales; family Quillajaceae; genus Quillaja; species Quillaja saponaria. The sequence continues at coordinate 2,934,868 of CM055611.1, forward strand.
CTTGTACCCACTAACGGATTTGGTCATGGCACTCCCGAAATTGGAAAAACTTGTAGCAATTGAAGCAAAAAACCCACCGCCACTACCTTGCTTCAGATCCTTCTCAGCCATTTCTGAAACCCTTACCCACAAAACCCTTTCTTTAGTTCTTTCTCGGATTGCTCCTCAGTCCTCCAATGGCACACAATCAACAAAAACATACAGATCCAAACAAAGAGAAAGCCAAATTCGATGTATAGGGCTAGTGGGTATTATTAAAATACTCGAGAATATAATAATAATATATATATATATATTTTTGTTTGAATTACAAAGAAAAACAACAGCTAGGAAGAGCAACGATTCTCGTTGGCGGTTCCTCTGTTTAAAAAGTCCGAAAAAATGTGACTCGGAAAATATATCATTCACTGTGGGATACTGCGACGAGAAGACGTAGACTTATCCACGCGTTTACAGAAGAGCGTGAGTTTTGGGGGGTTTATTCGAGAAATTGGAAATCCAAATAGGCGGCTGATTTCCAGTTTCCGGGTCGAACTTATTTACCGGCACAAGGGAAATGTTAACGTCCACCACAAATTAAAGTAAATAACTCCATTAATAATTTGAGCTTTAACTCATTTAATAACTCTTTTAAGTTCAAGAAATATTGGATGATTAAGAAAATACTCTCCATAAGATGCCAACTAGTTGAGTGAGGCTCGGCTGCACTTGTTAAGTTTTAGATATATTTAAGTTTTACTCATATTTGTTAAGAACCAGATAATTTAAAATTAGAAATTTACGAGCTTAAACTCAAAATGAAGCTTGGCTAGTTAAAAACTATTGAAGATTTTTTAAAAAGATTTAAAACATTTTTTTAGTAATCTAAAACCTAGTAGAAAATTATTTACATAATTTATAATCAAATCAAGTTATAAATTATATTAATTTTTGTATATAAATATAAAATAATATTAAATAAACTAACTCATAATTTACAAATTAAATTGTAAAAATATTAATATTGATGAAATAAATTTAAGATAAAATTTAAAATCTACTCATCTAAAAAATAATCTAAGCTCAATTTAAATCTTTACAAATAATTTACTTCATTATCACTCCTAAATTCTAATCATCATAGAAATTTACTATATAAAATTCAATTCGAATTCAATATTATTCAATAAATAGTTTAGATAAATATAAAAATCGTTTTAATTGGACTCAATATTAGATATATTAAATCAAATTTTCATCCTAATTTTGGTGAGTCTTATACTGAATATCACATGAGCTTAGTAACTCTTAATTACTAAGACTGTTTTATTGATATGACCATTTCACAAAATTATACTTAAAATTTTTTGATTATTTTTAAGTACCAAATTAGCTCTAAATTTTTAAGACTAAGAAACCAAACAGATAGAAAATAGTGGATAAATCTTAGACGCGTGACTAACGTGGCCGCGTCGTCTAGAATCTAGATAGTGTGCTTCGCAAATGACTTTGCAATAATAACATTCATTTCAGTCTTCTGGTAGGCCCCATAATATTACTCCATCTCTTTTTTCATGAAAATTAAGGGACAAGACCATGTTCATGTAAGATTCTCATATAAAATCCATCCCTTAAAAAAAAAAATGAATATTCTCTATTAATAAGAGAATCCAGAGACAAATTTCTTAATATATTTTTTGATTTGATTTTTTTTTTAATTGAGCAGACTATGTAATATTTTGAATTAACATGTACTTAATTTTATTAATTTATATCTCTGATGATATTAAAAAATTAATTTATATTAAGAGTAACAAATTTATACAAATTAAATACATACTTTAATTGAATAGTGTTATTTGTTACGGTAAATTAAACTATCTATCTTTTGAACCATATTTAAGATAATAATAGCCAAGTAAAAGTCACAATTAAGATTCTAATTTAAAAAAATGCCCCCAATTTCTTGTGTGTGGTTATTAAAGGGACATTGTCATTGATCCCTAATATCCCAATTTGTTTAAATTGACTTATCTTCGATTGGAAGATAGGCAAGTGAATGGAGGCCATTGGAATCTTAAATATTAGTTAGTCATAGGTATGTATGGCATTTTCAATCTATGTCAAATATCCATTTGTCAAATTTCAATAATTTTTATCAATATTTAAATATTTAAGTATCTCACTTGACAGAATAAATATGTCATTATATTAAGTACATTCTTAAGAATAAACCGTTTATCATAAAAGAACTTTGCGAAAGAAGTAGCAGACTACAAATCTACTTTCTATAGTAAAGGTGAATATACAGAACAATATAAAAGGAGACAAACAAATGTACTCAGTCAAAGGTATCAACCAAATAGCATTCAGATACGCCTGCAACAACAATATTACACACCCTGGAAGCTCATTCCAACCAACATCTTTGCTTTTCCATGAATCAACTACAAAGCTGAGTACACAACCCCTGAATCCGAGCAGTCGTTGGATCTTGCAAATAATATACAGCATATTTTCCATTGCTTGAGCACGTTAAGTTCAGCTGGTTGCCAATTTCGTTCGACTGCAATGATGGTATTTTATGCATATCAAAATATTTATTGAAGAAAAATCGAATATGGACAGGCATTCAGTTCAGTGCATAAATACCAAAAGCACTGGCTACTATAATATTTGAACAGGTCACAACACATTTGAGAGTTTTTTGACTGAGACAGTAAAACTTGAAGAACCAGTACGACTTGTGCTGAAGTAAAATCTAGCTTCACATAGTGTGTTTCACTACTTAACGTGCCTCTCTTACTTTTATATACTTTACGTATCATTCTAGTCAGGTTGTCTCCAAAGTTCCAGCATAGCCATGGTTAAGAACTCATGGTGCAGAAAATCCAAATAGTAAATCTTCAAAACATAAAAGGTAAGGATTATAGTTTTTGAATCAGAAAATTGATGTGGTTTAAGATAAGGATTATAGTTTTTGAATTTTGATATATATATTAATGAATTGTGTGAATCACTCAATCACGGGAGAAGGAATCAAATATGACTTTGAAGAAGAAAAAGTGATGGTTAGGAAAACATTTGGAAGCATCAACACTATTTAGTAGTTAGTTAGTACATGAATATACAGATGGAGATCAAAGATTCACTTAAAATTCCTACAAAGTGTGGAATAACTGCTCTATCAGGGAGTGAGAAAAGATTACATGTTTTAGAAATTATTCTACCTCCACTAAGATCATTCCTGTTTTCTATCCCATATACCTCTTCTTAAATATGTTGTTAGCATGTCTGACATATGCTTAACTAGCATTTTTAATAGTACAATTCAACCAAGGGGTCGAAGATAAGTCATTGTTTTAGAAATACTTACCATACAATATGCAGCTTCTGTCTTGCAGCTCCATTTTGATGTTGGGACGCAAGACAAATAATGACACCAAGAGCAATGATCATTTGCATCAACTCCACGGAGGAGCAAAACCAGGCCAACAGTCAACCTGTCAAAATTAACAACTTTAACATAAATATAATTCAAACGGAATCCAAATTTAAAATGCTAGAACTGAAGGAAAACGTTGATAGATAAAAGAAAAAGAAGTCTGGGTGAAAATTGGCATTTGGCATTATCACACTTTCCGCTTCAACTTCAAGCTACTTTATGTTTTCTTAATAACCCCGCTCCCCCCACCAAAAAAAACAAAGAAAGAAAATCCTTATAGCACTTTGAGTTTCCAGCTACTTTTTGACAGTAAGATGTTATATTTCACATATTGAAGATACTTTGAAGCAGTCAGAATCTAAGGATGGAATTAGTCACAATACATGACCTCATTAGCTATTGACATAAGCAATTGGTGATATTGTAAGGTGTAAGCTTTCCCATCCCATGGTACTGTTGGTTTGCAATAAACGGAAATTTCTAGCATTGGTAGCTAGCAGAAACCAGAAGAGATTTGTCACTTAGGAGGGAAACTCTATGTAGATTATGTTATTTAGGCAAGAAAAAAACATCACTATACAATCAGAACAGGCTTCCCTGAGCATTCAGGCAGCAGCATGAACAGTCCACGCCACAGTCTCCCTCCAGTGAGATAGCCCAGGAGTTAGGTTTCAGAGTAGTAAAGAAGAGAAAGAGCCATCAAAGTATATGCTTCTTTTGCACTATCTAATGGACCCAGTTTTTCTGCCAATTAGTGAACTGTAGGCATAGAAGTTGGCCAAAGAGAAAACAACAGTATAATACAGCATTTGTGGCAATCAAAAAAGAAAATAAAAATGATTAACCCATTCTGAGTAAGTAATGGTCAAAAATTTGGGTTGGCTGCAGGGATATGAGATTCCAATTGAGAGCACCTACCAAAAATTACATGGAGTAAATAGAGACATCACTAAAAAATAATTGGGTTTGATCAAGATAGTAGATTCTCTTTTTAAAAAAAAGGTTTCTCACGCTATTTGGTCAACACAGTTGTCATTCTTTAACCCCCTCCTCACACCCCAATAATTGTGCAACTTAATCTCAGGAAAAGAAAAAGAAAACAACAACTGCTGGAACAATAGAAATAGAGGTCATAAACTTACCCAGCAATTAAAAGGATCAGGGAAATGATCCATAATATGCACTGATACATCTTGAACTTAGGTTTAGCTGAAACTGAAGAGTGTCCTGATGAAGCATATCTTTGGCTAACCCATCCAAACTGGGGACGTATCAAAAACACAAAGCCAAGAAGAAAACCCGAAATGAATCCTCCAATATGAGCAAAATTGTCTACATGTGGTAGGATCCCCACTGCCAGGTTAATTACAATGATGATGACTAGGGTTGAAAATGCTGCTAACTGGCACAACCAATGAATCGTTAGATAATCAGGCCTAATAGCATGCCAGTATCACTGGCAGATCAGAATTTGAGCATTATTGATATTTCCATGGTTCAAATCTGAGCAATTTAGCAAGTACCTTATTAGAATATATTGTCCAGTTAGTTATGAGTTCAGACAGCATGCTTCCCAGTAACCCAAACAGTGCACCAGAAGCACCAACAGAAATGTTTGACTGGAGGAAAAGAGCAGACAACAGACTTCCACCAAATCCAGAAATGACATATAGCAGCCCAATGCGTACTGTATTAAAACCAGACAATAATTGTCAAGAATTTAGGGATAAACCATGCAAATGATAAAATGAAATCAGAAGGTTTTTATCACATACAGTGGACGCTGTAAAAAGGCAATTTATTGGGGTCAAGGTATAACTGATAGCATACGCACATTGTGCGTTGATTTATATTTTGTAAACTAATCCTAAGATTCTTTGTTTTAATATTTGAATCAAATTAAAACAAAGCGCTACATCTTACAGATCCTCCAGGTTCCATATACCAATACCATTCACAACCATAGAAGTTCCATGAGCTTGCTAAGATGATCAAATTACAATTATTAATCAGAACGATGTCATACATTTTAGCAGTATATCAAGCAAACTTGAACCAGATTGTGTCAGTAAGTGATTACTAGCTTTGTTGTTCTACTTTGTACTAGAAACCTAAATTAGAAAAAATATTTGTGTACCATGAAAGACAATGCTTGTCAGATATATATAGTTTCACACCCTACTTATAAATTTTGTTATTCAGTCACCACAACTTAAATGCTTAAATAGTTAAGAATACCTGAGGGAGGGGAGTAAAACTCAGTTGAGAATTGAGATAAGTCATACATACCAAACCCAAATTCTTGCTCAAGCCGAATTCCGATGACCAAAAGACTCAACATATTTGCCAATAAATGGAAAAGCCCAGCATGTAACCACATGCAAGCGATGAGCCGCCAACCTTGGTGTCTGTGTACCACTCTGTCTACATCTAAACCCCCCATCTTCTGTAGCCTAAACCCATAAACATATATCACTTTTTTAGTCACACTTCAATCATCAATTAGCACTTCAATTAGTATCTGACCAGTGATCACAGGTCAAAGAGATCATCCATAACAATAACAATCACAAAATCAAAAGACAAGCAAATATAAGAACTCACGCCAATGATGAAGGCCCAAGAAGAGGGTTCTCTTTGAAAGGCTGAAACGAGAACCGACCCAAAAATCGAGCAATGCAACTGATCGAGTTCTTGGGGCAATCGTTGACGTACATAGTGACAATGAACAAAACAACGTTGGCCACGACAAAGCAAGGAATTAACCACGGAACCCATTTCCTGAAATGCTTGACTTCTCCGAATAGAACCGGGGTTGCAGCAGATGATTGTACAGAAGGTGGGTCTATATCCACTGGGTGTATCACGTTGTTACTACGAGAATTGACCCTAAGTTGGGTTGATGATGGGGGTGGATCTCCCGCCATTGACAAACAAAAATTGTTGCAAAAAGTTAAATCAGGGTTTGATTATGTCAGACTAAATTTCAATACCTGGCCTGACAGAGAATGAAAATGACTAGTCAGAGAAGGAGGCTGTTAGTCAAAAGTTTCACCCACTTTGCTGCTGCCCCCAACAAAACATTTGCTTATGAGTTATGAAGCCGACACGTTCCAACTTCTATTACCAAGTAGTTCTTCCACCCAAAAAAAAAAAATGAGATTTTTCTCCTGGACATTACTGATTTTCTGATGCTTTGGCGGGATTTTGGACAAAAGGGTCCAAGTCCTAAAAATTTTGGTCAAAGTGGTAAATTTTTTACCATAATAGCCAGAATGGGGTAAATGTTGAAACCGTATTTTGAAAACATGTTTTTACCATCGCCCACGTCAGGCACTCGCGCACGTTGCAGGCTACCCTGCGCGCTGCAGGGTAGCCTGCAGGGCTACCCTCCCCCCCAAATTGGGTCGCGCATGCAGGTAGCCTGCAGGGCGACCCCCCCCAATACCTGCAGGGCGACCCCCCCACCCCCAATTATACCCGTGTGGGCGACCCCCCCCCCCCCCCAAATTATCACCCCTCTCCACCCTCACACTTTCTCCTCTATAAATACCCCCACCCTTTCTCCTCTATAAATACCCCTTCTCCTCTATAAATACCCCCACCCTTTCTCCTGTATAAATACCCCCACCCTTTCTACTCTATAAATACAGAGGCAGAGCAAGAAGAGATCACCGCCTTCATTTCTTATACATTAACAGTTTCTCTCTTTCTGTCAATATTCTCGTGTTCTTTCGATTTGCAAGGTAAAATCTTGGTAAGTTATACAAATTTTAATTTAAATTTTTTTTATTAATTAAATTCTCATGTTATTATTGAAAAATTTATTACGTATATTATTTATATAAATTCGTGATATTTACTTATTAATTATTTAAATTACGTATACTATTAAAAATTTTAAAAATAAAATATAAATAGAAATTATATAAATTATTTAATGTTACACGATATATATGTTTTGTTATTCTAAATTTATTTATGTTTTGTTTAGGATTATTGTTGAAATCACGTTGCCGGTGTTGATACTTTTTGCTCATTTGCTTCTTACCTGGTAAGTCATAAAGTTATATTTATTTTATAGAAAGTTATATTTATTATTATTATATGCATGTATCTATATTTACAGTAGTTTTATATTATAATTGTTGAAATATTAATTTTTATTATTTGTTATAATTAAAAATTTGTTGTAATTGTAATTTTTATGATAATTGTAATAATTAGTATATTTATGATATGATAAGTTATTAACTTTTTAATTCACATATTAATAAATAATATTTATAAGTAAGAAATAGTAATTATGTGACACTTAATTAAATTAGTAATTTTGTGACGTTTAAATTAATTAGTAATTTTGTTTGCCTTAAAATAATAATTTAATGAGTATTCGTAATTTTATTTAAAAATTTGTGACTAATTTATAAATAAATTTTTTTTTGGGAAATTTATAGTAATATATTTATGATAAATATATAATTTTTCTATTTGTATGATTTGATATTTATAATTTATAGATATTATTTTTATGTTTTAATATGTAATGAAATTTTTTAATTATATATTTGAATATAATTAATTATGTTAAGTAATATATTTATGTTATAATTATGGTAAGTAATACACCTATGATAAAAAGTGATTTTATTATTTTGTAAGAAATAGTAATTTTATTTTATAATTTGTGTATTATAATAGTAAATTATAATATGAGTATTATATTATAATTTGTATCATTTATTATTAAGTTGTCTATAGTTAATCTATGAAAATACTGTGAATTCATTAACAATATAATGAGGAAATTTTATAATATTTTAAAGATTTTTGAAGGTGCAAGTTTGATAATGGAAGAAATTGGAATTATGTGTTACATTAATGGTGAGATGCGTATTGGTTCGAACAGGCTTGAATACGATTCAGGTCCCGTTAAGTGCATTCGTGTACCCAAGCGTATCAAGTATGCAGAGTTTCATGCTCGTTTATGCAAGTCCTTAAAGGTTGATAGAAGAAGAGAGTACCTGACTATAATTTGTCGATGTCCGAGTACTATAAATAATTCAACCCATTATAGTCCGGTTGCAGTAGCTGATGATGAGGACTTGTACAGCATGTTACAGCATGCCAGTGCGCAAGGCCCTGGATTTATTTTAGAGATTTATTTACATAGGCACGCACTTTATGATGAGTCTCTGTCTCGTGTTCAGAGTCACAACACACTTGACCCGAATCCTGAAAACATATTCATGGAATCTCCCACCAGTAGGCGCCAATACGATCAGCTCAGTTCTCATGTTGCAGGAGAGGCATCAGCATCTCTTAGGCCGTATTCACCGATTACTGACTCAGAAGCGCCTGGAGAAGATATTGGCGATGGAGAAGATATCCCTGATTTGAACATTGATCCGCATTTTAACATTGAAGTGGATGATGATGATATTATCGAGGCTCCTGAAGAAGATTTATTTGCCGAATATGTGCCGAATTCCTTTTACACGGACGTGAACATTGCCGGGGCACGTGCCGTAAATCCTGTTATTGTTCCAAATGCACAATGGGAGTTGCATAATGAATTTTACAATGGCATGTTGTTTAGCACGAAGGCCGAGTTAAAAAATACTATTAAATACTGGCACATTATGAACCACGTGGCTTTCGTAGTCGTTGAGTCCAAAAAGGACACATGGGATATCAGGTGTAAGCTCCACGAACAGGGATGCAAGTGGAGGTTGCGAGGACATTTTAGTAAAAAATTTGAAAAAGTTCCAGATTACGAAATTAGATGCCGCTCACAGCTGTGTTTACAGCGGAATGACTCAGGATCATTATAATCTGGACAAGGGGATCATTGCTGAATATATCAAAAATACTATCAATGAAGACCCAACTACACCAGGAGCTGTGTTGCTTACAATGATAAAAGATCACTTCCATTATAGTCCAAGTTTGAGCAAAATATTCAAAGCGAAGAAGAAAGCAATAAATCTTGTGTTTGGTAATTGGGAAGAATCCTACAATGAGCTTCCCAAATATTTAAATGCACTTCGTGTCACTAATCCCGGCACGCGTTTCGAATGGAAAGTGAACCTAACTAATCATCCTGGACAAGTTATTTTTCAACGAGTATTCTGGGCTTTTGGGCCATCTATCGAGGCCTTCCATCATTGTAGACCAGTTCTTCAGATTGACGGCACATTCCTATGTGGAAAGTACACGGGCAAATTGTTGGTTGCAACTGGTGTTGATGGTAACAACAGTTTAGTTCCAGTTGCATTTGCAGTTGTTGAGGAGGAGAACACAAATAGTTGGGGATGGTTTTTGAGTTTGATTCGCATGCATGTAACGAAACGGGTGGGTATTTGCTTAATATTTGATCGTCATGCCGGGATCATTGCTGCTGCTTCAGATCCTCGGAATGGCTGGACTGAGCCTTATGGTTATCACCGTTTTTGTGTTAGGCATATTGCAAGCAACTTTCATAAGATCCACAAGAATATGAAAGTAAAAAATCTCCTCATTCACACTGCGAGTCAAACTCAAAAACGCAAATTTGATAAATATTTCAAAAAGTTTGTTTAGTTGGACTCTGAGTATGCTGCATGGATTGGTAGAATTCCTTTAGAGCAGTGGGCATTGGCACATGATGGAGGTCACCGCTTTGACTTCATGACCACAAACTTGGGGGAGTGTATGAACAATGTCTTGAAGGGAGCGCGACAAGTCCCAATCACTGCACTGGTGCGGTTGACATTTTACCGATGTGTCAAATATTTCGTGGAACATCGGGCGTACATTAATGCTCAACTTGGTGCTGGCAATCAATACACAACCGACACTATAGAAAAAATCCAAAATTGGGCAGAGAGAGCAGGTGGACACGAGTTGAGACAGTTTCATACCGGTTTGGGGATAATTGAAATAAAGACTCAATTTCGTGGATGGCAAGCCCGAAAGGGCGGCAACCAGCATACTGTGCGTTTAAATGAAAGAACGTGCACATGCAACAAACCCCAGCAATACATTCTCCCATGCTCACATGTTATAGCAGCTTGTGTAAGCATGCATCTGAACTATACCGACTTTATTAGGGAATGGTATAAACTGAGAAATCAGGAGCTTGTATACACTCCACAATTCAACCCAGTGATGCACGATGACTATTGGCCAGAATTCCAGTTCCCCCATGTGGTTCCCGACATGTCCAAATTGCGAAAGAAGGGTAGGCCGAAAACACATCGAATTCATAATGAGATGGACATTACAGAGTCCTCGAGGCAACTTAGGTGTGGTTTATGTAGGCAAGAAGGACACAATCGTAAAAATTGTCCTAACATTACACGATCTTAAAAGACAAGTTCCATTATCGCACTCTTTACTTTAATGTAAGAGTTTTCCTATTTATGTATTTGTTCCTACTTTTTTATTATGTAGATATTAGGCATTATGTCCCCCACATGTCATGTAAAATTATTTTGACATTAATAAACATTATTGTCGTGTATGCATATTAACATTATATTTGATTTGTCTTTTGTTATGCAGATTCATGGATCCCGTTGCCCAAGTAGATGTTTCAGTCCTTAGATTACACGATAGCCATCGATCCGTTAGAGTTTTTGCGGATCACGAGGTTTGTAATTAACAAATCGAATTACTATAAATAATTTTTCAATTTAATTTTATTAGCGAAAATGTTCTTACTAATATGTTTTTAAAAATTTAGAGCGAGGCCTATGTCCTCAGATGCCGTCGGAGGGAGGCGGTGTTTGGCCGAGAACTTCTTAATAATATTAATAATATTAATCCTCGAGTATTGGAGTATATGACCATGGCAGGTTTTGGCGGTGTGATCAGGGTGGGGTTTATTTCGCTTGATTGGCACCTTGTGACAGCTTTAGTAGAGCGATGGAGGCCAGAGACTCACACATTTCATCTGCCGCACGGTGAAGCCACCATCATACTACAGGATGTTAGTATTCTGTTCGGTTTACCTGTTGACGGTGAGCCTGTCTCTGGCCTGGTTGGTGCTGACGTCGCAACTGAGTGCGAGTGATTATTGGGAGTTGTGCCCCCTGCTACAGCTGTTAAGGGTAACACATTGAAAATGAGCTGGTTAGGATTGACATTTCAGAATTTTCCAGCCGATGGTGATGACATTACAGCGCAGAGATATGCACGAGCTTATATATTACAGCTGATGGGTGGATTGTTGTTCACCAGTAAGACGAGTACACATGTGCACATTTGTTTCTTATCTCTGTTGGAAAACCTATATGTCGCAGGACAGTACAGCTGGGGGAGTGCCTCCCTGGCATGGTTGTACAGGGAGATGTGTCATGCCACTCACCTTGATGCTTTTGAAATTGCTGGACCTTTGATATTACTCCAGGTATGGGCATGGGAGCGACTACCATTTCTCGCACCGAGGAGGGAGACAGACATTCCGTGGGATAATCTTTGTCCTTTAGGCGCGAGGTTTGTAAAATTATTAGTTTTATGCATTTGGCTACTAGGATGTGTGGTACGTAAATGACTTGTAATTAACATTTTTAATTACTTCCAGGTGGAGAGTAAAGTTCAAAGTAACTCAAATCGGCCATAATGTGGTGTCTTGGTATAGAGAGATGCTGGACAGGATGTCAGCAGACCAGGTAATTACAAGTGTATCTTATATCTATGTATCATTTAACAATGACATGTTTCAAGGTTTTATTTATTAAAACGTTGACACAGTTTTTGGATTGCAGTTCATATCATTACCCTACATTGATGATGGGGTGAGACACCTGATACCAGACTATTGTTATCGAGACCAGCATATTTGGGGTGCTAAAGTACCCTTAATATGTTTTCATATTGTTGAGTATCAGAAAGTGGATAGGGTAATGCATCAGTTTAGATATCAGCAACCTATACCAGAAAACCCTACTGACATTGAGGCCGATCAAACCTTGCACAAATTTGATCTTCGGGGACGGGGCGTCACTGACTACCGTTGGCTACATGCTAACCACATAGCCATTTGGGGCATGAGATACAATCTGGTCCAGATAGGTGATGTTCTGGGAGTTGCACATGGTCATGCTGCTCATACAACCGAGTACAATGAGTGGTATAGATGTATCAGTAGGAGATATCTTACACGAGTTGGTCTTATCCATGCTGATCCAGCTCCTTCCCATTCTACTCATTCGACATCATCATCATCATTGTCATCACAACGTCGCAGACGCAGTAGAACTGATGTCCCTGGACCGTCGGTTTCTTATAGACGTGTTGATGCTGATGTCCGACCAAAAACTTGAGCAGGACTTTTGGACAAAAGGGTCCAAGTTTCAAAAATCTCAAAACACGGTTTCATCATTTACCCCATTCTGGCTATTATGGTAAAAAATTTACCATTTTGACCAAAATTTTTAGGACTTGGACCCTTTTGTCCAAAACCCCCGCATTCAAGGTTGTCCTTGAGCAAGATAGTGGAGGTTGGTAACATCTAATCAACAGGATTGAAAGGATTTATTAATTGTATTAAACAATTACCAGAATAAATATCTACATACATAATTTATAATAAATATGTATAATTTGTTATAAATAAATACAATTAGTTATAAAACTCCAAATACATTTTTTATGAAGTAAAATTTTCACCAATTTCATAAATATAATATAAAAGAATCACTCAATAAGAGAGTACAAACATGATATATCAAGGTAAAAAATTAAAAAATATTTATATATCTAAGTTTTATTGTTTATGCAAATGCAATGATCTTGTTGATAAATTAAATATCTAGATCCTACACTTCCACTTCTCAACTATCATGCTAACCAAATTTTTTTTCTAAAAATCTGTTTATAAAATGAGATTAGTCATACATAATTGATTATTTAAGAATTAATTAAAAAATAGTCTAAAGTATATCAGAAAATCAAAAATTAGAAAGAAAAAAAGCCGCTAGTCCTTTGCAGACTCACTCGAGAAGGAAAACTCTTAGTTGCTTTGCAAAAGCATGTTCGAAACAAAATCAGTCTGCAGATGCAACTTTCGAAGCCGAAACAGTTCGCGGATTTAATTTTTGAAGTCAAAACTTGTTGCATATTCATTTTTCGAAGCCCAAAACTTGTTTTGCAAATGCTAAAATATCCTTCAACAAATGCCTAGCAGCTCAGTAAGGAAGGAAGCCTCCAACAGGACGAGGAAGAAGCTGGGTTCACTTAAAATTGTGATCTTTGAAGCCCAACCACATTTTCAAAGATATCTGGTGTTTTCGCAAACTTAGAAAACTCGACCAGAAATCACGATCTCACAAATCTTTCTATGATCTTGCTTCCAAGTTTGGTAGACTGGATCAGCCCGTGCTGACTTGATTGGGTGGAGCTGGGGACTTTTGGACATAATGGTCCAAACTCTACAATTTTTATACAAAATGGTGATTTTTTTACTTTAATAGTCAAAATAGGGTAAACTCTGAAACCGTATTTTCAAAAACTGGTTTCTGGGTTCAACTCACCGTGCCATATCACCCCACAGACCTACAACACACACCTCATGCACCACGTGGGCTAAATTAAATTAGGTCTGCAACCGACTTTACAAAAGTCGGTTTCATTCAAAATTTGTCTCCCGCGGGCCCTGCCAAACGGGCCGCGGGGGATAAATCTGCTAGCCATCATCATTGCCTGACACAAATACTGTAAACGGCACTACCCAAGTCGGCCCTTCAAGTCAGATCTGCTAGCCATTCCATTTAATATGCAAATCTTATATTTAATTCTGCTTCTTTGATAGGCTGAAGAAAAGATAAAAAAGAGAAATTGACAAAAGAAGCAGGGAGAGAAGGGAGAAAGAGAAAGCGTCAAAAATTGAAAATAAATAATTTTCAAAATAAAAATAATAAAGTAGTTATTTTTTAGCATGGAAGGTCCCATCTCCATCTATATTACAATTACATTTTCTACGTATCAATATCCTTATTTATAGCCTAATTAAAGGTTGGTTCATTTACAAACATAGGTGGGACCATCATGTACGGACATCATTGATGAGAGTGACAGTTGGCTTTGACGTGTCAAGATCAGAGAAAATATGGAAGAGTTTCCAAGCAATAGGAGACATTGCCTTTGCATATGCTTATTCAAATTTGCTCATCGAAATACAGGCAAGTCATATAAATCATACATATTTTCTTTAATTATAATTATGACTCTATTATCATGATTACTGAATTGATATATTTTCACAGGACACACTAAAATCAAGCCCTCCAGAGAACAAAATAATGAAAAGAGCAAACTTAATTGGTATCTCAACCACAATTGTTTTTTACGCTCTTTGTGGGTGTACTGGATATGCTGCAATTGGAAATCGTGTATCAACAAATTTTCTGGCCGGGTTCAATTTATATGAACCATTTTGAGTAATTGACTTTGCTAATATGTGCATTATGATTACTGAAAAAAAAATTTGAGCCCTCAGTGCTTATTTACATCAAAGTTTCTATTTTGTCACCCCAGTTCGCAGTATGAAAGTGCTGTAATCTTGATATGGGTTGTAGCAGTTAATTTGGGTTAGGAAAAGGATGAATTTTTGTCATTGTAATTGGATAGATGTAATTGATTGTAACCTGTTTTTTTGAAGTTATAAAAATAACGTGGAGCCATGGTTTTTTTTGCACATTCTTCAGTAATGGAAGAGAAGAAAGGGTGAAATGAAATTGAATATTATGCGGACTAGCTTCCTATCGCTGCAGCCCTAGCCTGCAAGGCTGCAGCAGCTTGCAGAGGCCTGAAATCGGCTTTTCAAAAGCCAGTTTCAGGACTCCTTTGTCCCTCGTGGGCCCCTCCGACGGGTATAAACTTTAAATGAAACCGGCTTTTGTAAAGCCGGTTTCAGACCTGATTTAATTTGGCTCTCGTGGCACATGAGGTGTGTGCTGTGGGTCCGTGGGGTGACATGGTATGGTGAGTTGGACCCAGAAACCGATTTTTGAAAATACGGTTTCAGAATTTACCCCATTTTAGCTATTAAAGTAAAAAAATTACCATTTATATAAAAATTGTAGGGTTTGGACTATTATGTCCAAAAGCCCGTGGAGCTGGATCATAGGATCTACATGCTGACGCGCGATCTTCACAACCTTCATCATATTTCTAATAAATAAATCTAATTAAAAATTACATTAATAACATAAATTTATAAATTTTTTTCTTTTAATTCTTAACTAAGAAAATAATATTGTAATCATAAAATTATATTCTTAGAATTTTTTTTAATTTATAGTTAAAAAAATTAATTCATAAAATTGAAAATAAATAGGTATTAAAATAAAAAGAGTTAAAAAAATTAAGAATCTATTTGAAACACAATATGTTAATATTATGAAATGGTAACTAAATTTTAATTTTTTTTAATGTAATTAAATAAATAAATATAATTAAAATTAAAATCCACAATATAAATTTATAAATTTTTCTTTAATTCTTAATGTAGATGAAAAATTAAGAAAATAATATTATAATAAAATAAAAGCTATACTCTTAATATTCTTTTTAATTCAGAGTTTCTTTTTCTTTTTTAATTTTGATTCATAAAATTGAAAAGAGTTGAGAAAATAATTAATAGTAAAAAAGAGTTATAATTCTATTATTGTTAAAAATGAGAACAAATAAGAAAAATAAATAAACTAATAGTCTATTTTAAGTACAATATTTTAATACTATAAAATAACAACTAAATGAGATTTGTGTAATAATACAAAGTAATAAACATATTTAAGAAAATAAAAAATTTCTATCATCAAGCTACTTTTATATATAATATAGATATAAATATATTAGTGATTTTTTTATCACGTTAGATAGATCATATTTATTCGAAAAAATGTTTAATTTTTTATTTTTGTATTAATGGTATTTCAACTAGACGATGGGTCTTCTAATAATAAAAAATTGAGATAAATGGCATTTCAGTGTATATGAGACCTGGAAAGAAAATCAATAAAATTAAAACAGAAAACATGAGAAACATTATAAGATATATTCAAATTATGATCTATAAGAATTTGGAAAACAGTTATAAAACTATTAAAACTGATGTAGGGAAGGATTAGTGATTTCAAGGTTCATGCATGATCAAAGCATCACCTTGAAGAATAAATGTTCATACATTGGAAGTAGTCTTTTATTTATTTCTCTATTAAATAATCTCTTATTTCTAAGTGTCTTTGCTTTGTTTTATGTTCTATTTAATTTACATAGATATTTGAGTTACTTATGCTTGAAGGGATATTCCAAGTTTCCTATAAGTACCTTTCATCTAGAGTGATAAGGCAGCCTATTTCAGATATCAATTAATTGTTTTGTGAAACAACATATGTTGAGTATCTTATTATCTCAATTTATAAAGTAGAAGTTACATCACGGTCTTACATCCTTTTCCCTATTCCCCCCAATTCAAAAACTTATTAAACCAATTTAGTAGTTATTGCAATTCCATTATATTAAGATGGAGAAACTTTAAAAATAATCATTTAACTATTAGATATTATTTTTATATAAAAAAGAAAGAAAAAACTATCAACAAAATTAATTTATAAACGATAATTATGTATACTAAAAACTAA
This sequence comes from Quillaja saponaria, assembly GCA_029379385.1. Classification (NCBI taxonomy): domain Eukaryota; kingdom Viridiplantae; phylum Streptophyta; class Magnoliopsida; order Fabales; family Quillajaceae; genus Quillaja; species Quillaja saponaria. Next base: position 2,951,920 of record CM055611.1, read on the forward strand.
TAAAGGGTATTTAATTATAAAAAAAAAAAAAAAAACATTCGTTTTTGTTTTTATATGCAGTATAGATGTAAATGCCTTTAGTGCTAGAATAAGAGAAAATAATGAACATAGGAGATTATACATGAAGCTTGAATTGGCATATTTACTTTATCATGACAGACTTAGAGCAAGATGTCGGTATTTTGTATCGATATAACTGTATTTGATAGAATTAAGAGTAAGATAGATCTAAAGGTGAGTTTGGATGTACATAATTGAGATATTGGAATTGTGAATTATATTGTCTAATTTTAATTTTTAAGTTTGGCTGTACTTTAAAATTTAAATTGAATTTCTCAACTCAATTCTAGTGAATAAAGGAACAACTATAAAATCTAATTCTTAATTTTTATGGGAAGACCATAAAAAACAAAAAATTCTAAATAATTTTCATTCAAATCACGCATGTATATGTCAACATTAGTATATACATACTTATGACAACATATCATGCTATACCTTTAATAATCTTCCCAACCTATCACCATCTACCGACAACCTTCTGCACCCACCATCAGACACCATACCGTTATTATTGACTTGCAAGAGATATACAACTGTCACTGTCGAAGTCACCATGACGACAACAACAACTATCAAACTCATCGAAGGCAACGACACTGCCAAAGAGATAACAAACACCGTCAAGACCCGCTAGAGACAATGACAACTATCAACAATACCTGCTAGAGGAGACGACAACCCCAGTAAAAATGGTTAGGCACCTTATCGGAAACTGCCACAAACGACAATCAAGTGCTTGAAATACAATTTTTATTATAATTTATTACGTGATCCAAACTCTTAACTATAATTTAACCAATTCCAATTTTAATCGAAAAAATTTCATCTCAACCTAAGAATATACAATCTTGGAATCCCATTTATTATCCAAAACTTAGGCAAATTGTTTTTTTGGATATTCACTTAGGCATGTGTTATTTAAGTATTCGGATGCCTAGATATCGTTAATCAACCTCATCTCAGAAAACAATTCCATTTGCTCTAGTTATATTTGTTTCTTTTGTATCATAAGAGATTTCAGTGATATTTATTTTATTTCATAATCATAATTGGTAAGTTATAGTTTCTTGCAAGGAACAATGTTGAATCATGAACGTGTTAAGTCCACCAATCCCGGCAAATGGCCAACTTTTCTAAAGTTGGACTAAAAATCTTTTGTGATTGAGTGGATATTGGAACTATGAACCATCATAGAATTATAGAAAGAAATCAATTCTTTTTTAAGATCCACACGTAATGGGTCATCAAACTAAAACCTAACCAACCTATAACATTCTACGATCACATACATCATCATTCCAATAAAGTATTGGAATTGCTATACATCCGTATAAAATAAACATAGAATCAATTAAGTGAAAAATAAAAACATGCAGATGAGGTATTAGTTCAAATGGTTAAAGTAGAAATGTTGAGATCTCTATTGTTGGTGGATATTTTCTTACATGACCATGTATTTAGCTTAATTAACGGAGAAGGGTTTAGGGATGACAATTTGATTCATCTAGCAATTGAATTAGATTTTTTTTTATGTTTCATGATATAGGGATCGTGTTGAATTCAAATTGGGTTAAAATCTGTTAAGTTTATATTTACACGATTTATCATCAATATCAAATTCAAATCAAATCATGATCTACTAAACTCATATCACATTTGGATTGATCAAAAAATAAATATAAAATGATTTTACTACTTCATATCATTTTATTATATCAGATTGGATTACTATGGATTCAGCTCTAATGGTGGATTACCCATGTCTACGATGGTTTAACCATTCTAATTATTTCTTCTTCAGCCCTAGAGCCATCCTACTTGGCCAAAAAAAAAAAATTATATATATATAAATACGTAACATTCATTAGCATGATAAACCAAACTTTAAAAGAAAATGCAAATTTACTTGAGGATGGAGAGAATGGAGAACAGAGAGAATGATGGGAGGGGACGCTTTGCGGAGGAAGAATACCTACTCCAACGGAGCCAAAAAAAAGGTGAAAAACTGCTGTTGAGGAACCTGCCGTGGTGAGAGTTGACTTCTTTCTTTTGGAGGGGTCAACCAATTTCATTGTAGGAGACAATGCAGTGGTTGAGGGTATGGATGTGGAAAAACAGGAGACAAATGATGAAGAATGGGATTTTGATATTGATGATGAGGACTGGTCAGATTGCGAGGATTGCCCAGATATCAAATTAAGTAGGGTAGAGAACTCCCTGGCATAAGTCACTTATGATTAGGATCCTGGGAAAAAGAATAGGCTACAACTTTTCCTGTAAAAATTGTATCAACTATGGAAGCCTCAAGGAGTACTTAAGATCATTGATCTTGGCAATGAGTTTTTCCTTGTTAAATTCTCAAAGTCAGCAGATTTGGACTCAGTTTTTAAAGGAGGACCATGAGTGATTATGTATCATTATCTCACAATACAAAAGTGGGAGCATGACTTCAACCCCATGATGGTAGAATTAAATACAGTCTCGATATGGATTCGGTTCCCTAGTATTCCTAGAGTATCATGATGAGAAATTCCTCACACGTCTAGCCGAAAGGATTGGAAAGCTAATTAAATGTGATGTAACCACAAGCCAGGAAAACTGTAAGAATTTTACTAGGATCTGTATTGAGATTAATATTTCAAAACCTCTAATCTCCTAATATAGGCTTCGGAAACAATTTGTCATATTGAATACGAAAGACTTCATCTTGTTTGCTTTAAATGTGGTCGATATGGCCATTATACTGAATTATGCTCTAAGGAAGACAAAGTTACAAATGGACATCATGAGGCTATGAAGGAAGCCGAAATTCTCATGCACAACGTTGATCATCATTGGGGTAAGAACAAGGACACAAGAAATAATATAAGCTCAAACTACGGTGACCGGATGTTTGTCTGTAAAGGGAGGAAGCTAGCTAGGTTAATGGGTCAACCCATAATTCTGGAGGGGAATAGGGAAAGGAATGTAAGCAAAGAAATTAGATCCGAGAATGGTGCTAACCAAGGTACCGTAGATAAGTGCTCCCGTTTTGAAATTTTAAATGATGCTGAATCTATGGAAAAGGAGCAGGATATCTCTCCACTAATTACAAAAGTCAATGAAGTGATTAAAGAAAGTACTTCGACTGCTAGAATCCAGAAGAATAAGGGAGCTATACAAGTGGTTATTGAGGGTAGCATATACTATTTGCTTTCAGGAGACAAGCCAAGATTCTATACAAATGAGATAGTGGGCTTTAATCAACCTGGGCCTGGGCTCAACGAAAACACATATTCTAAATGTCTCAGCTTGGCATCCAACCTTACAAAGGCTTCACCAATTGTCCAGGGCCTTAATGTCATGAAGCCTATGGGAACAAAACAAGTGAACTCTCAAGTTTTTTTCTCTAACTCATGTTAGCTCTACATATCCAACCAAATAAAAAAACTTAAGGGGCTCATGAACCTTACGAAGAACCTAGTCTCAAGAAGAATGACTTAACCTACCCCACAAAACCTCCTGATGAAAGTAGTATTGATGCTACTGAGGTAGACAAATCTCTAAACCCCCAAGCTAAAGGCGGGTTGCTGCAAGACGATGGAGGAGTTGTTCATTCTGAAGTCATGGCTCTTGATGAGGAAAAGGATGAAAGAAAAGCTGTCAATGCCAACCATTAAGTCATTGGGTAGAATACCTTATTTTTTTAATGATAATATTATCTTGGAATTGTAGGGGAGCTAGAAGCTCCAGCTTCTTAAGTGTGCTAAAAACTTTGATTCAAGAACATAAACCAAATGTTATCCTTGAACTCAGAATTAGCAAAGGAAAAACCACTCGTGTTTGCAGGAGAATTGGTTTTGATAACTGTGTTGTCAAAGACACTGTTGGATTCTCTGGTGGCATTTGGGTAATGTGGAATTTTGAAAATACAGCTTTGAGGGTCTGCCATTCCACCTCTCATCTTATACATTATTTTATTCAAGATAACCGTAAGAGGAAATGGTACTTAACGACTGTTTATGCTAGTCCCAGGGAGGATATTTGAAAAGAATGCTTGAGAGATATTTGGCAGATTTCATAGAGAATCAATGGACCATGTTGTATCTTAGGTGATTTCAATGAGATTGCTAGTGCTTCTAAAAAACGTGGAGGTACTCCGATGAATTTGAGGAAGTGTAACTAGTTCTCTAGATGGATTGAAGACTGTAACTTATTGGACCTTGCAGCTAAATGGGCTAAATTTACATGAAAATGTGCTATAAGAGGAGTCTATGACTGGGTGTTTAAGTGGCTGAACCAAGTTTTAGCAAATTGTATTTGGGTTGATTTACATGATATTGCTGTAGTGCGAACTCTACCTCGGATTAAATCAAATCATAATCCATTGCTACTTAATACGGAAGGGCTGAATTATTCCATCTTGGCTCGGCCTTTCCGTTTCTAAGCAATATGGTTAACTCACGGAGATTTCTCCAACTTGCACTGGAACCAGCATGGTCACATGAAGGATATGCTTGATGAATTAGTCCAACCTCTTTGAGATTATAATTACCACACTTTTGGCCACTTAGCCATTAGAAAGCGCAGAATCTTGGCATGGCTTTAGGGGATCCAGTTGGCAATAGAACATTCCCCTAATGCTCAACTGTCTCGGTTGGAACATGAAGTTCACCAAGAGCTTCTTGCCGTGCTACAACAAGAGGAGTTAACTCGGTATCAGAAATCACGAAGTAAATGGGTTGTTTATGGCAACCGGAACACCAAGTTTTTCCACACTACTACTACTAACAGGAGAAGAAATAACAGAGTTTTGGTCTTGCAAGATAACAATGGGAATTGGATAGATAACCAAGATGAACTCAAGATAATTGCTCGTACCTATTACCAAAAGTTATTTAATCCAATCGGCCTACTTTGTGTACCTCACACTCTTTTCCTGTAGTTTCGAATGAAGACATAAATTGGTTGAATGGGAAAGTTGATGATTTGGATATCAAGCAAGAGCTGTTTGACATGAACCTATTCAAGGCTCCAAGACCAAATAGGTTTCAAGCAATTTTCTATTAGTATCAATAGTATAAGGTTGGAAGCTCGGTCTGCAAGTTTATCAAGAACTGTTTTCTGGACCCGGATTCTTTGAAAAGTGTGAAAAATACGTATATCACCATCATTCCAAAAATTGATCATCCTTCTAGTATGGCACATTTTCGTCTTATAAGCTTTTGCAATGTGGCCTATAAATTGCTTCCAAAGATCCTAGTGAATAGGCTGAAGAGCTTTATGAATCAAGCTGTTCTCCTAACAAAGTAAACTTCGTCCTAGGCAGACGGATTCAAGATAATATAGTTATTACTCAGGAGCTACTTCACTCTATCAGAATGTTGAAAGGTAAGAATCAATATATGGTTATCAAAGTAGACTTGGAAAAGGCCTATGATAGATTAAACTGGTTGTTTATTAGAGACACCCTGAATAAGGTTGGGATTGAGCCAGGATTAATTGAGGTCATCATGAATTGTATTACTTTTAATTCTTTCCAATTGCTCTAGAATAGAGGTACTACTAAGTCTTTTTGTCCTTCACGGGGTATTAGACAAGGTGACCCTCTATCTTCTTACATCTTTGTTCTTTGCATGGAGAGATTAAGTCACCTTATAACATATAAATTTGATCTTGGTTTAGGGAAACCTATAAGGGGCGGAAAGGATGGCCCAACAATTTCCCACCTTATGTTTGCAGATGACCTCTTATTATTTACCAAAGCTACTAAGGGGCAAGCTCAGGTGGTTATTAACACTCTGAATGAATTTGGAGAAGCTTTAGGGCAATGAGTTAATACTAATAAAACCAGATTATTTTGTAATAAGCGTGTTAGTAATGGCATGGGAATGAGTATTGAACAAATCACGGGGTTTAAGTCGACTGATGACCTTGGAAAATATTTGGGGGTTTCGCTTTTTCATAGGCGTATGTCCGTAGGCATTTCCACCACACTGTTGAGAAAGTTAAGAATCAACATTCTAATTGGAAGGTGAATTTTTTATCTATGGCTTGGCGACTAACCTTAGTTCAGTTAGTTCTCCAAGTTATCCCAGTTTATTCTATGCAAGTTACAACACTTCCAGTTTAGATTTATGATGATGTCATGAAGCTCAGTCATAACTTACTTTGGGGGGACACCGATACACATAAGAAGATGCACACCATCAGTTGAGAGGTTATAACTAGAAGTAAGAGTAAAGGGGGATTGGGCCTAAAGGATCTTAGAATTTTTAATGAAGTGTGTATGATGAAAATGGGTTGGGGTGTTCTAACGGATGCCAACAACTTATGGACAAGAGTGATTCGAGCTAAGTACCTTGAGGCTAAAGATATTTATTAGATTCATAACGCTAAAGCCATGGACTCAGCATTTTGGAGAGCTCTTTGCCAAAACTGGGAAGATTTACTGTATGGTTTAGATGGGTGGTCAATGATGGTCATGGTACCAAGTTTTAGATTGACAAATGGGTTCCAAATATAGGACCATTACTCGATTTGGCGACTATCGAATTAGATCCTTAGGATGAGCTCTCATCAGTGAGGGATTTTATTAATGATAATGGTTACTGGAAATACATCAAGCTTGCCTCTATGTTGCCTATTGAGGTTTGTGAAAAAATCAGGGGCTTATTGCCAGCACATGATAATGGTGAAGAAGATCGGGTTGCTTGGGATACATCGGCAAATTGATTATTTTCCACCTGTTCTGCCTACATCCTCCTTACTCAAGATTCTATTCTAGAAAGTAGCTTACTATAGAAAAGTATTTGGGAGTGGATGGTCCTTATAAAATTTGAATATTTATTTGGAAGCTAGCAAATGATGGGTTGTTGACAAACTTGAAGCGTGCTAGCCAGATAGATGGAGTTAGCCTGATGTGTGCAGGATGTGGGCTACAAGATGAAACCTTGTTATATGCCATGCGAGATTATCTTAGGGTGACTAGCACTTGGAATATTGAAAGCGCTGGCTTAATTGATGGAAACTTCTTCAACTGGGATACAAAACACTGGCTATAATTCAACTTAAATTTCGATTATAGAAATACGTGTGGCCCATGGTGTCACACCCCTCACTAAGGCATGACTGGCCGGAGGATTGGGTAGCCAATCCACCGTAACCTTGACTTCAAAACAAAATAACAAACCTGACTTATGACCCAATTAAAGAATAAAACTAGCTTTTCTAAAACCGAAGTTCATTGTAAAAGTTTACTTCCTGTAATAATTAACAAGTTACTGAAAAATTTAGCAAATGTTTCCTGCAATAAGAAACATGCCTTAAAATACAAAAATATAGTCTCATGATTTTACACAACAATAACATAAAAATAACAAGGAGCTTCGCTCCAATCACATCATAACCAAGACAAATAACTAGACACTTACATCCTTTGAAATTAGACACCCCCACAGTTCTAGTGTGACTGCAAATTTTCATCCTTTAACTTCAAGTCTAAGATCCTTATATTACCTTGGCGTACTCAATCAGCAAGTCACAAACTTAGCGACGCCATGTAACGAACTCCTGTTACTAAAAAAATTTACCACAGAAGAGGGGTGAGTCATATGGACTCCATGAGTGGATAATTGTACTCAAAGGGTACCAGTATCACTCAACACAAACGTATAATATACATATTAACATGATTCATATAAAATTTCACATTACAAGTACACATTGTAAGTTTCACAAATTCACAATCCATACGACACACATGATCACAATTTAAGTTAGCGTAACACTATCACGCAAAGCAATCAAAGGGCCAAAAAGTGACCTAGCCCAGCACAACATTATCACCCCCTACTGGGCATTTCCGTGCCCGCACAACAAATTGATCTCCGTACACAATCCATCCCACCGGGGCTGGGCACTTAATTTAAAAAAAATATATTTATCAGAATCAGAATTTTCTTATGATTTTAAATCAGAACATCCTAGGTGCACTTGTATTTTTTTTTTAATTTCGGAGATAAAATTCACTTTTCATAAAAATCTCACTTTGTTGGCCCTTATCAAACACAACCAAGGTCAAACACAGTAACCAATATCAAACAAACATCATTCCAACAAATTACTGAAATACTCTACTAGCTTACTTTCCATATATCAGGTAGATTCAAATGAACATATAATTACATATACTAATCTAGCCCCTAAAGGCAGCAATTAACCACCCACCCGTAATTGATTCCATTAGTCATTTACACTTGCGTCCACGAGACTCGTCAGGTCCACATTAGAATCTAGAACTGAAATTCATAATCCCAGATAATACTTAGTTCATAAACGTTATTATTATACTCTTTTAGTTACTAAACTTATATCTTAACTTATATAGGTTTTTTTTTTTTTTTTTTTATGTAAATTTTCCTTTAAGCTTATTACATGTCAATTAATATAAATTGGACTTTAGGTAATAAGGTTAATGATAAAGAAACATTTTAAGTTTAGGGTAGGAGGAACCATTAGAAAAGATGGAAAGCGCTTAATGAGTTAGTAATGTTGAAACTACCCAAACTTGGGGTTTGGACCAGTGTCTACTTTAAAGGTCATATCTTTATCTAGAAAATTCCGAATCTAGTTTCGTAAAATTTATAAAATACTAGACACATGTAGCTTTATAATGATATATCATTTGAAATTTTTAGATTTGTATATCAGTATAGTTTATTGTTTGAAGTTGTATCAAATTTTGCAACATGCAGGATTTTTGATAGCTTTGACCTTACCTTAGTTAATTGAACATAACTTTCCCTAGGAAAAACAAAATCCTATTATGTTTATTTAGTTTATTAATAGACAAGTATATCTATCTTTCTTATTTATAAACTTTTTCTAAAATTAGTCTTGAACCTACTCAATTCCTTATGTGAACCAAAAATAGGGCACTACGAATTCTGCTTGACCTAGCCGGAGTCTAATAGTTGTAACTCACAACATATTTGGAACCAAGCTATGAAATTTTGTGGAGAATATTTTAAGACTATAAGCTACATTTTATCTTTTAAACTCTTAATTTAATTCCACCCCGAAGACATTCGAAATAATGAATTTCTTTCACCTACGAAATCTGCCAAGTTCCATTCATAATACTCAAATAAATTTTCTTGTTGACATTTTATCAAATACATTGGGTGCATAAATTATTTCACTTAATATGTATGTATATCTATATATTTACATACCAAGAAAATCAACACTAATCCATAATTTCTACATTACTCATCTTTCAAATACTAAATTTAAAGATGGTTTGGTTATTTACAAGTTAATCAAGAGTTTGCATTATATCATTCCAACACTAATTCAAGGTTCTTCTTTTCTTTAATCACTTAGACACCAATTTTCACCCTTTGTTCTTAAATTTTCATCCAACATTTCCTTAATCCCTAAGCCTATGTTATCAAACAATCACAAACATAAAAAAAATTAGGATTATAAGCTAGAAAAACTACCATCAAAAGACAAGGAGGCTACTGCTATCACACAACTGCTACTGGCAGCAAGTGATTCTCTCAGCCAAGTTTGGCTGCCGTTGGCTCTCACACCTACCTACACGGCTACAAGCAGGGAGGAATGAAGCACCCATGGTTGGTCCAACCATGGGAGGCTTGCGTGATGGACTTGTGGTTGCCAACAGCTGGAGCTACTACCACCGTCAAGGAGGCGTTGCCTAGCTCTGTAAGTCCAAGTGAAATCCCCCCTCCACGACTGAATAGGGGCAAAACTATGGTCTGTCCATAGAAGGTTGCCGCACAACAAAATAAAATAACTATCCTCACTATTGTTGGCGTTGATTGAGGGTTGTCACTTGAAAAAAACAAGATTTGGAAAAGGCAAATGAAATGGTAAGGAAGAACTCAACTTCCAACTACTGCAACGCCAAAACAAGGTAGCACGTCTCCTGATTATGGTTGTTGGTTGCAGGGATTCAGCCAATTGAAAGTAAAAGGACAGCCGTAACATGATAAAGGTAAGAAGAAAGAGGGGAAACTTGGCTACAAGAAGCTGGAGTTGCTAAGAAACTAAGGAATCTTCACGACTAATTGAGACAAAGCTAGAAATTTCAGCACTCCAGCCACGAACAGGGAAGTCAACAAATTTCAATACGTGGTCTCCATCAATTATAGATATCTATACTTATATTCATTATATATATCTTTTAGTTTACTCTTTTATTTACCCTACTTGACACACCTCAATAAAATTTATATGTTTTTAAAATTAAGACTCAAATTTAATCTTAGTTGCAAGTGTGTGTATACATATATAAACTGATATTTTAAATGTTTAAATTTGTTACCCACTTGTTCTACTCATAGATAGTACATTTACAATTACTTACAAGTTATAACTTACTCAATTAGGAAGAAAAAAAAATAATTTATATCCCTATATAAATGTATATTCATAAATTCAAACAATCTTTTATTTTAGTTCACTTGTGAAAAATAATTATTTAATCCACCACGACGATTTACATAGCATATCCCACAACGTACGTTAAGTGGTTAGGTTTTAGGATATTTAATCACACTGTTACTTACTTAATTTATTTATGTGTTTGTCATTTTATAACTAAAATTTTACATATCATTTCTAAAACTCGATTATTACGTTATCGGGTTGTGAGGGTCATAACAACATACGAATATTCTATAATGTAATTAAATTATTGGGGTATAACACATAGCCTATAATTTATGGCGTTACTACATGGCTAGTTTGGACATGGAGGAACAAGAGTATCTTTGAAGCTGATTTTCAATGGCCTACCGACCAAGGAAGTGTTATTCATAGGTATATAATTGAAATGTCGATGGAAGATAAGGCTCTTAATTTGCAACCATCTAGTATATATAAGAAAGATCTTTTAATTAGATGGTATGCTCCACCAGTGGGGTGGGTGAAGGTGAACATAGATGAAGCATCTCGGGGGAACCCAGGATATGCCAGTGTTGCAGGGGTGTTTCATGATAGTAATGGTGGTTGGATCTTTGGCTTTGGCAAAAAACTCTGATGGTGTTGTTCCGTGAGAGCTGAACTTTGAGCTCTAAGACTAGGATTGTTAGCTTCTTGGAACTCGGAATATAAGAAGATTTTCATAGAGTTGGATTCTGAAGTGGTAGTAAATTTTGCTACAAAGGGTTCCCACAATTCAAATGCTAAACTACCTCTCATTCAGGACATCCAGAGCATCTTAAAAAGAGAGTAGGAGGCTCAAGTCAAACATGTTCACAGATAAGCTAATAAGGTTAAAGATAATCTAACTAATCTTATGCTTGATGGTGATGATCTTAACCAGGACTGGTTCAATCCTCCTCGGAGTGTGGCGTTACTTCTTGATTCTAACAATGTTGGCATAGCTTGGAAGCAACATTTGTGTAGTTTCCTTTTGTTATTCTCTTATTATCAAAAAGAAAAAGGAAAATGCCTTTCAAGCAAAAAAAAAAAAACTGCCTTAGCCTCAATTTTGGCCCATTAGTATGTTGTGGGCTTGGACATTAAAAACCCAGGCCTACCCCATGCTTCTATTGTTGAGTCCAGACAATGATTATGTGGAAATTGCAATTTGGATTTTAATTTGTTTGATCGCAAATTAATTTACGGGCGAACCAAAAAAATAAAATTACGGGAAAGGACCAATAAAATCTATTATTATCTTCTCATTTCTCAGGCCACAGAGCAAGAACCCAATTTTCTGAGTACATGGCTACAAATTTAAAACTCCTCCTCCTATAGACGATGATGGCGGTTCGAGCTGTACACAGCTGCTCGATATTGCGCTCAGCTTCTTCGTCTCCTCCACTTCCGACCTTCCGAAGATGTTGCCTTTTCCATCTCAGCACCCTGCAGTGTCGCCGCTACCCGAGTTTAGAGTGTCGTGGTTTTCCTGTATGCCGCACTCAGTCTCAGTGCTTCAACTATGGCGGTATTCAAAGCCGTTCGGTTCAAAGTCTCGTTGAAAGCGTTATGGAAGAGCTTAAGGCCCGGCGCAGACGCAAGAGAGTTTCTGCTACCTCCATGTACTTTTTCTCTCTCACTCCATTGGTGTAATTGTTCTTATGTGAATAACACTATGTTTGGTCTATTCGTCTGGTTGCTAACAAATTTCTAGTATAGAATTTTAGCGATTAACTGTTTTATGGTTTTGTGCCTTAAGCGTAGTCTTAACTCAAATTATATTGTATTGTACCTAGTTAACTTGGTTGAGCTGAGTATTTCCTAGCTTTGAAACTGAAACGGCATTAACAACACATTTTTGGTCAAAGATGTTGCTACTTGTTCACTTGAGGTTGTCTGTAATCCAGTCATGATTGGTCCATTTATTTTTTATTGGTTAGATTGAATAAAGGAATTAAAACTGCCAACTATTTCAATGGTATGCAAACCAGAATAGTAAAATTGTATGCAATCAGCTGTCTTTCAAAAATTAATTTGTGCATCCCCAATCAGATTGTTGGGGATCTAAAGTGAAAAACCAGAATTGTAAATGAGTATGCAATCAGGTTTGTAAAGTGAAAAACCTGCAAACCACAAGTGGTTAAAGCAGCATTTTCCGTATATTTTATACTCAATTAGTCAGTTGATAAACTGATCAAAGGATTTGATTGACCTTATAGAATGGGAGTACCGAGCAGTGAAGAGCTTCTTGAAGATAGATTGGTGAACCGATCACTGCAGAAAGGGTTGCTTCTGGAGTTCAAGAAGGATTCTGATAGGATGTTGCTTGCTGTTGCTCAGAAACCTGATGGCAAGAAGAACTGGATGGTGTCTGATCAGGTTCTAGTAGAAACAACCTATTGCGGCATGTTGAATAGGTTGCTAGGTGTTGGAACTCATTGTTTTGTGAAATGCTAAATGTTGATAGGTTTTTTCTCAGTCTGACCGTTCCTTGGTTTTATTGGGCAGCAGAATGGTGTTACTTCTTCCATCAAACCACAACAAGTGACATTTATTGTTCCTGGTATTGAAAATTTTGACCAATCAGATATTGCAGACTTCATTGAGAAAGCTCATGAGAACTTGGTTAGTTTTTGCACAGGATAGCAATAAAATTGAATTTTTTTTGTTCTGGTAAGTAAGTAGTTTGCTTATGTGATGCAGGACCCAGCACTACTTGAGTTTGCTTGGGTTGAGCTGCTTGAAAGGAATAAGTCAGTGACAACAGCAGAATTAGCAGAGGTAATTTGATTTCCAAATGTCAGGATATGTCTTGTTGATTCTTACATGACCAGCATATTCTACAGATGATTTTTGGTAGTGCGGAGCCTCTTGAGAGTTATTGTGCCCATCTTTTGCTATCAAAAGATGAGATATACTTCACTGTGCTGGAGACAAAAGGTGCTCGTTCAATTTATGGGCCTCGACCTTCTCTACAGGTACATATTTTGGTTCAAGATTTACATTAACTTGCAACAAAATTTCATTTCCTCACAGGTTGTTCCCAGCTTTTATTTCTTTGGTATAGTTTCCTAATGCGCAGACGTGATTCAGGAAGAGCTTTTGGCATCATTAATTCTACATCATATTGTTGAGCAACCAATGGGTTTCGTAGTAGATTTAGTTTATAGCTCAACTGACTAAATGTAAACCATTAAAGACCTATTGGGTGTATCAGCAGGGGTTCAATGAAACACAGCCAGGGAGAAAATCCAAGTACACAAGAAATATACAAGGCTCAGTCCTAAGGGACCAAGGAAAAAAAAAAAAAAAAGAAAAAAAAAAAGCAACGTGACTCATCCAGTATTGAAGTTTGAAGCATCTAAAAATTCTAGAAAGAACCCAATACATAGAGAAAGGCTGAATAGACACCAAAGAGAATAAAAAATATATAAAATATCTCTTCAGCTCCTCCCTTGTTCGCTCCATACCTTGAAAGATATGAATATTTCATTCAGTACACAAAGTCCACATCAAACAACAAGGAAAGCCTTCAGGCTTCTTGTTGGTGTTCGAAAGCTTTTTCTTCTATCACATTTTGTATTGTGTGCCTGAGAAATGAAGAAAGTTATATGGGGGTGGTGTTGGTAGCTTATGCAGTATGGTTGCAAATGATAGACAGGCATAATTCTTGGCCTTGGAAGAGCGTGTGAAATCCTTGGAATCAGTCATTCTGGGGACTAGGCTTTGTCCTGGAAAGATTTTATAATTTGACCCTGTGAATTTATTACCAATTATCTAGGATTTTGTATGTGAAGAATCAAGATGTTGGCATCTTTAGTAAATAATACAAGCGACCAGAACAGATTGTTTCTATGCTAGAGAGTTGTACTATGAGGTTTAGTTGGGCCAGTCTTCTTATTGAGCTTAGGTATGTCTAACAGGCTCTTCTGTAAGTCTTACATTTATCTATAGACCATTATTGTTTGAAGTAGAGACGAGGTTGGTACTGTTCATCCTTTAAACTAGTGGTTTGGGCCTTGTTAACAATAATGAAGTTTTGAATTTCACAACTTGAAATTAATTTGGAAAGAGAAAGAAACAACAAAAATGATTGTGGTCAAAGTAATGCATAGTTGAACTCGGTATCTCAATCTGAGTTCTTAGCAGTTAGAGAAATGCAGAAAGATCAGTATTTAAGAAAAAACTTATCGTCTTTCTTTTTGCTTGTTCATCAGTTGATTGGTTTATGATATTCTGAAAACAAATAGCCATGATGTCATTTTTATCTAATGTATGAATTATGATGTTACATAATTGCTTGTTTTACTTTTCTGCGATTTTTCTCTTGGAATTTTGTTTTTGGAAAGGCAGGTAGAGGAGCTTACACGCAAGAAGCTTGCAAGGGAGGCGGCTGAAAAAGAACTTCAGGAGTTTGTTCAATTGCTGACATCAGCAAAGTCAATGCCTTTACATGCCAAACCTCCCAAATCTTCTTGGTTGGGCGAAGAGCAAATCCAATGCCGAATTGAGTCTCTTGAAGCTTATTCAATTGATGCATGCAAAACTGATGAACAGAGGAAAACAGCTGGGATGGTAATCTGTCTGACTGAACTGAGTTTGTTTGATTCTCTTTCCCCCCTTTTCTGCTAGAGTTCAATTGACTCGAACCCTGGACATGCCGAACCTGAAGTGTCCTAACTTCTAAGGGATTGGTAGCTGAGGATGGCGTACCATCAATGCAGAGGCCTATTCATGAGTTATTTTGATTTAATGCAGTAGTTGATGCTTTTATTCATGTAATAGAAGGCTAATCATGGTATATATTATATACCTGATTTCTGTAGAAGGTTCTATTAATGTGAATAGAGTATCTTATAAAGATATTTCTTTGCTGATGATTTTAATTGAATCAGCATAAAAATCAACTGTCTGGTTAAATTCTTGTTCTCTGCATGACAATATCTTCCCCCTTGCTCCCCAATCAGATACTTAAGGCAATGGGTCTGGCAAAAATTGCATCTTCAGCTGTGAATCTCCTGATAGATATTGGGTACTTTCCAGTACATGTCAATCTTGATCTATTGAAGTTCAACATTCGCACAGATCATTCAGAGGAGGTCAACATGGCTGCAGAAAGTCTTCTATCTAATACATCTGATCAAGATGAGGTGAACCTTCTTTCCCACCTGAATATAGTTCTAAGGCATCATATATATGTTCCTTTAATACTGGATTTTAAGAATGATCAATATTTGAATGATTTCAATGAAATTATCATAATCTTTTTAGATTGTGTGTACCTCCCAATCCCCTTTCTTCCAAAAGAAGGTATGAAATTATAGTTCAATAGTATTACAAACAAAGTTTTTGAGGAAGAATTGCAGAATATATTGGAGAATGTTCTTTTTGACATGATGTTGATAATGATGATATAGCAAGACCTCGCAATGATCCATGCTGGGATATCCAACATGAAAGTTGACTTTTCTTGGCACACCCAGCCTGGATGTTGGACCGTATCTTCAAGTGATAGTGGGTGGTTTTCAGAATGAAAAAGGCTTATCCTGAATGTGTGGCTGCCTAAGAATAAGTGTGTTTATTAAGTTACACATCATGGTGTGTACCTCCTTTGCCTTTTAATAGTAAGGTGGAGAGACACGGGTTTAAACTCTTCATGTGATCACAGGAGAGATAGTGAATTCTTCTTGCAAGTCTTTCTTTATCTACATTCTTTGTTGCTGTAATTGAAATGATTTTCTTCTTGCTAATTACCATTGGAAATTTAAAAACCCCTAAAAAATAAGGCTTTTGATTGGTCCTTGGTTCTTACTAGGATAGGTGCAGAGGCCAAAGAAGAAAGTATTTCCTGTGTTATGTGCTTTTCCAATTGTGAAATTCATGCCGTGTCCTTTCCAATTGTGAACATGTTTGGCTTTATTAGTAAGCAGTGGGTTTGGCCTTAGAATTTGGAGTACATGAGGATCTGTGTGGAAAGAAATAGGGCAGCTTTCTTTGAAGATGAGCGTATGTGATTTTGGGTCATTTTATGCCAATAGATTGTCTTTGCAACAAGATTGTTTTCTTGCCTTCTCTTGGTCTTATGCTTCAGGCTTGTTCAAAGGGTTGCTTCATATTTACAGGGGGACTGAGGGCCCTTTTGCACTATTTGATGGTTATAACTTATAATTGGCTCTTTTCTTCTTCTTTTTTCCCCTCAGTTTACTACTTTGATTAGAAGTATTCCTTATTCTGCTATTGTAAGAGGAGTAGTTATGAACCCTGTAGACCATCCCCTGGATTCGTCCGCGATAGGGTCCGATAGATTCTAACGCCCGAACCTAGTTCCATTCCACTATCCTTCTCCTCTCTTAATGTTATTTCTTTTTCTTATCTCAAAGAACAAAAAAAAGAAGAAAAAAAAAGGGCACCCAGTCCATGTGAAAAAATGAAGCAAAAACATAAGACTCTTGCAGTTAGATGTTCATATGCTGTTATTTATGTACAGATAAACAGGAATGATCTTACGCATTTGAAGGTTTATGCCATTGATGTTGATGAGGCTGATGAGGTAAGTTTCCCTGTATAAGTATTATGTGTGATAAATTTAGGTTGTCTATAATCTTATTAACTAAGAAATAATTTGTAGCTTGATGATGCTTTGAGTGCAACAAGGTTGCAAGATGGTCGCATTAAAGTTTGGATACATGTTGCTGACGCAACTAGATTTGTTCAACCAGGAAGTATTGTGGAAAGGTTTCTGGTTGAGATTCCCTGAGCATAATGATCAAGTTTTGGCAATACCTTTGTTTCTGATGTACTCCTTGACTTGCAGGGAAGCAATGAGAAGAGGAACTTCTGTGTTCTTGCCCACCGCCACATATCCTATGTTTCCAGAAAAACTTGCCATGGAAGGAATGAGTTTGAAGCAAGGAGAGATTTGCCATGCTGTTACAGTATCTGTTGTGTTGCATCCTGATGGCAGGTAAATTGTCCTTTTGTTGGGTGCAGTTTCTGAAGAAAGTCAATAAATAATGTACTTGTGGTGGAACTTGTTAGGACCAGTGAGTCATCGACTCCTTCGCATTTAGACATGATGTGATGTTAATGCAATGACAATTATAACATGCCTCACTCCTTTATACCAATATTTGGGGGTCTGCTGCATGAAATATGAATCCTTAATGAAAACTAGCTGGAGTCCTATATATAAATTTTCCTTTTCCACTCCATCTTATCAATTGGTCCTCTGCACCTGAAACAAATCATTGTTATTGACCATGTTAAGAATCACAAGAAAACAAAAACCTTCACCTTTAATGTAATGCAATTTCATGTTTGAACTCTCTTTTTGGTGCAATTCATGCATGACTTAAATTCACATACATGGTCATTTTAACTTCTCATGTGAATATTTTTGGTGAACCATACAATATCTTATACCTCCAATTTGAATTTTGTCACCATCATGGTAAAAGGTAGCTTTCTATTTGGTGATAGTTTTGTAATTTAGATTTGAGGAAGACCTGTTAAAAGTTATTCATGCCCCATATGTGGACAATAGCATTGCAGAGTGTTCATTGGATAACTCAACCATTAAGCCGACATATATGCTGACATACGAGAGTGCATCTGAGCTACTTCATTTGAACCTGGAGGAGGAGGTTGAACTGAAAATTCTTTCTGAGGCTGCAACTCTCCGGTTGCAATGGCGTCGCAGACAGGTGTGGGCTTAAATATTATTTACCACAAAAAAGTATTTCATTTAAATTCTAAGCTAACTGAATTTCTGTTAAAATTAATTTTCGTTTATTAACTCAAACTTTTTAGTAGATGTTTGTCTTCATTGTCCTTTGTAGGTAGAGTCTAGGCTTCTGAGTTTTAATTAACTTAAAAATTATATTGTGTGTAATGATCATATTTGGAATGAAAAATATCTGAAACCGACTTGTCTCAACCATGTTTGGAAAAAAGTTGTGCTAAATTAGTAACTGGTGCCTTGGCATTTTTTCAGTCATCTCCAATTTTTTAATTTTTATTTTTATTTTTGCCTCTGTTGCTTTCAGTGTTTTCCTTTTTTTAATTTTAATATAAGATTCAAATGTAGCAATTTATTTATTTTGGGCCAGAGATGTCCGACCTTTCCTTGATTATAGATAAATGAGTTTTTGGATTTAGTTTAAACCAGTGTTGATCCAAATTGCATATAATTAAATGCTCTAACACCATCTGACAATGTTACGTCATACATTGTATACTGCCTTTTGATGGGGTGCTTTTGAACCCTCCTCACGTACAAATATTTGCCCTCCTTTTCTTCTAATAAAATCATACTTACCCAAAAAAAAAAGTTATTGTCATACATTGTGCCATTAAGTCAAACATAACGACAAAAGGTTTAATAAATAGTATAAAATGAACTACTGTTCTTTTGACCCCCATGTTAGAGTGTGGCTATGTGCTGGAAAAAGCTACAGAACCATGTTCTGAGAGAAGTTACGAGATGATATGGATGTTACTGGGATGATGAATTTGAGCATAAAAAATTTAGGAATGCTATGATTTACTTGTTGTTGATCTACTGACTACCATGGATGATCTGCTTGTACCAGAAATCTTTAACTTCTTACCACTTATCAAAATTCGGAACTGTGATATAAAGGCCAAAAGATAAAAATCATCATCAATTGCATGAGCTTTCTAAAATGTACCATTCTGTAGTCTTTTAATGACCACTTTGACTGGAACATAACTCATGGAGGTTGTCGAATTCCAGTTGTGTTTTAAAACCTTATCTTTATTAGCCATTTAGTAATGAAACATTGCTGACTTTCTTTTGTCCCCCTCTTTTTCATTTAAGGGTGCAATCGACACAGCTACATTAGAAACTCGTATTAAGGTGGCCAATCCAGAAGATCCAGAACCAACAATTAATCTTTATGTTGAAAACCAGGCAGACCCTGCAATGCAATTAGTCTCTGAGATGATGATTCTGTGTGGCGAAGCCGTTGCCACATTTGGTTCCCGCAATAATATTCCTTTGCCCTACAGAGGACAGCCCCAATCAGATATAGATTTGTCGGCATTTTCCCATCTTCCAGAAGGACCTGTTAGGAGCTATGCTGTTGTCAGAATAATGCGTGCTGCTGAAATTGATTTCAGGAAGCCAATACGCCATGGGGTTATGGGACTCCCTGGTTACGTTCAGTTTACGTCTCCTATTCGTAGATATTTGGATCTTCTTGCTCATTATCAGGTTAGTTTCTTTCATTTATGCAAGTATACTGTTATATTCAGTCTATCATTTTATTATTTTTTTGGGAGGGGAAGGAGGAGAGAGGGGGGGGGGGGGGGGAATAAACCCCCTATGTACGCTTCCATGGGAGTTGAACCTGGAATGTCTGGTGCCGTTGGGCCAATAAACCCCCTATTGGCTTCAGTCTATAACCTCAATACTGCTGGCTGTGTACTAGGAAAATTTCCTTTGAGACATTATATCATATTTGAAATTATAGTAGCCTCCCATTATAAGATGCTAATATTATTCATTTTTGTTATTTGGCAACTTCTTAGTTAAAGGCATTTCTTCGAGGCGATCCTCCTCCCTTTTCGGCTGGTCAGCTTGAAGGGATGGCATCAGTTGTAAATGCGAATGTAAAAGTAGCGAAGAGGCTTTTCAACACTAGTCTTCGGTATTGGATATTAGAGCATTTAAGAAGACAACCAAAAGCGAAAAGATATAGTGCATTGATTCTTAAATTTATCAAAGATCGGATTGCTGCTGTATTGTTGGTTGAGGTAAGCAGTTGACAGTTTGAAACTGGTTTTTCTATCATAAGATACTGTTATTTGTTAAAGCATCCCTCAAATTGTAATATCTTTATGACACTGTCGAAGTCAAACAAGTGTGTTAGATCTCGTACATGTTCATTCTCCCCGTAAACTAATTACACACTTTATACAACAGCCAAGGAGCATTAGATATCAAAGGATGTCCTATAGCCTATATAGTCTACACTTCCCCGCCCTTGAATTTTCCGGTTTCAATAATGCCTGTGCTCTAGAGAATCTTCCATGAAATTGCAGTTAGTTGTTACTACACAGCTTCTTCAACATGCTTTATACCCAAATTTAATTATAACTTCTGTTAAGTTGTTTTACACAACTTGATTCTCTTTCAGGTCGGACATCAAGCTTCTGCTTGGGTGTCCGTTGGAAGACAAATAGGAGATGAAATAGAAGTTAAAGTGGAAGAAGCACATCCACGCGATGATGTTCTTTCTCTGAAGGAGGTTGTGTAAGGGTGTCGTGATATATTTTTATTTTAGAAGAGACCTCTGGGTTACTTGATCTGCAGAAATGGTAAGCAGTGCTCTATTTTCTTCCATTAATTTCATCTTTTCACCCGCAAAGACATTCTTCATATCGGGAGTAATAGCTCTGTTCTTATTAAATATTCTCACCCCTTTTCAGAAGGATATAACCTCCTCAATGTTTTCATGAAAGAATGGTCTTGATGCATCGTTTTTAACCTTTAAAACCCCGAGTTCATATTTTGAAGTTCTAATATATGTCAGCAAATTTCAGGAACAATTCATTCGATGTTCACCTGAGCTGCATCATGTTACAAATGTACAGTCACTCAGATTGCCTCCTCTCCGCCAGTCGTACAAATTACTGACACAAAATTAGCAGGTTGCTTCAAGCCCCCAAAACTTGATCAGGCGCTTCTTTGAGAAAGATTACTTTCAGTATTGTGGTTTGTTTGAATTCAGTAACTATTTTTTGTTATGAGTTATTAAGGCATTAGTTAAGATGCATTTATATGTCAGAAAGTTTCTAAAGTCTAATATCCTAAGATAGAACATTGAAAGAACAAAGATTTAAAAAAAAAAAAGAATAAGGAACCCACCTCTTCCAAGTGGGGTTAGCATTCTTCGTTCAAAGTTGTTCACCCCAGCTCACTTGTTTTTTTTCTTGGATTAGAATACAAATGTATAATTACACGTAGAAGAGGATCTACAAAATACTTAATTATCAGTTGAATCAACTATTAGTTCACACATATACGAAGGCAATAATAATATTTGAGAGCATTTGTGACTGTAATGACTAAAATAATACGATACTGTGTTGGGTTTGGTTTTAACATGATGGGAAAAGATCCTAATGCATATAAGTTGGTTTGGGCCCAAAACACTCTTTAAATGTGGGCAAGTGATGCGAGTAAATCACATAAATGTCCAATTCTCAATTGATGGGTCATGAACTCATTGTAAGGAAGAAAAAAAAAAAAGAAGCGGCTCTCGTTTGGTGTCCTATTTGGTCCCCTTTGTTGAGGACCTCTCAAATGGTTGTATTATATTTCATCTTTCTTGTCCATGCATCTTAGGATCTTAATTCTCTCTCTTAGATATAAAAAGTAGTTATAAGTACATCAAATCTAATTAAACCCATGTTAATGATGAAAGATCTTGTATAGACAATTCACAACTTGCAAAAAATGCCAAAATGGTAGTAATAATTATGATTATCTTTAACAAGGATAGTAGCTTAGACATACATGCATGTTTCCTTCATATTTTTTTGAAACTTTGGTTGTGAATTGTAGGACACAATTATTAGCTTGAAAATGTAATGGGGATTTGAAGATAGAGATGGGTTACACAAGCATGTACTAAGAACTTGTAAACAACATCGTAATGATCATATGAGCCATTTTATTTATTTATTTATTAAATATGATCAACGGTTGGAAAATCATTTCCATAAAATTAAATTGAAGAAAGTTGCATAATCAAATCATGAATACAAATTGCATATATTGTTTCCCATATATGACCTCTTAATGTCAATTTATTGAATATAATTTAATTTGAGATATACACATCTTTTTTTCATCGGAAGAGTCTCTAGGACTTGAACTCCATATATAATAGACGTACTCATCCTTTTTCCATAAACCTTATCCTCCCTATTTTCAAAATTTAAATTACTCTTAAGTTAAAAGTCTCAGATTCCAACCAGTTAAACCTCTTATATATGTATAACAAAACTAGGAATAATATATAAGTTATCAACAAGGGTTGAATGCAATAGTAATCGAGTTGTACACTTAAGTTGAGAACACAAGTTTGTATTTTGGAACAAACAATTGTTGGAAGAATTATCTTTAGTCGCAACAGAGCTTAATAAATTAGTCTCATAGTAATGCTTGTAAAGAAACTCGAGAAACAAAAAAATAAAAATAAAAAATATATATAAAAGTTAGCTGCAATATCATTTTCCCCCAATTATTAAATAATAATTTGCAACCATTGACTTGCAATTTCGTAATTAATTAGAATATTTTTTTTATATATTTATTGAAAAAATATGTGTGATGTAACTTCCATATGTTTGATTGATTAGTGAGATACATATACATTATGCATTATTATAACAGCTGAATTACAAACTAAGTCTTGAGGCATAGTAAAGATAATATACAAAATGATATGCGCAAAGTCAAATAAGACACACTCTTGATCAATAAAAAACAGTTGCGTGAAGTTGAAACTAAAAGTGAGGATGGGAAGCACAAATTCATGTTAGTATATTCTTTACTTGTGATTTTTTTAGTAAGTTTGTAATAAATATAATTATAAAGAATTAAATATCACTGATAAGTTTAATACAATTTCATGATACCCAATCTGAAAATTCCTTTACTAATATGATGTACGGAACTATGTTTTGGAGTGTAAAAGTACTGTACTTTTTCTTGGAGAGCAATTCGAGTGTACTTTCAAAAGAAATTTAATTGGCCAATGGCCAACCCACACAAAGGAATAAAAAAAGGAAGTTCCATGTGTGGAATTTTAATTATATTTGTTAATGTAATAGTACTTAAGCACATTAATTGCCCAAATTTCTTTGAAAATAAAAAAGAATCTGGGCCATTAATTTCATATTATCGTTATTTTTAAATATATAAATAATTGAGGATTTGTCAAATTTAAATTCCGAGTACAAATTTGTGTATACATTATCTTTCTTTGGTTTGGTTTAGCTTCTAAACTAACTTTTAGATTTTAAATTTTATATAAAATTATTTGGTAATAAAATTTTTATTTTTTAAGTTTTACGGAAAATATTTTTAGAATTTTAGAATCCTAAAAGGTGAAATTAGAAAGGAAAAAAAATTAAATAGAAAATAAAAGAAACTCAAATAAATTTCAATAATTATTTTATTTAGATAAATATAATCAAAATATTTGTCAAAATAGTATTTTTCGTAATTTTAATTCTCAATATCTTTTTAAAAAAAATAAAATCAAATAATTTTTTTATATCTCATAATGTATTTACGTTAACTCGTCCAAACACTTTGTTAAATATTTATACAATATTTTTTAAATAGTTCTATTTAAAAAATATTTTTACTTACAATATTTTTAGACAGTTTAACCAAACATACGTATTACACAAAATTATATTGTTCTATCTACTTATTTTTTTATAAGTTATTTAATTTATAAAATTGGAAGGAATTTTTTCTAATCTTTGTTATATATTACCTTTAAAGAAAGAGGAAAAAATGATTTGATCCAAAATGAAAAAATAAAAATTTGTTAGGCCGGCAGGTGATGATCTATCTATTTCTAAACTCATAAATATATATATTCACCGACTTTGTATTACATGATGATTAGGGCTATATATCTTAGTGGAGTTCATTATGATAATCAATTAAATAAAGTCTTCTAATTAATACTATCCAAATTAATTAAAGAATGACTTTCTTAATTATTTGCATGTATATCAAAGAGATTAATGTAATCATGCTACCCATGTGGTATTTGGGTCCCAAAAATGAAGAGCTTATCTTATTCAACATACACAAGTCAAACCCAAAAACTATTCTAGCTCCATCTTAGATTGCAACAAAAAAAATTCAAAACCCAAGAAGAAGTAATTAACAAGTCTTTCTCAATTTGGTGAATATTTTATTTGTTTCCCCTCTCTCTCCATCTACCCTGCTGCATTGTGTTTATAAAAATTGTGCAAATTAATTGTACTTCTTTCTATTTGCAGTAAGCTATGTGAAATTGGAGGCATATAGCTTTTTGCATCCCCAAATCTCCAAAAGCAAAAGAAATTTACCAAAATTCAAAAAGAAAAAGAATATTCTATAAAAATTTACTTTTGATAATATCTCTCATAATTTATCTTCGTTTAAAATTTTAAATATAAAATTATCATCGTCTTTTATATATTTTCACTCATTTGTGTTTATGAAACAAATCTAAAATGCGGTAATTTTATTTATTTATTTATCGTATATATATATATATATTTTATCTTACAAGTAGATTTAATATAGTGTTTAAATCTCTATATAATCGTATAACTTTTGAATGGTACAAATTAGGAAGAATAATTAATAATTAATTAATAAGTAGAAAAAAGAATGGAATCACATGATGTGGCTAAGATCCCAACGTGGGCATGGAGGAGGTTTGTGATCTTGGTGGCACATTTAGGGGTGTGCATGGGTCGGTTCAGTCCGGGTAATGATAAATTTTTGAATCGAACCGAAATTTTCGGGTAATAAAATTTATTAACCGAACCGAACCGAAAATAGTTATTACCCGAATTTACCCGAACCGAAAAAATATGACTAGTTCGGTTCGGGCATTCGGTTACCCGAAATTTATCAATATTTTACTAAAATTAATTTAAAAATTATATATTTTTTGTTTTTGAATCTCATATTTTTTAAATCCATTAGTTATTATAAAAGAAAAATACAAAAAACATAATATATTAACATATTCAACACAAATAAAAATATAAAATTATAAATTAATACAACAATACATTAAAAATAACAAAAAAAATTATATATTTTGATTTTCGGGTAACCACGGGTACCCGTTTGCATTATACTCCACTACCCGTAACCGAACCGAAAATAACGGGTATTAAATTTAACTACCCGAACCGAACCGAATAAGAAAAATACCCGAATTTAACCGAACCGAATTACCGGTTCGGTTCGGGTATTCGATTTTTCCGGGTTTCTTGCACAGCCCTAGGCACATTCACGTGTCTTGGCATGGTATGTATGCTATGCCTTGTTTGGTTGGTGCTATTCACATTAATTTGTGGTTGAAAGTAAAGCTAATTAAAGATCATTTATACGTGGTGACGTGGAAGATTTGCTAGATTTGGTTGGTCAGTAACAATGAATAGGATACTTTTTTTTGACCTTTTTCTGACTTTGAATGTCTTACGTGTCACCATTTTGCATCCACCTACACTTGTGAATCCTTAATAACCAAATCACCCACCGTTTTTTTCAATGTTACACCGTTTTAGTTATAATTATTGTGAGACTGATCAATGATCCCATGAGAAAAAAGAAACACAATATTACCTCTACCTATATTCATCTATATATGAAAGCAAGCAACCTATGTATCTACCACTTGACACATGTTATATTCAATTTTGTTCGAATCGTATAGTACTCGGTTATATTTTGTTTAATTTATCAAAAAGTAAATTAAATTAACAGTTATATAATTAGAAGTAACTCTCACTCTCTTTTATAAATAATCTCTTTTTTTTTTTATTGTACTAAACTTCAAGCTTGAGACCATTAAGTTAAAACATCAATTTCTAGTAATTTTTTTTCTTATAAAGTAATTTTTTAAATTTATTTTGTACAATAACTCTCAAAATATTTGTAATGTTTTTCTCTCTATTTAACAATATTGTGTAAGTTGACGAAAATAACTTCTTTCTTTTTTGTCAAATTCATACTAAAATTATTTTGCAATAGCACTCTTTTTATTCATTGACCATCTCTCTCTAACAAATAAAATTTAGAGTTATATATAAAATAATATATATATGGCTAAATTTCTTGTCCCTCTCGTTCACAATTTAGTAAAAACAAATAATTTAAAATTATATAAATTTGATCACTTTTAAAAAATTTTAAATTATCAAAAATTTTAATATTATAATTTTTTTTAAAAGATGATGAAAAAACTAAGTGAGAGAAATGATGCATTTGAGAAATGAGTTAGAGAATTTTATTTATTTATTTTATCAATCAGTACACATGTAATAAGAGATATTATATTTTAAATTACATTAATAATTTTTATCTAAACGGCTAATATTATTAAATTAGGAGAAAATATTGTAAATGATTTGAAATTATAAAATAAAAATGTGATGTTTTCAACATTATTTATGTCATGTAATAACTTTTTTTGAAACGTGAGACTTGAGATGGCCCACTTTCTGCTATAGCCCGTAGGGTAGCCGTAGTTATACAATTACGGACAGTGGTCCGTCAATTTACGCGTTTTTTTTTTAATTAACTTATTGCACCTACTTCCATTAAAAACAAAAAACAAAAAAAAAACCTTATTCTACCTCTTTTTTTTAATTTATTTTTTTCATATTCTACCTCTTTTATGGCCCACTACCGTTTGTAATAAATTTAATTTGGTGTCAAAATTTTTTCTAATCGCCCCCAATTAGAATAATCATGTATTCAACATTGTAATAATGGAATAGAATCAAGACATAACTATAGATACAAGTACAATAATAATTATTGGCATAATTGGTCATAATTATGACTTAATTTGATTATTTTTGTATTGACTATAGTCTAGAGACTCTATCAATGTAAAAGGTGAGTAGGTGTGTTACCTGCATGAAATAAATTTATTATATTTTTCTCATGTAGAGTAGGTTATGAGCTTAACCATGTATATTTTTTATCTTTTTTTTTTTAATTTTTTTTTTATCATTTGCTTTATTGATTCTAAAACTTCTTTGAATTGGTGGTCAATAAATATTTAACGGTGTTTGGATTCCCACATTCTTTTTTCTTCTTCTTCTTTTTTAATTTTTCCTTACAAAGAATTTTTCTTTTCTCAATTTCCTTTCTCATTTTGTAATTTAGAGTTTTATATTTTTTAAAAATAATAATAAAAAACTAATACTTATTTATAGGACCTTACATAATAACTTAATAATTTTTAATCAAGCAAGTTGGAAATGGAATTAGTATTTGGTATGAATAAATTGGAAATGAACGACTTTTATTGTGTTTGATTTTTTTATTTCTTTTAAATATTAGAAAAAAAAACTTTTGATTTACGTAAGAATCAATGTGATGACCACAACTAAGATTATGGAAAATAACAACCAACATTGTGATCATTAGAGACGATGAACAATCACATCACTATCTAGAATTATCATAGATGATAATCACATTGTCAAGAACATTCGAATAAGACAACAACCTTCTTCGGAATTATTAGAGATCACTATGACCTCTATTGGTAACGGTTAGAGTCAACTACCAATGTATCCTAGATGACAACCATGTTCATTAGGACCATTCGAAGAAGACAACCACCTCTGTCGAAAACACCTGCAATGCTTATCACCTTTGTCGAGAACCACTGAAGACGACTGATAATGTTTCAAAGTGTTGGAAGTACACTTTCAATTGTTATAAATCATATATATAATAATTATTAATTGAAAAATTATAGAATAGTATGCTTCACTAACACTTTAACTTCTCAATAGAATGATATGCTGACAACATTGTTAAATATTTTGATGGCACATTATTGATGGATTTAGTAAAGTAAATTGTCGATCCCACGAGAAATTATCATTAATATTTAACTAAGTACTAAAATTAACACAATTCCAATTTTATTCAATCAACTAAATTAAAGATGCAAACTCTAGTAATAAACTAAATCTAACTATTGACAAATTAAACTAGAAAATTCAATATATAAAGGCCTAAAATTACAAATTTTCTTAACACTTCACTTGACTTATTATATCTTATCTTGCTTATGACAATGAATTATTAACCTAGGGTTCTAATTCAATTATAAACATATTCCTATGTCTTTTAATATTATTTTCCTTAGTTAATTCACTGTATTACTATGTGAATTAGATTAAGACAAAATTAATTAGATTAGACCTAAATTAACTACACAAGGCATATAGGTATATTTATATCCGATATAGAAATCAAATTCAACAAACATGTTCATATTCAATCAAGTGCTATTTCAATCAAGGCTAAACCTGAATTCTTTTTACAAGCTCCTTTAGGTTTTTCATATCAATCTAATTGGTAGATAATCAACTAGAAACATTAAGCATAAAATGAAGTAAATAATTCAATAACCAAACTCCAAGCAATCTATAAATAATAAAATTATCAAGCTACATGTTGAGTTCAATTGTAATCATAGAGAATAAATTAGTTCATGCTACCAAAGAGATGGAGGAATAAAAGAAAACTAGAAGGTTGTGATCAAACTTTCAATCACTTCCCATTTAAGCTTGCCTTCTTACACGATTGATAGCTTTCTAGAAGACAAACCTTGATGGCTTTCTTTTCTCTAGAAAAACTCAATTTAATTGTGTCTTTTAACTCCCAGCATTCACCTCTTTTTAGAGGCGTTTTTTTCCCTAGTTTGAAACTAACTAGGATTCTAATTTTCCATACAAGCGCCACGATTTCACCTCCCTCAACGTCATAGGGTTGGGCTCTCTTTTTTCTAACGAAACGAAATTGTGATGTCCTTGTAGCGCTACAGCTTCCACCTTTATACCATCATGACTTCCACCTTTATACCACCGTGGTGCCATGCTCTCTGGTTAAACCACTCTTTTCAGCTCCTTCAGTGCTGCAACGCTTATGTACTAAGCACCGCGGCTTTTCCTTCAAGTTTCTCCTTTCCAAATTAGACTAGGATACTGCTCCAATAACTTCAAAACAAAGTAAATAACTAAACTTAAAACAAAACTACTCATAAATTGAAATAAAACACATTTAAACAATTAAATCCTAAACTCAAACAACTTAACTTAAAAACAACAATTCTAATTGAATTCTAACTCTAAACTCAAGGATTTAGCATAATTTAGTACTCATAAATGTTGTGAAATAACTTTACTTTACAAAGTTCTCACACTTCAACTTAGTAGTATGGCCACCGAGTATATAACTCAAGCAAAATGTTATCTAAGACTAAAACTCTCCCTTACCCCCGAGTTCGGCACCAAGACTCCCCTCTATCCAAGAAAAAAAAAATAGTAGTATGGCACGTCAGGTGATTATACATAATACTTTGATGCTACATAGGCTAATATGTAATTTAAAAAAAAAAAAAAAAAAACATACGAAAGTATTAAATCTTAATTGATATAAAAGGCTTATTAGACTTAATTATTTAAGTAACTATAACTATTTATACTTTTACATATGAATATTTTTATTAAAAAAATATAGAAGAACCAATAAAGAAAAGAAAAAGATAAAGAAAAAAAAGAAAAAACAACAATCACAAATTTTTTATTATAATTTGATCTTTTAATCACGCGATAAAAACCGAAATAAATAAATAATTTAAAGTATTATTTATATAACAATATTGTAACAATAAAATATATAGGATTCATAAAATACAAAAAGACATAAAATAATAAATAAAAAACAATGATGTTAATAACACTATATTCTCATAAACTAAAAAATTATTATATTTTTTGGAGATCCTAAAGTAAAAAATAAATAAAAATAAAATAAAAATAAAGTAAACTATGTATGGCATAGAGATTGAATACAACTTGTTTTTTTTATGCAATCTAAACTTATGAGTTGTAGTTCTAACTAATATCTATTCTATATGAATTTTAATTGGTTTACAAATTTTCAATTCCAATGCCAATTCTTTGTGCCAAACATCTTTTTATTTAGACAGATCAACGAAAACAACAATCATCATTGTTGAGATTGTCTGATGCAATTATCAATTTTTTAAAGTGTCAAAAACACAGTTTTAAGTGCAATTATTTATGTGTTCAAACTTATAACAAAATCGAAGTCTAAAGAAATTTTAATTGGTTAACCAATTTATTAATTCCAACACTAATTTCCTATGCTTAATATATATATATATATATATATATATATATATTATTTAGAAGGGATTGCCAGAAACGACAATTATGACGGCTTGGAGACGATAACTGCCTTCATCGGAGATAACTTTCAATGTTTCAAATCGCTGAAATCGTAGTTGCATTTATAATTTTTTGTTAATCAAGCTTATAAATTTTAAGTTTAACCAATTTTAATTCTAATAAAATTATAATTAGTTTTACAATTTTAGGTCCAATTCCAACTTCCTTTGCCAAATGAAAACCTAAGAGAAATAAAAAGGCATCCTTGTGAATATTTATAATACATCAACTTAATTGAAATGTACTTGATTTTTATTCCAAATAAAACATGCTGAACAGAAAGCAGATGTCCCCTGTTTCCTTTTTTCTTTAGAATGTTGATGTGGTGAAACAACTTTATTCCATCAATTTTTTGAGGTAAACTGCTATGAATTTTTAGTGGTTAATTAGATCAAAATAAAAGTACTCTCTCTTTCTTTCTTTCTTTTTTCTTTTTTTAAAGACCAGCTGAAATTGGACCTTATGTAGGACTTATCCTTCTATTAAAGGGTGAGCCCCACCATTTCTAAAACAAGAACATGACTATATGTTGAAAAAAACAACTATCTCTTTGATTCTAAGAATATGATTTGAAGAGACAATTAAACCCCATTAAATTGAATGGTAGTAAACATTTTCTCCAAAAAGTAAAAAAATATTATCAATAATATAATGAAACAACTTTGATGCTTGTAGTAGATAGATAAAAAATTCCTTGATTAAGTGTGAATGGAAGATCTGGGCCTGCCTCAATTCAAATCAGTTGTTTTTGATTCAAAGATGCATGTGCTTTTGCCAACTGCACTTCAACTTGCCTTGCTTTGATCTTTGACCAAACAAAATTAACATGAAGGCCCATGTGTGTTGCACATGTACAACAATCCATGTTCTATTATTGGGTGGTACACTGACCCAGAACATTTCTTTGAGAAGAAAGAAAATTTATAGAAAAAGAAAAGAAAATGTTTTTCAATTATTGCCAAAATAAGATAACCTAGAGAGAGAGTGGCAAAGCTGCATTAATTACACAGAGTAATAATTTTAGACCTCTGCTGATTCCTCAACCCCCAAGCCTCAACACCTCAATAAGTACCAGCTCCCCCCTTCTGCCCACTTTCCATTCACTCCAAACCAACACAACAACACACACTCTCACTCCCTCTCTTTCTCTAATTCTCTTTCACACGGAGACAGCAATGGCTGCTATTGGTGTGCTCTGCATTGCCTCATTGATCTCACTTTTTGCTGTAACCAATGCTCGAATCCCAGGAGTTTACACTGGCGGCCCATGGCAGACCGCTCATGCCACTTTCTATGGCGGCAGTGATGCCTCTGGAACAATGGGTAACTTATTCTTTCTACCTAAACCTTACATTTCGATCCAATCCTTGTTTTGCTCTGTTCTATGCTACTAATCTCTAATCCCTAAATCCTTTCAAACTTACATCTTGCCCTGTTTTGAAATACCAGTAAATCAAATTCCAGATTGGATTTCTTCGTTTTATGAACCAATTGTTCAAACCCACTTCTAATATACACCAAAAATTCCTAATTTCCATTTAATTTTGCCCATGATTGTTTATTACTCTGTTAAATCTCCTAAACCCCAAAACAGAACAACTCAGTGAGTCTTTGTTTTTGGCTAAATCTGGAGATTTTTTTTTCTCAAATTTGCAATCTAATGGGGTTTTTCTTTTTTGGGCTTCCTTTTATCCCTGCAGGTGGTGCTTGTGGGTACGGAAATCTGTACAGCCAAGGCTATGGAGTGAACACAGCAGCTCTAAGCACAGCTCTGTTCAACAATGGGTTGAGCTGTGGTTCTTGCTTTGAGATTAGGTGTGACCAAGATCCAAGATGGTGTACTCCTGGCAACCCTTCCATCTTCGTCACCGCCACAAATTTTTGCCCACCAAATTTTGCTCAACCGAGTGACAATGGTGGGTGGTGCAACCCACCTCGCCCTCATTTTGACCTCGCCATGCCTATCTTCCTCAAGATTGCTGAGTACCGTGCCGGAATTGTCCCCGTCGCTTACCGCCGGTGAGTGCACAAACTATCTCGCTCTTTTGGTTTGCTTTCTGGTTAGTGGGTAGGTTATGCTCTTAATTTTTAGTACATTTTTACTGGTCGAGTGTCGTACTGTAATTTGACCGTTTACGTTTTCGCTTTCTGTTTGGATGCCGAGAAAAAAATAAACAAAAGAAAACCCAGCTGAGTCAAAAGTTTACCCCACTTAGAAGCCTCCTGCAATAACTAAAATCTTGGGGTTTTCGTTTTCTTTTCCCAGATTAAATATAACAATATCAAACATCCGGAAATGTTAAAAATCACACCTCAGCAATTGTTTTCTAGCTTTCCCGTTAGTTTTCTTGGGAAACAAACAAAAACCCATCAGAGATTCAGAATCTTCTCATCAATTCTGTATCCATTCAGGGTTTACGTCTCTTCCTCAAACAGAACCATCGTCAATCCATTTATTTATTCGTTTCTCTTGTTTCTGTGCACTTTCGGTGGTCCTGGCTGAGCATGTTTTACTTTCTAAATGACCAAAATACTCTCACATTTCAAAGTAGAGCCACAAATCTTACGAGGGTATCTTACGTAATCCACCAAATGCCATGAATATGAAAACCCTTTTTTTACCCTCTTGGATGGTACTATATTAAAATAAAAGCACTGTTTGCTCTAATTCCGAGAAACTGTGAATTTCCCGGAAAATAAGATATTTTACGTAGTTCAATACTTGCGTTGGGACACAGGCACTTGAGAAACTTTGTGATTATATAATTACAATTACTAAAATGCCACTGTACAGTCAAACCTTGGGCTTTGCTAACGTTGATTTAAAATTTTTTTTTTTTTACAGGGTCCCATGCAGAAAGAAAGGTGGAATCAGATTCACAATTAACGGTTTCCGTTACTTCAATTTGGTTTTGGTAACCAACGTCGCGGGTGCAGGGGATATCGTGCGCGTGAGTGTGAAAGGATCAAACACAGATTGGCTAAGCATGAGTCGTAACTGGGGTATGAATTGGCAATCTAACGCCGTTTTGGTGGGCCAGGCACTTTCGTTTAGAGTCACGGGCGGTGACAGACGCACGTCCACTTCATTTAACGTGGCACCACCTAATTGGCAGTTCGGTCAGACCTTCACGGGCAAGAATTTCCGTGTCTGAGAAACAATTAAAAAAAAATTCTTCTAACTGTTCTTCAGTCCTTTTACTTACTTTTATTTTAAAAATATATGTTTTCCTTTTTGTAACTTTCATATTTCCCGCCTTCAATTTTCCTTCATTTTCTCGGGAAAGTTTGAAGTGGAGTGTAAATTGGGTAGAATATGAAAGTAAAAGAAGGGTAGTCTAGGAAAGTGAGTTTGTGGTAAAGCAATGCTTTCTATATATATGTGTAAAGGGTTGAAGCGGCTGCAATAAGAAATATGTAGCCCGCAGCAAATAAGAACAATATATATAATGATATTTTATTATGACGTTGTGTAATTTGTTGTAAGTTGAATGTCTTGATTTACTACTAAATTGTCATCTAAAATTCAAATATGTAAACAGTCAAGTAATATAATAATGTTAAAATTTATAATACTGTTATAGTTCTTTAATAATTTTTATTTTTCATCAAATTGATAAAGGAATAATCTCAAGTTTTTGACTTTATATATATATATATATATATATATATATTATTTCATGTTTGTAGTCTAATATATGATATTATATTCCACTCTAAAATGCGTATTGAAGGTGGGATTGGTGGTATGACATGCTCCTGCATACCTCTTGTGTTAAAAGTTTAGCTCACACAACTGATATAAAAAATGTAATTTTTGTGAATTAAGTTGATCCGGCCGGTTTTCTAGACTCGTGCTGGGTCATTAGTTTTTCGGTTCAGTCATCATGGTGGATGATTTTCACCAATCTAACTCCATAAACGGGTCTATATGACAAATTGAGTCGGATTAATTCTAAATACATTTACATTGTATAATTTGAACAATGTGTTAAAATTAATTATCTCCTACAAATCTGTTCCTAGCTTCTTGAATCTTAAACCTTGCTTTTGTTGAGTTTGTACTTCAAGAATCGTTTGGGGCATTATATAAGGATGACAAAATAATATAGATTTATTTAGTTAATTATTATACAACGTTTGAAAGCAACATGTTAGTATAGACTTATACTGTTGACTCTCTCTTTTATATATATTATGTCTAGCGTATAAAACCATATAGTGAAAAATTGAATATTAAGTTCTATACGATACATCAAATGAACCTTAACTTTTACATATCCTTATTGAGTGTTAAATAATTTTGTTGATGTAAATGTCTATTGAAAAATTAAACACTACATAGGATACCATCCATATGAATCAAGAGTTCTTTTTCCCACTAAATATTTAATGGGTTATAACAAATGTTATGGGTTTTCTTAGGTTGGAATGTAGATGACTATCATGAGAGGACCAAAAAGAGAATTATCTTTCAAGTTTCAAGTTGGCCTTTCACACCCTTCTTCTTAACTCCCACTTAAGTCCCAAATATTTGGTTCCTATTCTTCAAATTAAAAGTCTATCTATTTGGCTTAATTGCTTTCCCTAAAAGTATACCTTATACATATTAAATATAGGTTCAACATGTCTAAAACCTATAGATATGTAGTTATGAAATGTGCCTTTCATGTCCACAACAAGTTATATTATCCTTTGAGACAATCAAAATTTCCTCCTCATCCTACTTAATTGCATGCCTAGGCTTGTTGGATTCCAAGTATTACAAATTTGTGGGTGCCTTTGAACTTAATGTAGAGCTATGTTGATTGATTCCCATTTCTAGGTATACCCCAGATAAGGCCGGGCAACTCTTTAAACTATATAAACATCATCAATTTGATTTGATAAAAAAATAACGACTGATGATCCAATCTGAACCTAGTATAATTTACAAATCGTTTAGGCATAAAAAAATTCAATTCTTTTAAATATCAAACTCATTATCAACCTACGTATATTGGTATTTGTTAATGAAGCTGCCCAGGCACAATAGCATTTACAAATTAAGATTCCAATACACATCAATTTGTTCTCTTCTCATGGCTTAGATGTAAGGAATTTGTCTTGTGAGACAAATGAACATATAGGCCGGTGATAGCTTGATTGGTTCTGAGAAGATAAAACCTACAATCCAAAAAGAGAAAAATTGTGTTTGGTTTCTAAGAAAAAGAAGGGTAGCATTTATACCTTATCTATCTTATCACTAACACAATAAAACCTTTCGGTACAAGAAAACAAGATGCAAGAAATGTGACGTGCGCTTAATTATCTCCCTTATTCTATGTTTTATACATTCCAATTTCACGAATTACTCGTAGGCAGATTATAGTTAGATTAAAAGCACATGAACTTTGTAATTGGGTTTACAATTGAAACTATTTTGGCCCAGCTGAGGTGACTGATATACCTCCACCTGTACAAAAAGCTGGCTTTGTACTTTGATTTCCAGTTAATACAAGTTTTATTTCTAGCAAAAAAAAAAAACAAAAAAAAAAAAAACAATAGTTGGATATTTTTTTTGGCTTCATCTCAAAGTTTGATGAAAATAGAATTGTCCACAAGAGATTCAATTCTTGTGAAAAACAATTCAAAGTGTCCTTGAAAAGGCACAAAAAAATCTCTAGGCCCACATTATATCAAGCCCATTTCCAGGCCCAACTTCAAAAGCCCAAGCTTGGAGTACTTAACGGGAACTCCAATTCTTAGTTTATTAACTAGACTATTCATATAGATTTGCATTTAGTTTTATATTCATGTCAATAAATGATCAATTTTTTTTATGTAATTATTAAATAACTTTATAATTAATATAATACTCTCTTCTATGACTATGATAAAAAACTTGAAGCTCAAATATTAGACTATGTATATGAATATTGACGTTGACTAACTTACTTGCCGTGGGCTTCGGGGCCTATACCAACAAAGCATGCAGCTCTTCTCTGCTTTTAAATAATCGGACAAATTCAAGATCCAACTCATTCGTGTTCATTTCCATTATCTTTCAACTTGAAAGTTTCTGCCAAGGAAGTGAAGGAAAACACATACTTGAGGTAATTATCTTCTTTATCAATATCGAAAAGCATAACAACCTAGGTACTGTCTACATATCATTCTTCATTTTCAAGAACTAATTTACACTGTTTACTTACAAGTTACAACTACAATGTTTGTGATCAAAAACCATGCAGAGCCAACTATAATATGGAGAAATTGGGAAGCGATTTGAAGAAGAAATCACAAATTGAAGGAGACAGTAGTATGTTGCCAGATAGTACTACAAGGGATACTGTTGTTGATGTAGGCCAACTTCTCAAACAAATAAATATATTCCATTTTGTCAAAATTTGGCCAAATGACACAAACCCAATATCTAATATTGAAGATGCAATAAAGTTCATTGAAGACATGAATCTAGATCAGTTTCAGATCTCTCAGAAAACCAAAGAAAAAATGGTATGTAATTTTTTTCGGATTTATTTATTCACCCAAAGTTTCACTTTTCTTATTAATTATTATTGTTCAGGAAAAGAAAAAAGTTTCTGTTGTAGAACGATGTGAATAATTGAACTTGTTTTTTGTTGAATTTTGTCAACAGGTTGAACGAAAGTAGGGGGATTTTAGATTGAGAGAGTTAAAGGATGATGACTGGATACTGAGGAAGAGTGCGGATAGGAGAAAGGAGATACTAAATTACTTGTATTTGGCTCTAGACAAACTGTGTGTGGAAAGTAATGCATTCCGGAGAAGAGATATAAAGTACTCATCTAGCTCATTGGAAAAGGAGCTTCATAAACAAGTAAGAATAGGAAAACCAAACTATCTATTCCTCATCCATTAAAAAACCCATTTCAAAAGTTGTTCTAAGCTTGATGTTTCTTCTCTGTAACTTTTGTTTAGAACTTGAATATCCGGATGCGACATAGGGTACAAGGTTTGGCTGAGGAAAAGCAACTCTTAAGAGAGATGAAGACAAAGAAACTAAATGATGATGCTTCAAATTCACCTTTGAAAGAGCTCAGTAACATCGTAAGTTAAGATTTTTCTGTTAGGACTTTTGACAAATACTTAGTGTTCAACATAAACACTCTCTACTAATGTGTTTTCTTTGAGACTGGTGAAAGTTGTATCAGCTGAAGTGGAGATATTATAATAATTCTGTACAACTCCTTGGAGAAATTCAAAAATTTGAACTTGCAAGGAAGGAAGCTATTGATAATGCTGCTATGATGAGAAAGATATGGATCTCAGAGGGCTTGACAAAAGCTATGAAAAACCAAGTCATAGTAAGGTTAAACTATCTTTTTCTTTTTGTGTGTCAGAGGCAGAGCTTAGTGGGCTAAAATATCCTATTGGTGCTATAAAAACTCACTCATGTTTAACTCTCATTATAGAGAATATGTGATGACTTCATAGCAATCAGAAAGAAAAGGCAGGCTCTTGAGAGAAAAATAAAGCATGCTAGTAAAGAATTAGAGGCCATAGACAAAGAGATTTGGTATTACCAGACACATTTGAAAGATAAGCTTCAAGGGAAGGAAGAAGCATATTTGTGCACTCTTGAATTGTGTAAAGAGTATTGCAAAGTGGTTTTAGTCCTCAGACGTTCCAAATTGGGACATGAGTCATGTTGTTGTGAATACATGGGAAATAATTGTACAACTCAATGGATCTCAACCTTCATGTACAATTACTGAGACCCAACACAATTTTCTAATCTCGTTAACCTTCATGTACTATTAATGAGACCCTCCACAATTTTAATTTTTTTTGTTTTCCACGAGAAACTCCACCTAGAGTTACTCTGCCTGGTCCTATGTCTCGGTAGAGGAGGATAGTTGAGATAGGTTGACAAGCCATCGTAAAACTAGTCAAACCCTATGAAGATGAATCCTACCAATTATTTGTTGGGAAGTAACCCTCTTAGCGACGCGCTGCATCAAACTCTGAGTGTAGTGAGAAATGAGCAAGGGTTGGGTTGTCACATCCTTAGTGGCGTGCCACATCGGCGCCTGGTTGTAGTGCAAAATGAGCAAGAATTCTCACATCAAGGGCGGGTGCGGGTAAAAAGCTAGTCCAATAAAAGAATAACTAACTTGGAACATAAAGATTCCTATTGGTAAATTAAGATAGCTTGTAGATTCCATGAGTAAAAGTAGGAATTAATATTGCTTGCTTTGCAAGAAATTAAGTGGGTAGGAAAAAATGCTAGAGAGATAGAGATAATAAGATTCAAGATGTGGTATACCTGTAAGAATAGAAATACGAATGGAGTTACAATTATTGTAGATAGAAATTTAAAGGACAAGGTTATAGAGGTTAAGAGGAAAGGTGACAGAATAATTTTAGTGAAATTGATGATAGATGAGGAGGCCTTCAATATCATTAGTGCTTATGCCTCTCAAATAGGATTGGAAGAAGCTACAAAGAAGGTATTTTGGGACAACTTAGACGAGATAGTCTACTGAGTATCGTTAAGAGAGAAACTTTTTATTGGAGGAGATTTTAATGGTCATGTAGGAAGGACTAACAAGGGTTTTGAGAGAGTGCATGGGGGTTACAGTTATGTAGACATGAATGAGGGTGGAGATTCAATTTTAGATTTCGCGGTTGCGTACGACTTGATTTTAGCCAACACATTCTTTAAGAAACGAGAGTCGCACTTAGTTACTTTTAGTAAGTGGGCTCAATAAGAGCCAAATAGATTTTGTTATGACTAGGAAAGTTGATAGAGTGTTGTGTAAGGATTGTACGGTTATACCTGGCGAGTGTTTGGTGTCTCAACATAAACTTTTGTTTGTGGATGTTGGTATTAAGCATTGAAAGAAAAAAAAAAAAAAAAGTAATAGGTGTAGTTGGACTAGATGGTGGAATTTGAATGAAGGGAAGATTGCTATTTTTAAAGATAAGATGTTACTTGGTGACCCATAGATTGTGGAGGACGAGCCTTAATATGATTTGGGATGAGATGGTAAGTCGCATTAGGAATACGGTTAGAGAGGTATTATGAGAAAGTAGAGGACGTGGACCACCAATTAAGGAGATATAGTGGTGGAATGAAGAAGTTCAACAAGCTATTAAAGTTAAAAAAAAGAATGTTATAAAAGATTACAC
Source organism: Quillaja saponaria (assembly GCA_029379385.1). Classification (NCBI taxonomy): domain Eukaryota; kingdom Viridiplantae; phylum Streptophyta; class Magnoliopsida; order Fabales; family Quillajaceae; genus Quillaja; species Quillaja saponaria. The sequence goes on from CM055611.1 coordinate 2,991,631, forward strand.
GAGTGTAGAAATAAGGATAATTACAAATATTTTAAACAAGCTAGAAAAGATGATAAGAAGCTAAAGGCAAAGCTTATGAAGGACTTTATCAAAAGGTAGAGACAAAGGATAGAAATAAGGATATTTATAGGATAGCCAAATAAAGGAAAGATGAACTAGAGACTTTAAATCGTATTAAGTGCATTAAGGATGAAGAGGAACATGATTTTAGTTAAGGAAGACGAAATTAATGAGATATGGCGTATGTACATCGATACCTTATTTAATGGAGATTCAATTGTTGATCTCAGGGAACTAGATGACACCTTCAACGATATGAACTGTAAATTTTTTCGTCAGAATAGAGTACATGAGGTTAAAGAAGCTATGCATAAGATGAAGAATAGTAAGGCAAAGGGTTCGGAAGATATCCCTATAGAAGTTTGGAGATACCTAGGAGATATTGGTGTAATTTGGCTCATAAATCTTTTTAACAAAATTTTAGCAACTAAGAAAATGCCTAATGAATGGAAGAAGAGTACATTGATCCTTATTTATAAGAATAAATGAGACATTCAAAGTTGTACGAACTATCGAGAAATAAAACTTATAAGTTATACAAGAAGCTGTGGGAAAGAGTGATTGAGCGTAGGCTTAGGAATGACACTCTAGTGTCTGAGAATCAATTTGGCTTTATGCTGGGACGATATACAATAGAAGGCTATTTTCTTATGTAGGAGATTAATGGAAAAATATATAGAAAAGAAAAAGGATCTTCACATGGCCTTTATTAATCTAGAAAAAGCGTAAGATAGGGTGCCGAGACAAGTTTTATGGTAGGTTCTCGAGAAGAAATATGTCCCAACTAAATATGTATAAGTTATTAAAGATATGTACAATGGAGTAATAACTAGGGTGCAGACCGTTGATGATATGACTAGAGAGTTCTCGATCATGATAGATATTCACCAAGATTCATTCTTAAGCCCTTACCTATTTGCTTTAGTCAAAGATGAACTTACTTATGATATCTAGGATAGGGCTCCAGTAGTGCATGCTATTTGCCGATGATATAATGTTAGTAGACGAAACTAAAGAAAGTTTAAATTCTAAACTAGAATTGTGGAGGAACGAGTTAGAATCTAAAGGTCCTAAGTTGAAGTAGGACAAAAATAGAGTATCTGGAGTGCTATTTCAATGACACTAGAGGAGGTTCGACTGAAAGAATTTTGATGGTCAGGACAATCCTACAAAAGGATGTGTTTAAGTATTTAAGTTAATTTATATAGAAAGATGGTGCAATTGAGCATGATGTGAATCATAGGATCAAGGCAGGATAGGTGAAGTGGCGAAGTGCTTTGGGCATTTTTATGTGATCCTAAAATCTCAAATAGGTTGAAAGAAAAATTTTATAAGACAGCAGTGAGACTTGATTATGTTGTATGGTACTGAATGTTAGGCAATTAAGAAGCAATACTTAAATAAGATGAGAGTAGCCAAAATGAGAATGTTGAGATGAATGATCAAATATACAAGAAATGATAGATTCGTAAGAAAGTGGATGTAGCACCTATCGAGGAGAAAATGAAGGAGAATTGTTTACGTTAGTTTGGACATATCCAACACTGGCAAATAGAAGCAGTACTTAAGAAATGTGACTTGGTGCCAGTGACAGGTATTAGATGTGGTAGAGGAAGACCAAAACTTACATGGGAGGTAGTCATTGAGAAGGATATGGCTACTTTAAGCATTACTGAAAATGATACTTGGATCAATAGGAATGGAGGAAAATGATTCATATAGCCGACCCCAACTAGTTTGAGTTTTAAGGCCTAGTTGAGTTAAGTTGAGTTGTTTTCTATGAGCATCCACACACCTTTTATAGTGTGAGCCTAATCTTGTTCAGGATTATAACTTTTCCTCTCCATTACTTTTCTGTGGGCTTGAACTCGTGAAATTTTAGAGACTCTCAATTGTTGAGCTCAAGCGTGTTGCCACTTGAACCATGCCTTATGGCTTGAGGCCCTCCACAATTCCCATTAGTTTAGATTAAATATAGTTATTTGAATTAATAAAATTATAAAAGTATTTGATAAATATATATATTTTTTAAAAAAGAATATATTTAATTAAGTAGAATAAAAAAAAAATGTACTGCCTACTTAAGAATTTGATATAAATATGGAATTTTTTTAATTTTTTTATTTTACATTTATTCTAATGATAGACAATAATTTTAGTGTTATGAAATTGATGAATTAGGTATTATTATTTTAGAATTTTTTTAATTTGTTATACCTTAATAAGTGCCTTTAAAGTAGGTGTTAAGAAAATCCAAAAAAGACATTTTAAATTTATATATACGGTACTTTCCAAAATAATTTTTACAATGTTATATTTTCTTGCAATTCTCTTGCGACTTGCATATCTAAATTTTTCTGACCAGTATAGTTGAGAACGACCTCAATGAGGGGCAGGCGTGGCCTTCAAGATATCAATCCTAATTGGTGTCTATTTTCTTTTCTAGTAATTTAATTATTCGTCGATCCAAATTTATATAGACATGAAAAGAAATACTTTACTGTATAAGGGTTTAAATTTTTTTGTACAAGATGATGATCATAACAGATCATGGGTTAATGTTGTATCTGAGTGGGGCAGGATGATGTTGGTTTGATTTTTTTATTTTGGTATTTCATTGAAAACAAATATAACTTTGATATTCTCATTCAATCCTCAATCTTGTGGATGGGTGATGTTGGTTTGATTTTTTATTTTGGTATTCCATTAAATTTTTTTTTAACTTTTGGTATTCTCGTTAAATCCTCAATCTCGTATGATGACGAGATTCGATCCCTATCTCCTTAGTATACAATATTAATTTTTTATATTAATAGAACAAACTGATATATTCAAATCTTTTCTCTTAATCGTGACTTTTCATGTAATTGAATATTTTCTTAATTTATATTTTTGTGCTAAAGGTTCTCAAGATTTAAGGAGAAGATCGATGTTCATGGTAGAGTGTGAAATCTGTAAGTAACCTCTTATTGATCTATTCCTATCTCATCAGTAGCATTAGTTAATTTTTTTGTCATTACAAACAAATATTTGTACTTTTCTTATATTGAAAGTTAAAAAATTTAAATAGATAGTTGTTATATAATATTCGATTCATGTTTAAATTATTGTGAAAAAATTTAACATCTAGGAAAAAGAATTAAATACAATACAATGCACACTAAAACTATACATTTTAATACCACATATATATATTATCACCATGATTAAATACTCTTTTCAGTGAAAAACATGAGAACATCAAAGAAAAAAAAAATTGTCTTCTTCTCACCATTAAGATAATTCAGAAGTAGAAGGAAAAAAAAAAGTGTAATTGTGTTTGATTGTGGTAATAGATATAAGTTAAGTTTTAATTACCTCAAGATTAATCATAATTAGTATAAGATTGAAAATTAATAAAAGAATTAAAAATTTATCATTTTAATTTATGTAATTGTGTTTGCAGCCTTTGCTTTCGTCCGGAATTCTTTTGCTAGTTCTTGGAATCCCAAGTCCCAACAGGATTTGGTCAACCAGAAGGTGCAGCACCAGACTGAGATGAAGCATATAAGTTTTTAGAATTTTAATTGTCTAGAACTAGAAAATGTAATTAATTTTTACCATTAATTTTGCAGTAAATATTTTATTAACTATAATTAATAATCCATGTTATATTTCCATCTAAAATTTATGAATGGGATGTGGATGTTGTAGTTATAGACTTTGAGAAGGAAAAGCAGATTTTTATGGTGTAAGGGTAATGTTTTAAAAATATTAAATTGAATTGAATTTTATTAATATAATTTATTTTGATTCTAATAGTTTTATGATTTGTTTCAAATAAGAAAAAATAATTTAAATTAAAATGACCTGAATTTAATTTAAAGTCCCTCGTTATTTAAATACTATAAACCTAATATTTAATGTAATACCTTCAAAAGCAAATTTTATCTATTTTGAAGTTAAAAGCATCCTAAGTGATACTTTTAAAAGCTAGCTATGACTTTTCAAAATCAAAAGTGCAAAATCACCTTATTAATTTTAAAAAATTTCAAATATATCCTTAAGTAATTTGTAAATCTTCTAATTTCTCTTCCAAATATATCCTTAATTAATGATGTTTATCTTTGTTATTTGTACATTCACAGCAGCTTATAATTTTTTTTACCAAATAGTATGTTCATTATTGTTATTACCCACATTAATTTTTATAAAAGATTTACCAAACAAGATTGCTATGACTTTTTGATAGCCATTTTTTCACACTATGAATGGCACATCAACTTTTTAAAAGTCACATTATTATTAAACTCAGCCTTAGATAGTAAAAAATAAAAACAATATCTAAAAAAACACATTTGACTTGTTAACAACGTATTTTAAATTCAAAACTCAAAAAACTCTCCACTTCCAATGATTACTTGCTTTTATTACACTATATATATATGGCCTAGCTCTAATACCATGTTGGAGTTTCACTCTTGAAAACCAATCAATTGGTGACAAGAGGAGAGGCCAATTTACTTATAAGGATTATGAAGCCCTAAGTGAGAGTTCACACATTGACAATGAAGATAATTCATGACAACAATGGAGGCTAAGAATAGTCAACAATGAAGGCAATAGAACTTTGAAGATAATTCTAGTATGGAGGCAAGGAGCTAGCTTAGTCATTAAGCTAACTTATTCTAGCAAAATCTTCATGGTGGCAGAATTTGAAAGAAGCTTCATGGAAGCATTGATAAGGAGGTGGACAACTTCTATAAATAGGCATGAAGAGTAATATGCCAAGTATCACCAATCATGAGTTAGATGATCATAAACCTCCTCCCATCTTAGACCTTTAACCATGAGTTGTATGGTCATATATTTCCTCCCATCGCAACCTCCAACCATGAGAGGTCAAGCATATTTTCTCCCATGAATGAATGTAAGTGTATGTGAGGTCATATACCTCTCATATCTATACCCAAAAATATATTGTATCATTCTCTTGTTATTCAAAATATAAAATTTTATTATTGCCATCATCAATTTAAATTTTCAACATGGTATCAAAGCATTCAATTTTTCAACACTCCGCATATGTTGGCTGCATTGCACGGAAATATCTCATGTGGAAAAGCCCCTCGAAGCTGGAGTGTGTGTAAGGATACTATACATAGGATAAATAAATACTACATAGGATACCATGCATATTCCCACTAAAATATTTAATAGGTTATAACAAATTTTATGGGTTTTCTTAGATTGGAATGTAAATGACTATCATGAAAGGACCAAAAAATAAATAAAAATTGTCTTTCAAGTTTCAAGTTGGCCTTTCACACCCTTCTTCTTAACTCCCAATTAAGTCCCAAATATTTGGTTCCTATTCTTCAAATTAAAAGTCTATCTATCTAGGTTAATTGTTTTCCCTGAATGTATACCTTACACATATTAAATATTGGTTCAACATGTTATAACTTGATAGCATAAAGTCGAGTTTTAGACGTAATGTATAAATATTCGTTATAAAATGAACCAGTTAGATAAATAATAATACAATTGAATATGTTATAACCGATACGTTAATACTCTGTTTTAGAAATTTTGTGTGTAATTTTTTTTTTTTTTTGGTAAAACAAATATATATATGTATATGTTATAAACTGATATTCTAATGGTATCTTAAAATAATGTATGTAAATTATCGTGATAACATAAATAATAAGTTTGTATAAAATAAATTAAAATAAGAAGGTATTTGGACATATACGTATTAATTGAATTTTCACTATTTTAGTGATTGATCTAAGGTATAAAATTTATTTGTATAATTATACTACTGTGTATAATTAGTGAGCAATTAAAAATAGTACTAACAATAGTATATATATATATATATACACACACACCAAACTAAGGAATAAACCTACACCACAACTTAAGATGTTGACCGTGACTTCTTTTCCCTTTTTATTTTTTTCTCCTTCTTTCCTCTTTCACTGACCGATTTTATCTTCTCTATTTTCTTGGTTGTTCCATTTTTTTCCACTGCCTTTAACTTTCTTTTTCCCTGCTTTCGTTTTCCATGGAAAACAACATTTGGAAACACACAAATTGAGCTGCTTATCTCTTGAATTTCCTCTACCCTTACCTGTGATAGGGTCTTGCTTTTTACCTTGAGTATTCTTTCTCTCAACTTCTGGCCGAGATAGCTCTTAGTTTGGCTGAAGTTCTTCTTCTGTTCTGCCGTGCATCCCCTTGTGTGGACCGAGGTAAGCTCCTTCCTCCTTCCCTTTTGTTCTTGTTTCGGTACCTTGCAAGAGTGGGAGTGTGCTAATTTAATTTTTTACCAAGCTACAACGAACTGCTTCCCCTGTTTTGGGGCAGCAGCTTAATGCTACATGAGTCCTAAGTTGTCAGCCCTTTCTTGTGAAGACAGCCACCTTAATATCCTTTTCCTTCCTCCCAAAGTCCATGATAATCACCATAACCTTGCTGTGTTGCCCTATTTTGCAATCTAGGCAGTGTGGGTTGTTTAGGAAGGTGGCAGCTCGTTTTGGGTTTGACTATCACGTCCTAGCTATATACCTTTCTGATTAGCCTTGAATAAGGCAGCAAGGGTGAGAAGTGTCTATAAAACAACTTGGTTAGGGCTTAGGTAGGGCGGTTCGAGTATGGCTTTTAGGAGTTTCTTTAGTTAGTGGTTATATATATGTGTGGGATTCTTGATGGGTAGTGAATTAATTTAGGAACTAGATAAGTGTAAATTAAAGGTGTGAAATAAGGTTAAGAAAATGGGTGATTCAAGCATTCACGAAAATTTGATAGTTGGTTTAATTTAAATACAAGTGGAATATAAATAAAATGTGAATTGATGGTCTCATGTTAAATTTTTGGTGTGTGTGTATATATATATATACATGCACATAAACTAGAATAAAACATGCGTACAAGTTAATTGATGAAGTGTCTAGGAGGAGTTAATTAATGTTATCTTATTGTGTTTAAGAATAATTAGACAGATTTAATTTGGTTGTGAATAAAGGCTTAAGAGTATAATGAATAGAACTTGATAGATTTCGTGGGTGAAAGAAATTCATTATTTCGAATATCTTCGGGGATGAATTAAATTAAGAGTTCAAAATATAAAATTTAGCTTATAGTCTTGTCATGTTTCCTGCAAAATTTCGTAGCTTAGTTCTAAGTATGTTGTTAGTTATAGCTATTAGACTCCAGTTAGGTGAGGCAGAGTTTTTAGTGCCCTGTTTTTGGTTGATGTAAGAAATTGAATGGGTTCAATACTGATTTTGGAAAAAGTTCCTAAATAATAAATATAGATATACTTGTCTATTAATAAACCCAATAAACGTAATTGGATTTCGTTTTTCCAAAAGAAAGTTATACTTAATTAACTAAGGTAAGGTCAAAACTGTTAAAATCCTACATTTTGTAGAATTTGAGGCAACTTCAAAGAATAAATTGTATTGGTGTACAAATCTATAAATTATAAATGATATGCTATTATAAAGATACATGTGTCTAGTATTTTATAAATTTTAGGAAACTGGATTCGGAATTTTCTAGAGAAAGATATGATCGTTAAAGTGGATACTAGTTCAAACCCTCAAGTTTGGACAGTTTCAACGTTTCCAATTCACTAAATGCTTTCTATATTTTCTAATGGTTCCTCCTACTCTACGCTCTGTCAAGATATTTAAAATGCCTCTTCATTATTAATCTTATCACCTAAAGTCCAATTCATATTAATTGACATGTAATAGCTTAAGGGAAAACTTACATAAAAGGACCTATATAAGTTGAGATATAAGTTTAGTAATTAAAAAAGTATAACAATAACGTTTATGAACTAAGTATTATTTGGAAACATAAATTTCAGTTTCGGATTCTCATGTGGACCTGATGAGATGCATGGACGCAAGTGCAAATGGCGGATGAAGTCGATTACTAGTGAGTGATTAATTGCTGCTTTTAGGCGCTAGATTAACATGTGTTATTATATGTTTATCTGAATATACGTGATATATGGAAAATAAGTAAGTAGAGTATTTCACGTAATTTATTTAAATTATGTTTGTTTGATATGGTTGCTTTGTTTGACTATTGGTTATGGTTGATAAGGGCCAACAAAGTGAGATTTTTATGAAAAGTGAATTGTATCTCCGAAATTAAAAATCCAGGTGCACATAGGATGCTCTGTTTTAAAATCCTAAGAAAAATTCTGATTCTGAATAAATATTTTTCTTAAATTGAGTGTTCAGCCCCGGTGGGATGGATTATGTACAGAGCTCAATTTGTTGTGCGGGCGTGTAAATGCCCGGTAAGGGGTGATAATGTTGTGTGAGGCTGAGTCACTCGTTGGCCCTTTGGTTGCTTTGTTTGATATTATTGGTTTGATAAATTTGTGATCATGTATATCATATAAGTTGTGAATTGATGATGATTACAATGTATACGTGTACCGTGAAATAAGATATGAATAATTTTACATGATGTGATTACATATGTTACATGCTTGTAGTTGTGTGATGCTAGTATCCCTTTGGGTACGATTTTTCCACTCACAGAGTCCGTAGGACTCACCCCTCTTTTGTAGTTATATTTTTAGTAGCAGTACCTCAAAGGAAGTTAACCACTAATACGAGGTAGTGACTGAGGATTTGACGACAAGGTATTCCTCGGAATCTTATACTTAGAGTCAAGGATGAAAGTTTGCAGTCACATTGAAACTGTGGGTATCAAATTTGGTATGATGTAATATGTTAGTATTTGTCTTGATGTGAATGGAGCAGAGCTCCTTATTGTCTTTGTGTTGTTGTTGTGTTTATAAATTCATGGTTTTATTCATTGTGGGGTCAAGAGTTATGGCCGTCTCTTATTTGAGTCAGGGTTACAGATGGTTGAATTAACATTCTTCTGGCCAGTCATGCCTCTGTGAGGGGTGTGACACAACATGTCTAAAACTGAAAGATATGTAGTTATGAAATGTGCCTTTGTCCACAACAAGTTGTATTATCCTATGAGACAATCAAAGCTTCCTCCTTATCCTACTTAATTGCATGCCTAGGCATGTTGGATTCCAATTGGCACTACTACCAATTTGTTCGGTGCCTTTGTACTTAATGTAGAGCTATGCTGATTGATTCCCATTTCTTGGTAAATATACCCCTAGATAAGGCAGGACAACTCTCGAAACTATCTAAACATCATCAATAAAACTTGATAAAAACTTAACGAATGATGATTGAATATGATCCAATATAATTTACAAATCGTTTAGACATAAACAAAATTCAATCTAAACGAATTTAATATCAAATTAACTCATTATCATCCTAGGTATATTGGTATTTGTTAATGAAGATGCTCAGGCACAATAGCATTTTCAAATTAAGATTCTAATACACATCAATTTGTTCTCTTCTCATGGCTTAGATGTAAGGAATTTGTCTTGTGAGACAAATGAACATATAGGCCGGTGATAGCTTGATTGGTTCTGAGAAGATAAAACCTACAATCCAAAAAGAGAAAAATTGTGTTTGGTTTCCAAGAAAAAGAAGGGTAGCATTTATACCTTATATATCTTATCACTAAAACAAAAAAACCTTTCGGTACAAGAAAATAAGATGCAAGATAAAAATTGTGGGCTTCCTTAATTATTACCGTTATTCTGTGTTATATATATTGCAATTTCCCGAATTACTCGTAGGCAGATTAATTAGTTGGATTAAAAAAATTGTGGGCTTTGTCTCAAACTTTGATGAAAAAGAATTGTCCACAAGAGATTCAATTCTTGTGAAAAACAATTCAAAGTGTCCTTGAAAAGGCACCAAAAAAATCTCTAGGCCCACATAAGATCAAGACCAATTCAAGGCCCAACTTCAAAAGCCCAAGCTTGAAGTACTCAACGGAACTCCAATTCTTACTTAGTTTATTAACTAGACTATTCAAATATTCATGTAGATTTGCATTTAGTTTTATATTCATGTCAATAAATGATCAATTTTTTATATGTAATTATTAAATAACTCTATAATTAATATAATACTCCCTTCTATGACTATGATAAAAAACTTGAAGCTCAAATATTAGATTATGTATATGAATATTGAAGTTGACTAACTTACTTGCCGTGGGCTTCAAGGCCTATACCAACAAAGCATACAGCTCTTCTCTGCTTTTAAATAATCGGACAAATTCAAGATCCAACTCATTCGTGTTCATTTCCATTATCTTTCAACTTGAAAGTTTCTGCCAAGGAAGTGAAGGAGAAACACATACTTGAGGTAATTATCTTCTTTATCAATATCGAAAAGCATAACAACCTAGGTACTGTCTACATATCATTCTTCATTTTCAAGAACTAATTTACACTGTTTACTTACAAGTTACAACTACAATGTTTGTGATCAAAAACCATGCAGAGCCAACTATAATATGGAGAAATTGGGAAGCGATTTGAAGAAGAAATCACAAATTGAAGGAGACAGTAGTATGTTGCCAGATAGTACTACAAGGGATACTGTTGTTGATGTAGGCCAACTTCTCAAACAAATAAATAAATTCCATTTTGTCAAAATTTGGCCAAATGACACAAACCCAATATCTAATATTGAAGATGCAATAAAGTTCATTGAAGACATGAATCTAGATCAGTTTCAGATCTCTCAGAAAACCAAAGAAAAAAGGGTATGTAAAAGATATATTTTTTTCGGATTTATTTATTCACCCAAAGTTTCACTTTTCTTATTAATTATTATTGTTCAGGAAAAAAAAAAAAGTTTCTGTTGTAGAAAGATGTGAAGAATTAAACTTGTTTGTTGAATTTTGTCAACAGGTTGAACGAAAGGAGGGAATTTTTAGATTGAGAGAGGTAAAGGATGATGACTGGAAACTGAGGAAGAGTATGGATAGGAGAAAGGAGATATTAAATCACTTGAATTTGGCTCTAGACAAACTGTGTGTGGAAAGTAATGCATTCTGGAGAAGAGATAGAAAGTACTCATCTAGCTCAGTAGAAAAGGAGCTTCATAAACAAGTAAGAATAGAAAACCAAACTAAGTATCTATTCCTCTTCCATTAAATAACCCTTTTCACAAGTTGTTGTAAGCTTGATGTTACTTCTCTATAAATTTTGTTTAGAACTTGAATATCCGGATGCGACATGGGATACAAAGTTTGGTTGAGGAAAAACGGCTCTTAAGAAAAACGAAGACAAAGAAACAAAACGATGATGCTTCAAATTCACCTTTGAACGAGCTCAGTGGCATTGTAAGTTAAGATATTTTCTTTTAGGACCTTTGACGAATACCTTGTTTTCAACATAAACACTCTACTAATCTGTTTTCTTTGAGACTGGTGAAAGTTGTACATGCTAAAGTGGAGATACCATCATAAGAAGGATTCTGAACAACTCCTTGGAGAAATTCAAAAATTTGAGCTTGCTAGGGAAGCTGTTGATAATGCTGCTATGATGAGCAAGATTTGGAGCTCAAAGGGCTTGAGAAAAGCTATGAAAAACCAAGTCAAAGTAAGGTTAAATTATTTTTTTCTTCGTGTGTGTGGGTCTGGGTGTCAAAGGCAGAGCTCAGTGGGCTAAAATATCTTATTGGTGACATAAAAACTGACTCATGTTTAACTCTTATTGCAGAGAATATGTGATGACGTCATAGCAATCAGGAAGAAAAGAAAGGCTCTTGAGCCAAAAATAAAGCATGCTAGTAAAGAATTAGAGGCCATACACAAAGAGATTTGGTCTTACCAGACACATTTGAAAGATAAGCATCAAGGGAAGGAAGAAGCATATGTATGCATTCTTGAATTGAGTAAACGTGGTCGCAAAGAGGCTTTATTCCTCAGTCGTTCAAAATTGGGACATGAGTCATGTTGTTGTGAATGCATGGGAAATAACTGTACAATTCAATGGATCTTCACCCACATATACAATTAATAAGATCTTCCACAATTCACATAGTTCTTTGAATTAATAAAAGTATTCGATAATTTTTTTTATTTTATTTTTTGCTTGTAAATAGTTAAGAATAAATTTAATTAAGTAGAATTCATACATAAAAGTTAGTAACTCATGAAAAAGGAACATAACTTTATTAAGATGATATTCAATATGAAAATACATAAAAGTTAAAAGAGCTTTGTTGATTCGAACTTTGAACCTTAGAGGGTCATTGGTAGTATTTTATGAGATGCTGAGTATTCGAGGTGTTCGGAAAGTGATAATTGCCTTCAGAGAGTTTTGACATAGCGTTGGTCCGTGTTCTTCGACTCGGGGAACAAATGTGATATTGAAGTTTTCAAACAAGACCCTTTTTTAGTTCCTTGAGGTATGGACCCACGGTGATGTCTTGGGCTTTATACTCACCCTTGATTTGCTTACCACCAGTTATGAGTCACTGAAAATATCTAATGTGGTTTCCCCTGATGCCTTTGGCCATTTTAAAACCTGTTATGAGTTCTTTGTATTTGACCGCGTTGTTTGAGATTTGCAAATTCCTTATGCCATAGGAGTATCAGGTGGGGAGGTGGAGTTTGGTTCCCCTTTGGGCCTTTGGCAGTTTTGGTTCTCTGCTGTTCAGGTGCTTTATTGGGGATGAATGTTAGATCCATGAGATTCTTGGTTGGGGGGAAGGTGGGTAAGCTTGATTTGGAATAAGGTGTGAATTTCGTAAAACCAAAAGATTAGGAATTCCTACATACGGTGTCAATGTTACGTGGGGTGGTTAGAGAACAAGTATAGGTATTTGTAGTGGTCTAAACTATCCTTCCAGCACATATCACATAGTAGAAAGGATCAGGGTAGGCTTTTGGGGACCTCTAATGTCAAAGTCAGAAAGTGTCAGAGAGAATATGTAAGGTAAGCAAATAATAAGTGTCAGTCCATATACCTATGTGTGTCGTTTAATATTTATTGTAGAATGGTGTGATATATGAACCTGGTAGTAGAATTGACATTTTCATGGTACAATGCCACGTGTAATGAGGAGAATGATCGGATGCGGCATGGGATACTAAGTTTGGTTAAGGGAAAGTAGCTCTTAAGAGAGATGAAGACAAAGAAACAAAATGATCATGCTTCAAATTCACCTTTGAACGAGCTCAGTAGAGTTGTAAGTTAAGATATTTTCTTTTAGGACTTTTAAAGAATACCTCGTTGTCAACATAAACACTCTACTAATCTGTTTTCTTTGAGACAGGTTTGAGATTGGTGAAAGTTGTATCAGCTAGAGTGGAGGTATTATCATAAGAAGGATTATAAACAACTCCTTGGAGAAATTCAAAAATTTGAGCTTGCAAGGAAGGAAGCTATTGGTAATGTTGTTATGATGAGAAAGATTTAGAGCTCAAAGGGCTTGAAAAAAGATATGAAAATCCAAGTTAAAGTAAGGTTAAACTATCTTTTACTTCGTGTGTGTGTGTGGGTGTCAAAGGCAGAGCTCAGTAGGCTAAAATATCCTAGTGGTGCCATAAAAACTCACTCATGTTTTAACTCTTATTGCGGAGAATATGTGATGACATCATAGCAATCAGGAAGAAAAGGAAGGCTCTTGAGCAAAAAATAAAGCATGCTAGTACAAAATTAGAGGCCATACACAAAGAGATTTGGTCTTACCAGACAAATTTAAAAGATAAGCATCAAGGGAAGGAAGTAACATATGTATACATTCTTGAATTAAGTAAATTGTGTCGCAAAAAGGTTTTACACCTCAATCATTTCTAATTAAGGATGATAATGGATCTGGTCCGGTCAGTTATCTGACCCGATCCAATGGAAGTGGATTAGATAACATCCAAGGTGTTGGATCATTTTTAACTTGGATCATATTGGGTTATGATCCATGGATCAATGGATCAGGTTGTATTCAATCCATCAATCCCCCTTTTTTTTTTAGTTTGGAAATGGATTGGATAATATCTAAGTTGTTTGATCATTTTTCAACTTGGATCAGATCGGTTCATGATCCATGAATTGGGTCGAATCTAATCCATCGATCTGTCTGTTTTTCTTTTTTTACAAATAGAATTAAGCTTTGTTTACTTAATGTACTTTTATAAATTGTACACCACTATATAATAAAAAAAAATTTAGAATAATCAAGAGTTGACAAAATAGAAGAAATATAATACAAAAATAATTGAGAATAATCTAGAAAAGTTTACTTAAATAATTTGTACAAATCTATATAAGAGAATCAAAAACACATAAATTAATAAATTTAAATAGAACTATTTTTTTTTCTTTTCTTTTCAAACTCAATTTTAAGAATCTAAGCAATTTTATTAATTATTTACTTAAATAATTATCTAGATATTTTATTAATTATTTACTAAAATAGTTGTTGTAGGTCTATATAAGGAAATAGACTAAGAAATAGGATATTTATTATCCATCATTACCTATTGAACTTTACATAATTTACTAAAATAATATTTAGAAAATAAATTGATTAGTTTATTTTGGTTTACTCTTAGTTTCTATATTTCTATATTGACTAGAATAAATATTTCAGATTTTATTATTAAAAAATAATAATAAATTAAAAAAAAAAAAACTAGGCTATTTGGATTGTGTCAGATCCAGCTTTGGTCGGGTCGATCCATTATGACCACTGATTGGATTGGATAAGATTCGATCCAATAAATCTTTGGATCATACTTGGATCGGATCGAATCGAGTCCGACCCAACTTGATCCATTGCCATCCATATTCCATATTGGGACACAAGTCATGTTGTTGTGTATACATGGGAAATAATAGTACAACTCAATGGATCTTCACCTACATGTACAATTAATAAGACCTTCCACGCACATTGGTCTAGAAAGGATCTAGTTATTTGAATTAATAAAAGTATTTACTAATTATTTTTATTTTTTTATTTTTTGTAAATAATTAAGGTAGAATTCATACATAAAAGTTAGTAACTCATGAAAAAGGAACATAATTTCATTCATTAAGATGACATTCAATATGAAAATACATAACAGTTAAAAGGGCTTTGTTAGTTTAAACTTTGAACATGAAGAGGGTTACTGGTAGTATTTTATGAGATGCTGAGCATTTCATGTGTTCAGAAAGTGATAATTGCCTTCAGAGAGTTTTGATAAAGTGTCAGGCTCAGTGTGTTTTTGGCTCGGGGAACAAGTGTGATGTTGATGTTTTTGAATATAACCTTTTTTTACTTGCTTTATGTATGGTCCCATGGTGATGTCTTGCGCTTCGTTCTCTTATTAACTTGCTTACCACCAGTTATTAGTTACTAAAAATATCTAATATAGTTGTCCCTGATGCATTTACCTATTTTAAACTTGTTATGAGTGCTTCATATTCGATAGTTGTTTGAGGTTTGAAAATTCCTTGTGTCACAAAAGTATCAGGTGGGGAGGTAGAGTCTTGGTCACCCATTGGGCTTGGCAGTTCTAGTTCTTTGCAATTCAGGAGTTTCCTTGAGGATGAGTGTTAGATGTTGGTGGAAAGGTGGGTAAGCTTGGTTTGGAATAAGGTGTGGGTTTCGCGAAACCAAAAGATTAGATCATCACAGACGACGTTAATGTTATGCCAAGTGGTCAGAGAATGAGTTGAGATATTTATGGTGGTTCAAGCTATCCTTCTTGCACATATCACATAGTAGAAAAGCTCTGGATGAGCTTTTGGGACCTTTCGATGTCAAAGTCAGAAAGTGTATGAGAGCATATGTGAGGCAAGCAAAAAATAAGTGTCGTTTAGTATTTATCATAGAATGGTGTAGACACGTGGCCCTGGTAATGGAATTGGCATTTTCATGATATGATGCCATGTGTAATGAGTGGATTGGTCTGAGCCAATCCGAGACTATCATTTCTATGACTAACTTTCGCATCTAATTGATTATTTGAAGAGTTAAAGAGTAACCAGTCAATGATAAATTTGAATGATACATATAGATTCTATAATCAATATATATAAATAGTACACAAACTCTTTAAAACATTCAAAAATAGAACAAGACGAAAACTACCATTGCCAACAATAGCAGTAAGATAAGTGAAATGCATATTTTCTTAACCTTTCCATTAAGTGTCGAGTGATTCTTTTCTTTTAAAATGATATATGTTGAGAAAATATTTTGAACGCCCTGACAGATCGTCTGTATGATTTATACTTTGCTCTAAAATCACCAAAGGATATTTGGAATGCCTTGAAGACTACTTACAAAAATGAAAAACAAGATACTAACAAACTTTTAGTTTTACGATATTTTGAGTTCAAAATGTTTGATAATAAACCTTTCATAGATCAAATTCATGAATTACAAGTGTTAGTCTCGAAGTTAAAAGATCTTGAAGTAATAATTTATGATGCTATGCAAATTGGTGCAATTCTAAACTGCATCCATCTTGGAATGATTACAGAAAGAAAATTCTTACATTCATTTGATAAATTAGCTTTAAAATAATTTCAAACTCATCTTCAAATTGAAACTGAAACTCAGTGCACATGATGCAGTTTTTGATTTCAAATTCTATGGTTAATTGTATTAGTCAAAATAATTCTGGTGGTGAAAATAATAGTCTAAAAGCTTCCAAGAAATCTTTTAAGAAAAAGAAAAAAGAAGTCAATTGTTTCCATTGTGGAAAGAAAGACTATTTTATTCATGATTACAGGTTTAGAAAGGCAAGAAAGAATTTTCAATTTAATTCTGGAAACACTGAAAATTCTAAGAGAGCAAACATGATTGAAAGTGTTGTCCAAGATATGGTTGACATGGTGTCTACACTACAAACTGGCATGATAACAGAAGTTAATATGGCTGCTAATGCAACAAAAAATCATGATTGATGGTTGGATTCTAGTGCAACCGTCTATGCTTGCAATAACAGAAGTTCATTCAAGACCTATATAGAAATTAAGGAATCTGAAAGGTTTTAATGGGAAAACTATGTTATAGCCAAAGTACAAAGAAAAAGGACTCTAGAATTGAACTTCACTTCTGAATAGAAGTTATCTTTACTGAATGTTTTCCATGTTCCAGAAATTCAAAAGAATTTGATTTCTGCAACTTTTGTTTTTAAAGAAAGGATTCAAGATCATCATAGAGTCTAACAATGTAATAGTTTCTAAGAATAATTTTTTCGTAGGAAAAAGGGTATTTGTGTGATGAAATGTTCAAATTAAGTATTATCAATTCAATAAATAATGTTTCTGTTTATATTGCTAAATCTGATTCTCATTTATGGCATTCTAGACTAGGACACTTGAATTTTGATTTCTTAAGTTTTATGTTAAGAAATGGATACATTACTTGCAAAAATAAACATGTAGGTAAATGTGAAATTTGCATACAAGCATAAATGACTAAGAAATCATTTCCTAAAGTTGAAAGAAATACACAATTGTTAAATCTTGTACATTCTGATATATATATATATATATATTAAATGGAGAATTAACAAGAGGGAGTAAAAGATATGTTATAACTTTTATTGAAGATTACTTTAGATTCACATTTGTGTATTTAATTAAAATAAAAGGTGAAACCTTTCAAAAATTTAAAAAATACAAATTTGTTGTAGAAAATCAGAAGAATAGGAAAATAAAGATCTTTCATAGTAATAGAGGGGGAGAATATTTTCCTAATGAAATTGATAATTTTTGTGAAGAGCGTGGATTAATACATCATCATAGTGCTCATTACCATAATAGAATGGTTTAGTTGAAAGAAAAAATAGGACTTTGATAGACATGGTCAATGTTATGTTATTAAATACACATTTACCAAATAATCTATAGGGATGAAGAATAATTAAGTCATATACTTAATCGGGAACCTTGAAAAAGTATAATAATCTTACCCTGTGAGCTTTGGAATGGAAGAAAACCAAATTTAAGTTATTTTAAGTGTGGGGGTGTATTTCATTTTTCAAGGTTCCTAATAATTAAAAGACAAAATTAGAATCTAGAGGTATCAAAAGTATATTTATAGGATATGCACCACATTAAAAGACATATAGGCTTCTAGACTTAAAGTCCAATGTCATTGGAGAATCTATACATGTTGAATTCATTGAAAACTAGTTTCTACATGATTTATCCCATGAGACTTTAGGCGAACAAAACCAAAACAACGTTGATATATTCAGAATAACAAATTCTGATATTATTGCAAACACAAGAAAGAATAATGATCTTCAAATAGTTACAAGAAGAAGTCAAAGAATTAGGAAAGAGAAACATCTAAGTTCTTATTTTATTTCTTCACAATCTATTGTTTTTCTTATTGAAGGGAATATGAATAACATCTATGATATAATACCCATTGTATTAAATGCTGAAAATGATCCAAAAACATTTAAAGAAGTTATGTCTTCTAGAGATGCAACTTTCTAGAAAGAAGTTGTAAATGATGAGATGGACTCATTCATATCAAATCATACTTGGATTTAGTTGATTTGCCTCCTAAAACAAAACCCATAGGATGTAAATAGGTATTTAGATGAAAGTATAATACAAATGGTTCTATTTAAACCTTCAAAGTAAGATTATTTGTAAAAGGTTTCACACAAAAAGAAGGCATTGATTATTTTGACACATATCCTCTTGTAGCACAAATAACATCAATTAGAATGCTTTTGTCTATAGCTTTCATATAGAATTTGTTTATACATCAAATAGATGTTAAAACAACCTTCTTGAATGGAAACATAAGTGAAGAAATTTACATGCATCAACCTGAAGGTTTTGTTCTTCCTGAAAATTAAAATAAAGTTTGCAATTTGGTAAAGTCTCTTTATGATTTGAAATAAGCTCCAAGGTAATGTCATGAGAAATTTGATAGTACTATACTTTCAAATAAATTCATGCATAATCATGCTGACAAATACATTTATTCTAAGTTCAAAAAGGAGTATGGTGTCATTATTTGTCTTTATGTGGATGACATGTTAATTTTTTGGCATAAACATGCTTGGAATCACTGAAACCAAGAAGTATCTTACTTCAATTTTTAAAATAAAAGATATGAACGAAGTAAATGCTATCTTAGGGAATAAAAGTGAAAAGAGAACATGGAAGAATCATTTTGACATAGTCATACTACATTGATAAAATCATTGACAAATTTAAACATTTAGGAATTAAGAAGTTTAGTACTCCTTATGATACAAGTGTCAAGTTAACTGAAAATTGTGGAAGAGTCATAGCACAATTATAATATGCATGTGCAATAGGTAGTACGATGTATGCAATGAATTGTACTAGACCAAATATAGCATTTGCTGTTTGTAAACTAAGCAATAATAATTGGAAAGCAATCATTAGAGTGCTTGGATATATAGAAAAAAAAAAAGTTATTTGGGGATTTGTTATAGTGGCTTTCCTACTATATTAGAAGGTTATTCTGACGCAAGTTGGATAACAAATGTTCATGATGAAAAATCCACATTTTGATAGATTTTCATCTTGGGTGGTGGTGCCGTCAGTTGGACATCTAAAAAGCAAACTTGTATTTCTCATTCTACTATGGAATCTGAATTTATAGCAATAACAGCTACTGAGAAAGAAGCAAAATAGCTGATGAACTTGTTATTGGATATAAAGTTGTGGCCACAACCAATGCCAGCCAGTTCTGTATATTGTGATAGTGAGGCTACAATATATTTAGCCCACAATAAAATCTATAATGGGAAATCGAGACATATAAGTTTGTGACATGCTTTATAAGAGAATTAGTCATGAATGGGGCTATGACAATAATTTATGTAAAATCAAGCAAGAATTTGGCTGATCCACTTACCAAAACATTATCAAGAAATGCAATCCAACTGAATAATAAAGAAATGGGGCTGAAACCCTTGAATTAAAAGCACTAGTAATAGAAACTCAACTTTGAGTTAGAAATCTAACAACAAAAGTTCAATGGGTAACAACCAGTTACTAAGTGCTGATTTATAGACTAAAATTTATAAAGTCTCATTCATGAATGTTTAGTGCAAACTATAACATAAGGAGGTTGATAAGATCTTAATAGAGTTGTTAAATATCTAGGATAACAGAGACATAATAACAAACTCTACCTATATGAATATTGAAGTGGCACCGCTTCAAACAAGAGTTAGAGGATTTACTATTGTAAATATTCATGAACCTAGGTGTAGCACATGGGCATAAAAGTGCTAAAAGCAAGATATCAGAACTTCTTGATGATTGAATAATTATAATATCATGTGTATGATATTTTCGGTTTTAACATAAGGAGTTGTGGTTTAATCCTAGGACACTAATAACTTCGTCAAAACTTTAAAATATTTACACTAGTAGAAAGTTCAAATATATAAGATACTTTATGTTATACATGATATTATGGACGAATATTATAAATTAGTAGGGGATTGTTAGATAGTTTGTAATAAATGTGGAGACTTAAAGTCCCATATTGAAAAGATAAATAGTTGTTTAAAACTTTATAAAGGGAAGCCTATTTTCTAAGTTAAAATAATATATAATAGAAATATATTAATATAAGAAATAATAAATAAATATATATATATTATATATATATATATATATATTATATTTAAATGACTTAGGGCTTGGGTCTTGGGGTAAGCCTTAATTTGAAAGCCTTTTTTTATGAATTGGTATTATTAGTTATTGATACTTTTTGGATTGTTAGCTATTAACATCTTTTCAAATTTAACAGACATGTTAATTAAATTAATTTAATATATATATCTATTGAAGATAGCTTTTCAGTGCCTATATAAACTCTTCATCATTTCCTGATCATCATTAAGGTTTAGAGTTCTATGAGGTGTATCCTGGAAGAGGCTTGTTTATTTCCCTTAAAGAATATGCAATCAATATCTCTTTAAAGATAGTGATTACACATCTCAAAGCTTTCTCTACTCATACTGTTTTTCTAACAGAAAGAGCTCAGGAACATTGTAACTTAAGAATTCTCTTTTAGGACTTTTGACAAATACCTTGTGTTCAACAAAAACACCGTACTAATTGTTTTTTTGGGACTGGTGAAAGTTGTATAAACTAAAATGGAGATATTAAAATAAGAAAGATTCTAAACAGCCCTTTGAAGAGTGTGTGTGTGTGTGTCAAAGGTAGAGCTCAGTGGGCTAAACTATCCTATTGGTGCCATAAAAACTCACACATGTTTAACTCTTATTGTAGAAAATATGTGATGACTTTATAGCAATCAAGAAGAAAAGGCAGGCTCTTGGGCCAAAAATAAAGCATGCTAGTAAAGAACTAGAGGCCATAGACAAGAGATTTGGTCTTACCAAACACATTTGAAAGATAAGCATCGAGGGAAGGAAGAAGCATATATATGCATTCTTGAATTGTATAAAAAGTATCGCAAATAGGTTTTAGTCCTCAAATGTTCCAAATTGGGACCCAAAAAAAAAAAAACTTAATGTACAATTAAAAAGTATCCACACATCCCTTAGGTGTGAACCTAATCTTTTTCGAGGTTTGTGGATGCTTTTCCCATAAGTATTTTCTTGTGGGATCAAACTCGTAAAGACCCTTCAATTGCTGAGCTAAAGCGTGCTACCGCTTGAATCACGTCTTGTGGGTTGAGACCCCCCACAATTCACATTTGTTCATTTAGAAAGGATATAGTTCTTCGAATTAATAAAGTTTGATAATTTTATTTTATTTTTTATTTTTTTATTTTTTTTATTTTTTTTATTTTTTGTAAATCAGAATATATTTAATTAAGTAGAATTAAGACAAACAAGATGTGAATTCTCATAGGTTTGATTTAAGAACTTGGACAAACAAAAAAGGGAAAATTAATTTTATTTGATAGGCAACTTGTAGGCCTTGACTGCCTACTTAAGAATTTGATATAAACATGGAATTTTTGTATACCTTTATTCTAATGATTGACAATAGTTTAGTGTTATAAAATTGATGGAATAAGCATTATTATTTTTGAAAATTTTAAATTTGTTGCACCTTAATAAGTGCTCTTAATATAAGAATTAAGAAAATCTAAAAAATTGATGAATTCAATTAAGTATTATTATTTTTGAATTTTTTTGAATTTGTTGTGCCTTAATAAGTGTCATTATGGTAGGTGTTAAGAAAATCTAAAAAAGACATTTTAAACTTAAATATACGGCCCTTTCCAAAATGGTTGTTATAATGTTATCTTTTTCTTGTATTTCTCTTGCGACTTGCATATTCTAAATTTTTCTGACAGGTAGAGTTGAGAACGACCTCAACGAGGACGCTGAGCCAGAGGCCTTCGAGATATTATCTCGATTTGGTATCTATTTTCTTTTCTAGCAATTTAATAATTTGTCGATCCAAATTTATATAGACATGAAAATTGCTACCTTACTTTAAATTACTTTTTACAAGATGATGATCATAATAGATCATGGATTAATGTTGTATCTGAGTGGGGTGAGTGATGTTGGTTTGATTTATTATTTTGGTACTTTCACACCGGATTTGATCCGCAGATTTTTAATATATAATACCCAAAAAAAAAAAAAATTCAATTGATATATTTATATATTTTTTCTCTTAATCATGACTTTTCATGTGCTTGAATTTTTATTTAATTATTTTTAAAGGTTCTCAAGATTTAAAATGAAGATCATTGTTCATGGTAGAGTATGAAATCTGTAAGTAACCTCTTATTTGATCTATGCTTATCTCATCAGTAGCATAATTAAATATTTTTGTCATTGCAAACAAATATTATTACTTTCATAGTAAGTAAAAAGTTTAAATTTATAGTTATTATAAAATTTGATTCATGTTTAAATTATTGCTAAATTTTTTAAAAAAGAATTAAATACAATACACACTAAAAAGATACATTTTAATACCACATATATATATAGTATCACCATGATTAAATACTCTTTTCAGTGAAAAACATGAGAACTTCAAAGAAAAAAAAATATTGTCTTCTTCTCACCATTAAGCTAAACCAGAAATAGAAGGAAAAAAAAAAAAGTTTAATTGTGTTTGGTTGTGGAATAGATATATGTTAAGTTTTAATTATCTCAACATTAATCATAATTAGTATAAGATTGAAAATTAAGAAAAGAATTAAAAATTTATCATTTTAATTTATTTTTTCAAGATTTGGCTGCTTTCGTCTGGAATTCTTTTGATAGTTCTTGAAATCCCAAAAGCATATGGTCAACTAGAAGGCGCAGTACCAGATTGAGATGAAAGCATGAAAGTTTTTAGAATTTTAATTGTCTAGAACTAGAAAATGTAATTAACTTTTACCATTAATTTTGCAGTAAATGTTTTGTTAACTATAATCAATAATTCTTGAAATATTCAATCTAAAAATTTATGAATGGGATGTGGATGTTGTAGTTATAGACTTTGAGAAGGAAAGCACATTTTTATTGTGCAAGTGTAATGTTGTAAAAGTATTAAATTAAATTATTAATTATAATTGTATTTTAAATAATAAAATTTAATTTAATTTAATTTAATTTCATTTCATTTTATTAGTTTTTTGATTTATTCCAAATATGAAAAGCAATTTAAATTGAAATGAACTTAATTCAATGAAAATGAATTGAATTTTGAATTTAAAGTCTTTCTGCTATTTAAGTACTATAAACCCAATATTTCATACCTTTAAAAATAACTTTATCTTTCTCGAAGTTAAGTGATTTTTTTAGTAAAACTTAGATAAATAGAAAATAAAAACTAATCTAAAAAGACACACTTGACTTGTTAATAACTACCCATTTTAAATTCAAAATTCATAAACTGTCTTCCTATTACATTACATATTTTATCTTATTTATACAATTATAGTATTTAATGTAATCATTTTACTGATATGTGAATGATAAATTAACATTTTTGAAAAGGATTACTAATTCTTAACTTTTTTGAGAAATTCTTGGACAGATAAAGAGGAAGGGCAGAGCTTTTGGTTTATCATATAATTTACAATTTTAACTTTTAAAGAAATATTATATTATATAGATTTTTAATTTTAATCTTGATTATGCATATATCTTTTACATTTAAGCGAAAAAATTTAAAAAAAATTATAATTGCTGATAAGTATGCCTCCTAGTTTGGAAGTCTTTGAATAGATTTATAAAACGAGCATTTTATGAGTATTTTTTTGACTGCTAGACTAATTTATTATTAATGCATTAATTTTTTTTAATCTCGGAATATGTTGATGTGGTGATTAATTAATTACTTATTTCATAAATTAAAATTAGAAAAATAAAATAAAATTTACGACGTTAATATATACAAAATCCTGATCATATGAATGGAAAAATAAATTGTAATTCAAATACTACATACCGCTGCATAATGATTGATTAACATATGTCATGTCAAAAAAAAATTAAAAAAAATGCTGAAGTCAAAAACTTTTGTTTTAGATAAGATATTCCTTGGTACAAATAGTGGCGAACTAAGAGCGCCCGGGCTGTCATTTAAAAAGATTAAAAGTACTTAAAAATTATCTCTCGTAATTGATTATTTAACATTTCAGGCCCGGTCCAATTTTATTTTTTTTCTTAAATTTATAGAAGTTTATATACAAAAATTATTTATTAAATAGTCCAACTATATATATATATATATCAAAGTGACTTAAGTAAAGAATTTTTTGATTTACTTAAATTTCTTTATGAGTTTTTATAATTATATAGTTATTATTTTGCTACAAATAAACTATTATTTTTATTTTCTTCTCTATTTTCTTTCATTTTAGTATCAATAGAATTGTAATCGTTTTAAGATTATTAATTTTTTTTTATTAATTCATTTTAATCTTAATAAATTTATAATTTTTTAGATAATTATATATTTAACTTTCTCAATTTTTTTTGTTTAATAAATTTCTAATAATCATACTTTTTTAAATTTTTCTCAAATTTATGAATTAAATGAAATGTTAAGTCTGTTTTTATGTTTATAATATTATTATTTAAACTTTTAATAATTCATAATATTTTTTTATATTTTTAATAATTATATGTCAATACTAGTTAAAATTGAATTTGTCTATTGTTTTGGTTTAATAGGTTTCTAATAATTTTAATATTTTTTAGTTCTTCTAAAATTTATGAATTTTTTAAAAATGCTATGAATTTTAAAAAAAAAAATATTAAGAATATAGTTTTCATGAATATAAATATTATTTTTTTAACTTTTAATTCATCTCCCATCTTAAGAATTAAAAAATATATATATAATATATGAATTTAATTTTTTTCTCTAAATTTATCTATTTGTTTATGATATAAAAGTGGTTTATTAGAAGAAATTTTATTTTTTTTAACATATCTTTATGAGTTTTTACTATGACATAAATACTTTTTAGTTATTATTTTGTTTCAAATAGACTATTTATTTTTTATTTTTTTTCTAATTCTTCTCTATTTTAATATTAATAGGATTATGATTGTTTTATGAGTGTTGATATTTTTCTGTTCTAATTCTTTTTAATATTAATAAGATATATTATAAACAAGATTTACGAGTAATGCATGTGCCATGAAAAATTAGTATATATATATATATATATATATATATGCATATTTAGACTCTCCTGTTAATATATCATAAGAATTCCAACATGGCAGATTGGGTATATCGACTCTGATTTGATTTTTTATAAAACATATCTTGTACTCTGCATTTGATTAAATATTTTTATTCCCAAATTATAAATTAATATCTCTATGATTAATAGTCAAATTAAGCCATCTAAGATTCCTTTGAAGTTGACTTACTTGGCGTGGATTTCATATAACTGGACAAATTCAAAATTCACTCAATTTTTATTTTTTTTCCATTTCCATTGAATTCAAACGTGAAAGTACCTGACAAGGGAGTGAGGGTTAATCCAAAAACTTCATGTAAGTATCATTCATAGTATGTAACTTCAATTTTCATTTTCACTGCATTTGAGTTAATAGATGCAATTTGTTTTAATTTTCAGAGCCAGCAACAGCGCTATGGATCCTGTAGATGTAGTTGATCCAAGGCCTGTTTCCACTGAAATTCGTCGATTCAATTTTCTCAAACTTTGGTTGAAATACGGAAATTCAATTTCCTGGATTGAAGTAGCTTAGAAAGTAATGGGGCAAATGAATCAACAAGATTCTCAGATCTCTGAAAAAATTAAAGAAAAAATGGTAAGTTGTAAGTGTAGCAAATATACATAAATGTGATTACATTTCATCAATCCTTTAGCTTATTTTGTTATATCTTGTCAAACAGTTTGATGGAGACAAAGTTGTTTCTAGGCTGGAAGACCTAAACTATAACCATAGAAGGCTCACAGATAGTATGGCTGGAAAGAAAGACACACTGAGTCACTTGCATTTGGCTATAGACAAACTGTCCACAAGAATTATTGCATGCAGAGCTATTAAGCAATCAAGTTCATCAATGGAAAAAGAGCTTGATAATCATGTAAGAAAAAAAGAAATCATATTATTCACTCTTTCTCTAATCCTTATAGTTCCATTTTTGTTTTTTAACTTCATTTTTCTGGTTTATGTAGAATTTGAATTTTCGGATGTGACATAAGTGTAAAAGTTTGGCTGAGGAAAAGCTTTCCGGATGTGACATAAGTGTAAAAGTTTGGCTGAGGAAAAGCAACTTCTAAGAGAGACAAAAATGAACCAGCAAAGAGATGTTGTTTCAGATTCATCTTTGCACGACCTCAGTTACAGCTCAGTCACAATGTAAGTTGAGGTTATCTTCTATACAAAGTAACCATGTCCGATCAAATTTAGGCACGTCTAAACTAATTTAAGCATTTTTTACTAAGGGTTTTTTTTTTTTTTTTTTTTTTTTTTGTACTGTTGGAAGTTGAGTAAGATACAGTGGAGATATGACCACGACAAGAAGAATTGTAAAGTAAGTACAACTCCTTAGAGAAATTAAACAATTTGAACTGGCTAGGGACAAAGCTAGTTATAATGCAGCTGTAATGGGAAAGATTTGGAGTTCAAAGGGCTTGAAAAAGGCTATGACAAACCAATTCAGAGTAATGTTTTGCATACCCATTGGTTCTTTTTAATTTGTTTTGAAAGATATGGCTACAATTAGGTCACTAATATTTTTCTTCATGTAGCAGGTTACTTGTGATGAATTAATAGAGATGAGGAAGAAGAGGCTGTCAACTGGGACCAAAATCAAGAAGACTGATAGAATTAGAGGACATAAACAAAGATATCATAGTCTTTCCAGACACATTTGAAAGATAAGCACCATAGAGAGAATGAAGCTTACATATGCATTCTTGAATTGTGGAAAGAATTTAATGGACGTGGGAAGGTTTGGATTCTGAAATGTTCCAAATTAGAGCATGAATCGGCTGTGAAGAAACAGGACGCTTTGGTACCAATAAATAGAACTATAACTACTAGTACTTGTACTGAACTACTACTACTTGTATACACTATCATTATCAAGGTGTGCTTTCCAAATTTGCAGAGGGTAATACTAAAAGATACATATATCTGCAATGATCTTATTCTTACCAGATGGAAATGCAAAATGTAGGATCTAAAGATCTTCAGAACAAATAGAGATGAAGTAGGAAGGTCTTAATATAACAAAAATAAGCATCATAACATGTGGTGAGCTCAATCAGACTTTCAAACTGACAGAGAATAACAATCACTTCATGAACCCAGATTAGAAGACTATTCTATCACTCTGTCTTGTACCTTAGCATATCCTGAAAATACTTCTGACATAGGCCAAAATCCAACAACAAAGGAAAGACAGAAAACTGTACACTGCTTGAATAACAGGGTTTACTCTACATGCCTGGACTCCTCAATCTCTTATGAATTCTGCTTAATTCCTTGATAGAAATAAGAAAAAGAATTGATGCATCAAATAATCTCCTCCCACTTAAGCAAAAAAGGGAGAAGCAGAAGGCCTGGGATAAGCAGTCAATCTAGGAGCTTCTGCGCTACTTTTGCAGGAGCTGGACACATCACTGGGATGCCCACGGGCAGGATTATTTAGATGGTTCTCCCTCTGCTCTTTATGTTTTGGCATGTCTTTTGTATCCTGAAGCTGCTCCAGTGCTCTTACCACCTCATCCATGCTTGGCCTGTATTTGGGTTCTACTGCAAGACATTGATGGGCAAGGATTGCTGCATTTTGGGCACAACTATTGGAGTACTGACCTTCAAGACGGGCATCCATGATGCGGAACATTCTACGTTTATTAATCAGATAAGGTTTTGCCCAATCCACTAGGCTGTGTTCTCCGGTTGGCCGGTTTTTGTCTATAGCCTTTCGGCCTGATAGCATTTCTAGAAGAACAACACCAAAACTGTATACGTCGCTCTTGGCAGTCAGATGACCTAGGCAATAAAATATATCAATTAATAAAAAAAATGAGAACATTCTTAATGCTTTAAAATATAGAGCGAAATACATTTGAAATTTAGTATGGTTTTTTTATATGTTTATCGAGAGATGTTAAAGAACTCAACATCTCATCTCTAAATCAGAATGCAAAAGAAATACATTGTTCCAGAAGGATGGAGGAAGTGATGCAGATGTACCCAATAAAAAAGGATACTGGAAGCTTTGTGATTGGTTCTTCTAAAGAAACAGACGACTTCCTAGATGAAACTTTATGACACACTCAGTGTGCTCTTAACTATAAAGACCCTTCTCAAGGTATAATGAATAACCATCACCATTCACTAAGCAGTAAAGGTACGAACATCAAAAAGATATTTAGAAACACATGTCTTATTAAACTATTCCATCAACAAAGCACATTAGATGCAATGGATATTAGTGCATGAAATAAAAACCACAAAACCACCACCAACATAGATAATACCTGTAGCAAGATACTCTGGTGCAGCATATCCGTAAGTTCCCATGACCCTAGTTGAAACATGGCTCTTATCTCCAGTTGGCCCATCCCTGGCCAGCCCAAAGTCAGAAAGTTTGGCATTGTAGTTCTGTAAATTAGGAGCAAAAAGGAAATAAATAGAAATAAGTTATACAGGATCTACAAATTCAGCAAAAGTGAAGAACTTAATCATGTAATCAAACTACATACTGAGTCGAGCAGGATATTAGAAGTCTTGAAGTCACGATATATGACTTTTGTTTTGGCATTATGAAGAAAAGCTAGTCCTCTAGCTGCACCGAGGGCAATTTTCAATCGCAAGCCCCAGGAGAGTGGGTGAATGTGAGACCCTCCTGTTTATGAATATATACAACAGACATTAGGGGCAAATTGCAGAGTATGCTTATCTATGAGAAAATAACGGGATTCAGATGAAAAATAGGAACGAACTCCTGAATAGATGATTCTCCATGCTCCCCTTTGGCATGAATTCATATACTAAAAGCCGATGCTCATCTTCTAAGCAGTAACCTATCAGCTTGACTAAATTAGGATGATGTAGCTGCCCAAGGTAGTTGATTTCTGCCTGCAAGTCAATCAATATAACAGGAAAACTAGGTATTCAGAAATTCAATTTGAATATTCTTAACAAGTCAAAATCTTGTCAATCTAAAAAGAGCTTCAACTGTTTGTGCAATAAAGATCAATGTTCTAACTTCTAATTAACCCCATTTAACAGAACACCACTGTAGTTCCAGGCATTCCCAAATTATTGTAGAACTTGCCACAACAACTTAGAATTCAATTAAGATACAATAACCATGAGCTAGTGGATAATCATATAGCAGAAATTGAACAAGTGTTCAAAAAAGAAGTAACACTGACCAACCACTCCTTGTGACCTTGGAAACCTTCTTGGTTAAGCCTCTTCACAGCAATCACCGTACCATTTCCAGGTTTGCTAGCACTAAGTGAATGCTCATCAATCCATCCTTTGAAAACTGAACCAAACCCACCCTCTCCTAAGACACTATCAGGGCGGAAGTTTCTTGTGGCTGCTCGAAGTTCACTAAAGCTGAAGCTCTTCAAATTGGAGGACTGTAAGATCTCACCCTCACTCCTAGGAGTCACAGGTGTAGAGGCTGACGCCTCCTTGCTACTTGAACTGATGTCCAAGCCATCCCTGCTTACATTTCTAGAAGTAAACCCTGCATAATTGAGAAAAACGATAGAAATATACAAGGAGTCAGTGACCCATATATTCCAAAAAGCATACAAGATTTCCAAAACTCAACAGTCATTGCTAGTCTCATAAACCTCAATATATCATGGTTGTTAACATTATAAGTCTTTCAAACTAAGTAACTAAGTAGAGCACGAATTCAAAGTTAATGCTGGACTAATCCATTATACAAATAATTAGAGAACTTGAATAATACACCATCTAACTACAATTTTACCACATTGCAAGACGAATCCGAATCAAACTCTACTTTTTTGGATGAAGAAAGAACGGATTTTGATAGAAAACAGAACACCTGCTAGCCTAAGCTTGTAACATCTCAAGCATGTTCAGTTACGGGTTGAAATTAATAAAAAATAAAAAATAAAAAAAATAAAAAAAACATGTATCCCACCCTAAACTCAACAAGGATATGCGATTATACAGTTGTAACAATCAAACCCATGTTCACATTCAAGGAAAGAAACTCAGTTCCCGAAGTCATGGCAGAAAAAAAAA
The DNA here is from genome assembly GCA_029379385.1 of Quillaja saponaria. NCBI lineage: Eukaryota > Viridiplantae > Streptophyta > Magnoliopsida > Fabales > Quillajaceae > Quillaja > Quillaja saponaria. The sequence goes on from CM055611.1 coordinate 3,022,285, forward strand.
AACAAAACTAAGAATAACAAATCAAAGAAATGAAAAACAAAGAGCTGGAAAGAAGAAATAGTACCCGTATGAGACGGACTCACGGCCTTAATCCGTTTGCTCCAACAAGCTCCCATGAAAAAAAAACTAATCCCAAGATCAAATTCTCGCTTAAGGCTTCCAGATGCAAGTAAACGAACTACCAAACCAAATATTAAGTTAGCATTTGGCAATGGGTAAGAAATCAACAAAACCCAGAAAAGGAAATTGCAATCCTAACACTAAAATGATTACCTACTTTGGTAAGCAGATCGTATTGATTACGCACTGAGTAGCAGAGATTTTGATAGAACCTTTTCGTTTTCTAACTTTTGGGAATTTGGTTTTGGATGAGAAAGTTGTAATAAAGCAAAAAGTAAGTTAAAAAAAGAGACTTTGGTTACTTTGCTAATGGGGTTTTATTGCTAGTTTTAGTAGACCATTCTGGCAAACAGAGGATGCTGGTTGACTAGCTTTTTTTTTTTGTCCTTTCAACCCAACAAACAAACAACCACTGCCAAAGACCCAGAATTGTGCTTCAATTAACTAAAGTTTTTGTAAATTTGTTATAATTAAATGGAAATTGATACGTTTAATTTCAATCAGTTTTGTTAATTATGAGCTAACAATGGAACATAATTAATCATTTATGCATTATTCAGTGCCTAAGTCTGATAATCTGTACTGTATTTCTGATTGATATAATTATGTAAATGAAAAAATAATTTGTTTTCGAATTTTATGTTCTCATATTAACTTAAGATGATGATAGGGGCATATCTGCATAATCTAATTAAGTGAGCAAAATGAATTTTTTGTGCACTCTCTTTGCAAACAACAAGCAACATATGTGCCTCGTCTCATTTTACCATAATGCTGCTTTCTTTTGTCAAATTAGTTGGGCAAGGAATACCACTTAGATCTAGTTTTATATAAAGAAATCTTCATTCTATTCTAGCACGATTTAATGAAATTATTATTATTTTTATTTAGTACGTATTTTAGCTTAGAAATTTCAAATGTCTACTTTGTTTCGAGATTTCTATTTTATAAAAACTGGCATAGTTGAACCTATGTAGAGTAATAGATGTGAGATTTCGCATTTCAGCTTCTATGAAATCATTTTATATTTGTTTGGAAAAAATAAAAAATCCTACTCATCACAATACAAACACAAATATAATAAACTTAAAAATAAAGAAAAGTTTTACAAAATTAATAAATATATAATATAACTTAAATAAAATAAATAGTAAATAAAAATTAAAAATGATATAAAATAGATAAGTAGAGAAATATTAATAAAAAAATAGTTAAATAGTATTAAACAAAAAAAAAAAAAAAAACAAAAGTGAATAAAAAAAATACAAATAAATTAATTACAAGAAAGAATGATAATAACTAATAGTAATAAAGAAACATATAACAAATAATAGTAACAGTGATAAATGAATAATAAGGAAAATAAAGTAAACTAAACTAATAACCAATAAATATTAAGCTAAATTATACTTTTTAGTCTTATAATTTAATTTCGAATTCAATTTGTTCTTGTACATATAGTTGTTGTAATTGGATTCTTATTATTATATTTCATCCAATTTAACTCACAGATGCTGATGTAGGTAACAAAAAATAAGGTATACAACTTATATGGCACATGGGAATAGAAAATAAACATGTGGACTTCATAAAATTTATATAAAAACGTAATTTTTGAGAAAGAAAAAAGAGAAAAAGAATTAAAAATGAAAAGAAAAACAAAAAACTAAACCTTTCATGGCTTCATTTCTCTCCTTTCCTCACCACCATCCACCACATAACCACTATCATAGGCGCTTTCTTAATCAAAGGGATGGAGAAACAACTTATTAATGATGTTAATGATGCTTGTGTTCCGTTGCAGGCACAAGTGAAAATCCTAAATTTGTCTCTTAATTAATCTATGAAAGAAAATTAAATCGGCCTTCTCTAATGTCTTGCAGTAAACGAAGAAAGATCTTGGACATATCTTTATGTTTGCCTCCTATATATTTTATTTACTTTTGCTTTGTCGAACAAAAAAATATATGGTTTTTGCCGGTCCAATAGGTTCTCTGCTAAACAAACTACAAGACCAAAAGTGTAATTAAACTTAAACTCATTTGAATTAAGTTAAATTTTTATATTTTATTTTTTGAATTATTAAATTAAGGGTATTGTGTAATTTTATCACTATTTCAAACTACTAACGATGGAAAGAAATGATTTTTCATTCCCACAATATTCGATTCATGTTCTCATTCTCCTTTGAAATCTTTCCTGCAAAACAAATTATTCCGAATCTAATAAGATGCATGCATGTGCCTTTTGTTGAGTAGTCATTGTCCTTATAAAACTCAGGCTGAAAGCATTAATTTGATACTCAAATGATGGGTCAGGTTTCAATGATTAGTTAAATTGTAACCAAATTTGAACAGAAATTAAATAAATCAAACGAATATCAAACAGCATTTGATCAAATAGTTTTGAAGTTTAAGAGGAGACTCGGGTAATTGACTATGGCCGGCTTGCACAAGTGTCACAACCCAAGCTTGTCCAGTGCATGTCGCACATGGCCGCTTGCCTTGTGATGGGCACATTGTGGGTAGCTAGGCATATGTCATGACACAGTGTGGCATTTTTGTAAATAGGTAGCCAGGGGTAGTCGGGCAACTGGAAAATATGATGTTCTCTCTTGCCAGAGGGGTTATGGCGCAGAAAGCTCTTTAGGGGGGGTGTATATGTGAGAAAATCAAAGTTGTACACGAGCTTGTCGGATGAGTGTCAAAGGTCTTGGTGTTGCTTGTAACTCCCCCTACACCAAGCCATTTGCCTATATCGTAGCCATGTCGAGAGCATTTTGATAGAATTGTAATTTGATCGTTTTTCAATTAATGAGAAGTTGAAGCCTTTTCTTGCAAACTGTGTTCTATTTGCTTTCTTGCTTACATTGTTGCGCACTAGCCTTGCGGGTTGACACCCGAGGGGCATTGGAGAAGCTGACTTGCTACCCACGAGGGGTTAGCAAGTGCTACATAGGCGTCTTTGCGTGCTAGCAAAGTCGGCCCGTGACAGTTGGTATCAGAGCTACGTTCCGAACCGCTGAAGAAGTAGCAGTTGGTTGTTGTCATGATGAAGGGAATGACGAATCAACAAAAATTCGATTGGATTGACTCGCAGCTGGGCGAGCTTGCTGGAGTGTCTGACTCCATGATAGACATATGGGCGTCATTGAAAGAGTTTGACATACCCGGATTGATTGAAAGGGTGACTACCCTTGAAGGACTTGTCAGCCGTGTGCGGGCACTAGAGAGGAATAAGAATGTCAGGCCGGATGAAAGCTGTGAATTCTAAATCCTTGCCTACTGCTGGGCAAGCCAAGCAAGTGTCTGTAAAGCTTGGGACATGGGAAGGCCGTGTCGATTTTGTGGTGGCCAAGATTGATGATTTTGATGTTGTCCTCGGGATGGAGTTCATGCTTACTCACAAAGCAATTCCAATCCCTGCTGCTAGTTCTCTTATGATAATGGGAGAGCAGCCAGCCATGGTGCCAGCAGTGATCAAACAACTTGGTGAGACCAAGCATCTGTCGGCTCTTCAGTTCAAGAAGGGCGTGAAGCGACATGAACCTACTTTTGTGGTGGTACCCTTGGTTACTGAGGATCAAGGGGATGGAGAGCCAGTGCCGCCAACCATACAGGGAGTTTTAAAGGAATATGAAGGAGTCATGCCCGAAAAACTTCCACAAACCTTGCCGCCGCGCAGGGGTATTGATCATGAGATTGAGTTAGTGCCAGGCATCAAGCCACCTGCAAAGGCTCCATACAGGATGGCACCACCTGAGTTGGCTGAGCTCAGAAAACAGCTGAATGAACTACTAGAGTCAGGGTTCATAAGACCTTCAAAGGCACCGTTTGGAGCACCGGTGTTGTTTCAGAAGAAGCAGGATGGGAGCTTGCGAATGTGTGTTGATTATCGGGCACTCAACAAGGTCACAGTGCGGAACAGTTATCCTATACCGCTTATTGCTGATCTTTTTGACCAACTGAGTGGTGCCAAGTACTTCACAAAGCTGGACTTGAGGTCCGGGTATTACCAAGTTCGAATTGCGGAGGGGGACGAGCCGAAGACGACTTGTGTCACTCGATATGGTGCATTTGAGTTCTTGGTGATGCTATTTGGGTTGACGAATGCACCAGCCACATTTTGCACTCTCATGAATCAGGTTTTCCGCGGCTACTTAGACAAGTTCGTCGTGGTTTACTTGGATGATATTGTGATCTATAGCTCCACTCTGGAAGATCACAAACAGCACTTACAGCTGGTTTTCAACAGGCTGAGAGAGAACCAGTTGTTTGTGAAAAGGGAGAAGTGTTCTTTCGTGCAGAAGTGGATCAAGTTTCTTGGCCACATTATTGAGGAAGGTCGTGTCCGAATGGATTTGGACAAGGTGAAGGCCATCCAAGAGTGGAAGACTCCCACTAATGTAACTGAACTGCGCTCTTTCCTTGGTTTAGCAAATTACTATAGGCGATTTGTTGAAGGCTATTCGAGGAAAGCTGCGCCTTTTACAGAGTTATTGAAGAAGGGCACAGTTTGGCATTGGGGTGAGCCATGTCAAACTGCGTTTGAAGACATGAAGTTGGCTATGATTAATGATCCTGTTTTAGCCTTGCCAGATATCTCGAAGCCTTTTGAAGTTCAGACTGATGCGTCTGATTATGCCCTTGGGGGAGTCTTGCTTCAAGAGAATCATCCTGTTGCTTATGAGAGTCATAAGTTATCACAAGCCGAGAGGAGGTATACAGCTCAAGAGAAAGAGATGCTTGGTGTTATTCATTGCTTGCGGGTGTGGAGACATTACTTGTTGGGGTCAAAGTTCATTGTGAAGACTGACAACACGGGAGTTAGTCATTTCTTTACACAGCCGAAGTTGACACCTAAGCAGGGCCGTTGGCATGAGTTTCTAGCAGAGTTTGATTTTGAGTTTGAGCACAAGGCGGGGAAAAGTAATCAGGCAGCTGATGCCCTTAGTCGCAAGGCTGAGCTTGCGGCAATGACCTACGTAGCACACATATCGGCTAGTTGTGTTGCTACTTCAATGCGAGAGCGCATTCGAGAGAACTTGGATAAGGATCCAGTCGCTCAAGCCATCATAAACCTAGCCAAAGAAGGGAAGACTCGTCAGTTCTGGGTGGAGGATGGACTACTGATGGCGAAGGGAAGCCGATTGTTCGTTCCCAAAGCAGGGGACCTGCGAAGGACGCTCATGAAGGAGTGTCATGACACTTTGTGGGCCGGTCACCCGGGTTGGCAGAGAACTTATGCCCTTCTGAAACAGGGGTATTACTGGCCTCAGATGAGAGAGGATGCAGTTAACTACTCCAAAACGTGTCTTATCTGCCAGCAAGACAAAGTTGAGCGGAAGAAGATTGCAGGGCTACTAGAGCCGTTGCCGGTGCCGACTCGTCCATGGGAAAGTGTGTCTCTGGACTTCATCACCAGTCTTTCAAGAGTGGGAGATTTGTCTACTATCTTGGTGGTAGTGGATCGGTTTTCGAAGTATGCCACATTCATCCCGGCACCAAAATATTGCTCAGCAGAAGACACAGCACAATTGTTCTTTAAATATGTTGTCAAATATTGGGGTGTGCCCAAGAACATTGTCAGTGATCGAGATACAAGGTTCACAGGGACTTTCTGGTCCGAATTATTCAACCTACTCGGTTCACAACTTAACATCTCATCTAGCTATCATCCACAAACTGATGGCCAGACTGAGAGATTCAATGGCATGCTTGAGGAATATTTGCGCCATTTTGCCAGTGTCAACCAGAGGAATTGGCCAAAGCTACTAGACACTGCTCAGTTTTGTTTTAATGCTCAGAAGAGTTCTGCGACAAACAGGAGTCCTTTTGAGATTGTTACAGGGCAGCAGCCGCTCCTACCACACACACTTGATGGGCCTTATACAGGAAAGAGTCCTAAAGCACATCACTTCACTAAAGACTGGAAGCAGAACATTGACATTGCCCGAGCATACTTAGAAAAAGCTTCTAAGAGAATGAAGAAATGGGCAGACAAGGGACGTCGACAACTGGAGTTCCAAGTTGGGGATCTTGTATTGGTCAAGCTCACGAAGGAAAAACTAAAGGGACTGAGGGGGCAGGATCACAAGCTTATTCTTAAGTACGAAGGTCCACTTCCAATTGTTTCCAAGGTTGGGAAAGTTGCTTACAAGATCGACCTTCCACCCTGGATGAAGATACACCCAGTGATTCATGTTTCCAACCTGAAGCCGTATCATCCTGATCCAGAAGATCCAGCACGTAACCAGTCAACCAGGCCAGCAGTCAACCTCAAGAAGCCACCAAGCAGAGTAGCAGAGGAGATTCTAGCTGAGAGGAGAGTGATTATCAGAAGACGCCCACGACTTGAGTTCTTAGTCAAGTGGAAAGGTCTTGGAGATGAAGAAACCAGTTGGGAGAAAGCCGAAGATCTGTCAGAGTTCCAGCAGAAGATTGAAGACTTTCAAGCAGCTGAGTCAACGAGGACATCGACCAATTAAGTGGGGGAGAATGTCACAACCCAAGCTTGTCCAGTGCATGTCGCACATGGCCGCTTGCCTTGTGATGGGCACATTGTGGGTAGCTAGGCATATGTCATGACACAATGTGGCATTTTTGTAAATAGGTAGCCAGGGGTAGTCGGGCAACTGGGAAATATGATGTTCCCTCCTGCCAAAGGGGTTATGGCGCAGAAAGCTCTTTAGAGGGGGTGTATATGTGAGAAAATCAAAGTTGTACACGAGCTTGTCGGATGAGTGTCAAAGGTCTTGGTGTTGCTTGTAACTCCCCCTACACCAAGCCATTTGCCTATGTCGTAGCCATGTCGAGAGCATTTTGATAGCATTGTAATTTGATCATTTTTCAATTAATGAGAAGTTGAAGCCCTTTCTTGCAAACTGTGTTCTATTTGCTTTCTTGCTTACATTGTTGCGCACTAGCCTTGCGGGTTGACACCCGAGGGGCATTGGAGAAGCTGACTTGCTACCCACGAGGGGTTAGCAAGTGCTACATAGGCGTCTTTGAGTGCTAGCAAAGTCGGCCCGTGACAACAAGGCACATCCAGGATGCACGTAATATATAGGAATAAGGCGTAATAATATTTTTGATTCTATAGTTAGGTGACATTTTAAAATGGAAGTTGTATAGTTTTCAAATTATAAATTTAATCATTGCCATTACATTTCGTCATTTGTAACATAATGACAATTGAGATGGCTTAATGCCTGCTTATGTGGCATGCCTACGTGGACTAATAGGCAAAGTAGACACATTATTGTGTCATGCACCTATAGTGATAGAGTTGGACATTTATTCTTAAAGACGTTGACTAAATTTTATATAAACATATTCAATTATAATAATAGCAAAAAAAAATTATAAGAAACTCAATAACTCATAAAATATAATAAAAATTTATAAGTTATAAAAGTTAAAACACAAAAATAAATATCCTTTGAATACATCTTGAGTTGCTTAAATAAATTCTAAAATTATGAACGATGTTATTTCAAAATTAACAAATTGATATTTATATTGATATTGATATTTTTTTTTTCCATAATTATTTATTTTAAACTAAGGATAAAACCTAAACAAATAGAACATATTTAAAAATTAAAAGATTGAATATATTTTTTTGTTACTTATTCAATTCTCAAATTTTACTGATCAAGTAGAAAAATAAATTTTTTTCTATATCAATGTTGGGCACAATCATTAATTGTCTTGAAAGTAAAATTTAAAATAAAAAGAAATTAAATTTTTATATACTTTGGGTATAATAATATAATCTTTAAAATAAAATTTTACCTATTTTTTTAAGAATAAATCTCTTCTCTCCTTTAAGCCTGGACAATGTCCCATATCTAATGTCGAGAGAGCTTCACTCAGAATTCTCTTTGGTGGCTGGTGGTTAGCGGCACAAATTACAAGATAGAAACAAAATAAAACCTAACTTAATTGTTTATAAGAATCTCATTGCCTATTAGACCATTAGTCTTGTAGTCTTATAATATTATATTATAAAAAATAAAAATATTATTCAGTTTTCACTTATGGAGGAGCCATAGTATTGAATAAGAGAAAATAAAAAGCTAAAAACTAATTTTAAATTATAATATTAATATATTTTTTCTAAAAATTTGAGAGGGTCATGACCCCTCTGATCCCTTAAAGACTCCCCCCTTGCATGCCTGAGACATGACTTCCACTACCATCTTAACCCTTAGTTTTTCCCTTGGAAATTCTTAATTTTGTTTCAAGTCCACCATTGTTGGGGTTTCAGAGATTTAGTTTTTTTGTGAGATTGATCATCATCAAGAAGCAAATTAGTGGGACTTCTTACAATTTCTAATGCAAGCAATAGTGGCCTTAGGGAGCTGCCATGATTTTTTTCACTATGGTGAGCTTCCAAAACTCTTCACAACTTGAGCCCACCACGCTAGTAGGAGGTTTTAGGCATGTCAAAATCTTTGGGTAAATTGTAGTAAGAAATTTGTGAGTTTTGGGTGTGAAAATTTGATTATTTTCCTCAATAATTTTTTGGTCTTGTAGGTTGGTTTCCCTTGTAATTATTTTGTATGGATTGATGATGAAATATGCAAGCATGGGAGGCATGTTATACTGCAGTAGAGGAAGATGATTTTTTCTTACCTAAAAGGCAAGGTTGAATGGTGGAGGAAGATTTTCTATGTGGCATGCTTTGTACCTATTTTTGCATGGTTTCAGTGTTTATTCTCAGTACTTGATTTAAGTAGTGTGAAACATGTGGTTTAGGCTGTTGAATTTGTGTATTGATTTAGATGTAGTGTAGGAATATTTGATGAACTATCTTGAGTTTTCTGATTTGTGTACTATGTATTTTGGGTTCCTTTTGTAAACCTTTTTGTGATATTACTATATGAATTAATGTAAAAGAAGCAAGTTGTTTAACCAGGCTATTTTAACAACCTTAATATTCCATGTCTCTGTAAATCTGCCTCATGTACTGAACGAATATTTATATTAAAACAAAATGTACTAAAAAACATCACTTATCATTTACAATTCTTAATAAACATTTATACTGTTTATGATAAATGACATTCCATACAAAATAGTAAACTTACATAAGACAATCAACCAAAAAAAGTGTACATCTTAAGCTTAAAGTCTTTTCAAGAAATTTAAAAGCACCTAATATCAACTATCATTGCTAGAAAAAGACAGCTTTGCCACATAAGTGTTCCATCCAATTTTGTTGCTATAGAGCGACGAACTTATATTCCAATAGTGCTTTGATACCAAAATTTGATTTGGTGAGATTGTTTTGAGATGGATTAGCGACTGAATATCCATTGCAAAATATATTTTTTCATATTACTTTCAACTTTGCGATGGAAATGTGACAAACACAATTCCATAGCTAAATTTTTTATTTTGAATGAACGACGGAATTATTTCATTGCTTCTTTTTTTTTTAGTGATGGAATGCTCTACCGCTAAATTATTTTATTTTGAATAGCAACGAAATTACTTTGTTACTAAATTCTCTTATTTGGTGACAAATTAGCAACCAAATTGTCTGTAATGATTTTTTTATATATATTTTTTAAATAGCGACAAAGTAGTGGTGGATTGACTCAATCACTAATAATTTTTTTTGAATTGCGACAAACCATTATGTCCTAACCATCAAGAAATACCCCCAACCATTTCGACATAAAGAGGAACCCTAAGCAACATGTTTGCTTATTTTAATCAAAACTTTTGAAAATACTGAGAATTTGGGAGATCTGCTCATCAAACAATTTGGTCGATCTATAAAAGGAATTGCATTCAATTGGTACACTGAATTGGAAGCTTGAATCGATCAACTTTTGGGGGCGACTCGAAAGGAATTTTCTCAATCGATTCTACAATACTCGACTTATGATCATCTTGATGGAGCTCACCAACACTAGACAATGAAAAGATGAGTCTATCATCAACTACATCAACCTAGTGGAGAGCATTGAGATAAGATTGCAAAGAGCGAGTATTAGAAATCTCTGTAGTCGAAATGTGCACTTAAGGGATGTGTTGGGAACTTTTATATATCCTTAAAGGAATCAAGTCTTGAATATTTAAAAAGCTTGTACCTCGAGTACATGCCTAGAGTTAAGCGTAGAGAACCATGGAAATTATAATCATGCACTTTCCGACCAATGAAACAAGTGAAGATCATAGAGAGAACAAAAGTAATCGAAGTCAAGTTTGTTTGTTTCTCCTAGCTTGAAATTTTGTTGATTGATTATACTCCTTGATACGAGTATAAATTGTTAATGGTTCCCAAGAAAAAGAGAACAAACACTCCTTAATATAAGTATAAATTATCAATTGTTCTAAAAACTTGAACGCTAACACTCCATGATACGAGTATAAATTGTCAAGAGTTCTAAAAAAAAAAAAAGAATACCAACACTCCTTGATACAAGTCTAAATTATCAATGATTTTAAAAAAGAATATCAGTACGAGTATAATCTACTTGCAATTTCCAAAATCTAAAAGTTTTTCTAGGCACAAAACAAAACTGCCTCAAACAATTTAAGAGTTTCTAGGCACGATGCAAAACTGCCTTCAAACTTCAAAAATTCTTCAGCACGAAACAAAATTGTATCCAAAAAACTTAAAAGTTCATCTACAAGACGTGAAACTGCTTCCAAACTTCAAGATTTCTCAACACAAAGTGAAAGTTGTCCAATGCTTCAAAATTTTTTAGTAGCAAAATAAAACTGCTCCAAAACTTAAAATTCCTCGACACAAAGTAAAACTAATCAAAAACTCACAGTTCCTTAGCCAGAATCCAAGTTACCTTGGTATTTTAAATACCAATTAAGCAACTTCCTAGTACTTCTCTTATTGTCCATACCTGCCTAGCTAGCTGCTAAAAAAAATAAAAATTGCCACTAATGAATATACATGTGGGTTGATATTTCTTACAGTTAATTAGATATTAACATAATAAATTTATTATTATTAATCTTTATAATTTCTCATCAGATTATTATAAAAACAATTTATTATTAATTGGCATAGGAAAAGGTAAATTTTACGTGACACTCATCCTTAATTAGAAGAATTTTTGAAACCTTTTTTTATGGGTAATCACTTATCCATGATTTCAGGCCTAGGACAATTGCTTTGTTATCTATGGTTGAATTTGCTTATAATAACTCTATCAATATAGATCTATGGGCAAGAGCCCCTGTAAGTGTGTCCATGGCTATAAACTCTGTACCCCTATTAATCTTGTTCTTTTGCCACCTGATACCCTTATTTCTGAGCCTGCTGAATCTTTTGCATCTCATATTCATACTTTATTTGCTTGAAATTAGACTGAAAACTTGCTATGAGTATTGCTGATTATAACTTCTTGTTGATGTCCACCGTAAGACTAAAGAGTTTAATGTTAGTGATAGTGTCTTGGCTTGTTTATGTTATGAACGTATGCCTTCCATTTCATCTAAGAAATTGCATGCTAAATCTAGTTGACCTTTATTCCATAATTGATAAACTTGGATTAAATGCTTATAGACTTAATTTGCTAGGTCATTTGAATATTAGTCATGTTTTCAATATGGAAGATCTAACCCTTTATCCATACAATTTTGTATTCCCTATATTGCCTTCCACTACTACTATTTGCAGGTAATTCTATTATGACAATTCCCCAACTTCAGCAACAAGTCGATGAAGTTGATGCAATCTTGATGGATACGTTCACAAGTTCTTCACATGGTAGGTACTTGTAGTTTCTTAGTCTGATGGGAAAATCATCCTCCTATAGACACTACATGGATCTCAGAGGACGAGCTTCGTTCACCGGCTCCACAGTTGTTAGAGTTGTATTTATAGACTAACTCTATGAAGTCAAGTTCTTTGAGAGAATGACGGGGAACCATCAGTCTATGATTTCAGGCGTAGGACTCAGAAGTCCTCCCAAGACTTCCTCTATTATTAGGATTTATCTCTTGCTTTATCTCTTATTTCCTATGAGGAATTGATGTTGCCTATTTATAGGCCACTTTGATACATTTGAAAACACTTTTTGATGAATAAATATTGAATTTCTAATTAATCAGTAGGAGTAGCTATAGAATAAAGTGTGACACCCTTGTCAATACCTTGCTCTCGTATACATCCTCTATCATTTTCTCTCTATATTGTTTTTGTTGAAACATACTTATGTATTATTGGGAAAAAAGAAAATATTTGACAATTTTCTATATTTAAATTTAAGTTGTTGCCACTCAATCTTATAATCTTAATTTACTCTTTTTGGATGTCGTGTCAATTGAACTAACTCATTAGTACGTTTATTACTTTTTCCTATAAAAAATTATAACATGTCAAACTAATTGTAGGACTTGGAATCTTCCATTGCTTGACAAGTAAAGAACAATTATTAATTTCCCAATTGTACAAAAAAAAATTATCAAGAATAATTGCACCTCTTATTTTTTCAGATATGAAATCCTTGATTTTCTTCCTTAACTATACTATAATATAAATTATACAAACAATTCAGGACGTAATTGACAGTCTAAGGAATATAATAGCATTTGTATTTATTTCTCATACCAAACTCCGATATATAGGTCATACCTATGCCATAAAGTCAGAATTATTCTTGGAACTTAGTTGTTGATGATATTTAATTCTCATACCAAACTCCAAACGTTAACATTTATTTTATTATATGTTTGATACATAACCAGTCAAATTATCTAAAATAATTTTATTTTCATAATATTGACTTTAATTTTTTTTCTCTTAGTAGAAAAAAAAAATCTTTTTTGTGAGGGTAATTAGAAATTTGTTTTTTATTCAACATTCACCTATTTTATACTTGTAATATCAACTATCACCAAAATACGAAATAACAATGTTTCAATATGATAAAATTTTTATTTTAAATTTCTCCGTCAGATCTTATGATATGCACTAAACATTTAATTGGACTGGATGAGAAATAAACATGTCTGACTTTTCATATACAGGCTCCAACACAGTCTTAATTTCATTCCAATTTGATTATCCAAATAATTTCTGTTGAGCCAGAAATGTCATCATGTACAATATTTGATCAAATCCAATCGTTAATATATGCCCAACGTTTGTGGGTTCAGCCCATTTGGATTTGGACTATCCTCCCAAAACTTTTTTGTAGTTGTCCAAGAGTTCCACCCCCTTTCAAGTTTTCTAAATCTTACCCAAAAAAAAAACATTTTAATTAGTTCATTTATTTCATTCTTTTTGCGTCCTAATTACTGAATTAGGGTCAAATTTAACTAAAATTTATATTTTCTTTATTTTTGAATTTCATAAATATAGATTTGGTTTGATTTTATAAAATTAATATTGAATTTCATTTTAAATAATAGTTTCATATTTCATATTGATCATACTTCTTTAAAATATATAAATCGAATGTAACAGTTTTTTTTTTTTTTTCTCACTCAATCAAAGGTCTCTTTTTCTCAATTTCTCATTTGTCTAACAATTCAAACATTACTCTCATTTACCCTTTTTTCTTAAAACCATTATGTTTTCTACTTTTCATTACTTTCATCTTAACAAGTTGAGTTAAAATTTAATCATTTTTTTTTTCTTGATTTAATAATGGGCAATGCAAAATTATTATAATTTCTATACTCTTAGCTCGGTAAAATGATATGAGAATGATACTAAAACTAAAATTAATTATTTGTGTTCCTAACACTTAAAGTTTATAATCTTATTCTTTATTTAAAATAAATAATTTATTTTAATTATTAATTTGATTCTCCATTTGTTCACCCAGCTAAGAGTTGAAAATTTAAAATTAGAATGAGAGGAGAGAGAGAAAGCAAGCAGAATGAGACAAGTTTCCTGCGCCGATATTTAGCCTTTTCTCATTCTCCCGGATCCCCATACCGTCTGCAACTTTTTCATTATCACTCTATTTTTCTAATCTTTTATTGTGTTCCACTGTCACAATCACATTAACCACTTTTTTTCTAAATAAAAAAGGTTACCTTAAGTCATTTTGTATCAAGAAGGGATCTTAATTAATTAATAATTTCAAACGTTCAAATATGAAATCCTACTTTTGCATGTTATGGATGACTCTTTTGATGATACCAACTTAAATTTATAAGACTGATTAGAATACATGAGATTAAGGAAGTTATGCCAAAGTTGAAAAGCTGCAAAAATGGGAGCGGATGGTATTTCAACAGGGTTTAGTCAATATTAGGGTATGTTGAAATAACTTGGTTCACAAATCTCTTTAATAACACATAAAATGTCTAATGAGTGAAAGAGGAATAGATTTATTCCTATTTATAAGAATAAAGATATATATATATATGGTGATTGTGAGTAGGCTTAGGAAGGAGATCATAGTTTCAAAGAATTAATTTGAACTTATATAAAAAAGATCTACGATGAAGGCTATCTTCTTACTGTAGCTGAGTAATGGAAAAATATAGAGATAAGAAAAATGATGTTCATGTGGTATTTGTTGATCTAAAAAAAGTATATGATTAAGTGACGAGAAGAGTTTTGTGGTGGGTTCTTGATAATAAGAAAGTATCAACTAAATTTATAGAAGTGTTTAAGGATACATATGATAGAGTAATGACTATTGTATGGACTATAAATGATAGGATTGAAGAGTTTCCCATCATAATAGGACTTCATCAAATGTTATTCTTAAACCCTAATTATCTATTTGTTTTCATCTTGGATGAGTTGGTATAAGCCATTCAGGATAGGATTCCGTAGTGCATGCATGTTTTTTCTTATGACATTGTTTTGACATATGCCACTAGAAACTACATTAGAATCGAAGGGTTTTAGGCTAAGTTAGACGAACAACCGAGTATATAGAGGGTAACATTAACCACAGTAAAAGAGGCTTGACTAAACTGATTTTAGATGGCTTAAAATTTTGATGAAGGTAGTGTTTAAGTACCTAAATTCTTTCTTACAAAAAGATTGAGCAATTGAGGGTAATGTAAGTCACATAATTAAGGCATCATGGATGTAGTGATGAAGTGTCTTGACAGTTTTATGTGATCTTAAAATCTAGGAATAGATTGAAATGAAATTTCTATAAGATGCAGCTATGTTGTATAGTTCCAAATGTTAGGCAATTAAGAAAAAAAATACTCATATAAGATGTGAGTGACTAAAATATGAAATATTAAGATGAATGACATGACATATAATAAATAATAGAAATGAAAAGATACGTATGAAAGTGAAGGTTGTATCTATTAAATAAAAAAAAAAAAAAGAGGATAGTAACTGCTTGTAGTGATTTGGACATATTTAAACGTAGGCTGGTGACTTGATACATGTGAACGAAATTAGATAAGGATAAAAGAAGACCAAAACTACATATATAAATTTTTTTGAGAATAATATAATTATTCTAGATATCTCTAAAGTTGACGTTGACCAATGTAAATAGATGAAAATAATTTATATACCAATCCTATATAGTTTAAAATTTAATTGATTTTTATACTAATTAAATATAAATTAATATAAATATTAGCTTTATTATATTTTAATAAATAATCAAACATCATTCCAATAAAATTAGTTTAACACCACCAAATTATATCTTTACATGTCTTTGGTGTTTGGGTTTATGTTTTATGGCAGTGTATATGTAGTAGTATTTTGTTTTTGGTAGAAACAAAGAATTACAGACTGGAAAATAATAGGTCACCATTTTGATATGTGGGTAGCCCACTGACTCTTGGTACGTAGAGCTTCGCAGAGGATCTCCCTCAATTTTACCATAATTTTGATGTGTCACATCCATCATTCAAATACTTTTTCCCAACCATCTCCTTTTTTTCTTTTTCTTTTTTCATGTTGAAACCATTTCTTTTTATCACCTTTTATTACTAAATAAAATAATAGAAAATCACTAGTATCAAAAGTTTAGCTTTTGCCCAAATTATACTTGGGTTTTTAAAGATAAGGTTTTCTCTTTATTTTTATTTTATGTATCATAAAAATAATTTTGTTTTAAATGGTTAATATATACTATTATAAAAATTAGTTAATCATATTATTTACCCTTGTCTTGATTATAAATGTGCACAGTTTTAAAGAGATATTCTTGTTATTGAAGTTTAAAATTTTTATAATTAATGAGATCGTGTAGGAATTGAAGTTTAGAAATATCTATTTTATAGAATTAAAAAAAAATGTAAAATAAAGTATTTGCTAAATGATAAGAAATATAATATTATATAGTATATTTGATATTATATGGAATCAGAATGTATTTGATATTATATGAACCTAAATTTAAGACTTCATGAATAAATTTATGTTGCACAGTATAAAATATTAAATTTACATTTATAAATTTTAAAACAATTCAATGTGAAACAAAATAATTTTTTTTAAGCAAAAAAAAAATAAAAATAGTAAAGCTTTTGTTCTTAACCAAAAGAATAAAGTTTTCATTTTTTATTTGGTTCTTTCTAAAAGTGAAACTTATAAAATTAAGAGGGTAATTTAGTAAATAGGTTTACTTTAGTGAACTGTCTTTCTGTCATAATTTGTTTTCTCTTTTTATTTTCAGTGATACAGTTAATCAGAAAGAGGAGTGAGTGGTGAGAGACTGAAACATCACTGACAAAAAGACAGAGCGAAAAGAAAAATAAAAAAAAATAAAAAAGAAAACGACGTAACGTATCACTGACAACTACGAGGCGCTCTTCTGATCAAAGCAGTAAGTCGCGTCTCGATCACTCTCGTCTTATTGTGCCGCGAAACGCGGACTACAGTCCCCCCTCTTTAGTAGTTGTCTGGACCCACACTTCCACTTGGCAATCCTATCTCGTATACCGTGCCAGCTAATGATGACGTAGCCACCCACCCTTCGTCTAAAGATCCCTCCTATTGATCTCCTGCGCTGTACCCTATATTCGGTTCTGTGTATCCCTAAAAAAATGCAACATTACTGTCTTTTTATTTAAAGGACCTGACGAAAAGAGAAGGAAGGGAATCTTTACTCATTCATTCTGGTTAACTTTTAGTTTTTGATCACTGCATCATAGTCAACTTCATTTGTCATTCATCCATTACAAAAATCTATTTATTGTACCTGTCTTACTTGAGGATCATTTGTTCTTGTCACAAAAATGAAAAACATTAATAAAAGTGAGGTGTTTATTTATTTATTAATTATTATTATTAAGAATATTATAATTTCAATTAATTCATCTTATTTGATTATTAAGAAAAAGAAAACGTTTTTTAATATAATATCAGTCAACTTAAAATAAGGAATATAATGGATATGTATCAAAAATAGTACAAAATCTTGAAAAATATATAAATAGACGTACAAATATTATGTAATATTTATTTATAAATATTTGTAATTTATATTTTTATTAATTATGCATGTTTGAAGATTTGATTTGTCTCTACACATATTTTATATTTTTTACATGTAGAATCTCAATATTAAATAATACATAATGCAATAAATACAAATGAACTAAATAAAATAATTTTTATAAATAATACTTACTGTTAACTATATTTATTTTATTGTTATTTGACTATTTTTCATATAATATATATTTTTTAACTTGTAGCTTTTATACTTATAAAATCTAATTGTATATAATATATAAATACAATTTAGTTTATATAAATTATTAACAAATTGTATTAGTTATAATTTTTGAACTAAAAAAATATGAACTCTTAGTAAATATTAAAAACAAGCATTTAGAAAAGAAAATTAATTGAACTAAAATTTATTTCTTTTATGAATTAAAAACTACATATTACTATTTTTATTTGTTAATTTTTGACATTAATCGCCAGACTTCTTTTTTTCTTTATTGACATTACGAAAATCTAAAAAAAATGTTAAGAAATTCTAAGTTTTAGGACACGTTCTTTTGCAATAACAAAAGTATGAGATTGTATCATTGTATACAATCCGATACCAACTAAGTATCCATGAATACGTTTGCATATTGATAGTGACTAATGATTTCATATTCGTAACTCAAGATATGGATACATTTCGTCCGTATCATTAAAAAAGATAAGACATTTAGTTTTTTACTGGTCATATCAAAGATTGACATAACAATAATAATAAAAAATACATTTCATGTTGTTTTGATTTTAATAGGTCATGTGATGTATAATCTAGTTTATGTATATTGATTAATTTATTTAAGGTAGGGTGAGACTCTTAGATTTCTAGTATCATGCCAATTGAGTTGTGCTCGGACTTATACTTGTGAATTATCTTACTAGCCAAAAGAGATGAGTTTATCCACATGTCATCCAACTATTGGTCGGGACATAAAGTATATTGTGGTATCTTTATTGATATTATCTAATCACCACAGAAGAATTAGCTTAGCCAAAACATAATTGTCTACTTTAAAAAGTAACTAAATATGTCATTAGTGTGACATGTATCCATTCGGGCACATGTTTTCTATAATGGGGCTGAAACCCAAAAGTTACACATTTATCTCCTCACTCTTTCTTTTTCATAACCTTTATTCTCTACATGCGGCTTACTAATTTAATTTTCAAATTTTACTCATCAGGATCGCTTATCCCCTTGTTTTACAAGTCTAATCTCTGAGTCACGTGGAGGACATTCCCACCACCATGCACAATTCTCTAACTAAGACATACAAGTTCTCAATTCCAAACGACCAGCTCTTAAATCTCATTAGCAAAAATTGCAGAATGTGCTCCTGTGTGCCATCTTCATTCTTAGCTTTCTTCAACCTCATGCACAACATCTTTCCAAGGAGATTTTCTCCATTTTTTGGCGCCTCATTGCTTCCCAGCATCGCTTCCAGCACTATTGGTCTTCTCCCGGTGAACATACTAAAAAACGACCTTCAATAGAGCTCTGCCTAGTTCACACACGCCTTCCCAAGGCTCCGATCTCTACTCCAAGCGCCACCACAAACAACAAGCTTTCCACTTGATTTTTGGATCATTTTCCACCAACCAATGGTGGCCAAAGATCCATTGCATCATCTGCCACCACCTATAGGTCCACATATTTGAAGATCAAGGCTTAGGGAGGCCGCACGAGCTTACGATTTGATTTAGTAATGCTATGACTTTTTAAGAAATGTTGTGCTTTTATGGCTCTCTTAGAATTATTTTTAAAAACTCACAACTGTAATATTTGGTAAAGCACGCTAACTATATTTTACTTAACATAAAATAAAATTGATTTATGCTTTTAAAAAGTATACTTTACCCTTCAAAAAAATATTACCAAACCAAGTCTACATATGTGACTAGAAGTGAAAGACGCTTATTTCCCTTCAACGACTTGATCCGACTATGTTTGAGCTCGATAGTCACTAGGACTCATTGACTCAACTGGGCTCACTTAGTCGATTTACATGGCTCGACTCAAGTTAAAAAACAAAAAAAATGAGAGACATATAACTAAAATTTTCTCCGAGTGTTGCATACATAATTGCCTAATTATGGGTTGTTGGTTGCTTATATAATTAAAATGCCAATCATATACAAAGTACCATGGGCATAAAATCTTAAAACAAGTACTTGTCCGGTCTTCCAAGTTGCATATCACTACCGTGATTTTTCTCCACTTTCGTCAAAACAAATTTAAGATTTCTCATATTACCAAAAGGCAGAGTAAGTTTAATGACTTTATACAACATTTTCTTATCTCAAATTGCATGATTTCTCTAAATTGATCAATATCTTCGATAGTTAATATAAATGCGTCATATGCCATCACTTAATTAATTATTTTAATATCATGTATTTGGATATAATGCATAATTCTAACTTTTTTTCTTTCCACTAGTATCATCACACGCACAAGTGTTTTCTTGCAGGCTGTCCCTCACGAATATCCAAAAGCTTAATCTCGTTAGGGGTTCATAGCTACCCCTTCCCATAAGTGTTTTCTTGTTGGCTCAAACTTCTAATATTGCAGAGGACCCCCTCAACTGTTGAGCTCAAGCTTGCTTTATCACTTGAACTACACTTGGTTGGGTATAATTCTTAAATCTTACACGCATCTATTAATTTTTTCCTTGTAGACAACTCCTTGTCAAGGTTAAACAGAAAGTAAAAGTATTTTACAATTGCGTTGCTTGTCAAGTAGCATACAGATTTACTATTGCCTATAAATAAATAATAAAAATATATGTATTAAAATTCAATTACTACTCATGAATTTTTAAATTTTTTGTTGATTTATAGTCTAGGTGGTGTATGAATCATTTTATGTGCATTTCAACCTAATTCTTCTTTCATGTTCAGGCAAAAACAAATAAATAACAGAAATTAGATAATTTATAAAAATTAAACTCCTCATGATATTCCTAAAAAATTTAAACACATGAAATCAATAAAAATAATACACATTATTGACTATTAGGATAATACTAATAATTTTATTGGAGTTGAGTATAAAATCAAATAATAATTCAAATATGTACCATATTTCATAACTTTATTATTGAGCCGAGCTTGGATCAACTCAGCAACTTGGTTGGGCCTTTTTGTGTTTCAGCCCTAATTTGGGACCACTAGACCGATGTACTGTAAAGTTGATAGAATTAACCAAACTTGCTACCTGACACGTAATGGGGTTCGTTGTGACACGGTTCCCTATGTAATACTACAATGTAAGACGTAGTAATACATCCATTTTCCTGACGCAGGTGGCATCAAAACTAATCTGAATTCAGAAACCTTTAAACGGTCCTGATTTAGCTGTGATTTCTGAATATGACAGCTTTGTAATAATAAGTCATTACTAAAAGCCGTGAAATGACCGAGCATGGCGTATTGTAAGCGTTGAAACGGAGCGTATACCAATTTCTCTCTCTTCTATTAATGTTCATTCTCTCTCATTCCTTTCACTCTGTCAGACTGTCACCCTTGTCTGCTATAGTAGGTATTACTACTTTCTTTGTATACAAGTGCAAATTTTTACGTACATTTATACAGTAAGTACTAGCTTAGGAGTTGTATTAAACAATAATTATCTCCTGGTGAAGATGGTGGTAATGGAGGAGGAGGAGGAGAAGAGGTGGGTGTACCCAAGCTTACGCTAGCAAATTCCCAAAACACGTAAGTAAAGCATAAATGACACTTGCACTGTTTTGTCGACCTTTTTCAACCGATTCGCGTGCCCATTTTTTTTGCTTATTGTCAGATCTTTCTTTTCTCTCTCTTCCTCTCTCTCTGTTGTCTAATCTATCATTTTTTTCTCTTTCTCTGGTCCCTTCTCTGTAGTTTGTTCCGTCTTTAGTCACTAGCCTGGGATATTTCTCTCTCTAGAGTTGGATTTGTTTGGTTATTATCAATCTTTTTGTAATTTGTTTAAGAGAGTAGAAGTAGCAGACTGGTGCTCTGTTTCATCGACCTGGATATGCGTTGTAGACGAAGCTCGTTTCTTAGTAGTTAGAGAGAATTGTAAGTAACCGTTCTTCTTAGTTTGATTTTTCAACTTCTGGGTTTGCTCTGGTTTTGTCCAGCTGTGAAGATCAAACGTTGTTTGGATGCTGAGAAAACTAATGGTAAAGCTAAAGGAAAATTGGGATTTTGAATTTTCTTACATTGTGATATTCTTCGTTTAGGATCCCTAGAATGAGAATGTCTTTACTGTTAGAGTGATTTGTTTTTTCTTTTCACATATATTCGTATGTATTTGCTTTTGGGTTATTGGGTATGATCATGCACAATTTGTCTGAACCGAATTTCTACATAACCATCCTTGTTCTTCATATTTTCTGTACTTAAAAGTGGTAGATCATTTTTATTTGCTAGTGAAAGTTCATGTTGACAAATCTTTCATTAGGACCCATACCCCATTTGTAATAGAGCCTTTCTCTCTCCCTTTCTGTGTTGTATGTTTGATTATTTGGTTTGCAACAAACTTAGCATGAATGAAGTTTTCTTTGCATTTAGTAAAATGCTACTGCTTTAGCGGTTCTGTTGAATAAACTGTCTCTTTGGAGCTTCTCCCTCGAAGTCTATTGAACTTCTGTTTGCATATTCAATTTTATATCTTTATTGACTAAAGGGTCTTTAATTTTCATTTTCTTTGAAATGGCTAAGTTCATGTCGGATTGATTGCTTCAAAATCAATTTTCTTTTTGATTTGGAAAAAAAAAGTAATAATAAATTCATTTTCGAGATGGTTTGTTCCAGTCGAAGATTCCAGTCCTGTTCCTAAGTTTTCACCTTTCCCAGACACAGTCGAAGAGAAATTTGAGTCTAACTTTGAATATTTATCTTTCTATTTTGTTTTACAGTGCTTTATAAACAATCTGCAATTCAAAATTATATATATATATTTTTTGTTTGTAAGAATGGACCTTTTTTTGAGTTTTCAGAGGTCATCACATAATGAAGACAATTCTGAAACAGGGTTTGGCATTTTATTATTTTTCCAACGCTTGATGTTAATTTCTCTATCTAAAACTTCAAAAAGTAACCTAACCAGTTGCAAATCAATCCAGAGCCTCTTGCCATCATAGAAGTCTTTGAGACCTTGTCAAGCTCGATCTGCAAGCCAAAGGAGGTTCTGAGCCATCATTCTGGTGCTTGTTTATGTTCGTTTTAATCAATTTTACTGCCTAATCTAACACCTAAAAATTTGTGAGGCTAGTATAGATCATGACCCTCTTCATTCTTGTCATAAGATACAAATTTGTTATCATGTTTTTTTTTTTTTTCCAAAAATCTTGAATCTGTTTCGTAATTAATTTTTTCACTGACAAGTAGATAGCCTGGCTACATTATTGTACTTGATAATACTGGCTGGATTTTCCCTTTGATTCAGTGATTGTCTTTGTCTTCTTTCTGAGACGTTTTTCTTTTATTTTTCATAAACTGCTTGATTATGTTTCAGTTTCCATTAGTACTTCACTGGAAGATCAATGTTTGGTCCTAATAGCATTCACATTAATTATTTTTCTTTCTCTCTATCTTGTATTTAGCAATCTGTTATAATTACACTTGAACTCTTGTGTCCCCACAATGATTTTATAATGCTGCTAATGTAGTGTCATCAAAAAGAGAAATAACAATACAGTTTCTTAACTTTGGATGTCCATATAAAGGCCTGTTTCTTTTTCAGTTTTGCTTCATGCTGCAATGGTCAATCTGCGATCTGAGTATTAGCCTATGTTAGTCATTTAGATGTATGTTTACAAAGATGATCTCTATTTCTGAAACTGGTCAGTATTGTTTATCTGAGTACGAGTTAATGCATGAACAATCCATAACTTCATGATTCCCTGTTTAGACAATAGTGCATATGATTACTAATTCTTGGTGTGGAAGTGAATGGGGTTGTTGACTTGCGTTGGAATCTTTGAGCTTTTCCTCTCAAAATTATTTATTTTCTGTTGCTTATTGTGGTTCCGGTAGGCTGATATTTTAACCTCTCATTAACTTTTCAGATACATGATGAGGAGTTCAAGTTTGAAGAAATGGGCAGAGGGCTTTGCTTATGGAGATGAAAGAGAGGCAACGTTGGAGAGCTGAAGAGGACGCTTTATTACGTGCTTATGTCAAACAGTATGGTCCTAGGGAATGGAATCTTGTGTCACAGCGCATGAACACGGCCCTCAACAGGGATGCTAAATCCTGCTTAGAAAGGTGGAAAAACTACCTCAAACCAGGCATCAAGAAGGGTTCTCTCACTGAAGAAGAGCAGCATCTTGTAATCCACCTTCAAGCCAAACACGGGAACAAATGGAAGAAAATCGCTGCAGAAGTCCCAGGTCGAACTGCTAAGAGACTAGGCAAGTGGTGGGAAGTTTTCAAAGAGAAGCAGCAAAGGGAAAAGAAGGAAAACAACAAGACAGTTGACCCAATTGAGGACGGCAAGTACGATCATATCTTAGAGACTTTCGCAGAGAAGCTAGTGAAAGAGAGGCCTTCCCCTTCATATCTAATGGCCACTTCCAATGGAGCCTATCTCCATGCTGACCCTCCTGGTCCTGCCCCAGCTTTGCTTCCTCCCTGGCTTTCTAATTCTAATGGCACCTCTGCAATTAGGCCACCAGCTTCCCCTTCTGTAACTTTAAGTCTCTCTCCGACTGTTGCAGCCTCTTCAATTCCATGGTTTCAGCCTGAAAGAGTACCAGAAAGTTCTCCTATTGTTTTGGGTAATATCCCACCTCATGGGTCACTTCCTAATTGTGGCGATACCATGATTATATCTGAGTTGGTTGAGTGCTGTAAAGAATTGGATGAAGGACACCGTGCTTGGGCAACACATAAGAAAGAGGCAGCCTGGAGGTTAAGAAGAGTGGAATTGCAATTGGAGTCAGAGAAGGCATGTCGGAGGAGGGAGAAGATGGAAGAAAGCGAGGCAAAGATTAAAGCTCTCAGGGAAGAACTGGCGGCTGCTCTGGATAGAATTGAAGCAGAGTACAGGGAACAATTGTCTGGACTAAAGAGGGATGCAGAAACCAAGGAGCAAAAGTTGGCTGAGCAATGGGTTGCAAAGCACTTGCGCCTTACCAAGTTTCTTGAGCAGATGGGATGCAGAGCAAGGCTAGCTGAGCCAATTGGGCGCTGAAGACGCTAAACACAATATGCCAATATGTATCTGGTCTGGCTTTCTGGTTTCAATCCTATGTGCTTGATCTCTTCTCTTTTCTTTTACTTTGTTTATTCTCAGGATCCTATTATAGATGTTTATTTATGTCTGCATGTTTATTGGTTGGACTTGTTGAATTTGTGTTATCAATATTAATATGGATTAGCATTATCAATTGTTGAAGATTGCTGGCATTGTTTAAGTTATAACCTAAACTAGCAGCAGCAGATTACAATTTACAAGCACTCCATGACGCCAAAATTTAGCTGAATAGCAACTAAAAGAAAAAACCACCATAAATCAGCTTACATTTAAATTCCACTTTTATTTACACTAAATATAAATGAACCTTTTATTGTATTAGAATTTTACAAATTAGACTTGTTAAGGCGTAACAAAATAAAGCTAATTTAAAAAAAAAAAAAAAAAAAAAACTATTTCAAAAGTAATAATTTATTAATTATAGTCACATATACTACAAGTAATATTAAAAATTCTGTAAGTACTTTTTTTTTTTTTGGTAAGAAAATTCTGTGAGTACTAGCTGAAAACACAAACCCATTTTATTAACGCTCTAAGAAAAAATAAATTCGTTCTCATTTTATTTTTAACTAGGAACTATTTGTGTTCACATTAAGATTAAATCACATAGGGTTGTATTTTCTTCATGTTTTACTTCGTCGGTATTAACTGCTTTCACTTGTCTAGATTTTTCTTCACTTGTTCAGAATCAGCTTTATCGCTGTGTGTTTTCTCGAATATCTTCTCAGTTGTTTCATGCATTTCCAGTTGCCATTGAGGATATTCTCATAAGCAGCTCTATAGAATTTCCCAACAACTTTCTTATGATCACCATCATAGACAGGCGATAAACGTATAGTTTTTATTTCTCTATTTATTAGCTTGAACCACCACAATTATATTATTATTTAAGAGAAGGGATAATTGAAAACAAAGAAATTTATTTTTCAAAACTAGCCCACTTCACAAGTGAATGAGAACCCGGCTGAAATTACAATCAACAATAAAGTTAAACTTCCGTAAAAGATAAAATTTAAATCAATGCAACATCAATTGAAACAAAATTTCAAGAGATAATCCTACTGACATCCTTAAAGATATTCTAACGATAACAAGATAAATGCCAAGAGATAATTTTAAATAATAATCTGGTTTTATATTCAACTTCCCCTTAATCTAGTTCATAGTTGTCTTTTCCATCATCTTCCTTACTCAGTCTTCAAAAGCTTCGTGAGAATGTCTAAAATTTGATTTTCTGACTTGCAATATACCAACTTGATCACACTATTGTTGACATGCTATCTAAGAAAATGAAAATGGGTATCAATGTGTTTGCTTCTTCCATGAATAACTGGATTTCTTGCTAAATCAATTGTAGAAAATTTATCCACATAAATCTTCATTGGCTCTGTCATGTGAACATGAATTTGACTTAAAATTTTTTTTCAACCGAATTGCTTGACAAGCACTTGAAGCAGCATCCACATATTCATTACATGTAGATAAAGCAACAATAGGTTGCTTCATTGAGCACAATGAAAATGATGTTTTTCCATACTGGAAAACACATTGTATGGAAAAACATATTAGATGTACTTTTCGATCATCTTGATCACCTTTCCAGTCACTATCATAATATCCTATAATATCATAGTTGTTACCATAGGAGTAAAACAAACCATGAATGTATATACCTTCAATATAAAACAAGATTCTTTTTGCAACTTGCAAATGGGCTCTAACAGGGTGTTTACATGAACTTGTTGACTAGACCAACTGCATAGGTTAGGTCTAGTCTAGTGCAAGATAGATACCTGAAACTGCCAACCTAGCTTTTGAAATATGTGCAATTCACAGCTGCATGTTTTCCTTCCTTAGACAACTTTGTTCCAAATTCAATAAGAATTTGTATATGATTACATTTATACATGGTAAAATTCTTCAAAAGTTTGGTCGCATACTTCTTCTGAAGTTTAGTTGAATACTTTTTCAAACAGATAAAAATCTCATTGTCGTTCTGCACAATTTCAATTCTCAAAACACAGGAAATAAGTCCCAAGTATGTCATTTTCAATTCATGCATCATCGTGTTTTTAAATTAATCAATCATACTTAAAATGTTCCTTGTAAATATCAAATCATTAACATAGAGATAAAACAATAAGTATATCATTAGAGTTATTAACTTTTGCATATAAAACATGTTTAGATGAACACTTCTTAAAACCATTCTTGTGAAAAAATGCATTAATTCTATTGTTCCATGTTTTGGGTGCCTGCTTCAATCCATAAAGATTTTTCTTCAACTTATACACCTTTATTCACCTCTTGTCTTCAAAAAACCCAGTGGTTGTTTGACATATACTTATTCTTCATCAAGAGGTCGATTCAAGAAAATTAATTTCACATCCATTTGGTAAAATTTTCCAAACAATTTTGAGTAGCTAGAGCAATCACAAATCTAATAGTTTCAATTCCTGCAACTATAGAAAAAACTTCATTATAGTCGACACTAGGGCGTTGTAGATAACCCTTTTTCCACCAATTGCCCTTGTACCTTTCAATTTGTCCATCTGTCTTGATTTTTGTTTTAAAGACACACTTTACATCAATAGATTTTTGTCCTCGTGGAATTTGTGGGTTCCCAAGTGTCATTTTTTGGAATTGCATTCATTTCTTATTTCATAGCTTTCACCCATTTGTTGATTTTTGCTGCTTCTTCATATGTAATTGGATCACAATATGCAAACATGGCAAAGTTAACCAATTCTCCATCATCATTGGTTACCTCAATCCTTTTAACCTTATGGAAAGTTGGCAGGTTTATATTGATCTCGTTATGGTAATTAGAGTTAGAATAGGTGAATCTTTAGTTACTTACAAGTGTCACAACACGAATTATGTGTGTTTTACCAGTAAGAGTTGTATTGATTTCTTCATCATACTTAATATGAAGATGAGGTTGTTCTAAATCTAGTTCTGCTTCCATCTTCTAATCACATGCACTTTCTTCATAAAAAATTACATCTCTGCTAATGATCACTCTGTTTATAGTGGGGTTGAACAACTTGTACTCTTTTTAAAAATGATTGCCTGTAAGATTGTCTTCTATCTCAGTGTCATCTAACTTCTTTTTGCCTTTCCTGTAACATGAGCATATACAATAGAGTCAAACACCTTCAAGTGTCTTACACTTGGCTTGAATATGCTCCAAGCTTTTTCAAGTGTGACATATTTCATGCTCATAGTAGGAGATCTATTTAACAAGTAAACAGAATATAAGACAATTTATCCCAAAAACAATTTGGCATACTTTGACTTTTAATTAGCAAACTCCTTGTCATATCCATAATAGTTCGATTCTTCCTTTCTGCCACTATGTTGTGTTGTGGTGGTAAGGAATTGTCACATCGTGCTCTATTCCATTGTCTACACAATATTCTCTAAATTCTTTAGGGTTGTATTCACCTCCATCATCAGTTCTCAACAATTTAGGGGCTAGCCACTTTGCTTCTCCACAAATGCTTTGTACTTTATAAAAGTATAAAAAACTTCGAATTTTCTATTTAGAAAATAAACCCATATTTTCTTGCTAAAATCATCAATAAAGTGATAAAGTAACGATTTTTGCCAATAGATAAAATATTCATTGGACCGCACATGTCAAAATGCACTAGCTCTAATGGCTTTGTAGCACGCCATGTATTACTTCCCACAAATGGTCTCTTGTGTTGCTTGCGTAAGATACAACAACCTCTACAAAATTGTCATTATCTTAGTGGTTAAATGTTGATTGAAGACAAATTGTTATTAAGTGGATAATTAGATATTAATTGGATCAAAGTGGAATCCAATCACCATTTAATATTCTCAAATTAATTTCAATCATCCTTAAGTCAATGTCAACAATCTTCAATAGCTCACAAATCAATTACAGCCGCCAATCAATTTCAGTTACATCAATCATCTCTATTCAACCAAGGTTTATCTACCACCACTTCTTCTATATAGATAAAAGGCCTCACATTGGCTTTGGAAAGGAAGCAAAAACACTCAAGACATAAAAACTCTTGACTACTCCCTTACTTTTTTTTCTTAAACAATAGAGATTTAAGTAAGTAAAAAATCCTTGCAATCAAGCTCAGTTCCTATAAAGAACACAAGACTTTCCCAATGATCATCCACAATATTGTTTTTGAAAAAATTTAATAATTTCATTTGGGATCAAGTTATATGGCATCTGAATCAAACAAATTTTAAGGAGATCGAATCAAAGTATCTTATTCTTTTCTTGTAAATATTATAAATTTAGAGTTTGTATCTATCTATTTTATAAATATAATAAAATTGTTATTGTGTACACACTTTATTGTTTGTTAATTTTAGACATAGAATTGTTGTTCACACCCATTAAAATCACCAAATACAGTCCAAGGAAAACTATGCCCAAATGACACAGTACATTAATGATATATTATCCCATAATTTGAGTATTGATCTGTCTACGTTAGGGTTTGGATATATATATATATAGGCAACAAAAAAAAAAAAAAAAAAAAAAAACAAGCACAAGGGAATCATTTACCTGAATGGTGGAAAGAATTTCGTAAAAGATTGAGGCAAGGATTTCTACACTAGCCTGAGCAGGGTTCTATATATAACAACCGAATGCCACAAGGAAACCATCTAGATCTCTCAATAAATTTCCCTGAAAGCCAAGGGAATCAATATCCATTGAGCTTTTCATTGTTTCCTCCTAGCTCCCCTTGGTCTGAATATCCTAGGTTTGACCATCCTCTGCTAGATCTTTCGACGCTAGGCTATGTCTCATGCAATCGGTACACTTGCGATTCATCCACAAGCGAGGCATAGTGCTTTTGTGGCCAACTTCAACTGTACTAGTATTATATTATATGACTCCACAGATTCTTTGTAGGAGAATGAATGCAATTGTTACGTTTTATCAACTTTCCAATTTTATGTTTTTCAACAGTGTTCCACTTAAAGTAGAATTTCAAGCTTTGATTTCCAAATATTAAATATATATACGGAATATATTTTCAAATCCAAGAAAAACTGTGATGCAAAACTACCATTTATTGTGAACTCTATAACCAAAACTACTATCATATGAGAATTATTTATTATGGGGCATAACATTATTAGTTTTTGGAGAAGTCATTCTTCAATTACAAGTACAAATTAAAGAGGCTAAGACACACATAATTTAACTAAAATAGATTCCAAAGTCATACATAGATAAGAGAAATGAAAGACAGCATGTTTCTACTTTCTGAAAGTACTTGTCGACAGAGCTTCTCGGGGCTTTTGTTCTACAACTCATCATCCCCTCTAGCAACCCAAGTTTAACAGAGCAAGGATTGGGCTTGGAGTGCTGCATTGCCCTACAAACAGTCAAAGGTTTATGTTTAATTAGTATATGAATTCACACCTTAATTACACTGAAAAATTATCCAGAGTGTGTAGGAAAAGGAAAAAAAAAAAATAAACACGAAAAGAAAAAAGATATTGTGTTACCTTTGTTTTTCTCTTTCATTCGAGGAAATCCTTCACGTGCCTTACAATTACCAAAGCTCGATTTAATAACTCGTCATAATTGTCAGATGTTAAATCACTTGATCATATAAATCATTTTAAGATGAATGTGTATTTTTCCTATCTTATCGTCATTGTTGGGATTGATAGATTTTTGATAATTTATCTTCTTGGATGTTCCTGATGAGTTTGCACTTGTTTCACTCTGAAAATTTATGATGTTATTTATAGATATTGATTATAAAAATCTATAAGTATCGCTCAGATTTATCATTGATTAGAATAAGTATGGATATACAACTCGTAGAATTCCACTTCTTTGAGAGATATAGTGATAATAGATCACACAAATATATATATGTTTGTCAAAGGAAATTTTTAGAATACGTATACTCACCCATTTTTTTCCAGGCATCCTATTTCCAGGTTCGTACTTCGGAGTAGCCTCATATAAAAGAAAATTATTGATTTCACGTATTGATCTGAATGTCCTCCCTGAATTTTTGTGTTGGAAGTACTGCATACAACATTAAATCAAATATGTTAATTAATTACTATATAGTGGGATGTAGTATATGATATGGTACACAGATATATTATATGTTCCATATATGTCACACAAATTCAAGAACTTTACAATTATCTACATGTTTCAAACTTCAAGATTTAATGTTTCACTTGAAGTTATATAAGTGCATATAGCCTGGTAATGAAGCAGACTTGATCAAACTGATAAAAATCATTTGTATAACTTACTACATCATGTAATTTTTGACTAGTACGCTTTCGGCATTGAATGTTCCAACCCTATAGTCACTGAGTAAATTTATGTTCACGTTCACTTGGATAATGACCTATTTGGTCTTTCATATGATCAGGTACTTGTACCTGTGAACGTTTATAATTTTTTTTTTAACAAAAAAAAGAAAGAAAAAAAAAAACTTGATTAAATAAATAAGTAATTAATCACAACATCATCATATACAATCCCCACAACTAGAGAAAATAAAAGTATAGCACACAAATATTTAAGAATGACCGTATCCATGTCTAGGGAATGGATTAAAGAATTTTCCGGAGGCTAAAAATCAATAGTGATTTCCCAAATTATCTTTCATGTAATCCTTGATAATTTGCCTTGTTGAGCCTGTCTACAAACAAATTCATGCTGTTAGAAAAAAGAAAAACAACAAAAAAACTAGTACTTCAATTAGTTAATAGTGAATTCTCTTTACATTAAACGGTACAATTTGTTGTCTGGGAACCTCGACCAATGCATTCTCTGAATTAATTTGTGTTGCTTGTGTCTTTCGTGGTGAACGATGTAATATTTTCATTCTCTTTACCACTACCTGCCTCAAATGAAAAGAAATATAAACTTGTTACAATACTCATTCGTACTTCATGTTTTGCAGCTGAATTTAAGAATAGACAATACAAGTTACTTAAGGATATCATTTTCTTAAGGTCCTTCTTTATGAAGCCGAGGTCATCAGCTTCCTCCTGCTGATTTACCATCTTGTTTTTGGTTTGATTCGCTCGTGTCTCTGACCCAGAGATCTGTTGCTTGCCCTTTTCAAGGTTGTTCGCGTTTTTAGACATGTATTTTGATGAGGATGACATGTTTTTGTCTTAATTCGGATAGAGAGAATTTGATTGAAAGAAATATGTGATGTAAGCTGAGACTTCTATACAAGACAGTATGTACTTGTATTGAATATAATATGATGGAAGGTGAATCAGAGAACGAACGTATATTTGCAGTGAGAGCTTGTACATGAACCTAACCAGGTGGTAGGTATTCTGGAAACTTTTATGCAGGATTTAATATTTTTTTCCTTTTCCAGTCCATTGTTTTTCCATCTAACGAATAAATTTTATTTTGAATTTTTTGGCATATTTAAGGTATAAGTAATTAAAAAATCTGTTTCAAATTACCATTTATTGTATGCATCTTCCTATTATGGCTGAGCCTATCTAAATTTTGGATACCATACACTATGCGCTGTATTCTTTCAACAAATAATGAAGATCAAGCAAAACTGAAATCCAGTAGTTTTGTCACTAAGATTTCCTTATTAATTACCTGCATGCGAAGAACTGAGTTGATTGTAAAAATTAGGAGATAGTTTTTATTCAATTTTTTATAGAATGATGAAAAACATCAAGCTTCCAGTGTTCTAAATTCATCATTCCCAATTTTTTTTTTCAATTAATTTGTAAGGTATTTATAAAGATTAATAATCCAGCGTTTATAGTATGTCTTTAATAAAATATAAAAGTGATTAATTGAGATAAATATAAATTAGCCTGAACCCATCTAATAATAAAAACTATTTTCTAGTTATCATTTATTTTATGCATTTCCTAATGTGGTTCGCCCTATTAGTTAGCATTTTGGACTCAATTCAAAAGGTGAGCTACCTTTGGAATTCTTAAATAATGTATAATGTAATTATCAAATATTATTGACAAAGTTTGTTGTCTAGTTACCATTTATTCTATGCATTTTGTTAATGTGGTTCACTGGCCGTTTCAACATTTTGGAATCAATTTACAATAGTAGGCATCTGTTAAGTGTTAAGCCAAAATCCCAATTTTTTTTTTGTGTGTATGTGTGAACGAAGTGGAAAGGTAGGTACGGTAGTCTATACATTATGACATGGAATATTGCGCCCATATCACTACTATCGTATATCTAGAAGAACCCCGCTGTACTTATGTTGGGGTCAAAGCTAAAAATTTTTCCGATAGTCGTCACGATCATGAGTGGGAAAGTAAATTTACTCCTACCAATGACTGTCAAGAGGACTCAAACTCTTAATCTGTTTTTATTTTTCTAGTTTTTAATTTTTAAACAAAACTTAGAAATGAGTTTTAATATTACATGTTCTGGACGCGCAAGTTCATTAACATTCTTAGTGTGAAGAATGCACATACCCTGCACACATTTTTATTTATTTATTCATCAAAAACACAAAAAATAAATAAAATTTAACACGGAATCAATTTTATTGAATTAAAGAAAATTACAGTACAAACTGCCCATTACGCATCAAAATCCACACCACAACACAAACATCCTAATGCTAACGAGAAGTAGCACTAATCACAAAGTGTCAAACCCACAATCATTAAATAACTGCACAATATCAAGCAAAACACAAAAACAACCTCATATAACCCTCATCCAAGTGCAACCATTGCAGATTGCATAATCTAAATCTCCCTGTTTTTAGAATATGTATTAAGTACCTCCTAGATCATCCCCCATTCTCCCATTTTAGATTCAAGCTATCAAGTCTTCCTGTCTGTTCACTCCCAATTTTGTCAAAGCATCCGCAAGTGATTCGCTTCTGGTAAAGTGTGAATAATATGGAAAGAAATCAGCTTTCTTGCGTCCCTTTCAGACTTCATAAAAATATATTCATATCTCCAAGGCCTGTCTTCTTTTTTATTGAACCAGGGACACTGCAACTAAGGTAGCACTTTCAATTATCAAGTTAATATCCTTATCCTGTCAACTCAACAACTCTGGCTGTTTCTTTATAAGGGAGGAAGTTTGTTTTAGCTTATATGTTGGTGATTAAAATCATATAGGTGTTAGATCTTACAGAATGGAGTTATTAGTGGTGCAAAAGCATTAATGCGCTGCCTTTTCAATTTTCTGACTTTGAAGGTTGTGTGTCTTTCCCAGAGATGTTATGCTCCACTCGTTGACTATTTTGTAAATTTTCTCCAATTAATTATGAAATTTGATGTTTTCCTTAACTTGGTGTTAGAGTTTGATGATTTCCTTAACTTCTTGTTAAGATTTGATGGTTTCTTTAACTTGGTCTAATTAGGATTTGACGGTTTTCTTAACTTGATGTTTGGATATGATGGTTTCTTTAACATGGTGTTGGCAGTCTAGGATAAAGACAAGATGTTTATGGAATTTCAGGTGTGTGTGTCCATCATACAAAGAGTTAGATAAGGATAGAGCACACCAAGGTGAATTTCACACTAGCGGGTGCATAAAAGTTTGCGAGGTAGCCATAAGGTGAGAGAGTGCGAGCCCCTCGTGTGCTAGTGAAATTTGTTCTAGGGAAGTTTTGTATGTGAGATTAAGTTTTCTGTGTGGGTTTTGAACGGGAGTGGTTGTCCATGGAGATTGGAGGGGATGTTGAGGAAAATTGAAAGGGATGTGCAAAAGACAAACTTCATGGATTTCAGGCATATAATAAGAGAAGCAAATAACATGGCAGATCAAATAGCAAAGCCTGGGGTTCGTAGACAAAATGACTTGGATGCTTGGCTTTCATTACAAGAAACAAAATTATCAGCATTTGTAATATTGTCATATGCAGACGTAGAAATGGACATTGCAGACACAGCTAATCATCTGTAAAAAAAAAGAAAAAAAAGAAGAAGAAAAGAAGCAATAACTTTAAACTCAGATATCATTTTTTGAGTCTGTGCAGAGACGAAACTTATCTACATCTATCATTATATGTTTGTGTGGCAGACGGAACATGTAGTAGCCAATAATTTTTTGTCACATATCAGAGTTTGGCTTCCAGATGCTTACACGTAGACGCTAATAAAATCGCATTTTCCTTGTAGACGCTGAAGAACAAAGCAACTATTTTTATTTTATTTATTTTTTGTTATCTGCGTCTGCAAAAAGCAAATGTAGTTAGTGAAAACGCAGATAGCAAAAATATTTTTATTATTATTATTATTTTTTAATTTTATACTTATAAATACCTTTATAAAAGCATATTCTATATTAAATTCCAAAGTTTATATAAATAAAAAATATTATACAAAAATCATCATAACAATATTTACAATAAATGAAAAAAAAAAAATACATAAAGCTAATAATCATCTCCAAATCTTAAGTCATCATCATCTCGAGCTTGCTTGTCATCCTCACTGAGAGGTGCGAAAGCCCAGAAGTAGGAGGTGCAACATGACATAATTAAAATAAATAAGTTATAAGTTATACTTAACTTAATATGCATATAAATTAAATCTCTAACGTAGACAAATAAAGCAAAATTTTCAAAATTTTTGCATCCAAATTAAAAGTTTGGCCTAATATTCTAACCATTAATTCAAATAAATTTTTTTTTCTTCTTACAAGTCTTATTCATTCCCAGGGTCATGTCGATACTCCTAAAATTTAAAACAGATTTTCATTTGACCATTTTGCCTTAAACCTTAATTTTTAAAGTTTTTTCCCTCAAATTAAAAGTTTGGCCAAATATCTTAATCGTTGATCCAAATGAATTTTCGTTTTTTCCTACATATCTTATTCGTCTACACGGTCGTACTTGTACTCTCGGAATCTGAAACAGAATTGTATTTAACTGTTTTACCCCCCGTATCCAAATTTTCTTTTTTTGTCTTGAAACTAAAAGTTTAACCTAATGTCCTAATCTTTAATCCAAATGGATTCCATTTCTTTCTACATGTCTTATTTGTTCCCACAGTTATGTTGGTACTCCTAGAATTAGTAACAGACTTGTATTTGACCACTTTGCCCCCTGAATTCAAAATTGCAAAGTTTTTTGCCTTGAAACTAAAAATTGGGTTACTATCCTAACCATTAATCCAAATGAATTTCCATTTCTCCCTAAAGGTCTTATTCGTTCCCACGATTGTGCTGATACTCCCAGAATCTGAAATAAATTTTTATTTGACTATTTTATCCCTATAACTCAAATTTTCAAAGTTTTTGTCTTGAAACTAAAAGTTTGACCTAATATCATAAATGTTGATTTAAATGGATTTCTATTTTTCCCTACAAGCCTCATTCATTCTCATGGTCGTGTTGGTACTCCTCGAAATCCGAAATAGACTTGTATTTGACTGTTTTACCCCCAAATCTAAATGTGATGAGCTTAATAAAGAGATAGATGTAGATGATGTGATGAACAATATTACTCTACTAAGGAATAGGCAAGAAACTGTAGAAAATGGAACTGCAATAGGGAATTAAGGGAACGTGTCTTGGGAAATAGTTTCATATTTAACAAATGAGGGAAAGAAGAGGGCAAGGGTTGTTGTAAAGCATGGCAAATTCGAGTGAATTTGTGGCTGTGGTGAAGAATTTAGGCAAGATTTATGAAAGGATTGCTTCAAACATATCCAAGATTGCAAAGTATTTTTAGATGAAGGTTGATGATGCACAACAAAGGTTCAATGTGTATGAAGAAATCCAAAGGTGGAAATGATTTACTCCAATTCCGAGATTAAGGGCATGAAAATAGTAAAAACAAACTATTTCTACTCTGACAAATGACCATAACAAATTGTATTTGCAAACCTTATTGGGCATAGAGTAGGTTAACATTAATGTGTGAAGTTCCCTTTTGGTGCTAAGTTGGTGACTGCCAGTGGGGGGCTAAGGTCAGTTGTTTTTCACGCACAATTTGATTGTTGTCAGGATATCCTCTATGTATTTATTTATTTATTTTTTTGGGATGAAGGACATAGTGTAATTGTTAAGTTAGGACTTATTAGGATTTTGGTAAGTTGGTGAGTGTTTTTATACTTCTTTTTTTATTTTATTTTTACCGAAGAATCATAATGTACGTATGAATTATGTTTTATCATATGTTTTGAATGATATTTGAATATGTGAAATTTGATTTGATCAGAAAATTTGTGCAATATTTTTAGTCTTGGATTGAGTAATGCTAAATACACATATATATCTCAAACAATTTTTTTACACGAGTGTCACATCATATTATTATCCTTGTAATCAAATACTCTAAATCACCTCTTACTATATTAGTCCACTAATTTCTCTCATCTCATTAAAAGTCATTATTACTATTTATAGTTATTTTATATATTTTTTTCATTAAAATTCATTATTACTCTAAATCACCTCTTACCTTTATTTTGTTTTTACCTTTTTACTTTAATATTTTGTCTATCACCGTAAATATTTCTCATCATCTTCATTTTCTACTCCCGCATATCTTTAGTGGTTTCCAATACAAATAAATTCAAAAAAAATCAGCATTAAAAAAAAAATGAAGTAAACATAAAGAACAAATTAATCTTTTGATATTAAAAATTTGAGAGAAAAAAAAAATTCATAGAATAAAACTAACTTATTCTATACTTTTTTTTAAATGAAGAAACATATTGAAATATCATTAAAATGAGGGCAGAAAAAAAAATACAAGAAATAACAATCTTCTTCTTTTCTATTTTTTTTTTTCTTCAACCAAGTAAACAACAGAAAAGCTACATAAAAAGATAAAAATTACCAAAATTTTAATTGTTTTGTTAGTTTCCATTGATTTGAAAGAAAAAAAGATTAAAGAAGGTGAGCCATAGAAGAGAAGAAATATAAGAGAAATAATAGGAGATGTAAGTGAGAAAGAGGGGGAAATGAAATAATTATATAAAATAATTATTTATAGTAATAAGGAATTTTAATGATATGAGAGGAATTAATTGACTCATATGGTAAGAGGTGATTTAGAGTGTTTGGTTATAAGGATGAGAATATGACATTGCACTTGTGTGATATATGTGTGTAAATTTTTTGCTTAGGGGTAATTTTGAAAAAAAATTCTGTATTCCCAAGAAATATCAAATAATAATAAACATGATCATATTTTTTTTACCTACATAAAATTTGTCAAACCCAAATAGAAAATCAAATTGTGCTCAAAAACTTGTATACCACCAATATGTTTCTTAGACATAAGTCCTGTTTGGTTAAGCTGTAATGTAAAAATGCTGCAGTATAAAAATATTTTCAAGTAGAACTTTTTAAAAAGTGTTGTATAAAATGCTGAATTGTTTTTTGGTAAACTAAAATGCTGAATTTATTCAACACTAAAAAGTGTTTGGTAATTTTGAATTTAACTTGCACAATGATTATGTTTTTGCTAGGCAGAATGTAACTACCAAATAACTTGTTTTCGATAATTTTCACACAAAGTAAAAATTAAAAATTAAAAAATTAAATTGTACTTTCGTTTTTTTCTTTTGAGGGTGGGATAACAGTAGTGTAGTTATTATGTGACTGAATTTTTAATAATATAAAGGTTACAGTTAAGAAATAATTTTATAAATAAGGAGTGGGATTTTTTTTTACATGAAGATTTCATTTTCTATATAAGTAAAATGAACTACAACGTTATAATTTTATTTTTATGTAAGGTAATTAAATCGAGACATTTCTTCTGTTAATAATTACAATTTTAATTAATTATTTTAGTTCAACTAATTAAGAAAATATTAATTATAAAACTCCAAGTTTAAAACCTACCATTGCAAATTGTGAGGTTATTCTGTTAATTGTCAGTCTTTTGTACTTTTCTATAAAGGTTGTACCCACTCCGTTATTGTATATGATGTAATGAATTCCTATCATTTCTATATATATATATAAATATTTTATATATGTTATAATATTTTTAGCTATCAAAGTATTTGAAGAATTGACCATTTATATAAGTCAGTTGTGATCACAAAAAGAAATATTTTTTATGTTATAAAACTGATATTAGTATTATTCAATGACATGATTTAATGAAAGTGTATTGGTCTCCTTTAATATGTGTCACATCTTGGGCATCAAATTCTATATAATGGATTATCGAGAGCTTAGTTCAAGTAGTTAATATCTATTTTGTCATTCTTAATGTCGAGTTTAAGTATTCTTAATGTACCAAAAAAAATATTGATAATGGAAGCTAAACCCCAAAGGTAAAGATAGATTATATCTCATTCTCTTTTTCTACAGCTTATTATTTTCTTATATTATTTATTGACTTTGACATTAGAGATTTTATAGTAAATTTATTATTTCGATAAACTAATATTACATGTTTATACACATGTAAATCTAATAAGTTTTCTATTGAAATTGATTATTAAGTCAGCAATTTTTTTGAGAATGGTGCTGGTTAATATGTGTATGAAGCCACCGTGAAACATGAGTTCCTCATATTCACCATGGAAGCGGCAATTGCCCATCGTTATAATGCTAACAAACAGCTCCACAAGGTAACAAATAGCTCACAATCCTTTAGAACACTGGCATCTCTTATACGTCACCACGCGACTCTAAAGGTTTAGGATGAACAAACAATCTCTTTATATGGTCCTAATTTTACTGTGCAAATTCCATAAGTATACCACTTCACACTGAATCACCAAGACCTTAACAGTGTGAAAAATAAATAAATTCTAGATAAATTCAGTTCAATTAAAATGAAATCTCTTATTTTAAATAAAAACTACAGTTATGGAATTAAGTTCAATTTCCTTATTTGAGAAAAATGAAAATTTCATTTTAATTGAAATATTGTTCCCATGGTACCCTCATTTAAAATAAAAATAAATAAATAAAATAAAATAAAAATAAAACTAGATTAGAACTACAAATATAAAGATGAAAGGATTAATTGTTGTTTAATAAACAAAATACTAGTTGAGAGGAAAAAACTTAAAGTTGATTAGGTGAGATGTGAGATGAAAATGTTGGTGGCTCTTCATCTATTTATCCAAGTTATAAAAATCATTTGAGGTTGGACAAAATAAAATCTAACTTATTTGGTATAAAATTCAAAATAAAATAAAATAAAATGTAGATTTCAAATAATTGAATTTCATTTGAATTTTACACAATTTCATTCGTTCCAAATATAGAAAGTGTAGACTTAATTTTATATAAAATAAATTTCACATTTTTTTTTAAATTCCAAACTCATTGTAAACGATTTATGTTTCTCCCCTCATTGCAATATGCTAATAGTATCTCTTGTAGTATTGTTTATTCTTTCTCACAGGAGTGCAAACACAGTTTATTAATTTAACATTCAAAACAGAACATTTATAATTTCTTATTTATGCAATTTGTTTGGAGGAAGTAGTCAAATACATCAAGATCAATAAAATTAACACATTATTATGCCTACAATCATCACATGAATTGAAGTTTTTTCTCAGAGACCAAATATCAACACATCCACTGCATCAATTTCCTTCTGATCATGTATGTGGATGATTATATTCTACATTCTCCTCAACACAGTTTCTCGCAGCTCTGGGAGATTTTGTGTTTCCACATACACGATTAAACTTCTGCAAACAATTAAGATTTTATGCTTGATTTTCACTTCAACCTGTCTATCCAACTTCCAGAATAATTTCTTTTCCCAGATGCTCTTGATCCTGTTGCGTTTTGCTGAAAAAAATAAATAAATATTACAAAAATTAGTCATGTAGTGAAATTAACTATATACATGTATCCTTTTATTTATTTTTCTTTTTATCTCCCTTTGAATTTGGTGGATAAGTTTTTGATTAGGGAGTACTTGTTTTCTTCCTTTTTTAGTTTGAGTGTTTGAGCTGTTTATATTGTGTATTAGTCTTTCTCGTTAATGAATAATAAAATTCTAGAATATACTTATTTTAGACAAAAGAAAGACTTTATACATGTATTAAATACGTTGTCACTTACCTGGTTATCATTAATCTTTCTTTTTTCGTTTCGAGATGTAAGAGGATAGATCCCATAAAGAAAAAATTTAATAACCTCTACTGTTGATCGCAATGTCCGATCCTGACAACGTGTGACGATAATACTGTACACAACATTTAGAACATATATTAATTAACATTATATATATATATAATATATATGAAATAAATATAAAATTTTAATTAAATATAAGATAGATCTAGTTATGAAACATTTACAGCATCACTACTTCGATTTACAACACAACATTTAAGTTATTAAGAATCAAACAAGATTTAAAGAATTTACCACATCACTACTTTGAATATTAGGACGTTCTCGACGTAGGATGATCCAGCTCTGCAATCTTTCTAAAAACTTGAATTGACGTTCATGTTTGATCATTTGCCCTTCTTCTTGGGGTAACTCTAGCTATGAATTATATATATAGAAAACCACAATATCATTTGGAAACATAAAAGATAAAAGGCCTATTTATTTATTTATTTATTTATTTTTAAAAAATCTGCTGTAAAATTGAGGGTATGATCGATCATGGTGATAATATGATAGTAATTGATTGAAAAAAATAATATAACTAGTTCTATTTTTTAGAATAAAAAGTTGAATAAATCCTTTAAGAATAGAAGTGACAATTACAGCATGCAATAATTAAAAAAAAAAAAAACAAGAAAATTAACAGGTTTTATTAACCAAATTCACAACAAATTAAATAAGCGGGAAAAAAAAAAAGAAATTAGAGAAAGGGCAATACCAGAGTTATAATTATTTGAAAACGTGATTTAAAAAAAAAATTAGTGTCCTCTAACTTTTAGTAATCTTTTTAATGTTAAAATTTCGCAAAATAAAAAAAAGATAAAACAACATATATTAAGGAAAATGAAAAACAGAAATAAATTTAAAAATTATTCATTATTCCACTATCTAATACCAATTCTTCATTTATCTCTTTGCAACAATATAAAAAAATTACTTTAAAAAAAATAAATATCATAATAACTACCCAAATTTTATTCATTTATTCTAAAACCAAATAAATTAAAATACCTAATAACTTTTTTATAGCAATTAATTACTAAAAATTATATATTTTTAAAAAATAAAAGAACCCCGACCACCCGTGTAGATGCTTACGATGGGACTAGTATTAAAAAGGTAAAATTGTTATATGACTTCAACAATTTTACTAATCGATATAAGTGTATACTAAAAATAATTTTACATATTAAAATAAAGTAAAATTAAGCATGCGAGTATGCAAAATAATTTTACATATTAAAATAAAGTAAAATTAAGTATACGAGTATGCATGTGTAATAAAGCTAGTTATCTATACATTCTTATTCTTACTATTCTAAAAGAAAGAGACCCCTTATAGTCTCTTACTTTATGTTAAATTTATTTATTATATATATAATTGTTTAGATTTATTATTGTAAAAATTAAAGAAATAATTAAAAGAAACCAACTAACACACAAGTATGCACCTCAAGCCACTTTTTAAGAAAAATTATAACTAAATTTATAATATCTTTTTAATGATAATTGCGTTTTTAATCTTAAAAAATATATCACACATGCTCAACTTAAAAGGAAGAATTTTTAAAAAGTCTATGAGGATACCCATAAAGACATGAGATGAGGCTAGTTGTATACATAGAAAGGAAAAAAAAAGGAAAAATAGTGTGAATGACAAAAGCATATACCTCATCAAAGTTAATTTCATTGAAAATGGGATCTTGAGGAGGGTTAAAGCTCACTATTGTTTCTCCAACCAAATTGTTGGTTATTTTTCTTCCTCCCTTTTTAGCTGCAGCCTATATGAATAATAAATCTACAATATTAATAAAATAATTATACATGTGTAGAAAAATTCAATTAAGTAATAAATAATTAGCTTACATTATCTTGCTCGTATAATATTGTATTAGGAAAAGAAAGCATAAGTTTAAGGCCATGATATTTTGGTGTTGCTTCCTGTCTCACAAGAAGTTAAAGACATAATTAGAATTATTATTAATTAGTAAAATTACTCAAAGGAATCATAAGCAAACAAAAATAACTTTTTTCAGAATTTAGTTGAGTAAAAGCTCAAACAAATATAAGCTAAAAAGGAGAGAACGTTCACTTACAATGACCATTTTTTTAAGCATCTTATACAATTTGGTGTGCTGCTCTTTATTAAGATGAACGTTACCCTTTCGTTCCTGAGAAATGTGTAGTTGAATCTCTTTCCCAATGCCATTCACTTGCTTCTTTTCCTCATTACTAGGGGTTTTGTGAGTTGTTGTTTTTCAACGGGGCTGACATTGTGGTGTGTAGGAAAGAGAATTTCTAGATTTCTACTGGAAATGGCAGAGACCTAAGTTCTTGGCCTAATGAGGGAGACAGATAGATATGAATAAAAAAAATGAGATATATATATACACAAGCAAAGATAAGGCTTCTTTTGATTGGACTGGAACTGATATATTAGTTAAGATGCTCGTAAACTAATTCAGACTCTGCTTAACAGTTCAAAAAATAAATAGATTAATTGAGATATATGTAAGTTAATTTGAACTCTACTTCATTG
Organism: Quillaja saponaria; assembly: GCA_029379385.1. Lineage (NCBI taxonomy): Eukaryota > Viridiplantae > Streptophyta > Magnoliopsida > Fabales > Quillajaceae > Quillaja > Quillaja saponaria. Next base: position 3,065,689 of record CM055611.1, read on the forward strand.
TTAAATAAATAAAAATAACAAGGCTTCTCTTAGATAGCCATGTTCATTCACCTAGCTACCATTCTCATTCATTATGTTCTATTTAAGGATAAATTTTAGGATTGTTTTCCCATATAAGTATATTATATCTATGTTTTACATATTCCTAATAAGATTGAGCTATTAATTTTAGACATTTATTATGGAAGATTGGTTTAAATTTGTTAACCTTATGATATATTTCTTTTCCTAAATAGACTAAATATATATTTCATGGTTTCACAAGAAATTTTATTTTATTTTTGGTATATTCGGGAGGTATTAAATGGCATATCTTCTAGTGTGCATGTACCTATTCCATTAAGGAAAAAAATTTAGTATTGTTTTGTCATGTTGATTACCATTTATGTTTTGCATTTTCTTAATATGTCTGGGATATTAAAGCTTTGGACATTTATTATGGAACGAGTAGATCCTTTCATCCTTTCTGATTCATTCCCCCTTTTCTCTCGGAATTGGAGTACATTAGATTCCTTCCCCCTTTCCTTTAGGAGTAGGAGTAATCCTTTCCCTCTTTTCCCTCTGAGTAGACGTACACTAGATTCCTTCCCCTTTTATCTAGGAGTTGGAATAGACTAGATTCACTTTTTCTCTGAGAGCAGCATTACTCTAAATTCATCGCCTTTTCTCTAAGAACAGCCTTGGGCTAGATCCATCGCTTGTATAAAAAACAAATATAGTATTGTCACTAGGATTTCATTTTCTTTCTAGTAGAGAACCTGACAACCAAATCTCTTTGTATTAAACCTTAACGGATGGCGAAAAAAGATATTTCTAAAATTGAATGGGATATCTTCTATATATTATGCAAGTACTAATCCTAAGCACCAAAGAAGGTATAACAACTTGTAAGATAAAAAATATTTGAAGACAAATGCACTCCATAACACCAAAATTAATACAACCAGTTAAGATACAATAAATGCAGTTATTAAAATTTAAAACAATATTTTGTTAATTACATTGCATCTAAATCATTGTCGCACATATTACAAGAAATATCAAAATTGCTAAGAATAGTTGTTAGAAAAATCATTTTTATTTTTTCATTTCCATGGTTGATTAATTAAGAAGTCTCGGAGTTCATTAAGACTAAATCACATTTCTGTCTCACTTTTTCTTTTGAACAGCAAAGACACCTCCTTTGTTCATAGAAATATAAAAATGCAGACAAAGTAGCCAATGACCATTATAGGTCACCCAAAGCGTGAAGCAAGAAATCAAAATCACTGGCCAAAATATACCTCCCAGAGCTTAGCACATAAATGTGTTACATAAACCACAACCACAATAATTAAAAGAAAAACCCTAATTATGATAGAATTATCATCATCATCATATTCGTTAGATAAAAAAAGAATGAATGTATTCTTCAGTAGAACTAGTACTAGTCCTTTTCAAATAAGCAAATTTCTCTACAACTTTCTTCTGATCATCATCATATATAAGTGCGAAACATGTAGTTTTCATTTTTCTTAAAAAATTCCATCATGATCTATCTAATTTCGAAATATATATATATATATAGCATTCATTTGTTAGTTACAGAAGTTACCAAAGTTTCTCTGGTATTTCCTCCTTTTCCTTTCGACATTTGTAAGGAAAAAATTGAGGTTGCCATGGATGATTGAATCTCCCTTCTCCAGCCCAGTGAGTTTTTCCATCTCATATTCCAAACTTGCTCTCATATGAGTCAGACATATATATTATTTTTTCCTGAACAAAGAGAGAGAAAGAGAAATTATTAGTTTGCAATGGATGGTAACTTTGAAATGGAACTGCAATGGGAGTGGATGCAGAGAATATTTGACCTTGTGTAATAAAAACTAAGTGAACATTGGGGGTTGAACATGACAGTGAACATATTATATATACACACAGTGAAGAAAGGGCTAACTGGTTCTATAACTATGTACATTCACCAAACAAAATGATGTTTAGGAATGCAGGGTATCATTATCTTTCCATTTTGTTTCAAATATGTTATATTATAGGAAAATTTTCAAGTTTATGTACAAATACTGAGGCAAGGAAAAGAATTTGATTTCCAAATGCAAGAAAAAAAATATCTGATACCACAAATTACCATTTATTGTGATTTTTTTGTTTGTCAAAATTACCATTTGCTTTATGCATTTTCCTAATTTGGTGAGTGGTAAACGACAAAAATATGGATTAAAATCGGCGAGATTCACATCAAATTTAGTTATATATTATTGGTTGAAGTAACTCTATGCTTGACTTCAAATGTGAGTTTGATGTTGACTTAAATTTAATAGAAATCAAGTCTTGATGACATGGTGGAACTCATTGTATTTCTTAATTTTTTTGTAATAAACAAAATACAATTATAGGTAGAGTATTCTATATTTTCTAGCATGAAACATTGTACCCACATCATTACCTTTTTCATTTAGAAAAATTCCCACCAATTGTATTGCGGGATTGTGTATTTCTTAATTTAAATGAATTTCTATCAGAATATATTTTGCACATCAAGTCGCAACCAAGAATCTAGAGGTTACTAGTAAATGGATTGCTAACTAATCCAGGCTACCAGTGAAAGAAGTTTATTAAGCGCTGCAAACATGTACACTATCTTAATTTTTTTTAATTTCCATGTTTGTTAAATCTAAGAGTAATCTTGAAATTCCTTAAAACGATACACACGGCTACTAAAAATTTTAAGAAAAAACGACACTCGCCCTTCAAAAAAATCTACTATACTAACAGATTCTTATAATGTGTGGATGAAATATGTTTAATTTAATCTTTTATCAATTAAAACATAAAATTGAAAAAAAGAAACTAATTACAATTTACACATGTCCATAAACAATGAAATTCTTAATACAAAGGTTACATTCATAGTGATTGTTTATATATACAATTTATTACAAAATCAGTTGTAAAATTACCATTTATTTTGTGAATCTTCCTACTTATGGTGAACATATTCAAAATTTGGATAGTGTTATCAATGCCGAGCTTCCTTGCCAAAATTGTTAATACTTCATTGTTTCCATACTGTCCAACTAGTTATGGTTTGACACACATTAGTTGTTTTGTCTTCAATTGTGAATTGTGAATACTAGGTTTTATCTGTCAAGGTTTAGGATGAATCCAACAACTTAGAACTTATTGATTCAAACATTAAAGGATTGAGAAAAACAAGTAAGTGGCAGACCGAGTGGTCATCGAGTTAGTGGATGGAAGATCATAGTGGAGTAAAGTAGGGTATGACTGTGCCGCAATATATGATCGATATGCTATAAATGCGGAATGCATAAAACAAAATGGAAATAAAATTGAAAAGAGAGGTAAAACAACGGTAGTCCGTCTGTTAGACTAGAAAAAGGGAGAGCATAAAAGTATTGGTTGAAGTTTAAAACTACAAGATCATAGCATAGAAGAAGAATTAAGCTCTAGAAGGGTTACCTAGGAGGTTTCTCTAAAACTCTAAATAAGAGCCAAACTAGAATGTTTTAAATGAGAGAGGAACTCCCTTTGAATAGATTTGCTTTTACTATTTGTTACAATAGCTGCAACACTGGCCCACTACAGTGAATATTATCTTGAAGTAACAACTATAGTGAATAGTGTTATGCCTACAGCTGCTACTGTGAATTTTGAATAGTATTTTTGCTACAGTACTTTCACTTTGAAATTCTAAACTACTTCAATCACCACCAAGATTGATGTTATAGCAATCGTCTTCAATTGATTGCGCATAATTAGAAGAACCATCTCTTGATATTCTAGAAAGGGAGCTTTTGTGATGTTTTTGGGACTGCAGATGTTGCTTCATCATCTGCTTAGAAATTCTACCATCACTATCAACTAAATAAATTCATAAAATTTATGGGTTTTTGAAAGATTAGAAGGCAGGTCATGCCAATTTTTGAGAAAAATCTTTTGATGAACGTTTTGAGGATTATTAATAAAAAAATTTGAGTTTTATTTGTATAATGTTTTGGGATATGTCAATAGGGACATAGAAGGTTTAGGATTTTTGAGAATAGATAGGAGTTGGATTGAAATTGGGATTAATGTCCTTACCTTTGGAAGAATTATGTGTAATTGACTTTCCCAATTGAATGATTACTTCCATGAGATCATTTTGATTAAGATTGATAATATCGTTTGAATTTGGAGTAGCCACTATTTTTACTCTTCTTCTTCAACAAGGTTAGTCCAAGCCTTTTTTGTAAGAGCGAGAGATTTTTTTGTTTGGAGCTAAGTTTGAATTCCTGATAGAGTTTCTACTAGGAAGATCTAGCTCCTCTAAAATTTCTTAAGAATTCTACAAAGTAGAATTTTTTTAATCTTAATCATTCATACTATTTTTTTTTTAAACCTAAATCATCCAAATAATTTAATTTTAAGTTTTAATAAATTGAATATTATATTAAAAATATACCTATTTTTATTCTAAATTCTAACTCTAAACCTAACCCTAATCCTAACTCTAAATCTAAGCCTAAGCCTAAACCTAAACCAAACCCTAATCATAACTCTAATCTTAACCCTAACCCTAATCCTATATCTAATTCTAATTTTAATGATAATTTTATTAAAATTTGTTTAAAAAGAGTTGTTGTTAACAGAAATTCATAGAATTCTATTTGGTAGGATTCCTAAGAAATTCTAGATGATCCAAATCCCTATTGGGTAGGCATACAATTATTGGATTATTTTTTGGGTGAATTTGGCTGAATAGGTAGAGGTGTTCTCTCTGGTAATTTTGTGGTAAGGTCCAAAGTTGATTCTTTCTCTGTCTCTCGTTTTTTGAGAGGCATATTGTTATCTACAATGCCAAAACTAACATGTGAGATAGTCTGGAATGGAATTTGAGATATCTTTAATATACTTAATGTCAAAATCAAAAACAGATAAAATTACTTGCCAATAGGTAAATTTATGCTTTGAAGCAAGTTTTTTATTTTTATTATATATATATATATATAACATCTTTAATTTGCAATAAACTTTAATCAAATTTTTTTTATCAATTAAGTTCGTTTGAAATTTTGTTATGTATAAAACTTTTTCTAAAATCTCTTCTTTTTATTTTTTATTTTTTATTTTTATTGTAGAATAATGTTTTGTGCTGAATTAATTCAATATTTTGATGGAAATGATATATTATTTGCCATAAATGGCATGGTCTATTTGAGAATCCAACCATAACCAATATCATATGCTTCTTTTTCAACAATTTTGTGAGTGTGATCAGGATCTAAAAGTTACAAGCATGGGAGACTTTTGACCTTAACTTGACCTATTTGACAATAGTGATTTGCACATCAGACCAATGAGTAGGGTTAATATGAAGTCTATCATGTAAAGGCTTCATAAGATTATTAACTCCTACAAAGAAGCCAGAAAGATAATTAAGACAACCAAAGAATCTTTGTAATTGAGTTTTGTCAGCAAATTGGATTACCCGATTAATAGGAATGATGGTTCCATGGTGAATGTTATCACCAAGAACCTAATTTTGATTTGGAAAAGATTAAATTTTGTCTCATACATAGTTAGACCATTTCTTTTTATAATTTCGAAGAACACATTAAAATTATTAAAATGTTTATCAAAATTTTGAGAAAAGATTAAAACATCATCGATGTAAACTGATAATGAATTTGGTATAAGGGATTGAAAATGTGTCATTCATTATTCTTTGAAATTCTGAAGGTGCTTTTTTTTAGACTGAAAGGCATGACATTTCACTCATATTATCGAATGGAACAGTGAACGTGGTTTTGTAACACTTAGTTTCTGTGATCTGAATTTGGTAGAAATCAAATTTCATGTCAAATTTTGAAAATAATTTAAGGAGTAGAGACGATTAAAAAGATTTTTTTTTAATTAGGAATTTGATAGCTAATGATCCATTGAAGAGTTTTGTTGAGGAACCAGTAATTGATAACTGAACATGGAGTTCCACGTTCAATTTATGTTTTTTAATTGACATAGAAAGTTGAACAGGACCAAGAACTCTTTGACAGAATTCAAACATCATTGATGTTAAGCTTTTGCGTATGATGCATGCCTTTTGAGAGTAGATCATTGATTACTCTTTGACAGAATACAAACATTTCTTGATTCATCTGAATTGAATGAGCTTTTGGAATTTGGTCTTCATTAAAATCGTTTTCTTAAAAAGATCAACTACATGTTGTTTCCTTTTCCAAAAAGTGTTTGGAAAATTAGAATAAATTTGTTTTTGAATTTATTTCCTTCAAAATCCTGTAATTTCCTTTTAATAATAGAATAAGAGAATTGGATATTCATTTGAAAGAGCTCATACTTCTTTTATTAGTCCTTCATCAATTGAGAAGGATTTGAGTTGGTTAATAAAAACTAAACCAAGATTACTCGATTCATGATATTTTTGGCAAGAAGAAAAGTTATTTTGATTTGTAGGGCTGAATTGTCTATAACAACATTAGAAAGTTTGTAATGGAGTATAACTCTGAACTACAAGCAGATTTAAATTTCTCATAAGTATTTTCAAAAAATTCATTTGGAATTTAACCTTATAGGATGCAGTTGGAATTTGCATCAATGTCAAATAGAGCAACTATTTCAATGAAAAAAATCATATTGAATAATGAGTTTAATGGGAATATACCATTTTTGAAAAGAAACTCGAGCCATTAGAATGAGGAAAGTTCCGTTAGAAAACTCTACTGGATAGGTGTAAAACGAGAATTCAGAGGAAGTTTTTTAAGCTAATATTTTTCTTACCTTTTTGGAGAACTTTTGATAACAGAAATATTTTCTTGTTACTGAAGTTTAAGTTCTTAACTTCAGTTTTGAGATACAAAGTTTCACATTGGAGATCTTGAAGAGTAATTGGTTTATTATTCTCAGAATTAAATCTTGCTAGAACATCTATTAAATTGAAAGAAGTGGTGATAATTAGAAGATTATGTGAAAGCTTATTTGATTTTTCTAGATTGTCCAAAGTTTCTTTGAATTTTTGAAGGTAGTCTTTCTTTTCTTCATTGTTTGGAAAGAAAAAAAATCGTCATTTTGAATATGGTTGAATGTCTTTGTTTTCAGAGGAAGGTTAAACCTCACATTTCAGAAGAATCATCTATTGATAGAAGGATGTCAAGTTAGGCTAGTAGTCCTTCATCAATATTTGGAGCTTTGATTTTTCTTGTTTTTCTACTATATTTGAAAATGTGATCTCGTTTGTTGCTCTTGAAGAACATTACAGGCGGTTTGTTGCAATTTTGAAAATGATAGGGAGCATGCTTATGTTTGAGAACTCTTTTACCATCTTTTTTGAAATTTTGACATAAGAGTTTTGATGGTTTAGAAACCTTTTTTCTTTTTAAATTTGGTTGATTTTGGAGGATACTTAAATCTGTATTAAGCATAGAAATTTCGTAAACTTTTTTTTTTTAAGGATCTTTATTTGGCTAATTGCCATTAGATTTTATTGTCTTGACATATTTTAAAGGAAACCTTTTGAACATAGTTACAGAGATGATCATAAGTTAGCTGTTCATAAAGGATATTTCCATTATTGATATTCCAAATTTTTTCCTCTAGCTTTGTCTGCTAAAGAACGAGGAAGACCAGGTAGGAATTTTTCTTTCTAGAATGGTTCATTGTTATCGAAACTAGTTAAACCACCTGATGTTAGCTAAGGTTCTACATTTAAAATTGGAGGGATGTTAAGCAAACTTGTCTCGCCATAGAGGCGATCACCTATGAAGTGTTTTTTGATAGAATAGATGAGGATATGAAAGTAATAAAAATGTAACACAATTTATGAAATTTATGTATTTATTAGTTTTTTTATTAATTTATTTTATATTTTATATTATTATTTATTTATTTATGATTACTTAAAAATAAATTCTTATTATTACCTATGTTTATTTTATTATTTCTTATTCTTATTTTTACTTTTATTTTTTTATTAATATCAATATTTTAGTTAAAAATTATTTAACTAATTTATTTATTTTACATTAATTATTTATTTGTAATTATATTATTTACGATGATATGAAGGGTATTTTTGTTATTTGACTAAACTGAAAGGTATTTTTATATTATTTTTTATTTTACGTGATATGTTTTGTAATTTGAACAAACTAAATATATTTATTTATATTATTTATGATTTTAGTTATCTACGACTTTTATTTATATGAGAGAATGGTATTTTGGTCATTTAACTGAACTAAACAGATTTCATAGAAATAGGAATGAGGAATCACACCCCCAAGATGGGTTCGAGGAATCTTACTACTATGAAATAAAATGGCTAAGAATAAATTGAGTATTCAGAGGCTAAAAACATACAAAATGAAAGAATGTTCATTTCATTGAATCATGCATTAAATGGAATGACCATTCATGCGTACTATTCCACTCCAGCCATTTTATTTCACAGTAGTAGGATTTCTCAAACCCGCCTAGGGGGTGTGAATCCTCATTCCAACTTATATGGAATCGGTTTAATTCAGTTAAATGACATAAAAATCATTATATCACATAAAATAAAAAGTTGAATATTTATAAAATAATAATATTATAAATTAATTAATTAAATATATTTATTATTTAATTTAGTCAAATAAAAAAATACTATTCATATAACATTAAATAATATATAAAAATAAAAATTTGTATATTAGTCAAATGTAAAAAATACCCTTTATATCATAGTAAATAATATAATTATAAATTAATAATTGATTTTAAATAAATAAATTAGTTAAGTAATTTTAAACTAAAATATTAATACAATAAATAACAAAAATAAAAACAAGAAATAATAAAATAAATATAATTAATAATTAAATAAATATAAGTAATAATATTATTAATTAATTAATAATATAAAATTTTAAAAAAATAATTAAAAAATTAAGATATATATATATATATTATAAATTATGTTTCATTTTTATTACTTTATCTATTGAGGGATATTTTTATCATTTTAACATATTTTTTTATATTATTTCATGTCTAAAAACTACATAGAAAATAATTAAATGGAATGGAATGATTATTCCTCACCTAATGCTACCAAACAATATAATGGAATGATCATTCTATTCTATTTGCATTCCATTCCCATTCAAATTCCACAAAAATATTGATTCGAACCAAACTAGCCCTAAAGGAATTTTTTATTATTTGGAGTTTTTCTTCGACAACCAAGTCAGGAGGTGAAGCTCTTGGATTATACAATTTTTGTGACTTTACGCCAATTGGTAGATTGTATAGGATTAATTTATTTAGAAGAACATTTTTCAAAGTGTTCTGTCTCTAATTCACTAAGATTGTAATTGAGGATGGAGGAGTTTCCTTTAAAGGAATATTGGGGGCAATATTTTGTTCAATTTTAACAATTTGTTTAGTTATTTTGGCTAGAAGTTCCTGTTGTGAGGAAGCTTGCGAGCTTAATTCTCTATTAATCTTTGAAGGAACTTGATAAGCTGAGAAAACAGGGTTCTCACACTATTGTTTAAGTTGAATATGTTGACTAGGAGGAGAGTCTGGGAGTTGTTCTCCTAAAGCTTGTAGATAAAAATTTGTATAATTATTTTGCTCATAATTGGATTAACAATTTTAGTTAGATCTTTATTTTTTAATGCAATTGCATAGAAGTATTTTTATCAGTTGGATTTTTTGCATGAATTGTAAAGATTTTTTTTTTTTTAAAGGAAGTATAGAATTGACGACCTCATCTTTTTGAATTATCCAAATCGTTGAAGATCTGTTATTAACACTTCTTGAACTACAAAAAAGATAATTGGGACCGGCTTCATAGGGTAAACTTCAAACCAATTGAAGAATGCAACATGAATTTCATGAGTTTCCATAAATTTGTAATAAAGATTTTGAATCTTTTGTCTTTTAGATCTGTCAAATTTTTTTATTTTTTATTTAAAAAGAAAAGAAAAAAAGACTTTAACAAGTTGGTGTTTTTTGCGATATAATGATCTTTTAACAAGCGAATTTGAGTAATTTAAGGATGGTAAAGAGGGTCGTGCATAAGATACTTTCAGCTTTTGAAGGTGCTAATTTATTCAACAGGTAAATAATTATTTACATCTACTTGTGTCCAATTGTCGTAGAAAATGTCATCTATAAGAATTGCACCTGTATCCACTCATCAATAAATGGGTCAGTGTCCCTGATGAGTATCAGCGAACAACAATTGGCTTATCTGCCTTGCTGTCGTTGATACCTTAATTTCTTGTAGTGATTTTATTATCATTTTGATTTATAAAATTTTGATTAGTTTCATAATAGATAGGCCGACTAGGCTTTGTAATTCTAGATTTTTTTTTTTTTTGAGGGCTTGGTTGGCATACTAAATTAGCGGTTTGCAACCAGACAACAGTGGGTCGGGTGTACTAAAATCTCACCTAATTTTGAAAGTTGGGTGGCCAGTTGAGAAAGGATTTCACCTTGGTATAAAATTCAAGCCGGTCAGTCAGACTAATAACTTTATAATTGATATTTGATAAATTATTTTGACCAATATTAAGGTTCATAATATTTTAAAATACTAACTTTTAAATTTTTAACTTAATAAACATAAATTAAAATCTAAAATAATAATGCTATTTAACAATAAGTTAAAATCTATATTTATATATAAAAATAATAAGAAATAATATCAGGAGGATCAGATTAACCAGGGTTCAAAATTTTCTAACTTAGCCACCTAACCCAACCCAAAATAAAGAACAAAAAATCACTCTACTTTAAACCGGCACTTGACAGGTTGTTAGATTTTCAACGAGTTCGGATAGGGTTGGATCCAGATTGTCATTTTTTAAACTCCCATACTAAATACCTTCATTTTGATTAGCTTGACTTCTTATTATTAAAATAAGTCCTTTCACCCATAACAATGCATATAATATCAATTTTGATTGGTTTGCTCATTTTTTATTTTGGTTTTCCCACCGGCATTGCCTGTTCCTAGGTTCGAACTTGTGTTCTTAACTTAGGAATAGCAGCTCGTTTGCTTATCACTGCACCTACCATGTTGTTAGTTGGAACCTTTTATCTCATTTTTAAAAGTAAATGTTTATTTATAAAAAATATACCTTCTATATTGAATTTTAATGGAATAAAATCTAATAAAAATAAAGATTATGTCACTATTTTAAAATCGGGCCTGGAAGCTAACCTCGGAAAAAGTTTTTAGGTCACTAGTTTAGTTGTTGGTTGATCTGGTGACATTCTAATTAAAAACTATTTATATAATTTTTTTTATATTCTTAATATAAAATATAAATATTTCATACACATACAAGAGTTTAATGCTAAACAAGAAATGAAAAAGAATCAACAAAAAATCATATAAATAAAATTAAGAGGAAAGGAAAATAGTAAAGTACAAGCTTCTCCTTGTATTTTATTATATTTTTTAAAATTTTAATGGACTGTGTTTTTAAAATAGTATCAGGTCATCTGGCTATTTTTGGTTCTGAGAGGTCCAACAACTATTTCAATTTTTAGCTCTAATCCTATATGAAGTGACACCTAGGCAACAGTCTGATCGCCAGTGTCAATCCAGGTCTTAAAACATTGTTTTAAATATTTAAATGAGTGTCCTAAGAGCATTTGTTACATTGATAAATAGAGAAATTTTGTATCATTTAATATTGCGGTGGTTGGCCTTGATTTCAGTATTATGTAAAAAATTATTTAATATTTTTAGAATATCTCAAAGGGGTGGTTCTTTGGACCAGTGAAAACTCCGATGTCAAAGTCAGTATTTGATAAGAGCATGAAAGCTGAAAAGCTGTAAAAGAGTAAATTTGAGAGAACAACCTCTTTTGTTTTGAGGTTTTGAGCCTCTTTATATAGGAGTTGTAGCGGAGTATTAATCACAATAATTATAACGTCAGTTACAATAATAATAACATCTGTTATATAATAATAGACAATAATAAAGTTTGTTACATTATAATAGATAATATTGGTGTCTGTTATAATATTAATAAGAATTAATGGTAGCAGTTACAATTCGAATTAGTCTGTTATACTTTAACAATGCCACGTGTAATATTATTAGATTGGTACAATCTTGTATTATCAGTATTCATCTTGGACCTTTATTTGTTACGGTGATAAATAGAGAAATTTTGTATCATTTAATATTACGATGCTTGGCTTTGATTTCAGTGTTTGTAATAAATTATTTAAAATTTAAAAATTATATTCACTACATTTTAATAAGTATTCTCAGAGAACTTATTAGAAATATCCTTTTATAAAATATAATGAGAGATGAAATCTTAACCATATATATAGTGATCATATTTATTACGGTAGTTACTCATGATTTTAGTGCTAATTAATTCATAAATTGTTATTTTGGAAAATTATAATTTTCAAAGATAATATTTATTACATTTTATCGAGTGCCTAAGAGCACCGTTAAAAAAAATTAATGTTTACATATCCAACTGTTTATATAAATATCCAAATTCCAATGTGCTGAGTGTTATATTCTTTTCTAAACATAAAAATTTTAAAAAGCAAATTGTAAAAATTATAAAACAAAGATTGAATTTTTTTTTTATTTCCACATAATGTTTTCCAACATCTCCCATCGATTCGTTTTAGCAACCAGTTGTGACCAAAGTTGCAAAGAGGTGGGATTTATTAATGGGGGCGTTTGTTTGGGTTATGGTGGGTCAACAGATTACAAATGCTGTTGCAGGAAGAACTTTGCATAAGTTGTAGTGTTGTACCACTGTGTTGAATAATTAATTAAATAAGAACTTGACGAACTAAATTGTTTAGCATTTTGTTGCTTTGGAATTACTATGCATAGACCAGCTCAAGTATTTTTCTTAAAATTTGGAGATTTGAAAATTAAATAATGGAAATGATTATGTGAAAATTAAGTAATTTTGGCCAGGGATCCTTAAATACAAGTAGTAAACTTTTATAAAATCAAATTAAAATTGAGGTTTTCTATCAACACATGTTCTAAAATAAGATAGTACCGTAAAATATAACTCTAACCAAGGAGAGTACATCTTATTTCTAGTTCTAGCACATATAAAATATAATATTTATAATATCAATTTTACCATTTACTTTTTAACTTTTTTGTTTGGTTTTCCATTTTAAGCTCTTTTTTTTTTTTTTTGGTTTCTCCACAGGCATTGCCTACTCCTAGGTTCAAATTTATGTTTTCAACTTGAGAATGTAACTCGTTATCAGTACACCCACCCATGTTGGTAATTGGTACTTTTTATCTCATTTTTGAAACTAAATTTTTATTTTTATTAAAAATATACCTTTTATCTTCAATTTGAATGGAATAAAACTCTAATAAAAATAGATATTATATCAGTAGTTTAAAATCAGGCCTAGAAGTTGACCCCAAAAAAGTCTGAGAGTCACTAGTTCAACTGTCAGGTTGAACCAGTGACGTTCTAATTAAAAAATATTTATATTATTTTTTTATATTCTTAATATAAATATAAATATTTCATACACATACAAGAGTTTAATGCGAAACAAGAAATGAAAAAGAATCAACAAAAAAAATATAAATAAAATTAACAGGAAAGGAAAATAGTAAAGTATAAGCTTTTTTCTCTATTTTATTTTATTTTCTAAAATTTTGAACTGATTGTGTTTTTAAAATAGTATCAAGTCATCTAGTTATTTTTAGTTTTAAGAGGTCCAACCACTATTTTGATTTTCAACGCTAATCCTATCTAAAGTAGCACCCAAGCAACGATCCGATTGCATGTGTCAATCCGGGTCTTAAAACATTGTTTTAAATATTTAAATAAGTGTCATAAGAGCATTTGTTACGTTGATAAATAGATAAATTTTGTAATATTGATAATGGTGTCCATTACATAATAATAGACAATAATAGAGTCCGTTATAATATTAATAGTAATTAATGGTGGCAGTATTAAATGTTATAAATAGAGAAATTTTGTAACATTTAATACTGTAGTGGTTAGTCTTGATTTCAGTGTTGTGTAATAAATTATTTAATATTTTTAGAATATTTCAAATTTTAAAAATTATATTTATTGTATTTTAACAAATATTCTCGGAGAATTCATTCAGAAATATCATTTTATAAAATGATAGATGAAATCTTAACCATATATATTGACCATATTTATTACAGTGGTTACTCATGATTTTAGTACTAATTAATTTATAACTTGTTAATTTTGGAAAATTATAATTTTCAAATATAATATTTATTACATTTTATCAAGTACCTAAGAACATCGGTTAAAAAAAAATTATGTTTACATATGCAACTATTTATTTAAATATCTAAATTCCAATGTGCTGAGTGTTACCATTCTTTTCTAAACATAAAAATTAGAAAAAAGATTAGAAAAAAGATTGAATTTTTTTTTATTTCCACATAATGTTTTCCAATATGTCCTATCGATTCGTTTTCGGGATTCTATGCATCGTGTTGCTTTTGGCTTCAGGTAAAACCATAACTTTAATTTGTTATAAATTTGTTTTTACTTATTATTTTCTACTTGAATATATTGCTTCCTCTGTATCCCCTAATTTTGGTTTCAAGTACTTTTTATTGATTCCAACATAATAGTGAAACTTAGGGAGAAAAGAGGCTTGCAAAATTAATCAAATAAAATCCCTTTGATCTTCTTTGTTTGTTTAGTTAATGAAATCCTTAATCTTTTTTGTTTTTGTTTTTGGTAATAAAATCCTTAATCTTTCAAATTGGCATGAGAACAACTATGCTTTTTATTTTTATTTTTTTCACTTGAATATTTGAGTTGTCATTGGAATATCAAAGTGTCAGCGGATATAACTAGTAAGATTTTTCAGCATTAGTACATGTGAATTCAGTTTTCTATTTTAATTTCACTGTGGTATAATTTTTGTTGGGTTAATTCATAACTGCAGTTCCAGGCAGCAAGATGTTGTGATCCGGTACCAGACATTGCAGCACAGGGACCCTGCAAGGAATTAGCAACTAGCTGTGACCAAAGTTGCAAACAGGGTGGGCTTTGTTAATGGGGGCGTTTGTTTGGGTTATGGTGGGTCAACAGATTACAAATGTTGTTGCAGGAAGAACTTTGCATAAGTTTAGTTTTGTACCAATGTGTGGAATAATCAATTAAATAAGAACTTGATAAACTAAATTGTTTATCATTTTGTTGCTTTGGAATTACTATATGCATAGACCAACTCAATATTTTTCTTAAAATTTGGAGATTTGAAAATTAAATAATGGAAATGATTATGTGAAAATTAAGTAATTTTGGTCCGGGGTCCTTAAATACAAGTAGTAAACTTTTATAAAATCAAATTAAAATTGAAGTTTTCTATCAACACATGTTCTAAAATATGACAGCACCGTAAAATATAACTCTAACCAATGAGAATACATTTTAGTTCTAGTTCCAGCACATATAAAAATATAACATTTCAATAGGTCCCAATAATTGTATAGTCACAAAATATTAATTTAAAACATAACAAAATAGCATGTACAGTATCGCTCATAATTCTCAAATTTTATCATGCCAACAGACGGGGAATTAAAATCTACGAGAGTGTAAAATAATTAGACCAAATGGAGTACAACGTACAGAGTGGCGCGTAGGCTACACGTGCCCCTGGCAAGAGTGGGAAAGGGGCTGGCACCCACACTATATATAACAAGCATACTTGATTGAGCAACAATTGAATCTTTAAGCAAGTACGCCTCTAATTGAATTATTTGTGTGTTAGATCTTTCTTTCGCGGCTCTTAATGAGGTGAACACACACCTTATGAGAGAGAAAAGAAGGGACCTAATAACTTTTTTAATAATTAAACCTTAAGAGTTCTTTCATTATGAAATTCTAATTAAGGTACTCAACCTATACTTACCCCCATTACACATCATTTACAATAGGTGTGCTTGAGTCATAACCAACTGAACACATAAACTAATTATACTCTAACAAGCCTTCTCAATCAGACCAACCCGTTTTTATTAAACTAAATCATACAATTAATGGTAAATTTCTAATTAACCCAGAATGCCGGCCTTGGAGATACACAAAAAATATTATGGAAGATGGATAGACGGTACCCTCTTGGGGCCTGGGGGATCTGGTTCTTCGGCATACCTTAAGGAGAGCTAATCATTTCACATATTAATTGGCTAAATTGGGTGCAAAAAGACAGAAATCTAAAGGTGTGGGTATAAAAAGGGATGTTTGGAATGTTTCTACTATAATAGGATGCTTATCGTAATCTCTGGGCTATAAAGGGCTCTGTATAAGCTATTGTATAGGAGTAGCAATACAATGGGTTGTACTGCGTATGACATAATAACTGAAATTTAGAGTTTGCAACAAGGACTTGTTTTGGCTTCTCAAAGAGGAATCCAATTGTTGGAAACTAATGTGGATTCCAAGGCTATGATTGATATTATACATTGTAACAAATATGATAATTTTGAAAACCTTATTCATGACTCCAGGAAGTTAATGACATTCTGTCATGATGTGGGGCTGCAACATGCTTACAGCTAAGAACATTTAAAGGGACATCATGTTTTTTCTAGACTCATTGTTGAACCCAATATTTTAAAAACCACACTGGCCGATTGGACGGGTTAGATCATTGTTCGAATGATAAATTGGACCAAATTGAACCAAATAACCTTTTTGGTGGTTGGACCGGTTAAAACTGATAAAAATTGTAAAAACTAAAAGAACCAATAGAACCAAACCGATTTTTCATTTACTATCATAATTTGTTTTTTATATTAAAGATTAGTAAAACAATTGTATTTTATATTGATGTTGTTTTTATTATTTTGAGTTGAAACTTGAATGTTGTGATGCACAGTAAATCTATCAGTTGTCATATTAATTATTAATAATTATATTTGACTATTTGTAATGTGATTTTTTATTATTTAATGAATATTGAATTATTATGTTTTGTTTTCTTGTGTATTTAATATTTAAAATTAATAGAAAAATATATAATATGTAAAATATTTAAAATATATAATTAAATATATTTATGAAGTCATTCAGTCTAATTTTTGGTATGATCCTTGTTAAATCAATGACCCGAGACTCGATAATTTTTTCTAGTCAATCGATCACCAGTCTAATTCTTAAAACATTGGTTGAACCTCTTTAGTTTATGAATTTCCAGTTTGCATAAAAACAAATGTTGTTTTTCAAGGTATGGTTAATGTATTCTTAGGATGCAGTTGGGTTGGCATCTATTATATGTACTCAGTAATTTATGAAATAAAATATTATTTTACAATTAAAAAAAAAAGATCATATAGATTACATTTGTGATATCTTCGAAGTTGTATTCAGTTCAATAATAAATAGTCTTGTTGTTCAAGAAATGACATCTCTAAATTATGTAAAGATTATTATCCAAGTTTTCATTTATTGATTTTCTTAAACTTTTAGGTTTTGTGATTTTTCACTAACCAATTTACCTACATAAGCTTTACCATGTCAATCACCCTATGAATCTGAAAGATGCATTTAATTTTGGTACGTATGATTACTTAATTACATAGAGAGTGGAAGATCATGCACGGATGATTGTGAGATATATGATTGAAGTTGAATAGTTATTTTATAAATAGGTTGAGAGTTCAACCAGTTTTGGGTACCTATGTCAACATATGAGAAGTTTGTGATAATGGGGTTGCATAGACAGGGTGTAGTTTTTAAGACTTGGTGTTCTAATAATCAACATGTTCTAGGAAATTTCTATGGTGCTTTGTTATTAGGTGATATGTTGGGGGTGTTGGATGTTAACTATCAGACATGAATTTGTTACCCAATTGAAAAAGTGGGGAATATTTGAATCATTATCAGGGTAGTCTTGTGATGGAAGTATGATATGTAACATTCTTATACTTATAATTTGATGTTCAAAACAAAAAAAAACACAAAATTTAATCACTTCATGAAAGAGGAGGATAATCTAGTTATTTATGTATTTGTTCCGAGTTTGTACATATGGCCTTTAATGATGATTTTGAAGTGAGAACATGTTTTTCTAGACTCGTTGTTGAACTGGAGTTTTAAAAACCGAATCGGACCAGCTGGCTAATAAGGTTTACCAAATTGAATCTAGTAAGTATAACTCGATTAAGAATTTAACATAATGGGCAATCACCCTAAGCAACTGAAAGATGCGCTTAGAGGTGAAATTTGACAAACACAAAAGAAAACCAAAATGAGATTTACATGTTTTAGATTTTTGTTCTAGATGAAATTTACTTTTTGAATTAAGGTTTTGGGGCTCAAACTTCACCAATTATGAAATAATTGCTAAAGCAAAGATTAAATACCATAAGTTTTTTTGAAGTCGTGAAAATGAAATAATTATTAATCATGCATGCTATTAGTAAGGTCTAGACTAGTTTATCTCCTCTTACTCCTCAAGGCTTATAAAATTCTAAATCTATTTTTGAATGATATTAGAATAATTGCATGTATACTTCTTCTCTTTCCAAGTTAAAAGGCATTCCTTGGTGCTCAATCTTTATCTATGTTTGTAACGAAATTTGGCCATACAGAAAGCTCATTATCTTGGAGCATAACCATTCAACCCTTCCTTGATTGCTCCTCATGCTATTAGTAAAGTTGACGAGTTTAAGTTCATCGCTTCTGAATGCACTACTAAACCTAACCCGTAGCATTTCCAATATTTTGTGGAGTCCACCTAAACATGGATGACACGAACTTAACACAAAGGTCTTTGCTTTTGGAAACTCATGTCTGAAAAGGATTGGTGGTGATACTGAGTTTTTGACGAAACCGGACCAAGTATGAAGATTTGAGAATATGTGGGTTAGGATAAAGGCAACCACTGAAGGAACCTGCACTTTGGATTACATGCAAATCACTCGCCATTCTAGGGAATCGACCTAAAGAGATATAGAATAGGGATAAAATGAAGAATACATTTAGCAAATTAAACTATAATTCACTCAAATGACAATTTTTGTTTTTTCAACCATTTACATAGCCACATATTTTATACTTGTTCTTGGAACATCTTTCCAATATTAGTAGAACTTAGATAATTTTTAAATACTGATTTAAGATTTAATTACTATGGACAGCTTCCAAGACACTTAATAAAATGAGTTTATAGATTTTAAAAAAATGACACTTAATAATTCACATTATTCATCTCTAATGTATTGCATCAATCTGAATAATTCACAGTATTTATCTCCAATGTATTGCATCAATCTGAATAATTCACATTATTCATCTCCCATGTATTGCATCTATCTTGTCCTTATCACAAATTCTTCCACTTGTGGAAAATTTCATTAACTTAAATTGAGTATGAGATATTCGGGTATCAAACTCGCTGGGTTGAAAAGAACTCGCTTTCGAGTTCAAACCTTCAAGAATTTTCATTGTTTTACACTTGAATCTTTCGAAAATAGTTAAATCCCACCTAATAGTTTTGAATTTGCCCACCACTAACTTTTTCGTTGAACAAATATGTTTTATTAACTTTCCATTTTTTTTCCATTTGTGTTCCAGTTAAGGAAGAATATATTTTACTTTTTTCAGTTGATATTATTTGAAAAATAATAATTTTAATTTTGTTAACCTTGTTAGTTGAGTTTTTCAACCTTTAATATGAGAAAAGAATATAACATATAAGCTAAATTGCTATGTTTTACTTAGTAACATGAAATTAGACAAAGACAAAAGAGGGCTGTAGTATGTTTTACAATGTTAATCTCATTTAAGAGCATAATTGTAGATATAAGTCTCCAATTCTATAACCAAAACTACTATCATTTAATTCAACATGAAAAAAAAAAGAAGAAAAAATTGAGAATAATATTCTTCTTCTTTTTAACAGCAATAAAAACTTTTATTAAGAATCGCAACTACTAGTACACAAAAGCAACAAACTAAAGCTGGAAAATGAAGAAATATACACACAAAAAAAACACACTGCTTTGCCCTGTAAGCACTGTTTGACAGAGGTTTTAGCCTTTTGTTCTACAACTCATTCTTTCTAATAACCTATATTTTCCTCCTTGAAAGAGCATGGGGGCTTGGAGTACTGCTTTCCCCTACAAGCGGTCATAAGTTTGTGTTTAATTAGTGTAGGATTCATAACTTACACTGAAAAATTTATCCGCGATGGGTAAGAAAAGGAAAAAATAAACAGTGTTACCTTTGCCATTTTCTTTTATTTCATTAAATGAAATCCTTCGTGTGCTTCACAATCACTAGCGCTCTTTTAACTAACATGTCAATTTCATCTCCATCAATTTCTGTTTTATGATTAGATGAAGTCCCTTGATCATATATATGTATCATTTTCAAAAAGTTCAACAATCATTCGAAACTTATAGGTTAATATTAATAAGAACATGTGTTTCACTTTTCTTACCAGTATTGTTGGCAACGGTAGATTTTCGTCCCTGTCTCTTGGATGTTCCATGTTGAGCTTGCACTTATTTCACCCTGCAAAATTGTGATATATTTATGGATATTGATTGTGGAAATCTATACATATAATTCAGATTTATAATTAATAGGTTACTAATGCTTAATTAATAATTAATTATACACTAAACATATATAAAATGTATGAGCAAAATTAAAATTTTATAGACATGATCTTTTGACATTTTTCCCAAAAAAATAAGTGTGGATACAAGTAGTGGATTCCACCTTATTGTGAGGGATAGTGATAATAGATCATACAAACATATATTTGTCAAAAGAAAATTTCAGAATACATGTACTTACAGAATTTTTTTCAGGCACCTTATTTCGAGGTTTGTACTTTGGACAAATCTCATACAAGAGAAATTTTTTTACTTCAGGTATGGATCTAAATGTCTTCCTCGATCTTTTGTGATGATAATACTGCATGCAATATAATACATTAAATATGTTAATTAATTACTACGTAGTGGGATGTAGTATATGATATGATACATTGATATATTGTATGTTTTTTATGTGACATAAATTCAAGAATTTATACAATTATCTAATTTTTTTTTAAAAATATATATATCTAAATTTCTCTATGATTGAAGATTCAATATTTTAACTTCAAGTTATATGAGTACATATCTTAGTAATGAAATTAACTTGATCAAACTGATAAAAATAATTTACAATTGAATGAGATACATAAAAGATTCAGTGTGTAACTTACTACATCACATAATTTTCCAAGAGCGCGTTTCCGGCGTTGAATGTGCCAACCTTTTAATCTTTCAGTAAATTTATATTGTCGCATACTTGGGACACCACCTATTTCATCTTTCTCGTCATCAGGTAATTTTATCTGTAGATGTTTATAATTACTTTCAAAAATCCCAAAAACTTGATTAGATAAATAAGTAATTAATCAATATATATCCCAGCCAAGATTGAAGAACATATATAAACCAGAGTTAAATGAAAACATCCCCACAACTAGAGCATAAAAGCCTATACCATACAAAAAATTATTGAAAAATAAAGACATGTACAATATCATTGGACTATCTAGAATGCTATATTTATTTACATACAAATTAAACATCGACGCAATAAATTGGTGTTCTGACATTCCAAAATCCACATTCATTAATAAAAAGTAATACATACCTGATCCATGTCTCGGGAATAGATTATAGAATTTCTTGGAGGCTGAAAATCGAGATTGATTTCCCACATTAACTCACTTATACTTCGTGAAGCTTTTCCTTGTTTAGCCTGTGAACAACAAGTTCATGATTTTAGGAGAAAAAAAAAAAAAAAAAACTGCTCGTGAATGCTACTTGTTGTATTGGACCTCGATGGTTGTGTTTGAATTACTAGTTGCTTGAGGTTGTTGTGGTGGTGGACCTTGTGATTTGTTCATTCGAGTTACCACTTCCTGGATCAAATGAAAAGAAATATAAACTTGTTACAATACTCACTCGTACTTCATGTTTTTGAATCTAAATAGATAACCATATATAGATCAAACAAGGTTACTTACTGAAATCATTTCTTTGAGATCCTTCTTTATAAATCTCATTTTACTTTCATCTGGTTGTTTTCTCAAAATTTCCTGAGTTGTACCGGCTTGTATCTCCGTCTCAGAGATATGTTGCTCCTCCTCTTTTAGTTTCTTTTGGGAATCGTACAAGGATAACATGTTTTTGTATTAAATCGGATAAAGAGAACTTGATTGAAAGAATGAAGTTACAGAGTTTGACTTCTTTACCAAGATGAATTAATGGTTTGTATTGAAAACAATGTGATGGAAGGTAAACCCGAGAATGAATATATAATATAAACAGTGAGAGTGTTAGTCTTGTACATGAACCTAACTGGTGATATTCTGGAAATTATTCTGCACGATTTATTATTATTCCATTTTCGTTCTCATTGTTTTCATATTTTAATAAATAATTTTTAACTTGGATTTTATTGGGGGATGAATTAAGGTAGTAATGACAAACTATGTTTTCGAATGACGATTTATTGTATGCATCTTCCTATTTTAGTTGAGCCTATCTACATTTTGGATACCATACACTGTACGTATGGTATCCTGAGTATTGTCCTTAAGATTTTCTCATTAATTACCTGTTAAGACATGAATGTGAAAGTTAATAACCAATTTGATTCAAAATTGTAAAGTGTTTTTGGATACATGTAAATGGAATTGAAATTGTAAATCAGAATTGGAATTTTGTTAGAGTTACAATTTATAAATTTGGATCACATAAACAATTACTATTTTTGCACTTGGTCATCATCTCTGATGGGTCTCGATGGTAATTGTCATTGTCTCTAACTGGTCGTAACAGTGGTAATGGTTGTCTCTAGTGGATCCAGATAGTGTTTGTCGACATCTCTAATGAGTCACATCAGTGGTGGTTGTCATTCCTACATGGGACCCAACATTGTTTATTGTCATCTCTGATGAGCTCTGACAATATTTGTCATTGTTTTTAGTGGGTTCAATTAGTGGTGATTGTTGTATTCAACGAAGTTCGATGGTGGTCGTCTTTTCTATGGGTTTCAATGGTGTTTTTTTGTTTTTTTTTTTTTTTCAGCGGGTCTTAATAGTGGTAGTTGTGGTATTCAATGAGTCCCACATCATCTCTGGCTGGTCATTGAAGATGACAGTTGTCATTCCAATAAGTTGATGATGGTGGTGGATGGTAGCAAATGGTAGGTAGACAAGGTTGTCGTTCTCGATAAAAGCGATTCCCGTCATCTCTGATGATGTTTGTCATCATTTTCAGTGGGTCCAATTAGTAGTGATTGTTGTATTCGACAAAGTTAGATAGTGATCATCATCTCTATAGATTTTGATGGTGTTTTTGTCATTTTTCAGCAGGTCTTGATAGTGGTGGTGTTGTATTCGATGAGTCCCACATCATCTCCAATTAACCTTGCAGATGATAGCAAATGATAGGTGGACAAGGTTGTCGTCGGATGGAGGTCAATGATGGTGGTTGTCTATTGTCATTTTCAACGAGTGTCATTTTAATGATTTTTATAAAAATGTAACAATAAATGAAGTCAAAGAAATTCAAACCCCATAACTATTATAAAGAATACAAAGTGAGTTACCACCAAGCCTAACCTATTATTATGTTACATTGTTCAAATAAATATTTTTATTAAATGTTTATCATGTATATAAAAAAATAAATATATTTAATTATTTTAAACGAGTTAGCTCGCAAGCTTTATAAAATTCAAGCTTGGCTCGTTTACTAAACAAACTCTAAAATAAAGCTTGATCTTGACTCAGTTAGAAATTAACCGAGTTTGAGCGAGCACTTACTAAACTTGTTCACAAGTTGTTCACGAATAGTTCAGATCATTTGCAGCCCTAACCGGTGATATAGCATGGAATGAGTTAAAAAAATCAAAACTACAAAATTAGAATTGCACAATCCAATTTTTAATTCCAATTCTAATTCGCATCATCTAAATGGACTAAAAGATGATTAAAAACAATCTAAGAACCAGTCTTCTAAATTTATTTTTCCCAATTAATAAATAACTTATTCTATTTTGCTTATTTGTTAAAGCAGATTTCAGGTTTTAGTGATAAAATTTGTTTTCTATTTACCTTTTATTCTATGCATCTTCCTAATGTGGTTACCCTTTCAACATTTTAGACTCAGTTCACAATGATAGGCTACCTTTAGAGTTTGTAAATCAATTTATGAGCTAATGTTGTCCCAAATGCAGTTCATATCATTTCATAAGCAAGAGTAGTAGATTGCCACTAATTAAGATAGATATCCTTAGGAACTTCCTTAAATTCAAGTTTACTGGTTGAATAAGTATATCCCTATAATTGGCATGATAATAGGCATCATGATGGTGTTCTAGTAGATAAAATATGGGGAAAAAGGATTATTTTAAAGTTGACAGCAGTTTCCTTTCAACTGAGGGATAAAAAGGAACATTAAGCCCCATGTACAGTGCACATTCACCAATTGGTGAAAATTAAAACAAAAACAAAAGATAAAAAAAAAAAAAAAAAGGAATAAATATATTAAAAGTAATATGTAATTAAAAATCAATCTTTTAAAAATAGAGACATGATTACTAAGACTATTTTGACATCATTGGTTTAATTATAGGCTTAATAGACATGGTTGAAAATATAAAGAAATATTGAAATTTGAGACTCAAAAATAGTTCATTTGGATGTATTTTAGATAAATGTCGTTGAGGTTTTTAACTTGGACTATTTTAATTCGTGGTAAATTTGGTTAAATTATTATATATTTTTAATTGTGAATTTTAATTTTTTTATAACATAACTGTTTTTTTTTTTTTTTTTTTTTTTTCAATTCTTACGAAATTCATTGGACTAATGAGTTAGACAATAAAAGATAACTCTCTCCCTTACTATGAACCCTTTATCTCATACTCAAGTGAATGAAGGTACAATCCAAGTTTTTGATATACAAGATAATTTCTCTTTTTTAATTATTTAGAAATCTTGTCCTTTAGAAAGAATAATATATTTTTCAAGTCATAATTTATTCTAACTGAATTCAAAAGAAATAATGTTTTTTTCTTTTCACATTTTCAAATGTGGGTTGAAATTGTATTAGAACTAAGTTTAAGAAAATAATACTTACTGTAAATAATTTTTGTTCTCTTTATTTTTATAACTTCATCTAGCAAATTTGATGCATTATGATATTAGACAACCCTAAGAGATTGGCCAAGTGGTTAAGAACGCATACTCCTTTCAATGACTTCATGGGTTCGAATTTTCTTGGAGGGTTGTGAAGAGTAAAATTCTTATAAATTCTCTAGTTGATGTGGGGGTAAACTAGGTCAGATACATATGACTGCTAAATAAATAAATAAAACGAGTTCGAATTTTTTTGAAGTGGTCGTGGAGAGAAAAATTCTTATAAATTCTCTAGTCAAGGTTCATGTAAACTAGGCCAGACACATAATACTGCTAAAAAATAATACTAAAGAAGGGAAAAGTGAAATTCAATTATAATAATATCAAAATGTGTTTGAAAATTAATAATAAGGTTAGTTTATACCTTTGATCCTTATAATTTGACTCGAATTTGCCCTCCATTGACTATCATCCTCCACCTTAAATTCCTTACCACCAACCCTACCAACATCTCAGTTTCCAATCGTATACCATATCAAACAAAAAAATTCTAAGAAGATTCAAACTGAGTTATTCTTCAGCTCGATAAGATTTCGATCTGACACTGACAAAGACTATTTCTACTAGGGATGCATAATTGAAGCACCAGCTCCTTCTCCTAAACCTATATTGTTTAACTATCCTACCAATTCCATGACACACTGGAATTGTCACAAACCAACACCTAACAAAATTCATCAATCCAAAGACAACTTGCAAGCAAATGCAAAGACAACTCGCAAACTGCAATCACTGAATTCAAAATCGATGATCGAAAACAAACCCAATTTTCCAATCCTCCAAAGCAAACCACACTAAATAAACCTTAGATGGGCCAAATTTTAGATTTTTGATAATTGGTGATAGGTCACGATAAAAATAGAGCAGCAACCCAAATAAGAATACTATCAGCGTAGTTAGAGCAACAATGAGACCGTCTAGGCGAAGTCAAGAGTGAGGAGGACTCGATTTTGAGGTGTATAAATCTTGGGAATAGCGGATGCATTTGATGGCAAAGAAGGATAAAGGAAAGGCCTTAAGAGAGCCAGAGACCATGAACTACAAGGAGGGAAATGAAACTATAAAGGATTGTGATTGGAAGGATTGACGGTGGTGGGGGTGGATGGTGACAGATTGACTGTGAAGGATGATGGAGTAGCAAATTTTGTTTTTCAGTTTTTTTTTTATTTGTATATAATTTTTTCTTTTTTTATATAAAAATTTAAGTTTTTTATTTATATTTTTGTATAATTTTTTTATTTATCTACATGTTAATTTTTTTATTCATCCACATGTCAATTTTTATTTGTCCTATGAGATTGTCATGTAAGATTTCATCTATCTACTTCACATTTCGTTAAGTTAATTTGGACAAAAGATGACGGTAAAAACCTAATTAATATAATTTTTTTTAATCAGAAAAACTCAATTGTAACAAATTGAAAAGTAAAGATTAAAGTAAATTTTAAGTCAAACTATAGAGACCAAAATTATGATTTAACTTAATAATAAGGTTATATTAGGAACTCAAGGTCCGTCATAATTAAAAAAATATCTTACAATAGATAAATAAAATAATATTAATAACAAATAAAATTCTTTTTTTGTTTTTTATACCGCAGATGCTTAGAAGATTTTCAATTTGTGGGTCAATATAATTCTAAAGAACTCAATTTAGTGGAGTTCAAACAAAAAAGGTAGTCCATGATTCAACAAGCCAAACTCATCCTCAGAAATTCAAATTTAACCAGAAACATATTAATTCTTCAACTGAACCAAAACCTCTAACGAGCATTAATAAATTTAGAAACATTACTTTACTCTCATCATAACGATAATGTGTAGAATTTATCCAAGCTCTGGGTCTTGGATTTAGGTCTTGTTGAGCGACATACAAGTGTTTCTAGACTGAAGATTTATGAATTGGACGATAATCGAGTCAGGGTTGTGATCTCCTTAAAAAACCTCTCTAAAAACTAAGTTAGTGAAAGCTTCTAAATAATAATTGAATACGTAATAACAACATTCCAAGATATATGTGTTTTTTTCCTTACCTTTCTTCTGTGGTGACTGGAGTATTTATAATCATGCTAACCAAAAAGCTGGTGCCACTTGTCTTCTCTTGGCTGGTTCTTTTCTGCCAAGTAGGCGTCCACATATTGAGTGGATAATTAGTTACTAAATTTTATGTAATAACATTAGTCTCCGTAAAAAACTGACTATGAGGTCAGTTGGTTGCCGCACTCTTCTTCAATATTATAAGTCTCCTTAAACTTTTAGCAACCTGACCATTGCATTTAATGTTCAAGTGAATGTTAATCCAGCCCATTTTAGACATTTAATATTTTGAGGCAAACTCTTTGTCAGGGCTTGCAATGGGCGATAAGTGGGCGAGTGTACTAGGCATCCTCCTCGAGACAGAGGTGGGATGGTCTATATAAAGTACACTACTCAGTTTCATTACTGTTTATTTAGAATCCTTAAGGACACTCTACCCAATTTCCAAATCAAATGTTGCTAATCCTTAGTGAAACTCTACCCAACTTTCTTGCTGCCTACTTTAAGTACAACCTCTTAACTTTTTGTCAAACTTTTCACTTTTCATTTCCATTATGTCCAATAGACCTAGGCCTATACTTTCTAGTTTGAGGGGCTCAAAAGATACGTGAATCACCGATCAGTCAATAGTCCCTTAGGATTAAGACAACCCTTAACTAGGCAGTCTCATGGGGGAAAAGGCTTATAAGAACTCACCCCGAGGATGGTCCTAACACTCAGGCCTTTAATGATGACATGGAGGGTGTAGAGAAGGAGACTTTTTAGTTCTGAGGACGAAACATCCTTGTCCAAATTTTTCTTTAACAGTGGAGAGGATTCAGATGATGACATGGCACACCTCTGTCCTCAAGATTATACTAGGATTGTTATGGGTATAGAGAACATGATATCAATAAAAAGGTTGTTTATTCTTAGTTGAAGATTTCTTTTTTAAGCCTTTTGGGTCCAAGCTATACACCCATACTATCGTCCTTGCCATTCTTGCATAAATACTTTTTGCCTTTATGAAAAGCACATTTGAGCCAAAGTGTTTTTTCCTCTGCATCCTTTCATAATGTGCCTACTCAATGCCAATGGAGTATTCCAAACTCAAGTCATTCCCATTAGAATGAGGTTCTTGATAACCTTCAATCACATTTGTCAAAAGCTAGCAATCTTATCTTCCTTGATTGTTTTTCGAAACCTACAAGCCATAAAGAACTCCAGGGGTGATTGGATCTACTTTCTCAGCATGGAGTAAGATGTTCCACAGCCCCCATAATAATAACAAAGTGTCGGAAGACTAGGTACTTCTTCATGGAGTCCCTTGAACTAACTTGTTTTTTGCATCGCTAGGGGGGTTATAAGGAATTTTGGGAATTTCCTACCTTAAATGACCAGTGAGTAAGCAAAAAGGTACCATAAGATATGTGCCTACCAGAAATTGTAATCGAGACTTTTTGAAACCAATGTTTATACCTCGGACCATAAATTATCAAGCTTAGAGCTGTCCCAATATACTCATTGTTCGTCCTGAAAAGTATATGTAAAAGTTGTTTTATATATTTATTATTATTTTTTCTTGAGGCTCTGATCGTTTTCTTCTATTTTATGCAGATTTAAGTTTATCTGTTGAGAAGGAGACTGCCCAGCTTCAGGTTGCCATGGAGAGGACTGCTAGGACAGAAGGCCAAGCTCAGACAGGTAAAACCTGACCCATAATGAAAAAAGAAGCATAAGGGTTAGAAGCTCAGGGTGCCCCACATCATTCCACTCGAGAATGGTAACTTATCTAGGCACGCTTAGGGCTCGACCATAAAAGCAATAAACTTGTCGCCCTTTTCACACCTGAAATCACACCTGTCGTGCCCTTAACCATCATTCCTTTTGTCTTGGGAGATTCAGTCCTGAAGACAGAGCCTTTCCTTGCAAGTGCACTTGAAAGGAGATTTCTAGAAGCTGCTCTTATAACACCCCTAAAAACTTAATATAGTTTAATTAGACTAAATAAGTATTAATTATGGTTATGCATAAAATTAGTTTAATTCATGCATTTCGGTAAGAATTCTCATGCATTCATTCTATGCATTTAATTTAAGAAATTTTAAGGTAAAATTCCATATTTGGAAATAGTGACATCATACCATGACATCATCATTTAGTTAAGTTAGTTAAGGTTTAAGGATGGAGACATCATTAGAATGACATCACCATGATATCATCAATTTGTAATTATGAAGACATGTCATAATAGAACTAAATAGTTAGAATAGTTAGAATGGAACAAGAAAAGAACTAAATTAGGTAGAATTAAACCAAAAACATTAGGAAGGTGTGAATGCATTAATTGAACTCACTTAGGTGTAAGAACCATACTAAAAGAAGAAAGAAAATAATAAAGTATAGGTTACTTGTTAAAAAAGAAAATGTGATGAATTAGGTGTAAGAAAGAGGTTAAGAGTGGCAATTTGTAATTAATGTAAGGGGGTGAGTTGTAAAGTTTCATTAAATGCAAGGGGGTGAGTTATAAAATTTCATTAAATACAAGGGGTAAGTTGTAAGACATGTGACAATAGGTGTAAAGACATGTGACAATAGGTGGCATGCCAAATATTAGTAAACTAGGAGAAAAACTAAGAGAATGAAGACATGTGTAAAAGGAGTAGAAAACTTGGAAGAAAACTAGTGGAAGATGAAAAAGTAGGAATGATTAGCATGGATTAATGAAGAAAAAGCCAAGGAATTGAACTCCTATATAAACCGTTCATGTCTCCTTAAAACCCACACACACACACACTTTCTTAAATCCATACCAAAAGAAGAAAGAAAACCTTAAACCTAGACATATACGAAAAGAAGTAAAAACCATAACCTCTAAGAAAAGAAAATCAAAACTGTAGGCTAGGAAAGAAAAGGGAAAACGTGAACTAGAGGAGGAGAAAGCCAAGCCATAGAAAGGAGGAAAGAAAAGGAAAATCGAAAGAAGGAGAAAAAGGAGGCGTAGGAAACAAAGAAAGCAAAATAAATAAGCTAAGGGTATCAGGCAAGTATTTATACATATCCTTATCTTTCTCTTCTTGTTTCATACTTACTTCATTGATTCTTTGATATTCCTCAGTAATATTCTCATGATCCTTCATGCATATGAAATGAATGTGAAATAAAAATGATGAAAATGATTCCCTTTGTGGAAAGTTTAAAGGAAATGACTAATAATTCTAGTAACATGTATTGAGTTTATGTTGGCCGAAGTTTACCAGGTATTCAAAAATGGAAGATACTCAAACCATAGTATGAATCCTATTATTTAGAGGCATTACGAAGTAAGAGTACACAAAGTCCTTGTAAGGTAGCCTCGGGTTTGCATGAATGGTCAAGAATGGTTACTAAGAAGTGGATAAGAAAAAGAAAAGAATAAAGTTTACATTTGCATATATTCTTATATTTTAAAACTACCATCAAGATATTTCCCTTTACTATGTGTGAATACTTGTTGAGGTTCGACTTATTTTTCCTTCATCTTCATGTGCAAGATAATTAGTTTTCCATGAAAGTGTTTATTGTGCAGACTTTTCCTATATTCGTGATTTCCTAGGAGGACGGTACTGTATATGTTACTAGGGTTGGCAAGTAGTGGACTGGTGGTACGAGGAAGGAGATGAAAATAACCCTCTTAAAGTTGTATGTGTAGTTTCACTTACCACCTAGGTGGACGATGGATAAAGGTTTTGGCGTTATGGTCAATGGGTCATAAGTGAGTAATTAGTAATTACTATAGTGTTATATATATATACATATAGTTTAGACTTAACTTAGGAGTTTAAGAGAAACTTGTAAAATAGTTGTAATGTTTCTCTTTTTGGTCCAAACTTGGTATGAAGTCTATGTGATGATAAGTGTCTTGTAAATTAATAAAATGGAAGGCTGTGTCTCTTTGTATACCTTTAATTGTCCATCTAGTAAAACCTGTCAAGTAGAATTTCCTAGGAAAAACAAGTGTCTAATTCAGGCTATAGTAAGAAAAGAATATGACTATTAACATAGGACAAATGAAACAAATAGTAGAAATCAAATTAGGAAGAATTGGCTAAATGGTAGAGTACTAGTTGGTCATGGA
Source organism: Quillaja saponaria (assembly GCA_029379385.1). Classification (NCBI taxonomy): domain Eukaryota; kingdom Viridiplantae; phylum Streptophyta; class Magnoliopsida; order Fabales; family Quillajaceae; genus Quillaja; species Quillaja saponaria. The sequence goes on from CM055611.1 coordinate 3,097,079, forward strand.
AGGAGTTAGTAAGAAATTAGGAATAAGAATTAATCTAAGTCTTGAAGAAGGTAATTGATGTAATATGAAAAGTAAAATATCACTTAAATAAAATGATTAAATTTGGCTAAGGAGGAAAATAGAATAAACTTGGTAAATTAGGACTTAATGAATTCGGCCATGACAGAATAAAAAAGGAAAAGAAAAATTTAGGTGAAAAAAATGGTCTAAGGCAGTTTAAGTAATAAAGGTATATTAAAAAAAAGAAAATTTTAGTCTCTTGGATAATTAAGGGTAATTACCAATTAATTTAAGCATTAAGATAATAATTAACTTAAGTATAGGATTAGGAAAGTAAGGTGTCACATAGATGGTATTAGAGCAGTATGATGGGCTGGGCCTCCGGAAAAACTCACATCACCTAGGGGAGATCTTGATATTGAGGCTTGACGAGGACGTCAAGATTCTAAAAGGGTGGGGTAATTGTAATACCCCAAGAAAGAGAAAGTTCTACATTGGTTGGGAAAGAGGAGAGAAAAGTGTATATAACCCTCAATGATCAACTACTAAGTACCTTCCAGTTAGCATTTTAACCCATGTGGTATGGGTTGTTGACTTTTTAAATTTAACCCATGTGGTAGTGAGTTGTTGACTTTTCAAATGTACTTGGGCCAGTTAGACTTGGGGTGTTACAGAATCAAAGCAACAGTTTGGGCAAAAGGTGGGATAAGGAAGTTCCATGATACTTGTCATGGTATCATGTACATCTCCTTCTCCCAAGGTTTAGGTTGTACTCCTTGTTTGATAATATGCCTATTGTTTGCCTATTAATTGAAGTATTGTTTACGAAATTATTTCTTGCCTATTACTGTGAAGTATTGTTTACGAAATTATTTCTAGGATAAAGTGTTTTTATGTTATGTTTTTTGCATATATATATATATATGTTTATGTGTTTCATATATATGTCATATGATAAAAAAAAAATGTTTAATGAAAAAAAGAAAAGAAAGGACATGCTTATTATGACATGTAAAAAAGAAAGGAAAGGGACATACTAAATATGGCATGTGAAAAGGAAGAAAAGTGAATAAGGAAATGTTGAATACTGCATGAAGGAAATGTTGTATGTTGCATGCATAGTAGAAAGAAAGGAGCATAACATGCAAATTAGAAAGGAAGGAACATAGCATATATGCATAGTAGAAAAGGAAAAGAAGCATGACATACTAGAATGTTAGGAAATCTCATCCTAGGAATAAAACTAAAAGGTGTAATTGTGTGTGCATTCTAGGATGGCTCCTGAGAAAAGATACCAAAACGAGCTCCTAGAAGGCATACTCAATACATTGGAAGACGTATCAGGAGTAATGAGAAAATAAGTAGATACCCAAAATGCGGCTATAGAAGCTGCAATGGCACCTGCCAATGTTGCAGCTAATGCGGCGGCACGAATGAATAATGCAGGAGAGGACATTGAGCCTCGAATGCAAGGACCTAGGCCGAGTGAAGTAGGGGAATTAATGGACTATTTTAGGAAGCCAACCACTTAGTTTTTCAGGGAGTTGTGATTATATTGTAACCGAAAAGTGGATGCATCAATTAAAAAAGATTTTAGGGTAATGGGATGTGAGAAGAATGATAAGTTAGTACTAGTAGTATATATGTTAGAGGGTGAAGCTAAGTATTGGTTACAGAGTATGGAGAGGTTACTTACGGCTAGAGGATTGGAGGAGTTTTAGGGAGGTTTTTTTATAGGAAAATACTTTCCCAATAGTATTAATCAAGATCTTGAAGCTAAGTTTAATCAACTCAGACAGGGAGAGTATGAGTGTAGCAGAGCATGAGCATAGATTTGAAGTACTATCTAAGTTCTATACCTACCTTCAAACCCATTATGATGATAGGTGGAAAGTCCGATAAATTCTAACGAGGGTTAAATCCGGATATGAGAGGTAAGATAGCAACCTTAGAAATAGAAAACTTTGCCCAATTAAGTAGGAAAAAGTAAAATTGCAGAGAGAATATGTAGGGAGGAAGAAACGGAGAGAAAAATGAGATATGAGAGTTCTAAGAGGTTTAGGGAGATAAAGAAGAATAAGAGTAACAAACGGGGAGCTGTAGCTATAGCTGGAAGGCCACCTTATTTGCCGAATGAAAGGAAATAAGTAGGGAGTCAATCAAGGGAGGAAGGATCGTGCAGTAAGTGTGTGAGATTTCATATTGGTAGATCATATCAAATAGGTACCAATAATTGTTTTAAATGCTTAAAGGAGGGTCATATAGCTAAGTTTTGTCCGGAGATGAATAACCCGAGAGCCACTAGGAAACCAATGGTGCCAGGACGAAGTGTTTTCCCTGAGCTAAATTGAGGCTCAATAGGATGATAACGTCATTCTCGATAAGTGTCTATTAGCTAATCAAGACGTACTTGCTTTATTTGACACTGAAGCATCTCATTCTCTTCATTTTCATAGAGTGCAATAGGAGATTAAGATTGGAAATAACCAATATGTCATATAGAATGTTAGTGGAAACCCCGATAAGAAAGCCCTCTTGTGTGAGTGAAGTGTGCAAGTCAGGTGGAATTAAAAGTCCAAGATAGGTTAAGTTATCCTACTCTAGTTTGTCTACCTACAGGAGACTTAGATTTGATCTTAGGAATGGATTGGTTGGAAGAACAATAGGTGGTAGTAGATTGTAAGGATAAGAAGATAGTGTTTACCCAAATCCATCGTTGTTCACCATAATTGAAACCTACCTTGATGTTCATTTCAACCCTTCAAGCTAGGAAAATAGTGTCTCAATGTTGTATAGGATTCTTAGCTGTCCTAACCGAGGTTAAGGAAAAAAAGAAAATGTTAGACCAAATCCCAATAGTTAGAGATTTCCCTGAAGTATTTCCTGATGATATATCTGGTTTACCACCAGAAAGAGAGATAGAGTTTTCTATAGAAACTTTACCAGGTACCACTCCAATATCCAAACCTTCACATAGAATGGCACTGGTAGAACTTATTGAACTTAAGAAGTAATTAGAGGAATTACATGATAAAGGCTACATAAGGCCTAATGTTTCACCCTGGAAAGCACCAGTATTGTTCGTTAAGAAGAAAGATGGGATGTTTAGGTTGTGTATAGATTATAAACAACTTAATAAGGTTACCTATTAAGAATAAATACTCTTTACCTAAGATAGATGATTAGTTAGATCAATTACAAGGAGCTACAGTATTTTCTAAGATTGATTTAAGGTCAGGATACCATCAGTTGAGAGTTAAGTCTAAGGATATTCCTAAAACAACCTTTAGGACAAGATATGGTTATTTTGAGTTTGTAGTTACAAATGCACCTACAGTATTAATGGATTTGATGAATAGAGTGTTTATACCTTATCTTAATAGGTTTGTGATAGTGTTTATAGATGATATTTTAATATATTCAAGGAATAGGCGAGAGCATGAGGAACATTTAAGGATAGTATTGCAAACCCTTAATAATGAACAATTATATGCTAAGTTTAGTAAATATGATTTTTGGCTAGATGAGGTGAGATTCTTAGGACATGTGATTAGTGGTGAGGGAGTTATCGTAAATCCTAAGAAGGTTGAAGCAGTATTAGAGTGGGAAGTACCAACAACGGTCACTGAGGTTATGATTTTTCTAGGTTTGGTAGGCTATTATCAAAGGTTTATTCAAGGATTTTCCTAAATAGATATGCCATTAACTAGGTTAACCCATAAAGGAGTGAAATGGATGTGGACCAAGAGTTGTCAAAAGAGTTTTGAGGAATTCAAGGAACTATTGCTCTTGTATTAGTTATACCTGATCCTAAGGAAAGATATACCGTGTATAGTGATGCGTCTAGGAAATGATTAGGTTATGTCTTAATGCAACAAGGTAGAGGAGTACTTTATGCTTCTAGGCAATTAAGACCAAACGAGGAACACTACCATACCCATGATCTTGAACTTGTTGTTGTAGTGTTTGCTTTGAAAATTTAAAGACATTACCTGTTTGATGAGAAATTTGAGGTTTTTACTGAGCATAATTTTTTAATCAAAAGGAGTTGAATAAGACAAAGGAGATGGTTGGAGTTTTTAAAGGATTATGAGCGTGAATTAAAATATCATCCCAATAAGGCTAACATAGTTGCTGATGTTTTAAGTAGAAAGTCCAAGCACATGTCTAAGTTGATGATCCGAGAGTATAAATTGTTGGAGGATTTTAAAGATGCCTGTGACTTAATTGAATTAGAGTCTAGATGTATGGCTATTCAAGGATTTATGTGGCAATCTGATTTGAAGCAAAGGATAAAAGAAGGATAAGATCAAGATGAATATTTGAAGGTGATTATGCATAAGCAAGGAACAAAGTTTCGTTTTAAGATACCGTTTCGACAAACTTAGAAATGGAAACGATTCTGGAAACAGTATGGAAATGGCATAGAAAGTCTAATTTTTTAGGAAACACATAAAAACATATATTATAGTAATTGTAAGTATCTAATAGGAATAATTTAGTACATAGAGTACTAATAAATACATATCAAAGTAAAAATCAGAACACAAACATAGTAATTTAAGAAAAATATTAAATTATAATCACATCCAACCAGCTGTGGAGTGTCTAGCAGGTGCATATCCAGAATATTGAAATTGTCTAAGAGGAAATTGATAGTATTGTTCAACATAGCTACAATACTGATCATAACTCATGTGATGAAAGAAATATGTCTCATATTCCCTTACATATTTCTGAAAATCTTCAATATTGTATCCAAAATTCTGAGTTTGTGTAGCAAAATGACCAAAGTGAGAAGAAGATGATTGTGTATCATATCCAAAAGATGTATCATACGCATAATTAGAAGATAATGAACCATAATTGAAATTAGAAGCATTATATCTAGATGGTTGAAACCCATATCCATAGCTAGAACTATAAGTAAAAAAATATCTCTATGCATGTTAGTTCCACCTAAATGAAATGAGGAAAAGTCTAAAGTCAAACTTTCAGCATCCACTATCATTGTATCTCTTTTTTCTTGTGACCATAACACTTTTCATTTTCACATAATGGTCGATATCCATAATCAGTATCTTAAGTACAATAATTAAATCGTTGCTCTTCAATAAAGAATATTACTACCTGAATTTCCACCTCTATTACATTGTCATTCATTTCCTCCTATTATTACCTCCATCTCCATTATCACCACTTTTGTCACTACCACTTTTATCATCATAATCTTCTTTTTCTTCTTCAGTATCAACAGATATATACCTAGAATAATGTTGAGATCCTCTCATTAAATTTTTAAACTCTTCATAATCAGCTATTTGGGTTCTTCTTGTTTGCATTCTCATGTCATATGCTTGTGATTAATTTTGTGTGTCTGACCAACGATTAGTAAAAATGGCTAAATAAGCATTTGACCTAGTTGGTTGGCCATGACCATCAAATTCATCCAATAATATATCTCTGGTATCATCTAACCATTCAGAAAGACCTTCATTATCTTCAGATACTAGTAGTTAAATCTATTGCTTTGAAATCAACATTTTTCCTACTTTTATCTTTCATAATATGCTTCAATTTCAACCTCATGTTGTATTATGCATAAACAAGTTTTTCTAGTTTTTCATAGTTAAGTCGGTTACGTACTTTTGTGTGAATAAGAGCAAATGTACTCCAATTTCTTTCACACCCACTAGATGAACTTGAATGTGACAATACTTTTAATGCAATCTTTCTCAAATTTGGAGCATCCGTTACATACAAAAATCACCATTTAGTTGTGAAAAATATATTACTATTATACCATTAACTAAAAATTTATGAATGAAATAAAGTTATTAAATAAGATCAAGTTATCTGGATCTGTTTTTTCTCTTCCTTTAATAGCTAGTCGACTTGAAAACCTATGCATGGCCTCTCGAAAAATTTGAACCTATTAACAAATAGATTGTTAATTCTCAATAGCAACAAGTATATATAAATTCAATACTATTGAACATTTCTTATTATCTCTGCTAATGCATGAGAAGTTATTGTACTGCTTGGTTCAATTCTATTAACCACATATTTAAATGCATTTATCAACTTTGGTTGATCTTCAATATTTTCACTATATTGGTATGCGGGATTTAAGTAATATGCTATTTTGTTTTAAAAAAATGAAAATATAACACAAGTTAGAGATATGTTTAGAATATCAAGTCATAAGTAAAATCATACATAACTAGAATATATATTCATTACTTACCTGCTATATAAATACGAGATATTATCTGCTTCCGACAATGTTCATCAATGACATCAATATACTTTTTACAAGAATTTGGGACAATATTTTGTATTTGTTCATTTGCTTTGATCATTGCTAGCATATACATATGGCATTGTTGCTAATTTCTCCCCATTAACCATTCTCAGTACTTTTGCAATTGGAGCATGTATGCTAACAATTTTCTTAACTCTTTCCTAGAACTTAGAATCTATAAGAGTTTGACGAACTTTCTTCCCAATTGGATCCTTACTAGATGCACTCATTGTCCATTCATCTAAAGTCATCATTCTTTGTAAGCCATTCTTATGTTGTAGAAAACTTTCAATAGTAATATAATTTGTGGCAAATCTTATTTGAGCTGGCCGTATCAATTCACTTGTGTAATGTTGCCTCATCAAATGAAAAATTTTTCCATGATTGTAAATGAAATTTGTACACTTCTTTGCTTACTCTAGCATAGATAAAACACTTTTAAATTTGGTAAGGTCATGTAATACCAAATCAAGAGAATGTGCAGTACACATGATATCCAATATAAATGTAGTCTTCTATCCATCAATAACTCTGTAGCCTTTTTGTATAAAGATTGATTATCTGTGATGATTTGAACTACATATTTTTCACCAATCTCTTGAACAACCTCATCCATCAACTAAAAAATATAATTAGCATCCTTGTTAATCCCCGTTATATTTAATGATTTGTGAAAAACTATATTTCCATCACAATAAATCAAAAAATTTATTATTGATAAATGGATTATAGATGTCCATCCATCACACATTAGAGGCACTCCAAAAACCTCATGTTTCTTTTTAAATTCATCAATATATTCCTTCAACTCCTCTATCTCATCCTCCAAAATAGGATCATTGATTTCATAAGGAGTAGGCCATTCAACTCCAACCCTTGCACGTGCAATTTCATCAACCATACACTGATAATATAACCCTTATGCTTTGTTAAGAGCAATATTTTGATAAATAAAGAACTTTTCAATAGCATGCTTTGCTGACTTTGCCTACTTTTTTGGATTCCACATGGTTTTTAACTTTTGTTGGTAAACATATTGTTGCCTATATATACTTGGATCTATCTCTTCTCTACTTGGGTCTTTTTCTCTTCTAGTAAACTTTTCCAAAACCTTCATCTCATCATCTGTGTCATCAATATCTTCTTCTTTAATCCCCGCTCTTCTCCTTAGTCCCGCTCATTCAATTTTATCTCATCTCACCTCTTACTTCTTTCATTTTTTCATTCTCTTGTTTCTTCTCTCTCAAGTGTAATATCACTTGTTTAGAAATTTTCACAAGACATTTCTCACACTTTGTCCACATTTGGATAACCTCCTAGCTAGATGTTGTTTACCTCAAGCAATACCTCATCCCCTAATTTGCTTTTCGCAAAAATTACAAATTATTTGCTAACAATTATCACCTATTCTTTCAAAATACAACCATCCTTTTTTTTTGGATCGTGACTCTTCAATAACATGTTGTTTACCTTTTAAGGAATAAGAAGCCATCTTTTATTTTTAACTACAAAAATATAAACATGTAACCTAATTAAATTATACTAAGAGAAAATTTAAATAATTTAAATTGATAGAAAGAAAAAAGATAATAATTGAAATTAAATTAAAAAAATTGAAATTATATAAATTACAATAGTTGAAATTTAAATAAATTAAATTGAAAGGAAAAAAATAATTAAAATATATATATTTTATAATTAAGTCATATTTACTGATGTTATAGGAAAATAAACATAAAAAATATTTTCTAAATAATTCATATCTACTAATATTCTAAGTTAATGAACATATATAACTAATTTAAATCTACTTGTTTTTTTTGCTATTTTAAAAATTAAACTAACTTTAAAATAAAAACCTCATTGTTTGTGCTATTTATAAATAAATACTAATATTTGAACATTTAAATAAATTAGATAATAGAAAGAATAAATAATAATTGAAATTTAAAATAATCTAATTAATTTATATTTACTAATATTATAGGTTAATGACATAAAAATTATTTTCTAACTTATTCATATTTACTAACATTCTAAGTTAATAAACATATATAAATAAAGATCTATTAATTTTTTCATTATTTCAACAATTAAATTAACTTTAATATAAAAAGCCCAATATATATATTTTGATATATATATATATATATTATTGTCAAATCAAGGAGAAGAAAAAAAAAAGTAAAAAAAAAATATTTGATTAACAAATTATATTAAACTATAATTATTATATTATATTATATAGAAACCGTTATATACATGTTTAAGCCCAGCCCAGCCCAGCCAGCCCAATATACTAATTACAAAAACAAGGAAAAAAAATACACACAGGTAAACATAACTCTTCTATTCGACTCTTCTCTCCAGCGAGACTCTTCTCTGCAACTGCAACTCCTTCCAGCTCTGCAACTCTCTCATCTTCAACTTCGTTTTTAACTCTGCTACTTTACACTCAATTGATTCTAGCTCCTGCAAGATAATCAAAGACCTCTCTCACTCCTGCAATAGAACTTGCTATCCCTATCCTCTTCTTCAAAGACATAAGTATTTCTCTTTCTTTAATTATCTATTGCCCTTTTTTTTTCTCAAAATTATCTGTTTTTGCTTTTGCTTTTTCTTCCCCTTTTTGTATTGACAAACCTGCAATTTTGGTACCCACATATATGTCAATCTGTTTCGGTTGAAAACAGTGGAATTAGCTCCATTTTCACTAAAAGCTTTCGTTTCTCTATATGAGATTCATTTTCACGTGTGTAGAAACTGAATAGATTCGCCTGAAACGGGCAAATCTACACGAATTTTCGTTCATTGGGCATAAGATGCAAATTGAAGAGTTGAGAGATTTTAGGGTGAATGATGAAGGGTTGTTTAAGTATCGAAATAGAATTTGTGTACCCTGAGGATAGTAGTCTTAAAAAATTGATCTTAGATGAAATTCATAAGTCTAGGTATTCTATTCATCTCAGAAGTTTGAAAATGTATAAAGATTTAAAGACTCAATTTTGGTAGCATAGGATGAAAAGAGATATTGTGGAATATGTGTCTAGGTGTCTAACATGTCAAAAAGTGAAAATAGAACACCAAAAGCCTATAAGATTATTACAACCCATAGAAGTTACCGATTTGGAAATGGGATGAAGTGACTATAGTTTTTCTTGTGGGATTAACGAGGACTACTAGTGGGAATGATGTCATTTGGGTGATTGTAAATCGACTTACTAAGTGGCCACATTTCCTTCTTATTAGGTTAAATTATTGTCTTGAGAAGTTAACATAATTTATATTAGGAAGATTGTGAGACTTCATAGTATACCTAGAAGTATTATTTCAAATAGGGATCCTAGGTTTACTTTCAAATTTTGGCAAGCCTTACAGCAAGCCTTAGGAATTAAATTTAAGTTTAGCACTGCCTATCACATGCAAACTGATGGACAATCCAAGAGGATAATCCAAACAGGATATGCTTAGAGCCTATATTTTAGAGTTCAAAGGAAATTGGGATAGTCATGTATCTTTAGTAGAGTTCACCTACAACAAATCTTTCCACCAATGTCTTCAAATGACACCCTATGAGGCGTTATATGATAGAAAGTGTAGGTCTTCATTATGTTGGTACAAAGTAGGAGAAAAACAGTTGTTAGGACCTGATCTTATCCAACAAACCACTAAAGCCATTAGGAAAATTAGATAAAATTTAAAAGTAGCTCAGGATATGCAAAATAAATACGCGGATAGAAGAAGAAGACCATTAGAATTTCAGGAAGGGGAACACGTATTCGTAAAGATTATGCCCTCAACTGGTTTTGGGAAGGACTAGGAAAATGGGAAAGCTTGGACCAAGGTACATAGGACCCTAAATGTAGCATACTGAGTAGTATTACCACCAAACATGGACAATGTGCATGACATTTTCTATGTTTCGTAACTTAGAAAATACAAATCGTGTCCCTAATCACATTCTAGATTATGAACCTATAGGAATAGAAAGTAACCTCCAAGTTATAGCTGAACCCATAAGGATAGTGATTAGGAAGACCAAGTTTGAAAAAGGGGAGACGATTCCTATTAGTAAAAGTAGCATGGAGAGGATACTTAGAAAAGGATGCAACATGGGAGGATGAGAACGAAGTGAGACAAACTTACCCATAATTGTTTAATGAGGTTAGTGCGAATTTTAGGGACAAAATTCATTTTTAAGAAGGGGAGTAATGTAACACCCCTAAAAACTTAATCTAGTTTAATTAAATTAAATATGTATTAATTACGGTTAAACATATAATTAGTTTAACTCATGCATTTCACTAAGAATTCTCATGCATTCATTCTATGCATTTAATTTAAGAAATTTTAAGGTAAAATTCCATATTTGGGAATAGTGACATCATGATGATATCATCATTTAGTTAAGTTAGTTAGGGTTTAAGGATGGAGACATCATTATGATGACATCACTATGACATCATCATTTGCATCATCATTTGAATTATGAAGACATGTCATAATGGAACTAGGTAGTTAAGAAATAGTTATAATGGAACAAGAAAAGAACTAAACTAGGCAGAATCAAACCAAAAACATTAGGAGGGTGTGAATGCATTAATTGAACTCACTTAGGTGTAAGAATCATATTAAAAGAAGAAAGAAAATAATAAAGTATAGGTTACTTGCTAGAAAAGGAAATGTGATGAATTAGGTGTAAGAAGGAGGTTAAGTGTGGCAATTTCTAATTAATGCAAAGGGGTGAGTTGTAAAGTTTCATTAAATGCAAGGGTGTAAGTTGTAAAGTTTTATTAAATGCAAGGGGGTGAGTTCTAAGACATGTGACAATAGGTGGCATGCTAAGTGTTAGTAAACTAGGAAAATGAAGACATATGTAAAGGGAGTAGACAACTTGGAAGAAAACTAGTGAAAGATGAAAAGGTAAGAATGATTAGCATGCATTAATGAAGAAAAAGCCAAGGAATTGAACTCCTATATAAACTAGTCATGTCTCCTTAAAACCCACACACACACTTCCTTAAATCTATACCAAAAGAAGAAAGAGAACCTTAAAACTAGACATACACCAAAAGAAGTAAAAATCATAACCTCCAAGAAAAGAAAACCAAAACCATAGGCTAGGAAAGAAAAGGAAAAACGTGAACTAGAGGAGGAGAAAGCCAAGCCGTAGAAAGGAGAAAAGAAAAGGAAAACTGAAAAAAGGAGAAAGAGGAGGCGTAGGAAAAGAAGGAAGAAAATAAATAAGCTAAGGGTATGAGACAAGTATTTACACATATCCTTATCTTTCTCATCTTGTTTCATACTTACTTCATATTTCTCAGTGATATTCTCATGATTCTTCATGCAAATGAAATAAATGTGAAATGAAAATGATGAAAATGATTCTATTTGTGGAAAGTTTAAAGGAAATGACTAATAATTCTAGTACTCTGTTTTGAGTTTATGTTGGCCAAAGTTTACAGGTATCAAAAAATGGAGGATACTCATACCATAGTATGGATCCTACTATTGAGAGGCAGTACGAAGCAAGAGTACATAAAGTCCTTGTAAGGCAACCTCGGGTTTGCATGAATGGTCAAGAATGGTTACTAAGGAGTGGATAAGAAAAAGAAAAGAATAAAGTTTGCATTTGCATATATTCTTATATTTTAAAACTATCATCAAGATATTTCCCTTTGCTATTTGTGAATACTTGTTGAGGTTAAACTCATTTTTCCTTCATCTTGATGTGTAAGATAATTAGTTTTCTATGGAAGCGTTTATTGTGCAGACTTTTCTGTATTCATGAGTTCCTAGGAGGATGGTACCGTATATGTTACTGAGAGTTGGCAAGTAGTGGACTGGTGGTACTAGGAGGGAGATGAAAATAGCCCTCTTAAAGCTATATGTGTAGTTCCACTTACCACCTAGGTGGACGAAGGATAAAGGTTTTGACATTATGGTTAGTAAGTCCTAAGTGAGTAATTAGTAATGACCAATATATATATATATAATTGTAATGTTTTCTTTTTTGCCCAAACTTGGCATGAAGTCTATGTGATGATAAGTGTCTTGTAAATTAATAAAATGGAAGGCTGTGTCTCTTTGTATACCTTTAATTATCCATCTAGTAAAATCGGCCAAGTAGAATTACCTAGGAAAAACAAGTGTCTAATTCGGTTATAGTAAGAAAAGAATATGACTATTAACATAGGACAAATGAAACAAATGGTAAAAAATAAATTAGGAAGAATTGGCTAAAGGTAGAGTACTAGTTGGTTATGGAAGATGAAATATAAAGCTAGGAGTTAGCAAGAAATTAGGAATACCAATTAATCTAAGTCTTGAAGAAGGTAATTGATGTAATATGAAAAGTAAAATATCACTTAAATAAAATGATTGAATTTGGCTAAGGAGGAAAATGGAATAAACTTGGTAAATTAGGACTTAATGAATTCGGCCATGAAAAAATAAAAAAGGAAAAGAAAAATTTAGGTAAGAAGATGGTCTAAGGCAGTTTAAGTAATAAAGGTATAAAAATAAAATTTTAGTCTTTTGGATAATTAAGGGTAATTACTAATTAATTTAAGCATTAAGATAATAATTAACTTAAGTATAGGATTAAGAAAGTAAGGTGTCACAGCCTCTCCTACGGTCTAGATGGGTTTGCCTACCTCAAATCCCTACCTATGAGTTCTTAAAGGGGTTTGATGTCTGTCACAATCCGATAAGTTAATTCGTACGTTAGAATTTATGTACGTAATTGTTATATACATACATATGAATATATATATATATATACATATATATATATATATATATATATATATATATATTCATATATACATATATATATATACATATATATATATATATTTCACATACATAAAATTATAGTTAACTCTACTTCACAATTAACTCTCCGAGTTATTGCCATTAAACCCATCATTGATAATACCTTCATATATATATATATATATATATAATAAAAGGTATAAATATAATGGTTTAAAGGAGGTATGGTAGAGTTGAAAAATATCTAAAGGATGTGTGGTGTAAATTTTTTTTCTATTATTTTATTTAGCTTTCTTTTACTTGTCTTTCTTTCCTTTCTTTTTTTCTGCTGGACGTTTACTCCTTTGGGAGAGAGAAGACATCAAGACCGACTTAGTCTTCTAATACCTTTTACTACCAAACTTTCCTCCCTGATCTTGGTTGGACGTTGCAGTGGCTGTGCTTTCTTTCTTTCTCGGTAAACTAATTCAAACTCTTGGTGAGTTTTTGGTTCTTTTTCCAGTATATATGTGTTTGTGTGTGTATTAGTGTGGGGAGGGATATTTGATTTTGAACGTTTCAGTGGCCCCTTGGTTGGAAAATTTTCATGTTGGGTGTGAGCAATATTGCTGGCAGCTTGGTGGATTTTCCTAAATTCTAGCTACACGCCCCTGCCGTTGTTTTGTGAGTGATGATATAAGGAAGGAAGTTTGAAGAAAAAAAAAATGTAAATGTTAGCTCGTGGATGAAAGTGGATAGGGGTAGAATTTCAAGTTGAGGGCTGTTTTGTTTGTTGTACCTTAGGAAGGCTAGAAGATGTGGTTTGGCTTGTTAGGATAGTGATTGGGGTGATTTGGAAGACGGTTGGACTGTTGGGTGGGAATGATGAAGGGCGTGACTTGAAAATGGGAGGTGGTAATCAAGCTGCTGTCCTCTGTTTTGGGACAGCAACTTGGTTGCCCATTCTTCTTGGATGACCGGTGGATTGTGAGAGAAGAGAAAGAGTATGTGGTGGTATACCATGAGACTAAGTTATGAATTAATTAGGATCAAGGGGAAAGATTGGTTAACTAAATAATTTGGAAAAAAAGAAAGAAGAATAAATGACTTAAATTTCAATTACACTAATATATATATTAGATGAACATGCGAGGAATTAATCTAAATTGATAATATAGGTTACATAATATATGTTGAATGTTACAGTGAAAATGTGATAATTGTGACAAGTTGGAAATTGTTAATGGAGTTGTGAATTGAGTAAAAATAAAAAGGGAAATTAATGTTAAACAATTAATATGTACATTTAAATATATATTATTATGTGAGCAATTCAAATATTTTTAGTTAATCGATAATATAACTGATTAAATTTGGAATTTTATATATATACATGTAGAGTAATTTTAATATGTATATATATATATTAATGTTAAATTATGAAGGTTAAATTAGTAAATGTATCGGATTAATTAATATTATTTTAAGAAACATATTAGATATAGTTACGTACGATTAAGAGATCGTCAAATTAATTTAGAAGTAATTGTTAGTAATTTGTTGATTTATGATTTCAGCTTCAGAGTGTGTCAAGAATATTCCGGCACCGTCACATATCAGACGAACTGACGAGTCTTATTCGTGAACTTGTGAGTGAATCATGTGCTTTATGGATATCAGATTTTTGTGTGTCATTACGTGTATACTTGAATTATATGAGTTATACTAAAATCTAAGCAAATGAGTAATTTCAGGAATTTTATTGAATGAATTGTGATTGACATTGATTGTGTTTGATAAGGGCCAACTCGTGAACATTTTATGGAAAATGATTTTTATTTCTGACAATGATTTTAAAAACTATTGGAGTGCTCGGCACCGGTGGGATGGATTTGTGTACGGAGATAAATTTGGTGTGCGGGCGCGTAAATGCCCGGCAGGGGGTGATATTGGTGTGCGGGGCTGGGTTACTCATTGGCCCTTTGTTTGTTTAGTTGATTGTGTAATTGTTGATTGATTTGTATAATCTGGTTGCTGTTTTGGGATTGTAAATTAAGTGAACTATGATTATATGATTATAATAACCACGTACGTGTATTAATAAATCTGAATATGAATTGTAGCTTATAATTTTTGTGCTGTATGATGCTGGTACCCATAGGGTACATGAGTTACTCACTGAGTCATAGTGACTCACCCTTTCTTTTGTGGTATTTTTTTTAGTTTTCAGGAGATAACAGTTAATCGCTCCATAGACCCACCTGCCGACTCTGCAGCGGCAAGGTATATCTCTAAATTCGCACACATGGAGCGTAAAGGACAATACTTGCAGTCGCATAGGATGTCATGCATGGTTATAATATGTTTTCAATATGATGATTATTATAATGTATTAAGCGTTATTGTCGGGGCGGAGCCCCTTTGTGTATTCTGATGTTTTATATTATTATCGATTTGAATACAGGTTATTTGTTTTCATTATGGGTATGTTATACCGTATGGTGAAACTCTGCCACAATTTCTATAAATTGTTTTGTGTCTGTTTATTTGCATATTCAGGGTTACAGGGGTGTGGACATCCATATCTCTGGCCAGTCATACCTTCATTTGAGGGTGTGACAATGTCACTTTTGACGATTTGCTCAACTTTGAGTATGCCATTGATGAAAACATTAGCTTGTTGGTGAATTTGATTGAGCAGAAAATAGCATGATCTTACTTCTCATCAACCTCGAGCTAAAATTCTGCTAACGTATTAATTCCCACCATTTGAGAGTTTTTAGGCAAGTTATGAGTTGTCTGGATTCAATATCCATGACCAAAAATATGTTGAACTTGCTAAGGTTATACAAGTACCTATGAAGAGAAAAAAATTTATTATAATAAATGATCCAATTGCTCAAAACAACTGGGATGAGTACAAACTTGAAATAGAAAAACGACGATTGAATATGTTTTGAAGCATTGTAAATTTTTTTTTTATATTTTTTGTTAGAATTTGTTTTTATTTATGTCTTATATTGTAATTTTATTTTATTTTATTTATTATAATTTGTTTGTTTTGTTAAAATATTTCAAGCACTTTATTGAGTATATTATTTATTAAATTAAATTGGAATAAAATAAATCCTAAAATAGTTTAATTTGAATAAAAAATAAAAACTGAAAAAAATAGTTTAATTTGAATAAAACATCTAAACTGAATAAAAATTAATGTAATTTTAGAGAAAAACCAAAACTGAATAGAAATTAATTTATTTTTAAACAACCTAAAATAATACTCTTTATAATTCGTATACAAATATGTTTTTTAGATTATGTTACAAATCATAATTGTTGGAGTATGTATTGAAAATCGGATCGACCTAGTCAGTTGGACTGATTAAGCCATTGCCTGAATAACAAATTAGATCGGGTTAAACAAAAAAATTATTTGAAGGTTGGATAGGTCAAAATCAAAAAAAATATAAGAATAGGTAAAACTGGTGCCAAGTTGATTAATTGAACTAATTATTTTATTTTATTTTTTATAAAAAATATTATTTATATTAATAATTAATAAAATATTTATATTTTATATTAAAGATTAGTTAAACAATTATATTTTATATTGACATTATATTTATTATTTTTAAGAAAAATAAAACTTAAATATTGTAATATCTAATAAATTAATTAATTATCGTATTAATTAATAATAATTATATTTAATTATTTATGATTTTATTTTTTATTATTAATTAAATATTAATTTTTCTTATTTAATAATTATAATATATAAATTAAATATATTTATCACGTCATTGTTATAATTATTCGATCTTTATTGGATTTTGGTTAAATTAATCACCCTGCACAAATATTTTGAAGTCAACCAATCCAATTTTTAAAAAATTATACTGGACAATCCAATTAGACACTCTGGTTGAGGTTTCACGCCATGTTCTCCTCTATCGCCAAACCAAACCCTAAATTAATATTTGACTAGGCAGTTATATTTGCATTTATTTCAGAGAGATTCTTCGAGACATAGGTGAGCCAATACCGAGTCAGTGGGATTATATTGATGTAAATAAATGTAAATTGTAATGGGAAAGTGGTTTTTATAGGTGAATTCAACCGAGGCAAGGATTGGAAAATCGAAGTTTATAAGCATGGTTTAGGGTTCGGAATCCTGGCAGAAATGTAATGGTTACATTTCAAAATTGTCTTCAGTGAAGGAAAAGAACAAACCTGGGAAGTGAAAGCTCTGGGTTTAGGCGGTGTCTGGGTTGTGCAGATTGGTTGTTGCGGTACTGGCGGTTTGTGATGGTCGACAACATGGAAATTGATTTCCCTCTTGATTCCCATCATCTTGACCCTCAAGATCGAATTCTACAAGTATGACTATTTATCCTCCGACATTTTCCCACTCTTTTCTTTCCTCTAAATTTTTGTTCTGTTTCCAGTATTTTTATTTTATTTTTTACCACTGTTGTTGATAATTCATGCGGATATAAGTGAAACTTTTGATTTTTGTTCATTTCGTCAATTAATAATTTTGCTTAAAAAGACATTGACTGAATGATTTGTCTTACAGTTGCATGGGGCTTCAGTGAAACTGAAAGTGTTAGCTAGTATTTTGTAGTAGATTTTTATTTTTCATTTTTTTAGTCAATACATGCTGGGTAGCCATCATTTTCTGCTTTTCCCTTCAGATACGTGTTTTTTCTTTCTCATATTTTCCCTATTCAAGTTCTTGTCAGCAGATAGATAGTCTACATGTTCACTTGTTAGTCTCTTTGCTATAAAACAGAGGCTTGCTCAAGTTGGAGTGCCTGAGGAGTACCTTGACCAGCTCCAAGCTGGTTTAGTCGCTTTTGTTAAGGATAATAAGACCCGGATACCTCAGCTAGTCTCTGCTATTCTGCCTGCGGATGAGGAAGTAGTACGAGTATTCAAGGAAGCGAAGTTGGGTTCTAAAAAATCATCAGTGGATCCAACCATGAAGAACCAATTCCATCAAAGCATGGGATGGATACAATGGTTGATCTTTGAGGGTGATCCAATTGCTGCCCTGATGAAACTTTCCACTATAACTGTTGGGCAGCGAGGTGTTTGTGGGGCTGTTTGGGGGCAAAATGATATAGCATACAGGTGCCGAACATGTGAACATGATCCAACCTGCGCAATTTGTGTTCCTTGTTTTGAGAATGGCAATCACAAGGGTCATGATTACTTCGTTATATACACAGGCGGTGGTTGCTGTGATTGTGGGGACGTGACAGCATGGAAACATGAGGGGTTCTGCTCAAAGCATAAGGGTGTAGAACATATACAACCCCTTCCAGAGGAGTTTGTAAATTCTGTTGGGCCTGTACTTAATGCTTTGTTTAGTTGCTGGAAAGATAAGCTATTGTTTGTAGAGAGTATCTGTCCGGAAAACCCTAGAGCAAGTGGCTATGTTTCTGAGCAAAAGAAGGTTGCAAATGAGCTAACATCTGTGGTTGTTGAGATGCTTTTAGGATTTTGTAATACCAGTGAGAGTCTGCTCAGTTTTATTGCTAGGTTGTTGTTCTCTTCTTCTGGTTTACTGGACATTCTGGTCAGGGCAGAGAGGTTTTTAATGGATTTTGTTGTGGGGAAGCTCCATGAGTTGCTCCTAAGATTACTTGGAGAACCCATTTTTAAGTATGAGTTTGCTAAAGTGCTTCTTGCTTACTACCCAAATGTTGTCAGTTATGCCATAAAAGAATCCAGTGACCTTCCTCTGAAGAAGTATCCACTTCTATCGACATTCTCTGTGCAGATCTTCACAGTGCCAACTCTAACCCCACGTCTTGTGAAGGAAATAAACTTACTTGCTATGCTGTTGGGATGCTTGGGAGACATTTTTATTTCCTGTGTTGGAGAAGATGGTCATCTAGAGGTAATGAGTTAGTATATTTTAGAATTTTCATACCCATCACTATGTGTGCTTTCACTTAATTTATTATGAACTTCATCTCTTATTAAAATGTTCTGGGAGATAATGGCTGGATCCAAGAGTCCTTTTAGATCAATTTGGCTGGTGCTACTAAGGAGTGCGTCCAAGGAGAGGGATCCCTGGTTCAATCTCCCAGAGGCCATGTCCTTAATGTTAGATATCTCAAAAAGAAAAATAAAATGTTTTACTTCTTTTTATGGGGAAAGACATAATTAAGAGAGGGACAAATAAAATACAAGGAAGAGGATATGAAGTGCTCCTAAACATAGAGAAACAGAAAAAGAAAAGGAATAGAACAGATTCTTTTTTACAGAGCAACTAGTATATAGAACTCTTCAATTGTGCTGAATGTCCAATAAAGTAGAAGTCGCGGTCTGAAGCTCTCGCGAATTATTGAAGCAAAACACCACAGAGAAATCATAAAACCAGCTTTATCCCAAGGGAGCTGATAAGACAAATAACGCTTTACGAAAAGTGTAGCATTACGCTCTGCTCAAATGCAACTGACTCCCGTATAACAGGCTTCCAAAGTAAAAATTAACTTTTACTTATTCTAATACAAAACAATTGAGCTCTTTGGGATGTCAAAGTTGGTTCAGATCAGTGATGTCAAAGGTGCTCTGGGCTCTAGCCTAGGCGACCGAGCGAGGCAAGGCAATGGGTTACTGCCCCTGCAACCCTTAGGTGAGTCCACTTAAGTCAGGCGAACGCTTTTCTCACCTGGGCGGCTGCCTTGACCAAGGCAAAAGTCAGTTTAGGCAAGCGCCAGGAAGAAGATCCAGCGAAAGTCATTCCTTAGCAGTTGCAGATCTGATCTACTTTGGTTCTGCAATAGAAATACTGGTGATAAAAAAAATACAAAACTTTGTTAATATGTTCTTTTTAAGATGTACAAATAGACAAAAAAATAGAGCAAATATACTGTAAAATGTTTTTATAAATCTTGCAAGTTACTACTTAATTACAAATAAAATTTTAAAGTTTTTTATGGTATAAAAAAATCGTATTAACAATACTAAGGAGTCCTTGCATACTTTCAATATTTGTGTCAAATATTGGTTTTGTATTCTAGTTTAATTATGTATAGTATAGTCTTCAATATAGTATATTTAGTAGTATTTTTGAAAACTGTCTTAATTTGCTCGGGTTATCGCCATTTTAGCGCCTTTCACCTCAAGCTATTTAGGGAGCTATCGCCTTAGAGGCGCCTTTCGCCTGTGACAACATTGGTTCAGATTCTACAAAATTGACATGTATCTGGGTTTTATGGTGAATCCCTGCTGTTAGATCTTTATGTTTTTTTTTTTTTTTAAATTTACTTTACTTCGTCAATTGTCATTTCTCATGTCACTTTGATGTGTTGTCTTCTTTTGATGATTGGTTGGTTGCAGGTTGCTAGATGGGGAAATTTGTACTGAGATCACCCTTCGTGTTGTTGAGGATATTCGATTTGTTATGAGCCATGTGGTGGTCCCCAAATATGTAACTCGTGACCAGCAAGATCTATCTAGAACTTGGATGAAACTTCTAGCCTTTGTGCAAGGAATGAACCCTCAAAAGAGAGAAGCGGGCCTTCATATAGAAGAAAACGAGAATGTGCATTTCCCTTTTTTTTTGTGTAACTCTATTGCCAACATTCATTCTCTCTTGGTCGATGGTGCATTTTCTGATGTTATTAATGGAGAAACTGATGATGAAATTCTTTTAAGCACATGTGAGCAAGACAGAGACGATGGAGATAGCCTAAGACATGCAAAAGTAGGCCGACTTTCCCAAGAAAGTTCTGCGTGTAGTGCTGTTGGTAGGAGTAGTGCCATTTCCGGATCAACAAAGGGATCTGAGATCAAATCTGATGCCATTCCTCATCTGACACTTCCTTCATCTGTCACCTGGTTAACATACGAGTGTTTGAAGGCAATTGAGAATTGGTTGGGAGTTGACAATACGTCTGGATTACTTTCCTCTGTAGATAGTAGCATCTCCGAGAGCAATTTTTCTGCATTTAAGAGAACACTATCTAAGATTACAAAAGGTAAATACATCTTTGGTAGACTAGCAAGTTCTAGTGAGGATCATGGTACGCAGAGCTCTTCACATGGCTATCATGCAGGCAACCTGGAAAGCAGTAAAAGTACAATACTGGATGAAAAAATGAGGATAACTGGTGAAATTGATTCAGTTAAAACATGCAATTCTACTGGCTTTGGTGACAGTGCAATGGAAGGAGATTGTGTTGTGGAAATGGCTGGCCTACGTTTTCTGAGTTTGTCCAACTGGCCAGAGATAGATTATGATGTTAGTTCTCAGGGATATATCTGTACACATTCCATTACATCGATTGCTTTCCTTGCTTTTGCAGAAGGCACTGAGAAGATATTTTGGTGAATCCACAGTGCAAAATATATCGGATTCTTCTTTTGTTAATCCAATGTCAACAATCTATTCCAACTTCTTTGGACATTCTTTATGGGGTTGTCATCCTTACTGGTTTTTCTGGATTTGTAATGGAGCATCCTTTGCGGATTAGGGTATTTTGTGCTGGAGTTCATGCTGGAATGTGGCGGAAGAATGGAGATGCTGCTTTATTATGTTGTGAGTGGTATCGATTCAGTTCGCTGGTTAGTGAACACTACTGTATATCATCATATTACTGAATTTAGAGGCTAATGTCTAGCTTTATATATAGAATTTGTTTCTTTTTGGGGGTTGATGATCTTTTATGCAGGTCTGAGCAGGGGATGGAGCATGATCTATTTCTTCTTCAGTGCTGTGCTGCACTTGCTCCAGCTGATCTTTATGTGAGTAGGATTCTGGAACGCTTTGGGCTGTCAACATACCTGACTCTGAATCTTGAACAGTCTAGCGAGTATGTCTTCATCTCCTCTGCATGTGATTGCTTTTCTGAATTGTGTCATGTTGGAAAGCTTAGACATACTTGTGAGAGAGTTTGCAACTTTGTTGTAAGTTCTTTCATATGTGTGTACCATGAAGGCTTTCCAAAATCATTATTATCTGGGAGATAGGAAATAAGTTTGTAGAAGTGTATTCAATTATGATATCAGTTTGACACTTTTAATTGATCCAACTCACTCTTCATACCATCCCATAAATTTATGACTGTGTTGGCAATGTCAAATGCTGTTGGAGATTGAGTGTTAGACAAAGTAAAATCTTTAATCAGTGCCAGAAAAAAGAACCACAGGGAAGACATAAAAGACTAATCTATCTGAAAGAAATCAAGGCATGAGAAAAGGCTGTTTGATACTGATAGCATTATTCTCCTGTGGAATATATATACTGCAAACATGGCACCTTTTTGAAGTAACATTTATTTTCCTTCTACCTCCAAATTGGTCAGCCTCATAGCATCGAATCAAATCCTACAAATTTTAGAACATATGTTGCACCTGTAGTTCTCATTCTGAATCTCGGTCTTTCTAAATTAAAAAGATCAAGATTTTTGACTTTCTATCTGTGTACTCTGTACTCTCTAATATTTTGGTATATGATCATCTGCACCCCATTTGCATCAAGGGATCTAGAGAAGGTATAACTCCTATAGGTAGCCTAATCAAAAGGAAAATCAAACTTCAAGTTTTAAGATTGTATGTTGTCTTATTAACCCTCAATTTAGTTTATCCAATATTTAGGGATTTGGGAAGAGCACTAGTTGTTGCCTTTTGTAGCTTTCTTGTTTTCTTTTCATTCTGTTTAGTTTAAGAGGATATCTTTTCTTTTGATACAAAATAATTTTGTTATGGAGCAATGAAACCAATGAGCATGTCTGTTTTCATTGTCCTTTGGTTTGAACTCTTTGGTGTAGACTTTCTAATATTTTTAGCGTTCCTTGGGTTTGACAAGACTAGTTGCATGATTTTTTGATGACTCGTAACCGAAGTTTTGGGGTGAATAAGGATTGTAAGTGTTTGTGGAGCTGTGCTGTCTTTGCAGTATTTGGGAGAATAATTTTTTCATTGCTTCTCTTTGGTATTCTAGAGCTTTACAGGGTGTTTCTTTAGTTGATATGCAACGCAATTGGGGACCTCAGTTGTATTAAGCTCACCTTTTCCTCTTTTTTTTTTTTTTTTTTTTTGAGTTTAGGTGGACTCTTGTCCTCTTCTCTATACTCCTTTCTTTCTTAATAGAATTTCTTCATCTAACCAAAAATATAAAAAAATAAAATAAAAATAAAAAGGAAAAAAAGAAATGAAAAAGAGAGTAAAAGATGGCGGACATGGGGTTTGAGGAGGATACATTACTCCATTTCTTGTGGTTCTCTTGTTTCCTCACTTAAATAAATTTTATGTTTCTATCAAGGAAACCATCAAATAAGTGCTGTCTTTTAGTGCACCAAACGTTTGCACCTAGGGCTGAGAAATTTAGTGTTCTCATTTATAACTATTTTAGAATTAGGGTGGCTTTAAGAAAACCCATGATATATTAACATATCACTTGTGTCTAAATAGGATCACTCCGTCAAGGTTAAGGATTTAAATCTATCAGCATCTACATGAATCTATATAAATTTGACAAAGTTTTTATCCAATAGGCTTTGTTGGGTGTTCTATGATATTTTTTAGCTGTTAGTGTGCGTTTATTTATTTGGGGTATACTGTAGGGATGTTGAATACAGCTTTGGTTGCTAATGAGGTGGTGAAAGATACAAGGAGAAAATATATCAATGGTTTAGCTTTTAAGTTTAATTACAAGAAGCTATGTGATTGCATTGTTGGAGTTTTCTTGACGAGATCAAAGGAAATCAAGCATCTTGGTTCCAGATAAAGGAAAGGAGCTTTTGGTTATTTTTTGTTGAGTGTAAGAACTACTTTCGAGCTAACACATTGTTCTTATTCACTGTGAATGAGATGCTCAGATTCAGTATGAAGGAACTTATGGGACTGCAACCAGATGTCTCATCTTGTACCTAATGTTTCGATTAGGTTACTTATTACAGGGCATGGAGAGAGGTTTTGTTTAGGGTTAAAGGGTTAGTATTTTGGATTATTTGTTCTTCTTTGATAGTGCACAGATGATGTTGTCTTCTTTTTGACTAATGAATTGGATAGTTTTCTAATATCCTGTATGAAAATCCTTGTTGTTTAAGCAGTTGCCTTTATCAAGACAAATGTGGTTCTTTGACTATTCTTATGCTTCGTAGTATCTCTGGATTTTCAGATCGCCTCATGTAGAGTAGACCTACAATACAAAAACTGTGGACTCGGTTTAACAACTAATTCAAACCTTGACTACTGAAAAATTGATTTCTAAACCACATGGTCTCACACACATTGCATACGGATAGAGAATAAAGTAATAGGATATATGATTTATGATGTAATTGTATTTGAATTATGTAATATTAGAATTATGGATAAATTAGTAGTATTTTAGGATTATTAGTTTTCTTTTTATTAGAACTCTAGATTTATCTTTATGTTATTAGAGTTTCATTTTTATTAGGACTTTAGATTTACCTTTTATGCCATTAGAGTTTTTTTGGGAGTCTATATAATGACCCTTAATGCTATATTGTTAAGAAGTTTGTGATGAATTAATATTGTTGCCTTTCAACTATCTCTTTCGATTTATTATAAGTTGGTCCTGCATCACATACATTCCCCACTTATTGGAACTTTAATTGCTAACTAAATATTATGAAAAAGATCACTGTGAATTAATATTGTTGCCTTTCGTTTGTCTCATTCACAAGAAATTATAAAATTTACATATTTCAGTGAGCTGTAGATTCTTCGTTTACTGGTTTTGATTGAGCTCAGCTACATCTCCTTCAATGTTATTTGTCAGACCATAATATGGGAAGTCTGATATTATAATGATACTGAATGCTTATTGTTTCAATTAATGATTTCTGTGCTTGCAGGTATGAGGCTGTTTTAGTCCACGAAATGCTCACTCTCATCATTCAGATAGTAAAAGAAAGACGGTTTTGTGGGCTAAGTACTGCTGAAAGTTTGAAAAGAGAGTTAATTTATAAGTTGGCTATTGGAGATGCCACTCACAGTCAATTGGTGAAGTCTCTCCCTCGTGACCTCTCCAAGTTTGAACAGCTTCAGGAAATTTTGGATACAGTTGCTGTTTATTCTAAACCATCTGGCTTTAATCAGGTTTTTTTTCCTCTCTTTTTTCTTTGTTGTTTGGATTTTTTGAAGTTAACCTCCTTTTGTCCTGATTGGTTCATCTCTATTACCTTAGGGTATGTATTCACTGCGACGGGCATTTTGGAATGAACTGGATTTGTACCATCCACGTTGGAATTTGAAGGATTTACAAGTTGCAGAAGAAAGATATTTGCGCTTCTGTAGTGTATCGGCATTGACCACACAGCTTCCGGGTTGGACTACAATTTATCCTCCTCTCAAGGGTGTAGCTAGAATAGCCACTTGTAAGGTGGTCCTACAGATTATCCGTGCGGTGCTGTTTTATGCTGTTTTCACTTTTCAATCTTCCGAATCACGTGCTCCCGACAGTGTTCTTTTGACAGCACTGCATCTACTCTCATTAGCATTAGACATATGTTTTCAGCAGAGAGAATCTAGTGAAAAGACATGTAATATTGGAGAGTCAGTTCCTATAATATCCTTTTCTTGCGAAAATATATATGAAGGATTAAATTATGGTGTTGGTGAACAAAGCTTGTTGTCACTACTTGTTCTGTTGATGAGGATGCATAAGAAAGAAACTCTCCACAACATTGCAGAAGCAGGTGGCTGCGACCTTTCTTCCTTAGTCGGAAGTTTACTTAAGAAGTTTGCTGAGATTGATGCTGGATGCATGTCCAAGTTGCAACAACTTGCACCTGAAGTTGTTAGTGATTTATTGAAACACATCGCAAATAGCGATTCAATTACCTCTGGATCAGCTTCTGATAGTGAAAAACGCAAGGCAAAAGCCCGCGAAAGGCAGGCTGCCATATTGGTGAGTTACTTTATTATTCGGTGCACAATATTTCACTAAAAAATGTTTCTACTTGTAAAATATATAGAGAGGATTGAGGGCTTGATTGATTTCTCAAAGCCTACACCCATAAGCTTTATTTATAGTAAATAATAAAACATAGACTTCCACATTTAAACAATGTGGGACTACACAATACAATAATATTATATTCCTAACACTACTTTTAATTAATTCCTTCGTATGGTTTTATGGAGGATGAGAAAGAGGCAAGTTCTTCGGAATTATGTCATTTTCAGTGTATCGAGAAAGTGAATCTACTTTTCTTTCTTCTGATTTTGGTTTTTTTCCCTAGATAATCTTGTCCATGCTAGGAGTGGTTATCTTCGTATACCTCAGTTGGTGCTGTCACCTGCAGATTTACTTTTATATATCTTAAGTCAACCAGGATGTCCTGATTCTGGGTTTGAATTGATATGATGGTTTCTTATGCAGGAAAAAATGAGAGCTCAGCAGTCCAAGTTTTTGGCAAACATTAGTTCCATTGCTGATGATGATTCTCAAGCTAGTCAAGAAGGAGATGACTCTGATGTTGATATAGAAGAGTCTACAGAAGTTTGTTGTCTTTGCCATGACCACAACTCAAAAGATACCATATCATTCCTGACTCTTCTCCAGGTAAATGACAGTAGACCTCTCTTTGTCTTTACAATAAAGGTTCCATTAACCTGATTCATTTTTATCATAGCTTGTGTTCGTTATTTGTCACCTGTAGTCTACAAATTTATTTTGTGTCTCTGTTCTTGGAAATAAGAAATCTAGGCTTGTGAGTTTCGTTGACCGAGGCCACCCATCATGGCAAGAACTATGCCTGTCAGACCAAGAGAGAGCCTCTGTTTCCCAAAGCATTGTGACTGATATATCTGAAATGAACACCTCTTCAGGTGGCCTAGAATCACCTTCATCTTCCCAGTTTGTCCAGTTCTTCCAGAATGTAGTCAATGAACTTGCCTCTTGTGGCCCACCTGGGGATGTCACTGCCTTTCTAGAATATGTCAAGGATCGGTTCCCAGCACTGAGAAATGTTCAAGTGCCAGACACATCCAACAATGAATGGGAGAGGACTTCCCATACTCCTGACACATTGGAACAGGAGGTGTACTTCTCAATACATAAGGAAATGGATGATTATGTGCCTTGTTCAATTTCCACGAATGTGAAGAGTTTAACTGATGGAGGGGATCTAAATAAAAGAACAGCTGATGGATCTATCTTGCTTTCCAAATATGTAGCTGCTCTTTCGAAAGAGATGACGGAGAATCCTTTGTCAACTGAAATTATCCTGAGTGACCATGCTTCAGTTTTGTCTAGTTCACACCTACCAACATGTGATGGATTGGCTCCTCCAGATTGTGATGGTGTTCATCTTTCTTCCTGTGGGCATGCAGTGCATCAGAGGTGTCTTAATCGTTATTTATCTTCTTTAAAGGAAAGGTTAGTCTAACTAGGAGTAATATGCATTAGTACTTCTCTTTTATGACGCTGACATAAATTCCACACTAAACCGTTGTCTTTTCTTCTTCCTTTTCAAATTTGACTGGTAAAATAGGTGTTTCAATATTAACCTTTTTGGTTGAAGGGGCTTTCAACAAATGAATGTATCCCAATGATATACTCTGCTTTTCACTATTACCAATATACTAATTACAATTAGATCCAAAAAATAACACTTAAGGACCCTTCTTGTAATGACTCTATTTTTTCCGTACTTGAGTGTGTGATATGGCCCTAAGATTTATACTTACACTGCTTGCACAGATCTGTCAGGAGAATTGTTTTTGAAGGAGGACATATTGTTGATCCAGATCAGGTAGGGGTTATTTCAATAATACGTTTACTTTATCTTTTCAGTATCTATGGTTGATGGAAATGGCTCCCATTTTTTAAGTATCTTTTACTTCAAAATAAATTAAATTATGTGATGTTAGGGAGAATTCCTTTGCCCCGTGTGCCGTCGTCTTGTAAATTCTGTCCTTCCTACATTACCCGGAGAATTGGAGAAGGTTGTGAAGCAGCCTAAGAGTTTGAGTGTTGGCCCAATACATGCTGCAAGCCCCTCCACCACAGCAAGTCAAGAAATTAATACACTTTGCTTTCATCAAGCCTTTGTGCTCTTGCAATCTGCTGCAAAAGTGGTTGGGAGGGATGACATACTTAAAGCTTTTCCTTTGAAGCAGGACGATAGAACAGGACCAAATGTTGAATCTTTCTGTCAGGTGCTCTCTAAAATGTATTTCCCTGCAAAACAAGATAAGTCAAGAGCTTCCAAATTAAGTCACACAATGCTCATGTGGGACACTCTTAAGTACTCCCTCATGACAATGGAGATTGCTGCTCGTTGTGGAAGGACTTCTTTGACTCCAAATCATGCCCTTAATGCCTTGTATGATGAACTTAGATCTTCAAGTGGATTTATATTGTCCATGTTGCTAAAAGTTGTCCAAAAAGCACGTCTTAGTGACTCGCTTCATGTGCTCCAAAGATTTAGAGGTATTCAGTTCTTTGCAGAATCCATTTGCTCTGGGATTTCTATGGATAATAAAAGCAATGGCATTTCTGATAGAGGTATATTTGCAAATTTATTTACTTCTGCATTTTTAGTCCTCGATTAATTTTCTTGTGTGAAATATTTGCTCCTAGACTGAAAAGAGTTACCTGTATTTGTTTATTGAGTATACCTTGTGGGTTGAGGATTTGCTTACCTCTAGAAAATAAGATGTTAAGAGGGAATGTTTCCCTGGAAAACATTTGGTCCGAAGATAATATGCTTTCTGTATTCTCATAAGTCAGTAGTTGCATCAATAAAGCGACTTAAAATGTTAGGTTCCAGTATGGTGGTCACTAGTTTATGAACGATGTTCAGCAATTGGAGGTGACTGTGACTGGCAACTGGTTGTTGGATTGTAATGCTGTGGCTGATGACTGGTCTGCTGCAGCAGGTGGTGATCAATGGATGGTAGGCTACAAAAGCTGGTTCTGTTAGGGCAGAATTGGTGGGGGCAGTCTTGCCTAGCCCTGTTCTGGATCTGTTAAAGAGGTGGACTGGAAGCTTTGGGAGTAGGAGTTTTAAAGTGGCTTGGAGGGCTGTTCCATTGTGTCTGATGTGGACAATTTGGATAGAGTGCAACAATTGAACTTTCAATAATGAAGCAGCTTCTATGAATAAGTTGAAGAGTTGTTTTCTACAGACTTTTCATTCTTGGACGTCAATCTATGAACTGTTTTCCTCCGTGGGTCTTTGGTTGAGTTTTTAGATATTTTAAATTGTTAATCTTGATTATTTTCTGTTTTCTGCCTGTTGGTGGCGTGATGTTTGTATCCATCTTGTGTACAAAGTTTATGCCCTTCTTGGCGTCTTTTTAATGAAATATTTACTTCTTGAAAAAAAAAAAACTAAACCAAGATGGAAGTTTACTGAATTAACTGGTTGATGAGAATGTATTTATTTATTTTTTAGGGACTACAATGCAATGTAGCTGGGAAGACTGAAGAGTCATATGAATATAAAGTTGACTTGTCTCTGAACCCAATTATGGTTAATATGAAAATACATAGTTTACTTTACTTTCAATGAAAGCACATTGATAATGGTTAGAGAGGGGCAGTCTGGATGTTCCCGAATCAAATATTTTCTTTTATAAGTAAAAGTTCACTAAAGCAACGCCATAGGGGACGGACCCTAGTACAGTAGTGATATACATGGGTCACCACCTAAAGGACTAAAGAAAATGAAAACATAACAAGACATTAATCATTGTAATTTTAAGCATATTTCAGTTTGTCATAACTGCCCTACAATGCTGTCGGACTGCATATTTTAGTTTTCCCTATTTCTTCTTCTGATTTGGAAGTTTTATTGTCAAACTCAAATGTTTTGCATGGTTATTTTTCTTTACTGCTGTCCATTGCTGTGTGTTTCATTAGTGCCATTGTTGACAGGGGGCATGATATTTATCTTGAGAGATGTTCAGAATGAAATATCAAGTTTGGACATACAATTTTGGAATCGAGCTTCAGATCCTGTCCTTGCTCATGATCCTTTTTCGTCATTGATGTGGCTTCTCTACTGTCTTCCATACCCATTTTTGTCTTGTGAAACATCATTGTTGTCCCTTGTGCACGTGTTCTATATTGTATCAGTCGCTCAGGTTTGGTCCTGCATGCTTGGCTTAAAGTTTTCTGCTTGCCATTACTTGTCTGGTTTGCTGATGCATATATTCTTGTTGCAGGCTATATTTTTATATTTTGGGAAAAATCAAAATAATTTGAGA
The DNA here is from genome assembly GCA_029379385.1 of Quillaja saponaria. Lineage (NCBI taxonomy): Eukaryota > Viridiplantae > Streptophyta > Magnoliopsida > Fabales > Quillajaceae > Quillaja > Quillaja saponaria. The sequence continues at coordinate 3,127,350 of CM055611.1, forward strand.
GAATTTGGACTTTCTGATTGCATGGTTACTGACATCTATAAGGTTATTGGTGAATCTGCATGCAATCAACAATATTTTATGTCAAACTATTTTGACTCCGCTTTCAATATAAAGGATACGATTACGTAGATTGAGTTTCCCTTATTTGCGGAGGTGTGCATTGCTTTGGCAAATACTTTATTCTTCTATCCAAGCACCATTTTGTGACAAGGACAATGTACTGGATGGATCATGGAATGCCATCAATGATATGAAGGATAGCACTACCGTTGCTTCAGTGGAGCTGAGTAAAGTTCAAGAGCTTGAAAATACCTTCAAGATTCCGTTGCTTGATGTTGTTCTCAATGATGAAGAAATAAGGTCTTTGGTTCTGAAATGGTCTCATCATTTATGCAAGGAGTTTAGACCACATACTCGTCATCGTATTATGCATGTATCACCTGCAGTTCCATTTCAGTTGATGCGTCTGCCACATGTTTATCAGGATCTCTTGCAGAGGTTGCTTTCAACTATTTCAATTGAGAAATGTTAAATGGCTGTTAACTTCTGAAAATCTGTTTTTGATTTTTTAAAATTTTCAGGTATATAAAACAGCGTTGCCCAGAATGCAAAACTGTACTTGATGAGCCCGCATTGTGCCTGCTGTGTGGAAAATTATGCACTCCAAGATGGAAGTCATGCTGCAGGTTCATATGCACCGTTTTCATGATATTGATATTGTTGGAATAGTGTAAATAACTGTCATGTTTATTCTATTAGTTGAACTACAGCTGTACCTTAGCGTACTACAGTGGACCTTAGTGTACTGCAGATTGTATACTCAATACAGTATAAAAAAGCCTCATACATAAGGACTATTCACTTATGTACATCAAACATCAGGGTTTCTCTTTTTTTTTTTTTATCTATAGGTTTACATGGTATCATAGTTTGGGGAGAGAAAATCCTAGCCAGTTGTGCTTTCTCTTACCAGCGGTGTAACCTATCATTTCCATCAGTGCCTCTTCTCACCAGCAGTGTAACTTACCTTTTCCATCTGTGCCTCTGCTCACCAGCGGTTCCTTTTTCACATTAATTCATGGCTGCCAAGGTTAAATCTCCCACTACCCGACATCGTTTTACAGCACTGCCCATTCATTATGTTTAGGATGGTTTGAGTTACAAGCCAAGGTGTAGATTTGTTTTGTCTTGTTTTATTGGGTTGGGCCAAAGTTTCGTAGTGCGACCCGTTGGATAATTACAACCCGAAGCAATCCTAAAATTAAGTTTTAGTTCACACCATGGAGGATTGGGCCAATAGGGTTTGTTTCTTTCTTGTAGCCTATATATAAAGGTAGTTAGCTCTGGGTTTTAGTACGTTTTTTGAGCAAATCACTTGTATTTTCTCCAAGAACATAATCGTAAATTTCGATCTCTTCAGTGAAGACGTAGCTAAATTGAGCCGAACCTCGATATATCTTGTGTTTTTTTTTTTTTATTGCTTTCGTTTTTCAGTTCTAGATTTCATCCTATCTCGCTTATGTTTAATAGGTATGATTCACAGGGAGGTAGATCACTCTATTTTCTATTGCCACACTTCACAGGATCAGTGTGTCTACCTGGTTGTTTATTTAGATGATATAGTGATAGCCCGCTGTGCTTCCTCTCACTAGCAATGTAACCTATCATTTCCATCCGTCCTCTTCTCACCAGCAGTGTAATCTATCTTTTCCATTTGTGCCTCTTCTCACTAGCCATTCCTTTTTCACATTAATTCATGGCTGCCAAGGTTAAATCTCCCACTACCCGATGCCGTTTTACAACATTGCCCATACCACAAGAAACACAAGGACCCGATCGACTAGACCTAGAAGTCACATTCGTTAGTAGCACCACCATGGATGCTTTGCGTCTTTGGCCTCTTTATCAGCTAGACATTAAGAATGCCTTCCTTCGTGGAGAACTTGAGGAAAAAGTTTATATTGAGCAACAACTTGTCTTTGTTGCTCAGGGGGAGTGTGGATTATTATGCATATTACATTAGGGCTTGAAACATTCTCCATGAGCCTGGTTTGGGAGGTCTAGCACTGTTATACAGAAATTTGGTATGATTCACAGTTAGGCAGATCACTCTGTTTTCTATTGCCATACTTCACATGATCAGCGTGTCTACCTGGTTGTTTATGTAGATGATATAGTGATAGCAAGCAACGATCAACATGGAATTTGTCAGTTGAAGCAACATCTCTTCAATAATTTTTAGACTAAAGATCTAGGCAAATTTAAATATCTTCGGGGTATTAAGGTGGCCCAATCTAGTGATGGAGTTATTATTCCACAAAGGAAGAATGCATTGCATATATTAGATGAGACTGGTATGCTGGATTGTATGCCCGTCAATGGACCCGAATGTTAAACTTTTACCAGGACAGGGGTAGCCTGTGCCAAATCCTAGTAGATATTGAAGACTGGTGGGAAAATTAAACTATTTCATGACATCTCAGCTGTATATTTATTTTGCTGGGAGTGTTGTTGGTTTCCACAATCTCCATGTGATAGTCATTGGGATGCTGTGATTCGTATCCTCAGATACATCAAAGGAGCACCATGCTTATTATATAAAGATAGAGGACACACTTAGATAATTGGTTATTCTTATGTAGATTAGGCAGAATCTCCTTATGATAGATGTTCGACTTAGGATATTGTGTTCTCGTTGGAGGCAACTTAGTATCCTAGAAAAGTAAGAAACAGGATGTTGTCACTAGCTCGAGTGTAGTAGCCGTATATCGAGCCTTGGCAATGGCAACATGTGAACTTATATGGCTAAAGAAATTGCTTCAAGAATTGAAATTTGGAGACATAAGTCAGATGAAGCTAATTTGTGATAAACAAGGAGCACTACATATTGTCTCCAATCTAGTTTTTCATGAGAGGACTAAGGTTTTTGGTAACGCTATGGCTTTTTGAGAGGTGTTGTGCTTTCATGTCTTTCTTAGAGCTATTTTTAAAAAGTTATAGCAGTAGTGTTTGATAAAATAATGCAAAAGCTGTTCCTAATAAGTAAAAGCTACAAATTAGTGTTTGGTAAATTTATTGTAAAGTTGTTCCTAAATATTTAAATTGACTATAATAGATATTGATAATAAAAAAAAAAAAAGATAATTAACCTACTGCATTAATTAATAAAAAGATAAATTTGAAATTTCAGTAAAAGTTGAGGTTATATTAGTTTTTTAAACTTTTGAGAACACAAGCCAATTTTTAAAAGCACCTCAAATTAAAAGCACTCTTGGCTTTTAAAAGCCCTAGAGCAGAAGCACCCCACTTTTTTTTTTACCAAACAAAAAAAAATTGACTTATGCTCTTCATAAGCGTAAGTACTCTCCAAAAGAGCATTACTAAACAAAGTCTAGGTTTACTCTTATTTGTTTAGAGAAAAGGTTCTTTTAGGATGTACCACTATTACTTTTGTCAATTCAAAAGACCAACTAGCAGATGTACTTACTAAGTCTATCTTAGGCCCTTGAATCACCTATATTTGTAACAAAGTTGGCGCATATGATTTATATGCTTTAGCTTAAGGGGAGTGTTAGAATAGTGTAAATAGTTCTTATATTTATTATATTAGTTGTACTACAGTTGTATCTTAGCGTACTATAGTTGATTTAGTGTACTATACTGCACAGTATATTGTATACTCATACAGTATAAATAAAGTCTGATACATAAGGACTATTCACCTATGAACACTCAAACATCAAGGTTTCTCTCTTGTAAGAGTAATGACTCATGCATTCCTCTCAAATGATCGAAAAAGAAAAAGCAGATCCCATTATAAGATTTTTTAAGAGGCGGAATTTTCCATTATAAGATGGAAACTGTGTGATGAAGGAGCATGTTGGAATAGTTGAATAGTTTCCTTATATAGAGTTACTCTGTTTAGTCTGTAATCAGTTTCCTTATTTCTAGCCTTGATTTAGGTTGTAACATAATTGACTTAGCTTGTACAACACACATTCTTATAGTATAAATATAGCATCAATGTGAAGGCTATACTCACTGATTTTCACCCACAAATACCTGGGTTTTCTCTTTTTCTCTCTAAATTTCACAGAGCATATAGGCCCTAACCAACACACTGGCTGAGATGCGATGTATAATTGAAGATTTTTCTTGGGTTGTACAAGCTATACAGTGACAGGAACCAGTGGGAACCCGTATGGAGATTCTGGAAGATGATAACAACTCTTAAGACATACTGCAAGGTAGTCTTGGAGATGATCACCTTGAAATAGATAGTTCCATAGATTTGAATTTTCCACCAATTTATGATATCTATCTAGATGAAGTTTTAGTAGATTGTGATATCCACCCATCTTTGATATTTGTCCCGAAAATGAGGTTTCAAATAAGGTGTGCATGGATTTGCTGAACATAGATGATGGTTGTGTTAATCACTTGTTTGATGAAGGTCCTAACTCAGTTGATACTAAACTTTTTGTTATTGATTGTAACACCCAAGAAGTGCTTGAAAAAAGTTTGATTAGAGGAAGTTTGGTTAGTTTGGAGGTTTCAGCTGACCTAGTGAAGATATAACGAAACCACTCATTTTGACATTCAATCATGTGTCGGATTTGCGTTCTTACAGATCATGAACATTTGATTTTATTTGGAAGATTTTATTGAAAAGAACCTGATTTGGCATATTCTTATGCATAAAAAGGTGATGTTGAAACAACTTTTAGAGGGAAGGCACCTTGTTTCATGAGATGGTAAAGCTAACTTGCAAGGGCTACGATGAGAGATTGGTTGTAGCCCTAGTATAAAAAAACTTCTAAGGTGAATTCCAGTAGCTTTTTATCATTAGATTTTTGAACGCTAATATATCCTTTATAGTTTCTGCTGTTTTGCTCTCTTTATCACACCAAATTGGTAACAGAGCCAAAAATAGATCCTTTCTTCTATAGCAGCAACAAGCATACCAAAATTTCCTAGGCTCAACCAAGCCCAAGAGATTTTAGAGATGAGATGAGAAAGATGTTGGAACTGCTCACGCGAGAGGTGAACAACCTGCACAGGGATGAAGCAGAAGCCTGAATGGAGATACTTGAAGGCAACTTCTCCCCTTCAGACATACCATAATGTAGTCTTGGAGATGAACAACTTCAGGAAGATAATTTCATGGATTGGAATTCTTCACCAATATATGATACCTATCTAGATGAAGTTTTAGTAGATTAGGATTTGCCACCAATCTATGATATGGATTCTGACAGTGATGTTGATGAACCCATTATTGTGACACCAAATATTAAGGAAAATAAGGATGGTGAACAAGTGTTTGTTGGAAGTCCTAAACAAGCATCTTTGAGTGTTGATGATGATATTATACTGATTAAACAATATGGTCCCACTATTCAATGGAAGTCCTAATCAAGTTGAAGTTCCTGTTCAAATTTCTTTCTTTGAGCATGATTATGTTTGGGAAGGCTTTATAGTCCATGCTATGATTTGGAAAACTCAGATGAATCTAAAGATGAGGCTAAAACAAGTTATGGCAGAAAGCTGTTTGTGTTTGAGGAACAGTAAGGTTGAATTTTTATTTGGAGCACATTCTTTCTAATGAAAATTGAGGAGAAGCAAAGTGGAAATTATTTTTTCTAGTACAAATATTTAGGCATCCTATTGATAGTGGAAAGTTTGACCTAAACACGTTTGGGCCGAGTTCCTCATAACTTGGGGAGATTGATGCCAGAGCACATAAGCCCAAGTTAAAAGGTCTCTTAGTTGGTGGGCTCAACCCTTAGGTTTATTAAATAGTTATAGTTTAGGGTTATTGTTCGCGGAACTGTAGTTGCAGTTACTGTTTCAACAAGTTACTGTTGGAGTTGGACGAATGAGATTACCCTCAACTTGGTTTAAGATTTAGTTGTCTATTAGGGTTCTAATCATATATAAGGAGCTTGTAGGACTATGGCAAATATATTATTCACAATGTACAAGAAACTTTAGATTCTTCTATATCCCTAGCCATTTAGACTAGAAAACCAGCACTTGGCTTTGTTATGATCTCTTTTGCCCACTCTTTTATCTTGTAAAATATCTATATACTAGCGGCCTTGACTTGTGGAGGTATTTTCCTCCATTGATGTGGATGAGTGCAAATACAACAATATTATTATATATGAATGTAATAAGTAAGGAGGATTTGATAGTATGTTAAGAAAATAAAATTGATACATAGTGCTTATATTAGGGTGGACATGTCTCATCTTAAAGGCTTGGTGGGTTCTACCCCAGCACCCAAAAAAAAAAAAAAAGAAGCTTTAAGGATTCCTTGTAAAGGACCTTGTTTTTCTTTTTCTTTCTTTTGGTTTGTTTGGGTGGCTGGTGATCACCGGCCCTATGTTAAATCTTTACTTTTACACTACAAAAATAATAAAAATAAAAATTCATTGAGAGGAATTGACAGTCTTTTTATGGTTCATTCAAGGGAAAGTGGTTGTCAAACTCATGCAACAGCTTGTGGAGCGGGTACCGGGGTATTTCTATTGATCAGGGTATGTGCTCTCTTCTCTTTATAAGCTTATATCTAGGACCTTATTTTGGTTGAGTTGTCTATTCCTATTTCTTAACCTTTTGGTTATTCATTTGCTTGGCCTTTTGGGGAATAACAAGTTTTTTTGCTTATGATAGAGAACAACAATTCTGCTACAGAGAGCTGCTCGTCTGGCTCCTTGGCCATCTCCGTACTTGGATTCTTTTGGTGAAGAGGTAAGTTGTTCTTTTGCAATGTCGTGTTCTGCAAGTAATACTTTGGCTTTCCAGCATTTTGTATGTCTTTATCATGTTGTTAAACTCTAGAATACCCCTAAATATTTGAATATTCGAATGTTCAAAATTCAATTCAAATTCAATTTCAAATTAAGTTCGAATAAATATTCAAATTCGAGAACTGGAATTTGAATTCGAATAGTACATTATTCGAAACTATTTGATTCCAATTCCACCCATACTCCAACAACCATCTTGATATCTAAAAAAAGACTAAAGTTCCAGTTTATATCTTTAACGAGGATCTTACCTAGAGATTGTTACTTAGATAGTGACTTACAAACTGGATCTTTCGATCCTAATCGAGAATCCCTTCGACTTGGAACGTTACTTTTAGCATTTCGATCATGAAAACTAAAGATGTCACATGTAAAATAAAATTATAAACCGACAAGGAAAATATATTTCTAGACAGCCCACTATTGAAATCTTAGATGAATGGCAGATTTTTTTTCCATATGCAACCATGTTGTCTCCCATTTTCAGATGGAGAGTAGACACCCAAACTTTTTTTAAATTATTATTATTCTTATTTGTTAGATTATCTAAAAGTAATTATATGATCAGACCAACGTGATCATAAAAAACGTTTCATGGTAAGTGACATTCCTATTTTGTGTACCATATCAAACTGTGAACTAGGTAACTATTCCAATATTATTATGGGCTTTCTTTGGGCCAAATTTTCATGCAATGGACTTAGGACATTTCATCCTAAGATATCACAAAACTCTAAATGAAAAAAAGAAAACTAAGAGTTGTGAAATTTTCTTGGATATGATATTTTTTTTTTTTTTTTTTTTTGTGAATTTTACTAGTGACCATATCACCCGAGAAACCTAAAATCCGACATAATTGAAAGCACCCGAAAATGACCTAAGCCAAAAAGGTGGTTGAATAGTCAGTTGGAGTTTTTGCATTTGTACCAGGTTAGGGTCAGTTTGCAGGTTAAACATTTTTCGTTATTCAATGAACCCATCTAATAGAAATACGAAATACATTGGGTATATTTTTTTTCATGCAATAGGGCAGTCCAAGGTCCAAATCTAGCCTAATCAAACCAAGTTTGTCTTATCAAATACTAATCCAGCCCAATTAAAACAAAGTCTCCTTTTTCAAATAGTGACCTAGTTCCAACTAAATTAAACAAAACCCCAACCATAATTAGGCATTCATTCGTTTCTCTCATTCAACAGCTAGAGAGAGACCTAAAGAGAGATAGTCACCGTGAGCTTTATTTCTTGCTGCCTCTCTTGTACTGCATTGGTGCTTCCTCCCTCTCTCTAACAATGAAGTTATTCTTAACGTGTGGTGGAATGTATTATGAACATTTCGTCCCCGAACTCTTCTGTTAATAGCTAATTTGTTTTTTCAGGTCTTTTTTTTAATATATATTTTTTAAATAGGAATATAAATTTTATTGAGAAAGAGAATTAGAAATGGTGATTTCGTCTCCCACTACATCTTTGTGATAAGATTGTTTTCTTTGTTTCCTTAAAGCAAAAGATAAAAAAAAGGAAAGAAAGAGGCAAGCTAAAAACAAGAAGGATCTTCAATCATACATGTCAACTAAAGAATTACCTGGAAACACTCTTGAAACATAGCACCAAAAGAAATCTCCTCTATAAGCAAGGAGGGACAAGAAATTCTCTTAAGTAAAAAACAAAATAATAAAGAAAAATACAAGTTTACAATAATAAGGCACACACGTTCTATATCTACTATAGAAACATCTCTAAAAAGTTCGTGAAAGCAGAAAACTAAAAAGAAATAAGGAAAACAATCTTATCTCATTGGAGATGTCATGGAAGTTTTCTAGTACGAAATATTCTTGCATTTTGTTCCAATCATACTTTCCAAATTGCTATAAAGAAAACACATCTTTACAAATATTTAACATTATTTTTCTTCCTCAAAACTTTAGTAGCAATTAGAAGATCACACAAGAAATTGAACATGCCCAAGAAATGATGATAATGTCAAATAGTCTATACCAAAGATTTCTAAAAAAAGGGACAACGAAAAAAGAGATGCTTCATTGGTTTCAAGATTCCGTAAACACATCACACAAATAATAGGGGATAATGCCTTTGAAGGTCTCCTAAGTTTTAGCTAGTTATTATATTTACTCTATTAAGAACTATTGACTGAACAAAACCTTTAACCTTAGATGAAAATTTAGCCTTCCAAATAAAATTATGAAGGGATGAAATCTTTTTTTTTTCTTTTTTTTTTTTTTTTGGGTTAGCTTATGAATTTTGTGTTTTTTAAGGAAATCTGTAATTTCTAATAAATTTTCTAAGTCAATAAATTTGTTTTTGATAATGTACCTTTTGTCTTTGAAGTCTAAAAATTGGGATTTGAGGGTTGTATGTTGTATGTTGTATCAGAAGAACAATCAACCAGTCGACTAGCACCGACTGATTTTACACCGATTAAAAAATTTCAGAATCAAACTTATTTGGTTGCTCAATTCGGTTTCCAATTTTGAATAATCGATAGTGGCGCGGCAGTTCAGTTGGTCAAAGCCAAAAAACGACCCGACCCGACTGCTTGCTCACCCTTGTTGAATTTGATCATATCAACTGCAAGGGCTAGGTCTATCTTTGTTTATTTTTTGTCTCCCTTTAGTGTTATCTACAAAAGTATTACACACAAATAGTAGTTGTAGCAACCCAATTACCATTCAAACACTATTCTTTCTCCTTTATGCTAAATCTGGTTAGCTCTCATGTACTTGCCCTTATACTTTTATCTGTGTATCAGTCCTAGAGGTTTCATCTCCACCAAAGAGCTGTTGTTCTTTTTAATCCTAATTATCCATTTCTTTAAATTTGATTTTTTGATGCAACAGCCATGCCCTCTTTGGAAGCTCAAATCTAGATGAAAACAAGTATCTTTGACCCAAAGTATCCTTGGTAGTTATTTGGTCATTAGTTCAATTGTTGTCACCCTTTAGAAAGCACAAATTTTGTAGCATGCAATAAATGCATCACATCTTTTAAATTGTCAATTATACCCTTATGGTACAAATCAAAATGAACTTTTAGTTTACTATTTCTCATGTTTTGAATATCATCAGGATCTTATTTTTTACCAAAGTGGTACTCTTTCTGACAAAAATTGAAGAAGACAATCATTTTTGGATTTCCATCAAGGGTATTTCGTTACTTTTTTGCCAGAAACAAGCCTTAGTCATGTTCTACTAGGTTTATTTTTGGTCTAGTTCTGTTATTAGTACAATGTGATATCTAGTGTTCCTAGATACTACATTGTTCCTTAGAGTAGTGCATGTTACTATTGTGGTCCTTGAACCTATATCTCCTTTCTTGCAACTCCAACGAAGTTCTCTTGGCCAGTAAAAACATTGGAACTTTTCACGCCATTAACTCGAGAAAAAAAAAACAATAATTCTATCTGTCTAAAACCATAATATTTCTTGATGCCCCAAATTTCCATCAAGTCATCGACTTCCAATATATGTTTACCCACACTCCAATAAATACAATTTCTAAAATAATCTTAGGACCTTAAACACCTCTCCATACAAACCCTAACCATAATTTTCTATCTTAAGAACTCTTTAATTGGCCAAAAAGCTACGAAGAGTCACTTTTGTCCTATTCCATTTTTTTTCAACATACCTATCTTTTCTCAACCAATTGCTCTCTTTCTTTTTTTTTTAATAGAAAAAAAAAATCATTAAGAAAGAAAGGAGTACAAGAGAGAACACAAAATTCTCTTAAACATAAATAGAAATGACTAAATAAAATTAGGTAAATGCTAAAAAGAGAGAAACTCAATATTTGGGTGAATTGGTTGAGAGTTTCTCACACCCAGATAATATAATTATACTATGAGATTGTGTGGAGTAACTTACATACATAATATGAAAACTAGCTATGAAGAAGAAAAACTGACACACTAACTAAGTTATCTATATTTACACTCTAACACTCTCCCTTAAGTTGGAGTATATAGGTTATATGTTTCGAGCTTATTACATAAATATCGGAGTTGGTTACCCGCCAAAGATTTTGTGAATAGGTCTATTAATTGATTTTTGGATTTTACATATGTGATCTTGATTGTGTTATCCTGAAATTTCTCACAAACGAAATAACAATTAACCTCTATATGTTTAATTCGTTCAATAAAGACAGAATTTAGCCAATATGTATTGCAGCTTGGTTATCATATACTAGCTTTAGAGGCTGTGAATGCTGAAATCCAAGTTTTTCTAATAAATTTTTCAGCCAACCCAACTCAATAGTGGTATGAGTTATTGCCTGATTCAACACTGGATCTTTGAACAATAAGTTGATTTTTGCTTTTCCATGAAACAAGATTTATTCCTCGAAATATATAGTAGATCTTCTGCCAAATGAAGAGTTAGCTCAATCAACATAATTATAACCTTGAAATGAAGTAGATCTTCTGAAAAACAGAGAGCCAGTCCAATCAACACCACTATTACCCTAAATTGAATTAAAATCATGTTTCTAAACTAATTTGTGTCCACGACCATGTCCTCGATTTTTATATAGTAACCCATTCCCGGGTTCAGTCTTAAGATATCTTAGGAGTATTCCAATGGGGTGTTTGAGGATGTGACCATTTGTTGCTCAGACCTTCAACTAATGCTTTAGACCTTCCACTGATGCTATGCTGAATAGTTGATTTTTACAAACATTTCTAAGCATCAAATGCTTCTAATGTCTGTTTCTAATCTTGATTTGTACAACTTACATTTGTATGGCATCTCAATTTAGAGAGATAGTATAAACGGGAGTAAGTAACGGGTAAATAACTTCTTAACAGTCAAACAAACTATTAAAATGCTTGTTTGCATGTCCAGGATACCACTTGGTAAGGATCTCATGAGTTGAGATTTTATAACCAAAATTTGAAGTGTGAATTGACAAGTCCGCTATCTTTTTTCAGAATTTGAAATTTTCTTGCCACAGGATTTTGAAATGCATAGAGGAAAGCCACTTTATTTGAATGAGGAACGCTATGCTTCTCTAACCTACATGGTGATTGATTTTATATCTTTTCATATGATTTTCAGTTTCTGTCTTTCTTCTGACATCTCGTGTACTAATCTATTTGTCCTTGTAGGTTGCATCTCATGGCCTAGACAGGAGTTCTAAGGTTCTTGGCCAGACTACTACTGGTTCTTTCTTTATGGTTTAGTTCAAATTTTTTGTCTATGTGAAGGTCAGACTCGGAATATTTCTCTACTCCTTGACTGATATCATGGTCTTCTTTTCTCATCTGCTGACTTGTGTATATATACCATTGTGGCTGCAGAATCCTGAATCAGATTGATATAAGAATGCCTAAAGGATCTTGGAGTTCTACAGTGTTCATAGTTGCATGTACAGTTCATTCAGGTCAGCATGCTATGAATAAGTTGTGGACCTGTGGTAATATCATTTTTCAATATAATGAAGATGAAAGATTTTCCACAATGGACAAATTCTAGGATCTGGTGGTCAGTTTTAACAGAAATAGAAGCAAAGATCTTAAGCACTATGATTCTATAAGCATGCTGTACATTAGTTGAGAGTTACTTTTCATCAGTAGCATGTGAAATCCTGTTAAGGGAGCAAAGCAAGGGACCTCTATCACCTGAATAGAGCGGTTCACCTTTGAGGCTTTGGCTGGTGGGCTGTAGCATAGGATGTTGTCTCTTGCTTTCATCCTGTCCTGACCCTATTGCAGCATGGAGGTGGGGGTCCTACTGCTGTTCTAATAGTAGATCTCAATTTCCAAAATTAGGGTTTTTAGAAGTGAGCCTGTATCTACTGTAAATTGAAAATAAATAGTACTTGGTTTTGAAGAATAAACATATTGGTAACCAACAGTTAATTTTAGTTTCTATAATTTGAATCCGGAGTTTATGAATCATGGATTTTCTTATGTGCTATGAAGAGATCTCTGGAATTTTATTGTAGTTTCTGTACCTGAAACTTTGAAGAGTTTCAAGGAAATTTCACTATTTGGTATGGAAGAGTCTAGTTGCCTATTTTCACTAGTTATTTTTTTATAGATATAGGGTTCCTAGCCAAATCCTTATGATAAATTTCAATAATTCAACTCCTACTTCTGTTGAGAGAAGGGAAGTGGCTTTAAGAGGCTATTAACATATCTATCATACTTGCCAATTACGTTTTGGAATTGGCGAGATCACAGGTTTAAAACCCAGGGATTCCATTTGCATGATAATAACAGAGAAAAAAAAAAAGAAGATAATTTGTTGTACATATAAACCAAACAGTGTCTTGTTTTCAGTAAATAGGTGGGTATTCTGAGTATATGCTGTTTCATTTGTTGCCTTTCCTCGTTTTTCTAGTTAATGCTTGCTGAACCCGCTGAGCTTTCCTTTCCATCCTCCTTCGGAACTTCAAACAATATATTGTCTGTATTCCATTAGAACCTTAGACTCAAAACTTTCCATTTGTTTTTGGCTAACCCTTCAAATAATTTCTGTAATATCTTTTTTGCTTCCTTGACCTTTCACTGATGTACCATTTGGTGCTAGGAACTAGAACTGGAATTGGAATTGTCAAATTACGATTCCAATTACAAATTATTATGTAATACAAACTTGTAAATTGTTATTATAATTCTAACCAATTGCAATTATATTATAATTGGATTTGCAGTTCAATTCAAATTTCAATATTTTGTGCCAAATAGACCCTATTCCATCTTCCAGTTCCTATCTTTTCAAGTCCGAAACCCTTATTTATGTCTTTTCTTTGTCTAAATCCATTGGAGATCCTAACTCCTCCCTAAGAAGTTGTTGTAACCTGTATGCAAAGTTTCCTGTGCCTGCCATACATCAGACCTGGAAGCATGCGTATGCATGCTGAAAACTTTGCAATTGCTGATATTCATAAATCTTCTTTCTTTTGTTTATTATTGAAGTTAGTAGTGCAATCAAGATGTCCATATTCCCAATAGTATGACAATTGGTTAGAACAATTGGAGACCATGAAATTATCTGAGTTTGCTTTGTACTGACTTACTGTCCATTGTGTTTTTTGCAGAAAATGTTCTGGGGCCCTTTTTGTTCTTTTTATTGGAAAGGAACCCTTGATTTCTGTAGTATGATGATTATGGGACTATCCATCTGCTGTTCATGGCTGTACAGATTTTCATTCAATATTCCAGGAATTGTTTTGTGCTTTTGTTTACTGGGTAGGATCTTCATCAAGCTGTTGTACATAAAATCATGTTAGTGGCGAGCTCCAGGTATAGCAATTGGTAAATTGTGAGTATGTCTACAGTCAATTTTATTGTAAAACAAAAGTAATAAGCCAGTTCTAAATGATATAAAGTGGAGTAGTAACAAAGAAAGTGAAGTGGACATTGTATATTTGTACATTTCAAGCAAAATAGCCTTTTGTCATATCTTAATATTATGTTGGATAAACTATACGATGATCTTTCTGGAACATATTTATTTTCCCACAGTCAGACTGACAAATCTTCAATAATCATGTAAGTTTGATTTGTTACCCACTTATAAGTTTGAGTGCAATTTTTTGACCAATTTCGGCTACACTCGTAACCTTACATGTTTTGTTGTTGTGCACCATGTTTTCCTATACCTTCCCCACAGATATATGATAAATTGGCTCGTTTCAAAGGAGCAATTATTTATGATAATTTGTGTTACAATAAGTGTGCCATAAGAAGTGCTAGGTCAACTCAATTTCAAAATGACATCATTTCTATTCAGACCAAGTTATTCAGTTATATCTTACGGTCTTTCTTTAGAATGGAGTTCTTGTTTCTTGGTAGACTTGGTCTTTAATTAAAGTGTTTTATTCGATCTTTGTTGCCCAAAGTGGCTTTCCAAACCTTTGATGCAAAAAAAAAAGTTTTGCCAGTATTGTTTTAGAGAATTATTTAAAGAATGATTACATCTATGGGTTTCCCGTGTTATGCTTTTTTTTCGAGAATTAATTCTAAGAAATAATTATACGTCGTCTGTGATTTTTATTTTTTATTTTTCATGGTTTTTGAAACTGAGAATTTCTTAAAATATAAGAAATATTAATGGCTTTCCCAGCCAAAGTTAAATTGTATCTCCTCAAAGTTGCTAGTTCCAAATCCTTTAGTGAATTGACAACTACTGTCATTAAACTACTGTCATTATCCATTTTTTTATTAGATTTTTCTAACAGGTGCCTTTAGTTCATAAAAAAATTTGTATAATTTATCACAACGATTAATCATGATTTCAGTATTGTATAATAATAATTTACTATTTTTAAAATATTTCAAATTTTAAATTTCATATTTATTTTACGTGTCCTTTGGACACTCATTAAAAAAAATCTTTTTTTATTTAAAAATTTTTTTATCCACAGTCTCTTAACTTTTGAATTAGAGAATTTATGATAATTTTATTTTTAGTCTCAATAAACAACCAATACAATTTACAATAAACAAGTCAACCGCTTAACAGATTGTAATGTTTTGTCAATATTCATATCAAATCATTTTGGTCAAACAGATTTGAAACATTAGTATATTATTGATATTCAAACGTAAAATCGCTAAATTCAATTCATTAATGTTTTGATTTATATCACACGAAGGAAATAAACTAAAATATGATATAATTGTCTATTTCGATGTATCAGTGTTTTGATTGGAGAAAATTTTATTTTCATATTAAGTTATATCTTTATATGTATTTTAAACATTTAACTTGCTTAATTAATTAGTACATATATTACAAGTTATTTATAAATAGATATTGCATAATATATTCATATAAACTCACTGATACTCCACTTTGAAATGACACTTTAATCTTTTAAGCACCATTAAAATATGAAGTGCATTTTTTTTCAACTATTATTACATCACAAAAGAAATGCAATGAATGCTGCCACGACGGATATACGAGGAAATTACTATTGAAAATAAAAAAATTCAATATTATGGAGTTAATTTATACATTTCATTAGAAAATATTTTTTTTTTCTAATACAATTCAAATCAAATCAAAATATTCTTTACATTCTAGTGCATTTTCCTTTTATTTGATAAAAGAAATAAAAATAGAGACGCCATAAATTAGAGCCACGTTGCATTGCTTATTGGTACTTGAATTTGTAAATAGTTGGAAAGGGGAAAATTGGAACATTGCAGTTTAATGTTGGAAATTTTCAATCATATTTCTTTCTTTTGTTCTGGGAAGTGGGAATCCTTACTGTACAAATCTAGTGGTTCCTGTATAAATATATTCCCGCGTGTAAATGGAACCTATTATTTCTTATTCTACAGTCTACACATATTTGAGACCTATTTACCACTGAACTTACTCTCTGTGAGAGAGGAAAGGGAAAGACAAAAGTCCCATTGTTACCAGCAAGAAGTGTTGTTAATTTCTACTGAATGACTGACCGGGTGTGGCTTTGAAGACTAAAGTTCTAAGCAGATGACCAAGCCATTGTCACTCATATAACAGCTTTGCAAAACTGGAACTCAGCCAACCATTTTTGTTGGAAATGTTCCTCCAGCTTCAAGAGCAACTGCTGCCTTGATACCTATCATTATAAACAAGGTAAAAACATGTAGAACTAAACTGATAAATCAAAAATAAAAATGAAGTGCATAGCATATTCACCAGCTCGTCACAAGAAAATCAAAATCATTTTCAGTAGATAAGAAGTACCAACAAATACTTCTTTCATCAGGTCCAGCAAGATCTAGTTTTATTTATCAATTCGTGGGAACCAATGTTAATTTATTTGTGCCTGGACATCCTTATTGCCGGGGCTTTGCATTGTCAGGTTCTCTCTCCACTCTCTCTTGTTCATTTTTTTTCATTTTTAGTAAAAGAAAAAAAAAATTATAAGAGGGGAAAAAATACAACTAAAATTACAACTAATAGTAACCAAAGTAAGTCAAATTCAGCTGCAGGTGCCCTTAGCTGGATTCACCAAAGATAACATGGGTGAAGCAGCTCTCGCTCTTCCACAACCTTCTATGGGATCAGGCTCGGCTAAGTTGAGTAGCTTTATTGAACTGATTTCAGAACCACAAGTTAAGAAAAGAAAGCAATCGCTATAAGCCAAGACCCAGGGAACAATATGTTCAAACTGAATGTAGCTTAGTTTTAAGTTTCCCTTGACTATACAAGCTTGAAATTACACACATAAAATAGTAAGATACCACAGACTGGTGCAAACTGACATCATGGTGTGCACCAAGCAGGTTAGCAAAAATTCAATTACTTAGGTTTTATGATAAAGAAATATAATAAGCAGTGATATACTGGGGTATCAACATTTATTCAAGTTTTTGTTTAATTATTCTATCCTGCACAAACCGTGAACTCTGATATCAAGATGTGGAATTAAATATTGCCAGAACTTCATCCTTTCCTTTTTCTTTTTGGAAAACTTAAAACAGAAAACACAAGGTCAATGTATATTATGCATATACAGAAAAAGACAGAGGAAAATCAGGGTAGCCAAAAACTTAACACAAGAACGACATTTTGTCCTTTGAGAAGGATTACTGTAGTGGTACGACTATCCAATGCATGTGTACTGCTGCAGTCAGAGAATTGTCAGGGTATTGTTTTTTCTTGATAGATGTCAAGGATATTATATTGGCATGGGTGAGAAGTGTGAGTGCAATAAAAAAGTGGAAAATAATGGTTTGTGTTTTCTCTTTTTCCACGTGAACATTCACTAAGGCACAACTCATGTACACTTGAAGTATACAATAAGTTGTACTTTCTGTAAAGTAGAAAAAAGAAGTAGGAGAAGTAGAAGAATGGAAGGATCAAGATAGGGTTCATCTCCCCTGCTAAGAGAAGGAGGAGTGCTAACAGAAAGGGATTTTCTCTTTCTTTTTTTCTTTTTCTGGTGTCACTAAGAGAAGTAGGAGTGCTAAAAGAAAGGGATTTTCTCTCTTTCTTTCTTTAGCTGGTGTCACTAAAAATGTACAATTCAATCCCTGGAGTACAACACTTTTCGTAAGCCGTAGAGATAAATCACTCAAATCATTTAACCACTATGTTTTAAGCTCATAACTTGTTCCATTTTCCTATGTGTATCAAAAATATATTAAGATTCAGATGAAAATGATAACCATCACATTCTCAGTCCTTCCATTATCTAGCAAACCATAAATCATTTTCTACCAAGTATACCCTGAAGGACAAACTCCAACACTATGTTCCACATTTGTTAAGAGGTTTTGATTTAGATTCTGAGACAGTGATACAAATTCAATATGTTACAATCATATAAAGAGATCAAGCTCAATAAGTCCTACCAGTTCCATTTGAAATTCTCAGTCCAGGTTACTCCTTACTAATGAAAAAAAGAATTTTTTTCATCTTTTTTGGCTTTGAACAAGCAGTTAGGAAGTCATGTGAAAATATAATTATAATAATCCTGATAGTTTAATCAAAAGATCTTTTGCAAAAGAACTTAAAGAACAGGCAAAGATCTGACTTACAGTTGTGCACTAGGTAACACCCAATTTCATTTCGTTTAAACAATCTTCAGTTACCAAAGATTTCCTCTTTGCAGAGTTTCCCATGGCTTCTGTATCACCATCATTCTTTTCTTTGTTAAATGCAAGCTCAAGTTGTTTCTCCACAGTCTTGGAAACTGCAGTTCTGTTGGATCTTAACCTGTACGGAGGAGAGGCGTTCAAAGCCTTGTCATTAGGAACAACATTGCTATTAACATGATTGGCAGGACTCTCGCACAGATTTTCGCCTTCAGCTCCAGAAATTGACGAAACTTTCTGGCTTCTTTCTTGTTCATTAGAAGAATGAAACACGTCCTTAGCTGATTCTGCATCCACTTTCACAGCATTACTAGGAGTAACATGTGTCTGAACTGTACTCTTTCTTTTCCTCAATATGGAAGGAGTATTTGGGAAACTTTTAGCAGCCATTTTCAATATAGATTCAGGAGTCTGCATGCTTAATTCACTTCCCTTCACACAAGGCGGAGTGGAGAAACCGATAGGCAATACAAATGGAGTAGAGTTGTATTCATGTTGCAGGCAAAACAAATTTAAGTAGATGGAATCTACAGGTACTGAGCTTTCTAACCGTGGTGGCTCATAGTATAACGAACCATAGGTTGGAGATTTTGTTGAGCAAGGTGTTCTGATTACTTTGTCAGTAATAAACCTCACCGTTATTTATACAAGTCTCATACTTCGACTCACTGCCAATTCTGCAATTGTCAAACCTCAGATGACCATTTGTTCCAAAGTTATCAGACTTTGGTACTTGTTCCAAATAGCTGCAGCTGAGATCTGGATTGGATGACCCTGGATTGTACTCTACACCTTCAGAATCAGCAGATTCACTTGGGGGAACACTTGAAGAATCAACTGCATCCCGTAGTGTTGCTGAGGACCCTAACCGCTTCCTTCCTTCTTCATCTAACCTACCAATGTCTGTAGTTTCTGATGATGTTTCAGCAGCAGTACTAGTATCTAATCCTTTATTTGAACAGACAAGTAATATTTTAGTTGCAGAGCGTCTCACTATATCTTTAACACTAATTTGTGGAGTGTTCTTTGCAACTGGTGGAAGTTTCCCAGTAGCCAAATAGAAGTCCAACTTTTTCTTCAAGGAACTATTCCAGTGGTTCTTTATTGCATTGTCAGTCCTGCAGTAACAAAGTCATGCACAAGATCTATCCTTTATTAACATTAAATCATATATTTGCTTCAAAAGGTGAAACAAACAAATATGAGATGTCTTATACATTACAATATTTGCACTATACTACTGTAAGATTAATATCAAATCTAGTTATTACCAACATTCAATATAATAATTTGATGATGGCTTGATATTTTGTTGTTTACAGAGATCCCTGATTATTTCATAATGGACTGACAAGCCCATAGTTGCCTCACAAAAATAAAATGAAAATATGGCTTCTATTAATCATGCTGAAATTATAAATTGTATTATATAATGTTGGCGTAGTAATGGGAAAGAACAGGGTTCTAAACTCATAAGGCTAAGATAATCAATCATATATAAAACACTCTATTCATTCTTATATATGTTTTGGGGAACCATAACAATCACAAAGACTCTCAGCAATACATGTATGTGTAATCTGCAAGTCAGAGCAAGCAAGTTAACAATGTGCACAATTTCAAGGAAACCAGTAACAGACATACATTGTGTTTCTCAACCTCAGCACTTCAGTGCCTCATATGTATCTTTTTTTTTTTAATTATTTTTTATGAAACATGTGTATCTTATTATGATTCTTACTTCTTGACTTTTGTCACTAAACATCAGGTATTAGCCCTACAGTGAAATGGTTCTATCCGTGAATAGTTCCTTAATTTATCCCCTCAATTTCCTTCATGAATATTGCATATTGGACAAGAAATCGTACCTTCCAGGTAAAACCCTAGCTATTTCAGCCCACTTATTCCCGTGTATCCGATGAGCATTCATGAGGGCTAATTCCTCCTCTAAAGTCCAGGCATCCTTCTTTATATCTGGATTAAGATGATTGTGCCACCTGTAAATGTTGGCAACATTGATTTTATCATCATAAGACCTTTTATATTTATGGAAGAAGAAAGAAAGGAGATTTACTCCATCATTGAGAAAATTGACTATCTTATAACCACAGATAGGAATTATTGCCGAGAATATAATATATCAAGAAAGAAAGAAAGAAAGAAGGTAATCACCTTAAACCACGAATAGGTAACCATGATGTTTTAAGTGTTGTTGATATTATGAGACATAAAGATAACATGTATATATGATCATTAAATAAATTTCACGGAATATCCTCATTATTATTATCACCTTCCGAAACCTACCTCTCTCGGCATTGTTTCCCTATGCGACCAGGCAGAGACTTGGCTATTAATGACCATTTTGTAGGCCCATATTTTGATACCAACTCAACGATTTTATCATCCTCCTATGAGCCAAACAAGCAAGTATTAATGCTTGAATAACAAATAGCAGGAACAAAGAAACATGAAAAGATTGAGGCTATGTTTAACCTCCTGCGTCCATGGTCCCTTAACAAGATTTGGATTAAGAACTTTCTGCCATCTATGCAGACATTGCACTTCTGATCTATCAGGAAAAAACTCAGCTGCATATTCAAATTTGAATTGGCATCATGAAGTTAGACATGATATTTTGCAGTAAGCATTAGGTAACAAATACACAATACAAGAGTTTGTAAAGTTAAAGTTTAAGGTATATACCTATTTACATTTCTAAATGTTGTCAC
Organism: Quillaja saponaria; assembly: GCA_029379385.1. NCBI lineage: Eukaryota > Viridiplantae > Streptophyta > Magnoliopsida > Fabales > Quillajaceae > Quillaja > Quillaja saponaria. The sequence goes on from CM055611.1 coordinate 3,148,457, forward strand.
ACGATTTCCTTTTTCCTGTGTTTCACTCAGACAGTAAATGCTGAGTTAAAATTTTATAATTGAGGCTTAAAATTATAGATTATCGCGAAAGGTTATATTAATCCAATTTTAAACATGTTCAACTTAGTGGAGCCTAAATTAAATATTATGCTTAAGAAAATCAAACAACTATAACACAACCGTGTCCACTATAATTTGAGGGTGGATGGGATTTCTTTAGCCTAAACTAATTATTATGCTCAAGCAAAACAACTATAACATATTTGTCCGGGTCCACTATATTTTGAGTTGTAAAGCTAATTATTTTCTTTTATCTGTATTCTCTACTTCAAAACAGATGGAGAGGGTAGATGTGATTTCTTTACATATGTAAAGACGTCACACGAAACTTATTTCTTGATATATTGAACCAACCGCGAGTCAAAATCCCTACACAATTTTCAAGTTTCTCACTAAGTTTAATTCACATTTCTTTAACTGGGTCATTTTCTCTTAGAAGCAAGAATCAATTAGCATGAGGATTTTGTTAACAGTACATGCAGACCACAAATCACAGCCGAATTTTACACTACATCTTTCCATTTAAAGCAACACAGGTTATAAATGATGACGGAGGTAATAATAGGAAAAGATAGAAACCTATTTTCTTCCAACTCTTCCCTTTAAAAACTGCAACTGCATTCCTTAATGTCTCATCCTGTGGAAAGTTAAAAGCCAATGTAAGAGTAATAAACAATGGAAAACAAGCAGAAAATACCAAAGCATAGTCAAAACAGATAAATATGGACTATGTCAACAGGTGATGTGTAAAGTAGTTTTATTGTTCTTGCGGACATACAGATAAAAGAAGACATCAGGAGAAACTCAGTACTTATTAGAAACCAAATGATATAGCCTCACCCTTAGATAAGGATAGCCAAGAAGAAGGAACATAAAACAATAAGATTTCACCAATCCCCTAATACTAACCTCCTGTACTGTCCAACCACCCTTTGCTCGCCTTATTGGACCCATGGTCCTCCTGCATGGTGAAATTCATAGAATCAAGCTAGGTGGAGGAACATTGTTAGCAACCATGACCACTAGCAATGCATAAAGATCACAAGGAAGATTCAAGGATGACATAGTTTTATTTCATATATAGTGAATCAAATACTGCTGCAGAGAAATAAAATAGCAATTGAGAGCGGATAAGCTTAAACATACTTGAAGTGGGAATAGAAATTGATCTCAAATTGGACTAAACCATTCAGTTTTCATAGTATACAAATAACTATTATGATTGAAAAGAAAAGGTAAAGGACTTAATGGCTGGTACCGATGCGAGGGTGATGTTGATGATGGACTGTATATTCCCTGGGGACTTGACAATAGCACTGCCACTGCCTTCAGATACAGATGAGCTTGAAGCAGCAGTAGATTGTTTATTCTCCAGACAACACTCCTCCGATTTCACCTCACCCATATCCTTCTACAAGCAGCACCAAAACCCAAAATCCTAATCAACAAATTGATAGATATTGTAAAAAAAAAATTTATTAAACCTTCAGGACATACTCCGCAAGAAGGAACTATGAACCACCAAAAACCTAAAACCCCCACTCATGTCCAACAATCTCGATACTCCCACTGTGAAAGACAAAAATAAACAAAACCCAGATCGTAAAACCATGTCAAATCAAAACCAATTCAAGAGAAAAAAGAAAACAACTCATAGAATAGAAACACATAATTCAGGGGTTTTTACCAAAACAACAAAAACCCAATATGCACCAAATCAAATCAATACCACTTCTTCTCAAGAAAATCACTGTGACTCGATCAAACATAGTGACAAATCAAGAGAAACGCAGCTGAAATTGACAAGTAAAAATAATAAAAACAAGGAACCCAGTTCTGAATTCTGAAAATAAAGTACCTGTGCTTGCAGAGAAGTGGCGGGAATCCAACTGGAGCTCATAGGAGAAAACCGCCAATAAATTAACGAAGCCCAAGATACCTTCTCTGAGAAACAAAGAAAACTTTTGTTTCGAAAAATCCTCGCCCGTTGAAACAAAGAAGTAAAAGGAAATAAATTAAACAAAGCTTATGTATAACGAATATATAGCACCGACGTCTCCGTTAACTGCCGTTATTGAACGCAATGGGTGTTTGTGAACTCATAAAAAGCCCTATCAATTAACGGCCGTTAACGGTTGCACCAAACGTTAGTGTGCAAACGTTTGAACCTAAAACGGCACATTCTTTTTACCCTTCAAGACCACCGCCATAAAAGTCGAACATGTTTGGAGTTGTGGATGAGTCCTTTTGGTTCCCGGGTAATTTGAGACCGTTGGATTAATGATAGATATGAAGTGGGTTTTTGTTTAGAAGAAACGTTGTAACCAGCTACAGATTTCATTCACTTATACTGCCAATGAATAGAAAATAATAAAAGCACTAGATGTTTTCAAAACAGTTTTGATTTCAGTCAAAAACATGAGTTAATATATTATAATTTTATTTATCGAAAGTATAAAATTGTTTAAAACTCAATATTAACTCTTAATTAGGGTGACAACGAGTTAATCTTGAACCTGCTCGACTCATCAAGTTTTGAATAAGCTCAAGCTCAACTCAGTTAAAGATTATTGAAGGTTAAAAAAATTTGTAATTAACTAGAATTGAACTCAAAACCTACTTGATAATTATTTGTATAACTTATTACCAAATTAAGTTTGAACTTATGTTAGTTTAAATTTATATATAAATAATAAAAATAGTATTAAATAATTTTAAATGAGCCAGTTCACGAGCTTTACAAGTTGAGTTTTAGATAGATTGAGTTCAACTATTATTTTACTAAACGAGCTTAATTCAAGTTCTTAACAAGTAGTTCAGAACTAACTTCCGTTCATTGTCATCTTCCTCTTAAAATGAATTAAAATGTCAGATCATATGAAATTAACGGTGACTTTGTTTTGGTTTCTATCTGATCCATACAGATACCAACTCCTAAAAAAAGGTACTGAAATGAGGTGGAAGAATAAAAACACATAATTCATGGTATGGTAGATTTGCTGCCAATATGATGATATAGGCCTTAGGACCAACGTACTTCAGCTCAACTTTGTGGAGTTTACAACGATAGCTTGGAACTTGGCTTTAAACATTGTTCAATTGGAGACTAATCTTACTTCATTGCGAGACCTATATTTGTTATTTCTTAACCAAATATATATATATATATATTTATTTATTTTTAAAGTTAAAAATTCATTATATATAATATAACTAGCTATCTTGACACATGCAATATGGCGTGAATCATATTTATAATAAAATATATATATATATATATATATATATATATATATATATATTCATCAATAATTAAATATCAAGAAATTATTTTTTAAAGATAATTTAAACATTTTATTATTTTTAAAATATTATAAAGATGGAGAAAACATTAATACATAATATTATAATCATAAAAAACTGTACTCTTAGTATTTCTTTCATTCATAACATTTTAAAAGAAAATTAATATATAATATTACAATTACTTATAACCTATTAACTAAAAAAAATTAAGAAATTCAGTATTAATTACTATTGATATATAGTTATTGATAAATTATAGATTTCTTAATATTAAAAAGAATTAGGAAAAAAAAAATCAATAGTCATAAAATAATTATTATTATATTAATATTAAAATAGAAAAAAAATTTGAAAGTAGTAAAATAAGAAATAGAATATTTGAAGCAAAATAATAATTAGAAACTATTTATATAATAGTAAAAACTGATAGGATATTTAAGAAAATAATATATATTTCATTAAAAATTAAAACAATAATATATAATCATGAAAACTATACTCTAAATATTTTTTAATTCATAGTATTTTTAAAAAAATTATTTCATAAATTTGAAAAGAACTAAAAGATATTATAATTATTTGGAACTTGTTAAATAAAAAAAATTTAAAAATTCAATATTAACTAATAATTATTGAAAAATATATATTTTTTTATGATATAAAAGTTAAACAACAATATTATAATCATGAAAACTATACTCTTAATATTTCTTTTAATTCATAGTAATTTTTAAAATTTTAATTCTTAGATTTGAGAAGAACTAATTAAAAATATATATATAGTTTTAGGTACTTATTAAATAAAAAAAATCAAAAATTTATTTTTAATTGCTATTGACATTGTAATTATTGAAAATTATAGATTTATTAATATTGATAGGAATTAGTAAAAAAAATAAAATCATATTGATATTAAATAATAGAAGTAAAAAGTAAAATAAAAATAGTAATCTATTTGAAACAGAATAACAACTATTCATAACTATGTAATAATACAACTTCATAAAGGTATAAAAAGAAATAAAAAATTTCTACCTCTAAAATTCTTTTATATATAATATAGATTGTCAGGAGAATAATATTCTGATACAAAGACACATAAAAAGACTTAATATAATTTAATATTTTAATATCACATCAGCTTAATCTTTTCTTACAAACTAATACATATAAGTAATGATGTTGTTCATAATGAATTTCACAATACATAGGTAGAGAATGCCTTATTAATTGATATTTTTAAATAAAAAATTCTTAATTTAAAGGGTGAGGGTCACTTTAATTTAATCTTCCCTTCCAAACTAATTTATAAATTTAAATAATTGAAATAAGTTAATAATAAATTTCATAATATATATAAAAAAAATTATAACTTTTAAAATAAACTTAAAATAAAACAATAATAATAATAATTGATATAAAATCGAATAATTCAAGTCATAAAATGTAAATGTCGATGATATCTTAACTCAATTAGTTAATACGAAAATGCTGAGATCACGAGATTCCCGTGTTCAAGTTTCTCATATGTTGATGTGATAAATATTTTCTTTCATAATAGTATTTTCACTTTTATGTGGTTTTTTTGATAATTGCTGAACTGAGAGGCCCCTCTATAATATAATTGATGAATATAAATATTATCTATGTTATAAAAAAAATCATAAAATTTACATATTCAAAACACAAGTAGGATAAATATGAATAGAAAGTTGCCAATAAACGTTGCAGAGATTCGCAACTGCAATTAGCAGTCCCTGATAGGAATAAAATTACATTAAAACAAGAAGGATTGTTGTCCATACGATCAATCTAAGAAATCTAATCCTTGTAAGTTTGAAATTGAATAAAGAGCATCAACATATATAAAACTAGCTAGATTGCACCAAATGTTCAAAATCAACGTGTTGCTGAAGTCCTCTTTAGCTAAAACATCTGCAGAACACAATATTCGTTAATCTTCTTTAGTGAAAACATCTGCAGAAACATTGATTTTACGAAATACATAACATGCATCGTGATCATCGTCATCTGGTACTGAAATGAATAAACTACAACCTCATAGATACATGTTGTGAATTAGAGTACTTAGTTAAAGACAGATCGATATCATTGATTATAAAATATGAATTCAATAAAGAGAATTTACACAATCAAGTATTTCTTTAAATTCTTTTGAAACGCTTTAATCTTCAGCTCGCATTACGTCAAGAAATTTATTAATAAGAGAAAGGAGTAGTTCTTTCCCCCCAATTATTTTTCAGCCAGCCATTTTCTCCTTGATCCATTTCTATGTATGTGTAACTCAGATGATCAAGAATTTTATGCACCTTGAAACTCTATGACTCTTTCCCTTTAAATTGGCTGTAATATTTATTAAGTTAATTACACTCACCTAGTAAATTGCACCGTCATGCATTATCAATATTCCTGCATTGTAATGTTGTTGCACGTAAATACTAAATAGTAGAATTACTCTTCAATGAACTTCAGTCTTCAGGTTGTCGACTGTAACTTGAGTTTCAATAATGATATGATAATATCCAAAAAAAATTTCCTCTTAGATGCATGATTACATTAAAGTTGATAGCACCAAGGTAGGAAGATGAAAAAAAGAAAACAAGAAAGAAATGTAGAAGGGTGATATACTCTGAAGTAACGACACTTCTAATCAATAGTGTGTTATCGTACATGAAACGACATGAGACGTTATTTATAATATTTTTTTAACCTTCCAGAATCACCATATTGTTGGTCTATGTGCTTTTTAGGTGGCAAGATATGGATTCATATGAGTGTATCATCAACTTTTCAGTCTTCAAACCATGCTCTTCTACAATTGAAATCCATTATTGTAAAGTAATTTTCTGTTCAAGCATAGCAAGTAAAAGCATAATTACCAGATATCAAAGAGTTGATATGTACTTACCCTTGAACATACAAATATGCCAATACCCGAAAACATTTGGCAAAAATTCCCAAACTTGTAAACTTTCAGGGTGCTTGTATTACTCTTTGCTGCCACTTGAAAAGGCCTAACAATCAGCCAGTTGAAGAGAGCTAGCCACTCAGTCACCTGGTTACTCTATAGCAATTGAGCTCAATAGACAGCCACTCAAAGAATATACTATATAGCTTACAGTTCTTCACTGAAAAATAAGATTCACTAGTTAATCAACGATCATCAGGTACTACCCAGCAACTATTTCTGGGTATTGCAAGAGAGCTAAACCAAAAGGCTATTCAAAGAGACCTTAATCTTTTGTAGCTGCTCCTTGGTCAAGCTCAGCAAATCTCAAGCCAACGCGCGTAGATTGCCTGAGGAACTTCTCAGCACACCTACGGACACACGTTTCTTCTTGCTTGGTCAGGGATTTGCGCCAGAAGGTGTCAACACAATCCGTAAAACATCTCTCAACTAATGAATTGTATATCCTTAGACTGCAATACAGTGTACATAGAAGACATCATAAAAGAATCAGTTCTAGTAACAACAAAGACATATAAGTCCAACTATGGTTTATTACAAGCTGGAAGAATGATTTATAGGGGAAAGTAAACGTGAGAAATGATTTAGGAAAGAGTCCATTAATTGGAAAGTCACAAAAATTATAAATTAAAAAAAGAACATCTTATGATTGACAGAGCCATTTGATATTGCCAATTTTAGTTTAAGTAAAAACTTTTAAGACAAAAATGAGTACAAAGAATTACTTTAACCAACCAGTTCTTGATTTTGTAAGAGTGCAAATAAAGAGATTTTTTTCTCTTGTTGAGAATGATGTTTTTATCACTATGTTAATTACAATCTTACAAATGCTAAATCCATGAACAAGTGGTTACATTGTAAAGTAGTCTCTTGAGTGGGAATCCATACGTGGGGTTTACCTAAAAAGTTAGAAACGACTACTGTTGATACATACAAATGGTTCTTGGATTTAGTATTTTCTTCTTTTTGCTAAACAATAGAAAAATAACTTCTCTGATCTGTTTTCTTTTTTTTTTTGTCTTTTATTTTCTTCCCTTCTCAAATAAGAGAAGGAAAAAAGAGTTTATTTTCATTCCCAAAATTTATCCCTCAAATTTCAACACTTCAGTAACCAAATGAAAGTTCTGAGCTCAAAAAGAATGTGGTGCCCAGGAAATAATAATGTTAAAGACAAAAGAAAATTGAACATATGAAAGAGATAAAACAGAGCATGGAATCAGCCCATTGACCTTCTACAAGGTAGAAAATTGAACATATGATGACTTGTAGACTAAGGGTAGGATCTATATATTTTCCCATAAAAAATGTCATACAAAGTTTCAGGGATTTCCCATATAGAGATCATGATTGAAAATCGTCTTTCAGAAGTCAAGTCATCTGTATGTCTACTGAATTTTCCATTGACAGTCATCATACTGATTTAATCACCAAATCCAAGTTCTTATGCTACTGAAAGCTTTCCTGTCCATGATATATTGTCAAAACACCAGCCTTGTACGTGACCCTAATATATTCCAAGTTCTTAGCGAATTTTCGGATTTAACGACAAATATGCACTACCAAAATACAACTGGGTAAACGAAAAACTATTGCTTTTTCAAATTATTGCATATTGTCTACATGGAAAACAAAAATACATAAATATTCAGAGAATATAATAGAAATTTGAATACAGCAGGAGCAATCATACGCAGTCAAAACTCTGATTTACAGGGCAAGGTTAAACAGAGAGACAACGAGAAAGAACCTGTCGCGAAGCTGGAGCTGGTCAACCATAGTGGACATCTTTTGCTTATCTTTCTCAGGAAGATTTTCCAAGTCTCCAATCACATTTTTATCCATCTTCAAATCTGACAGTTATGGTGGTTTGTGGTTTTAGGGTTTAGGGTTTTAGGATTAACAGCTCTGCTGTCTGTCTCAAAAATGAAAGAGGCGCCTCTTAAAACACAATACAAACTTGTTCTACAAGTCCGTAACTTACACGTATTTTCATAAAGATCCTTCTAGTTTAGGAAAATTCAATTCAAAGTCTATATAATTTTCATAATGACACCAAGAGAAATTCTTAGGTAGTGGGCCACAAGGCAACGAATAGAGGGCCCAAATACAAATTCAAGCCGAAAGCTCCAATTCCAACGGTCAAGAGAAGACTAGTCAAACAATTTTGATCTGAAATTTTAATTTTAACTTTAACTCTGTCTTATCCTTCAGTCAGCACCCAGATTATTTCCGAATATAGCTTCATCTCTTCGACAATTGAGCCTCCTGTTTCAATGGAAACCCTTTGCTCTTTGCTCTTTGCTGCTTCACTGAGCAAAACCAAAAGAGATAAATCTTTCACTCCTGCAAAACCCTTAACCCCAATTCAATTTCCAAGGTCAGGGACATTGTAAGGTTTCGACCCTTTCTTTCTAATGAAATTTCAGAATGAAATGGTAACCCAATTTCGTGTATTTCTGTTCTATATCAAAATTTGGACTCCTAAGTTTCTTTTATCTTAAAGACCCAGGGACCAGGTTTGTATTTCTTTTGCATTTTATTACGAATTCCTTCAGAAAATGTGATGTTCTTTTTTCTTTTTCTTTTTTTGTGGTTTTGATCGTGGATTGTTTCTTCTTTCTTGTCATAGCATAGCCCATCTGAGTTCTCCCAACTGGAATTCTTTTTTAGTGAAGAGGATAACAATGTTAGATCTTCTACAGACTACAGAGAAGTAAGCCCTATGATTCCAGGAATCCATGGGTGCAATGCCACGGTGTTTGCTTACGAGTCTACTGGGAGTGGGAATACGTACACGATTCAAATGTTGATCATTCAGAACCCGGTATTTAATGTCTTAAAGCACTTTGAATTTAATTGGTTTTTTTTTTTTTCCTTAAATGCCTAGAAAAAGTGACGAAGAGTGTTGATTTTTCGAAAGAGATGTTAAAAGTTATATAACTTCAACTATGTGAATTATTAAATTCTATAATGGTTCTCCTTCGTGCAAGGTTAATGGAAATTTTAGGGTTAGAGTGAGGGTTAGGATTAGGGTTAGGGTTTAGGATTAAGGTTTAGGAGTAGTTTAGGGTTAGTGGTTTAGGGTTAGGGTTTGGGGTTAGGTTTATGGTTAAGGTTAATGGCTTAGGTTAAGGTTTAGGGTTAAGGTTAAGGTTTAGGGTTAGGTTAGGTTAGGTTTTAGGTCTAAGGTTCGGGTTAGTGGTTTAGGGCTCCTTAGGGTTATGGTTAGGGTTAGGGTTAGTGGTTAGGGTTAGAGCAAGGGCCAGGGCAAGGGCTAGGGCTAGGTTTTAGGGGGTTAGGATTGGTGTTAGGTTTAGGTTTTGGGTTAGGGTTAGGGTTAGGGTTAGTGGCTTAGGTTAAGGTTTTCAGTTAAGGTTATGGTTAAGGTTTGAGGTTTAAGGTTTAAGGTTTAAGGTTTAGGGTTAGGGTTAGGGTTAGGGTTAGGGTTAGGGTTAGGTTTAGGGGTATGGTTTAGGTTGAGGTTAAGGTTTAGGTTTAGAGTTAAGATTATGGTTAGCGTAGGGTTTTGTTTTAGGTTAGGGTTTAGGATTAAAGTTTAGGGTAGGTTAGTGTTATGGTTACAGTTAGTGGTTTAGGGTTTGGGTTTGGCAAGAAATGATTTATGAAAGAATCATTTAATTGGTGATACAAAAATTATAAATTAAAGCAAGAATGTCTTATGATCGACGAGCCATCTGGGTTAAGGGTTTGGGTTTGGGTTTGGTGAGAAATGATTTATGAAAGAGTCTTTATTTGGAGATACAAAAAATTATAGATTAAAAAAGAATGTCTTATATTTGACAAGCCATCTGATATTATAATATTAGCTTTATTAAAAACTTTCGAGAAGAAGTTAATGCTTGTAAGTATGTCAATAACAAGATTTTTTCTCTCGTGTTGAGAATGATGTTTTTACCACTTAGTTAATTACAATCTTATAAATGCTAAATCCATGAACAAGTAGTTAACCATGTAAACTATTAACTTCTTCTTTTACCCCTGCACCTCTAAAGGCAGGTCCCTAAAAGCCAACAGGGAGGCCCGTTTAAGATTTTAGTTTTTTTTTTTAGTTTCCTCCAAAATAGGAAACGTCAATCATTGCAAAAAGTTCTAATAGAAACATGAAAAGTCCCTAAAAGATTAAAAAAAAAATTAATAACTTAAATCAGTCTCTAGCCTAAAGCCTACAGACTGAAGTCTCAACATATTTTTAATGAGCCTCATTTTGCTTAGGCACGCACCTGGCCCTTTCTCTTATAGCCTTTGATAACACTGTGTTAAAGACAAAAGTAAATTGAACATGTGAAAAAAAATAAAACATAGCATGGAATTAGCCCATTGACCATCTACAAGGTAGACTTAAGGCCGAATCTATATATTTTCCTATAAAAAATGTCAAACAAAGTTTCAAGGGATATCCAATATAGAGATAATGATTGAAAATCATTGATCTTTCAGAAGTCAGATCATTTGTAAATGTCTATTGAATTTTCCATTGACAGCCATCATACTGATTCAATCAATTTAGGAAACAACCAAATCCAAGTTCTTATGCTACTGAAAGCTTTACTGTCCATGGTATATTCTCAAAACACCAACCCTATATATGAAACATATTCTAAGTTAGCGAATTTTTGATTTAACTACAATATGCACTACCAGAATACAACTGGATAAACAAAAAACTATTGGTTTCAGTAGGGAAAATAAAAATTCATAAGTATTCAGAGAATATAATGGAAATTAGAATACTGCAAGGGCAATCATACGCATAAAAATTATGATTTATAGGGTAAGGTGAAACAGAAAGGCAACAAGAAAGAACATGTTGCGAAGTTGGAGCTAGTCGACCATGGTGGACATGTTTTGCTTATCTTTCTTAGGAAGATTTTCCAAGTCTCCAATCACATTTTTATCCATCTTCAAATTAAACAGTTATGGTGGTTTTAAGTTTTAGGGTTTAAGGATTAATAGGCTACTACGATTTCTTTTGCTTTTCATTTCGATTTCTTTCAGAAAGTGTGATGCTTTTTTATGGTTTTGATCATGGATTGTTTCTTCTTTCTTATTGGAGCATAATGGATCCGAGTTCTACTAGTTGGACTCCTTCTTTAGTCAAGATGATAACAATGTGAGTCAGATCTTCTACAGACCACAGAGGTAAGCCCTATGAGTCCAGGAATGCCATGGTGTTTGCTTATGGTGCTACTGGGAGCGGAAAAAACGTACACGATTCAAGTGTTGATCATTTAGAACCCGATATTTTAATGTTTTAAAGCTCTTTGAATTTGATAGTTTTATTCCTCCAATTCTTAGAACAAGTTATAAAGAGTGTTGATTTTCTGAAAGAGATCCAAGTTCTACTAGTTGGCAACTTCATTCCAGTCATTGGTTCAATTCATGTTAAATTAACTTGTGACAGTTTTTTTTTTTTTTTTTGTATACAAATTTAAGATGGAATCATTGCTCATTTAGTGTGGGGTTGAGAAAGAGTCTTTGATTATCAACATTTCCATTCTCTAGGATCTCAAGCATTAAACTCAAGTTTAAGCTTTTCATTAAATATTTTTCTTTCTGGTTATGGTTACTGCTTACTGGCAATCTAAATATGGATAAGTCATTTTTTGCAAGGAACAGAAGAGCAACCAAGGTTGATGCTACTTGCAATACACCGAAAGCACATCAGAGATTTCGTATTGATTACTGAGAAGTGAGGAATATATGAACAAATGTTATAATCTCTTGGAGGTCAGCAAAGGAAATATCAATTTTGGATGATAAAGAATGGGAAAATTCATCTTAGAGGACTACTTAGGTTGCTTAAACCCAATATTTAAATTTGAAGAGATCTACTCCAATGGAATTCAATGGAGGAAATTTATCACATAGAGGCCTCAATAATGTTTCAATCAGGATTCATGGAGTAATTCTAATTGTTGTCTCCATAACTTGTGGCAATGGCAAAGGAGTTGCTGTTATTGGGAGGTTGAATCTTACAGATTTGGCAGGTTATTTTCACACTCAATGTTGGTCAAAGTTAATTTTTCATGTAGCTACAAGCGGGATCATAGTTTTAACTTATCCTGTGTATGATTGAACCAGGTAATGAAGATATTAGAAGGACCTATAACATTGAGATTCATCTCTAAGAGAGTGCTAAGATTAACCAATCCTTGGTTGCAATATCAAAAGTGATTTTGCACTGAACAACAACAACCACCAAGTACCATAAATAAGTTGACTCGTATCTTACAGAACTTTCTCCGAGGAACTAGTCTTGCTTGTCTAGTAAGGCTGGAAGTTTTAATGTTTATCCATCTACTATATGATTCAACCAAATTTATCAGAAGCTGCTTCTTTTTTATTTTTAGAATCATGGAGAATACCATGAATTTGTTCATACTGTTAGCTAGGCTACTCAGTTGTAGCAAATCTCTAATTTTGTGGCTTTAGCTCATCAACAAGATAGGAGTTCAAATGGAAAAACAAAAAGTTCACAAAGAATTGGCTAAGAAACTTGATGCCTTTCACAATTCCATGGAAGAACCCCTACCTAACCGTGCTTCTGGTAATGTAAAAACAAAGGTATGCATTTGTCATATGGCAAAACAAAGAGTTCACAAAGAATTGACTAAGAACTCGGTGCCTTTCACAATTTTATGAAAGAACCCCTACCAACCATGCTTCTGGTAATGTAAAAACTAAGGTATGCATTTGTCATATGGAGAAAATAATTACTTTGCTAAATTATTTTTGTTATAGTATATTTGGTATTAAGTTATGTTGGGTGTTAAGTTTCACGTTGTTTAAATAAGCAAGTCTTCTATACATTCTCTACTATAAATATAAGGTTTTGGTGTAGTCTTGGAATAATCCATGCTACCACTCCTTCTTTGTCTATATATTTTAACATGGTATCAGAGCAGGTTTTTGCTAAAGTTTATCTTTATCTTTATGTTTGTTTGTTGTTTAGTCCTTTGGCACAACCCTCATTTTTCAAGATTGAAGAGTTTTCAACATTCCCTGCTCATTATTATCGATTCTAGAGTTGCCTGTTCTTGTTTTTCGACTAGAGAAATTATCAGCATAAGTTATTGCCAATTGGCATTTTATGTGGGTTGTGAACCAATGATTCTCTTTTAAGCACATGTTGTTTGTGCTGAACTCGTTCTTTTAGGCACAAGGTGAGTCGAGTGAAATTTGATGTAATTTTTTGTTAGATTATTTTATGTGAGGGGAATGCTAAGAGTTTTTAATACTTGGATTGTATTTGTACAAGCTAAAGAATATATATCCTCTAGCTTGAGGGGGAGTGTTAGAATATATTTAGTATTAAGTTATGTTTGGTGTTAAGTCCCACATTGTTTAGATAAGCAAGTCTTATATACATTATCTACCATAAATATAAGGTCTTGGTGTAGTCTTTGAATAATCCAAGCTATTACTCCTTTTTTGTCTATATATTTTAAAATAGTATCAGAGCGGGTTTGATATAAACCCAAGTTTAATCTTGGAGTTGCCGCCTCTCTTTTTTGGCAGCAACTCTGAACAATTTTGAAATTGTTGATGTTGTTTAGAGTTTTGAAGTTTTTGCTAAAGTTTATCTTTATGTTTGTTGGTTGTTTAGTCCTTTGGCACAACCCTCATTCAAGATTGAAAAGTTTTCAACATTCCTTACTCATAATCATTTATTCTGAAGTTATCTGATTTTGTTTTCTAACCAAATAAGTTCTCGGTGGAAGTTGTTGTCAATTGGCATTTTTTGTTGGTTTTGAGCCAACAAGACACATGTTATATATGTAATTCTATTTTAGGCACATGTTGTTTGTGCTGTTCTCATTCTTTTTGGCACGGAGTCAGTCAAGTGAAATTTGATGTAATTTTTTTGTTAAAATATTTTATTTGAGGGGAATGTTGAGAGTTTTTAATACTTGAATTGTATTTGTATAAGTTAAAGCATATATATGCTCTAACTTGAGGGAGAGTATTAGAGTATATTTAGTATTAAGTTATGTTGGGTGTTAAGTCCCACATTGTTTAGATAAACAAGTCTTATATATGTTCTCTACTATAAATATAAGGTCTTGGTGTAGTCTTGGAATAATCTAAGTCACTACTCCTTCTTCATCTATATATTTTAGCAATTTCTTAGTTGATTAATGTCTGGGATGATTTGGAGCATCTTATAGATCTTATTTATGATTCGATCTTGTAGATCCTATACAATCCTAGTTAAGATCTCAATTTTGACAACAATACAAGGGGCGAATCTTGTTAGGAGTGAGACCTAATAACTTTTCAAAAATACTCCTAAAGTATATCATAATTATTTATAAATTAGAAAAATAATAAATTTGATCTCACAAAGATTTAATTTTTCATTCTTTCCCCCATTAAAAACTTAGTAAAACTATTTGTCCCCTCAAATTTAGATAAAAATACAAAAACTAATATAATTATCTAATTGAGATTTCATTTACATTTAAACTTATTGTCTATGAATATAATTTTTTCTTTTAAAAGTTTATCAATTAGTTGTTTATTTAATTATAATGAAACTCAATTAATAATTTTTCACATCACAAGTTTTTCAAATATAATATAAATATAAGTTAAGGGACACAAAAAATAAATCATTTTATTAGAAAAGTTATAGGTGTAAGGGAGATTATTCATTGTTACATTTAAATTTTGTCTTTTATTATATCATAATTAATGAAATATTCGGTCATAAAACTTTGGTTTTTGAGAAAATTGTCTTACATATAACTCTTTATAGAGTTACCATGTCTAACTTATAACTTATGAGATAATTAGAATAGTATAAGGTGTCTATTATATAATTAATTAAACAAAATTTTTTTTTTTTATGAACAAAACTAATAAATAAAAATATTTTATTTAAAAAATAAATATTATAATTAAAAATTAATTATTATTTCTATATTAATTTTTTTAAAATTAAAATTATTATATATGATTTGACTATTATTTTGATCCCACTAATATAAATTTCTAGATTTTTCATTGCTTGGGTATCAGGGTAACATGAACCTTGACTGATTGTAATCTTCATTTGTGTTTGGAATGATATAGTCGGCATCATATCTCCATAAATTTCTGGATTCGTCACTACTTGGGTATCAAGGTAACATGAGCCTAGACTGATTGTAATCTTCATTTGTGTTTATCATTTTTTTTCTCTCAGTATCATTATCAGATAATAGAATATATATCATGTTCAACAATTCTATCTTTATATCAATTATGAACAATTAGACATAGAAAGTGTTCAACTTGGATTTGAAAGAACAATCATATTTAAAAAACAATATTGAGGAAAATTATCAGAATTTCCTGCAATAATATGGGATATTTTAAAAGATTAAATTTCTATCAACCATGTCAGACCATGATTTTGATCTTTTCTCAACATATTTAATTTTAGAAGTTAGAAATTTCATAACAGAGATGAATACTATGTTAAAAATCCGAGAGACAAGATACAAAGAGAATTTTTACTACCAATCTGGTAGTAATTTATGCTAGATCCAAAGAACAAATCAATGAATATAAACATGACAAATAAGAATTTACTTTTTTCCGCTAAGAAAGCTGATATTTCAGATTTTTTTAAATTTTATTTTATCTTTAACGGTCTATATAATTCGATGATTTGTTCTTAGTGAAGGGCATTGACTCTTGTAATATTTTATCAAAAGATTTAAAATTATTAAGGTCTATATAATTTTTAAACGTGTCCTATACTGCAGGACTATGATAGTGACTTTTAGGTTATTTTCTAGTTTTCACTTTTTTTTTAATTATTATATATTTTGTTTTTCTTAGGTTTTAATTTATTAACTAGTTTAATTTTTTTTGGTTTTTAATTTGTTTCAATGTATGATTTTAGTTTATGGATCTTGTCTTCTTTTTTTAGATATTAAATTACCCTTTTTAGATTAATATCGTGGAGGTATGATGCCGACATTATCAACCTATTCACAAATGATTAATGCAACCGGTCAAGGCTCCATATTACCCTATACCCAATATTGCCAAGATTGAGATATTAACTAAGATCATAGAGGATCTACAAGACTGAATCATAAAATCGAAAGATCTTACAAAATTTATAAAATATCCCTTAAAAATATAAATTTACTTTTAATAAGTCATAATCTTATACATAACATAAGAGCAAAATAAATAACAAATACCAGTATATTTACTACATCATGACCAAAAAGATTATTAACAATAAATTACTATATAGATTGTAAACTACCAAGCATAGATTAATGTAGTAATTAGTTTATTTTTTCTAGGATAGGTAATTAGTTATCATAAACCTAATTATGTGATAATAAATATAAATAATATTTATAAAAAATGTGATGCAAATTCTAAGATAATAATAATAGATAAATAATAAATAAAAAAGTGAGAGGAAGATGGAGGTACGGTGCGGCGCTAGGATTCAGTTTTCTTAGAAAGAGAGGTTGAGAGGGTGTGGTAATTGTTTTGGACCCATACCGATCTTACATTTAATCCTACCAATCTAATTTCGATCTTGTTAAACTATGATTTTGGAGACGTTTGAATCGTTTGGTGCATGTGACTTACACTTGATTATACGGGTTAATTCACGATTTTGACAACAATTCTGATACCGACCAAACATTAATTAAGATATCAAAACTAATATAAGGATTTCAAAATCTTCTAGTGTTGAAAATCTATTCAGACAATGGCAACTACCAAGCATACGGGTATTGCAGCTCTTATAAGATGATCAAAATTACTTGGACTAATACTCTTTCAAACTACTACTAGACTAATGAAAGAAGAGAGTTTAGAAGAACATTTCTAAGAACACACAACTTTTATTTCTGAAATTGCAGATCTTATAAGATTTGTTATCCTATCTAACTTTATTATAATTAATAATACAATGTTATCATAGTTCCATCATGTTTTTGATGTTATGTTTTGTAACAAAATCACTTCTAAATACATCTTTTTGTGATTGATTATAAGAATTCATTACTTCTTCTCTTGCTTTATTTCAGTACACTCAATTAATGAGGCAGGTCCTTTAACACTGAATAACTTTAATTTTGTAATTAAATCTTTGACTTCTTCTTTTTCTTTTTTTTTGTTCTTCAAAGATTTCATAATTGCAAGGGAGATTGTGCTGATCTTTTGACTAAGAAGGAATGCTAATTCAAAACAAAATTTTGTATGCTATTCTCTTGTTGAAGTTTTATTTTATTAGGAACCAAGCTCCCTCGACTTACATCTCGAAGTGATTGTTTAACATTTTATTGTTAATTAATCCCTTTTGCACCCAAAAAAAAAATTTGAAGAAAATATTGTTTATTTCTTAATTAATGCAAGAGGTAAACTTGGAAGTCTTCTATTACTCTTGTCATAGACTTAATTATATTTTAATTCTTATTATTTGACCGAGAATTTAATTTTATCTTTATATTTCAAAAAGTTATCGTCAAATCCAAATTACACTAATATCTCTGACATCTAACTACAGAAACCACATAATATAATTTTTGAAACTCATATTTAAAATATTAAAAATATAAAGACTTAATTGATCAAATTATAAAAACTATAATTTAACCTATTTTATATTAAAGTAACGTTTTTGTTAGAAAGAGCTGAAATCTCAACCATTCAAAAAGAAAACAAGGGACTGAAATAGATCCATAAGCAAAACAGATCAATAAGCAGAAACTGAATTACTTGGAAGAACTAAGTACAAAAACAAAACCAAACACAAGAAACCATGACTAAACAGAGCCCACAACAAATCCCAGGCTACTAAAATTTGCTGAAAGGCAAGCCATGTCTACTTTATTACGAGATCTTAACCATAAGGTGTACATTCAAGACAACCATTGGTTATATTACTGCTACATAGCTACAATTATTTATGAAGCTGTGAAGGGTGGGTGGGGAAGGGGAAAGTCTATCTCTGCTTCAAAGCTAACCCTCTCCCTCTCACTTTTTACAAGCGCAAGGGTCACACTTGCAGTCTGAACCACATTTGCAGCCATCGTTCTCAGCTCCAACGCCAATCTCAGATTCCTCAAAGTAACTGCATCGATCCCAAGAAGAAAATGAAATTAGCATATACTTTTGGGAATATTAATCTTAAAAAAGTTATCTTTTTTTATTTGTATCTATTTTTTATTTTTTTCTTACAAGAAGAAATGCTTACGTTTTCATTGTTGGTGGAACTCCCATGATCAGAGTCTCAGTAGTGGTATTCTCAAAGCCCATGTCAGGGTACATCTTGCATCTGCATCATAATCATGGATCAAAATCAACAATACATATAATTCGTGATTATTTTTGAGTAAACAAACAGAAAATTCGACAGAAGTTTTGGATGCCAGGAAAAATTTCCTAGGAGCACATTTCTCAGGGGGTCAAGTAAACAGCAAAATTTTCAACAGTATCTGTGATGCCCACAAAATGTGGTCAAAGTAAATGGAATTCTTTTTTGACAAAATTTGGAAGCGAAGAAACCTATCCACTGATCCCATTTCTTAAGAGAAAAACAGGGTTCAAATTAAACAGAAAATTTTAATTTAAGGTGCCATGTGGGTACCCATTTCCCAAGAAACCAAAGGAATGAAACTAAAACAAGATTTCAACAAATTTCAAGTTTCCAGAAGAATTTTCCTGGGTACCCATTTCTCAAGAAACAAACAGGGATCAAACTAGCTAGAAACCTTACCCTCCACAGCCACTGCCGCACTTGCAGCCAGAACCACAGCCACAGTTACCTCCACAGCAAGACATTTTCAAATTCAAAGATGAAGAAACAGAAAATCAAAGAAAGAGACGCAACTGATAGTAATCCAAATATCTCTTTGATGTTGAACGAGTTTTCTGGGCAGGCAATGATCTCAATTTATAACGTAATTGGTGAAGGAAACTGTTTAATATCCACCGTCCACGTGTCATTATCATACTCCTAATCTATCCATTGCGTATCGGGACAAAACCAGTACAGTGTACCGGCCTCATTCGACGTTTCCGTCGTTCGCGTTTCAACGGTGTATACACGGTGGGCATCTAATGCACGTCTTCCTCCACATTCTCATTCTTATCCGTCAGATGTGAGTTTGAGATTGATCAACGGTTATTATTCCAAGTGACTTAACTTGGCAAAGAAAACTTGTCAATCATCCACGTTCTGTTCTTCTTCACCATTCTTTTCCTTTTTCTTTTTTAAATATTTCATTTTCCTAGTTTTTTATTTTTGTGAAACCTATTAGAATTTTATTTCATTCTGTCAAATAAAATGATCAAAGCAAAAATAATATGAGTAATAATTTATTTAAAAAATTAGAATATTGTTAGGATATTTTACAAAATTTATTAAACTAAGGAATTGATATGACGGTGAAAAAATATGTTGCTTCGTTAATTGAAGAGATGAGTACGATTAATTAATAGTAAGTATTCAATAAAGAGACAAACATCAAAAGTTAGTCAACTTTTGTTTTCATCAATTAAGTGCATTAAGTTATCAGAAGAATGAGAAGTCACTCACCACAAGAATGACACTAAAATAATAATGTATTTGAGTGACAGAAAATAAAATGAATTTAAAAGACAATTGGTGTAAAGTTGAAGAACTTTTATAATGATCTTGTCAACTGATTAAAGTTATATTACAGTCTTGCAAAACATGCAACTAAAAATTAGTTCATAATAAAATTTTATTTAAGTCTTTATTATATCAAAATTCTTCAAATAAATGTTAAACAAAATTAAAACTAATGCATACGAAAATTCAACTCACGTCTTAAATGAATAACTCATATTATCTTACATTGATGTGCATAATATACACATAATTGAGATTGCATGATTACGTCTATCGCAACTCTAATATCCATTTACGAAAATTGATGTATGCAATTATTCTATTAGTAGCCCAAGATGTAGTAATACTTAAATCCAAAAGTAGGATCTTCTATATGAAGTGGAATTTAAAAAGGATGGCTCTAATTGCATTGTATTTATTCATAAATCACAAACAAAAACAGAAAAATCCCTGCAGCTTCACTACTAGCCATCCATTCACAAAATCACTTGGGCACTACAACCTTTAATTGATTATTTCACTGAGAGGACAATCTCAACAAGGACCAATCAAAAGAAATGTTGGGGCCCACTATAAATGGTACCCTGGTGGGCCCAAAATGAGGTTGGATCGTTTAGTGTGGAAGTGGAATCTTCTTTGATGTGGCCCAAATGTCTATTATTAAGTCATTACAATCTGGACTTTTATCCTTCTCTCCTGTTTGGCTACTTCTTTTTCTTTTCTTGCTACAAAAACTTTCCCTATTTTCTATCCTTTTTCATGTATATCTGTCATCACTTTTCTGCTAGGAGCAATGCTTCATAGACTTTTTTTTTTTTTTTTTTTTCTCTCATGGAAGTGAAAATAGCATTTGTGAAACAATTGAAACAGAAATATTATTTGAGACTCCAAATTGCACATTGATTAAATGAAGTTCAATATTGTGGTCAATAAGGATCTAGAAAATTAGCAGTGGACCAAAAAATTATATACATATTTTTTGTTATATACACAATTATTTTTACTTAAATATTTTTAAAAAATTCTTTTTATTTTGATTAATATGTACACTATTTTTAAAATATACACAAACACCCTAGTTGAAATGGGATATATCTCTTTATAATAATAACCTAAGTATTAAACTTACACACTGCAGTATCCTATTATAAAAATGGTGTATTAAGTGTCCAATATTTTAGCCAAATGTCAACTACCAAAGTGATTCATGTTGCAAAGATGACTTGTAATATTTAATGTGAGCGGTTCGCACAACTTATACAATAAACTCAATTATTACATTATTAGCCCATATAATATTGAATTTTAACTTTTATGCACCCTTTGTTACGATTTCAATCTGGGTTCGATTTCTCTTTGTCAAGGAAGTCTGCTGAATGGGTGTGAAACGAGAATTGATGGGTGTTCCTTGGAAGGATGAGTTTTTGTGGTCAAAGAAAGATGGTTGGGGAATAGAGGAGGAGGTGAGGGTTGTGGTGGAAATTATTGTCTTCAGATCTATCAAACCTTCCAAAATTATCAAAAACCTAACAAACTTGATCAGTGAACCCAGAAGAGAGGACAATGATGAAATTAAAAAATATTAATAAAATTGGGGCCAAAATTATAATTATTTTAAGTTTGAACAATTTATTTAACTAGTCAACATAAATCAATGACACATATTTTATCAACAATATTTAACAGTTTTTTTAAAGTCTACATCAGCTTGGGTATTTAATACTGGGGTATTGTATAATTCTCCTACAACTATATATACTTTAAGAAATTTAATTATATATATTTATATACCCAAATTATGAATATATCCCTAGTTACAATAACACAACAAATATGTTTTTAGTTTTTAGTTTTTAGTTTTTACAACACTTCCATAATATTGTTTCACTTTATGTGATTATATTTACAATGATATAATTAATATATGTATATAACGTTAAAAAAGGTCCAACAATAAGGAAAATTTTAAGAAGTAAAATCTATCCAAAAAGCTTTAGTTTGTTCATACAAAAAAAAAAATAATCATATTATGCAATTGTTAAAATGAACAATATAAAAGAAACAAAATACAATCTAAATTCTTGTTGAACTCTTTTTCCAATTATAGGAATTAGAAGAGATACTCAATTAAATACAAAGAAAACAATAGATGGTAAAAATATAAACATATTATTTTTGGTCAAACCTTTACACATAAAAACTTATGAAATGAGAAAGGATTGTCAATAAGAAAAAAAGTAGTGTGGTGTAAATTATGTCTTTATTTTTACATATTTATTTATATAAAATTTCCTTTGCACAAATAATTACTACGAGTATGTTAATTTTTAGGCAAATTACACTAACTCTCCTTGAACTTTAAACAAATAACACTTAACTCCAACTTCTGAAAATTTTTAACATTTTCCTTCTTGAACTTGATAAACGAATAGAATTGTTATCAGAATTAGGTATACTCTGTTATTTTAGGGGGTAGTGCTATGTGCACTACCCACTTTTTATAGGTAAACGAAAAATGGAAAATGTGTATTTTTTCTGTCTTCTAGTCAAACTTTCGTCCACCTATACACTTTTGTTGTCTACTTAACATCACAAATTGAATAAACAATTAAATCTCTAGCAAAATCTACTGAGTTGATGAGAGTGCAAATCATAGACTTCAAAGTCATTTACTTTAGGTTAGACCCAAATCCCAGATTTCATAATATATTTCATAATGAGAAGTAAAGAGAAAAAAGAATTATGAAGAAGAGAGGTCACAATGAAATTTGAGTGGATGAATGAGTAACTGTAATGTGTTTTTTAAAATGGATGACTTCTCATATTTCAAGAAATATGAGTGTAATTTATTTTAATTTTTAAAAATCAGAATACTTATTAAGATTATCTTGACAATAGGATGATGTGTTGAATAAAGTAAGTTCAACTATAATTAGACTATTTCTGTTATTTTTTGTCCAAATATATGAAGGCAAGAACTTTCAAATAAAAAATCTGTGAGGGAAAGAACATTAAATTCAAAAACAGTGGGGGAAAATATTTTAAATTCAAAATTAAAAGGGGGCAATCGAACAAATTTTTATTAACATGATTTTATACTACTACTGAGGGTGTTTTTGGAATTCCAATTGGATCTGTGAAAAATGACCAAAATATTTTTAAAATAACACAATTTCAAAACATAAGACCAAAACAATGTAAATTTAGAGTTGTAGGTTCTTCTCACGAACTCTAAGCTAATGTGTAGGAATTGATTTATCAATTTTCAGATCATTATTTAGGTTAAATTTATTTTTAATGTAATAAGTTGATGTGATTTATGTATCTTATCAATTTGTTGTTTTCTAAATATTGAATTGAGGTATTTGAGTGTTGATATTATTTCCAAACACCTCATCTATAATTATATGTCGAAGTTGTATTCTCCAAGTGTAACTTACTTAGGCTTTGTTGGTAATATTGTGATTTTGAAAAAAATAGTGATTTTCTAGTTTTCTTAGAACTATTTTTGAAAAAGTCGCACCAGTAATATTTATTAAAATAATATGAAATTAAATTATTCTCAATAAGCAAAAATTATAAAATTAGACTTAGTTTAGTAATATTATGAATTTCTAGTAAAAATTTAAAATATATTAGACTTTTAAATTTTTGATATCAGAATCTAATGTTTAAAAGTATTCATATATTTTAAAATAAAATATTATCAAACAAAGCCACCTGACTCATATTTAAATATATTTTTCACTTAAAAAAATAAAAATTTGGTCATCATGTATTTCTTGTTAAAAGACAAACAATTATTTTACGACCATGAAAAGCAGATACTTCCTTGAGGGAAAAGAGAGGGGGGGGGGGGGGGGGGGGGGGAAAGGAAAAGCAACTATTTATTTATTTGATTATTACATAAACGACTACGTTTAGACGTTAGACCAAATTACCCTGTTCATCATCATCTCAAACTCAGCAGCGCTGTACAACTCGGAAGGGATCCATTTCCATCCAAGACGAATAGGTGAAGAAAACTGAAGAAGGGAAAAAGATGAAAGCTTCAGATTTTACATGCAAACAAAACACTAATCCCCACAACAGAGAGAAGCCGCAAAAACCAGCTTTCAAGGCCAGCGAAGGACGACACTAAGCCTGTACTACAAGACCCGGTACTTTCTCTCCCCCCTGTCTCTCTCTGATGTGCTTGCATCTGGTTAATTAATTTGCTAATTTTATTGCAAAATTGTTGAATTTTTCAGCTTTCTTACTGGGTATATCTTATTTATAGTTTTTTTCTTTATATTTTTTTTAATGGGTGGGTGGGTTTTGGAATTAGATACTGAGATCAGACCCGATTGAGACAGAAGAAGTTGTGCTGCGATTGCCTCCTTTCCCTATTACCAGATCAACTCCTGCATCCAAAATGACCTAAAAGGTTTAATCTTTTTTTAATAGTGATCTTATGTTTTGTTTATTCTTTTCCATTTTGGTATTGGGGATTTACTTAATTTAGCCAATGAGTTTTCAGCATTAAAAGTTTGAAACTAGTTGTATTTGGCCCAAAAATTCCAGTGTATGCAGGGTTCTTATTATTTATCTTGGTATTTACAAGAGGCTAATTTTATCCGAGGATTTTGTTATTTATTCTAGTGTATGAGTTTTATTGCATGACTGTTGCTTGTAAAAGAAGAGGAAGACAAATGATTATATGGGTTTTTCAAACTTGGGTTGGTTAAAAGTTAATACTATTCAGTACATGACACTAACTAAGAAGGTTTTATACCTTGCTTTCCCAGAAGGATTGCTGACTATCTTGGCAGAAAATCTATTGCATCATTTCCAGGGTTTCAAATTAAATTGGCAAGTTGTAGTTCTCCCTCAGAAACATTTAACCTTGAGTTGACCATCCTTCACTATTCACTGAGATGCCAACTTAAAGAGGGTGGGGTTTTCTCTTTTGTATCTCCACCATTTTTAAGTTCACCTCCACTATTTTTGCCAGTTTGTCATAGTCATCTTTTCCTTACTCTTTTTCCCCCACTTTCTTTTTCTTTTTCCTCATGTGTAAGAAGTTAGAACTGTTTATAAAATTGGCTTCCTTCTTCAGCCATCCACCACCCTCACTCCTCATTCACATTTCTCACCTCCTTTGTCCAATTTTTTTCAATAATTGTATTAAAGCAAATCTCTATGCTATTGTCTTCGCATGTTCTATATATGCTTACAACACAAAAGTTATCTGGATTTTCAAAATTCGGAAGGAGGTAATTCTACTAATTAAATGAAACTATTAGAAGCTAAGAAGGTTTTGCCTTACTTTCCCAGAAGGATGGCTTACTATTTTGTCATAAAATCTGTTGCATCTCAGGGCTTCAAATTAAACTTGCAAGTTGTAGTTCTTATTAAAAACATCTTACCTGAGTTGCCTGCATTACTATTTACTGCAAGGGCTTCCTTGACATATAAACACCAGAAATCTAAGCACCAGTAGTGCCTAGGAACCAATCAAGATGCCAACTAAAAGATGTGGAAGATGGGGGTTTGTATCTCAACCTTTTCTAAATTTTCCACAACCACTTGCCTCCCAGAACTATCATAATCATAATTTTTTCCTTCCTTGAAATAGTTGTTTATAAAGCTGGTTTCCTTCTTCAGCAATATATACCACCCTCATCAACATTTTTTTAATCAAATGCAGAATCCTGCTCTTTGTCCAATTTCTTTGTATTTATATCAAATCTCAATGGCCTATGCTATTGTCTGCAAAATCCCAATGCATACTATAAAACAAAGTATACAATCAAAAAACTAAACAGAAGATTTGGAAGCTGATACCAGAAGATTAGAGACATAAGACATTATGGGATATTTTTCTTTTCCATAAAACAAAAAAATAAATCATATATTAATCGCCCACCGTGGGGCTCGAACCCACGACCACAAGGTTAAGAGCCTTGCGCTCTACCAACTGAGCTAGACGGGCTTTTGTTATATTTTAACTTATAGGTAATATAGTATTGGAAAGATTCCCTTTCCTTCCTTATGGTAATTGTTGACTAATTAAAATTAAACCCACACTGCATCAACTGGTTCACAGTAATTAAGTTGCAGCTCACAACATGAAAGCTGGGAAATGGTAAAAATAGTCACCGTTGTGGATTTTTCCTTTTATTTGTTTATACCTTATATTTTTAGCTTTATGATAGACATCATACAGAAAAAGTTAACCCTCAATGTATAAAAATACAAGGATTTTTATTTCTATACAGTAAAAATATATGTATGAGGCGAAGAATTGTCTTCTTCCTATGTGTTTTCACCGAGTTTGCAAGAAATAACTCCAACTACAAAGTAATTTAATATATTAGACATTAATGTCTAAAGCAAGGGGTAAAAGGTGATGTTTGATTTCTAAGGAACCCACTCCAGCAACAAGCTCTGAAGTGCATATGATTTCCTCCAAAATATCATCAATAATCAAGTTTTCCAACTCAAGCCCCACGCACTCGGTCTCAAATTGGAGATTCATCCATCCGTCACCTTTTTCTAGATCTCTACTCACAGCATAATCAAGTGGTTGATCAACTTCTGATCTTAAGCTCAAGTACCAGCTTACAAGAGACCATACTTCACGGAGAACATGATTTCCTGCTGGCATTGGACGAATGTGGCAAAGAGAAGACAAGGGCATTGAACAATAGCTGTATGATCGCCCATAAATCTCCACTAACACCTCATTGATTAGATCAAACAGAAACATGTGATTACAATGGCCACATTCTTCATTACCAGAACAATCAGGATCAAGAAGTAAGCAACCTTCTATTTCTTCATAAACTGATGGATCAACTGGCTGATCAGCAGAATGCCATGTCCAAAGGGAATCATGACCATCGAAGCCAGATAACTCCAGTACATCTCTGACATAAGTAAACTCAGCTTTGTTCTTCGCGTCCACTTGAAGTTCTGGAATGCCATAGTTACTGTGCTTGCTCAGAATTTCAAATTCATGTAAATCCTCTCTGCTTGTAACCACTTCAGGGGTATCAATGCTGGTCTCATGCTGCTCAGCCAAATTATCAAGTTCATCAGGGAGTCTAGGATCTAACTCTACATCTGCTTTCACACAACCAGCATCAGTGAGGAAATCTATATTTTCGTTTTGGAACAGATACATTTCAAATAAAACTGATAAATTACAAATTCTTAGGTGCTAAAGATTATCTTGGTTGTGGGGGGCTCTAAATGTTGAAGTTCCAAGCATAGCAAGGCACAGACTACTAAAATTCAAGAATCTGACAGAGAATGTTGAATATTCTTAAATAAAACAAATATGCACTTAAAGATGAAGATAATACCATTATCTTTAATACCTATACAAAACCATTTTAATAAATTGCAGATGGAGACAGTTGACACACTAGTTTCAAGAATAAGATGATTCTAAATAGGTAATTGTATGACAAAACATACCTTCTGAAACAGAAAGTTCATCAAGTCTGGTTGTACCCTTTAGGAAATTGTAGTCAGGCAAAGAGAGTGAACTCCCTTCTTCTTCTATAGCATTGTTCTTTCCTGCTGGCCCTATATCCTGCTGACTGCAAACAGCACTGTCTCCATCTTTGAAGTTCCCATAATCTTCCTTTATTACACCCACATTCTCATTTACCTCATCATTCCCGGTAACTAAATTTTTGTCACTGACATTGCAAAAGCTTTCTTCAGTTGTGTTATCTACTGACTTATCTAACTGCAACTGGGTTTTTGAATCTACAGATAGGTCAAGACTATTTTTGTCATTAGTACAACCTTTCCTGCTCATGGTGCTATTCCCAGAAGTCCTAATCAGTGTCTTAGGAAATAAGGTATCAAAAGACTCCTCATTTTGGTAGAAGTACGATTCGAGATCAGGTAAAGAAAGAATCCTGCCAAAGGATTTTGGGATCCTTACTGGCAAAACCTCTTCCATTTTCAATTTCAATCTTTCGGAGTTTGTTTGTTTAGCTTCTCTGTTAAAGCTAGTCTCATATAGCTGACAATATCTGTCCAGTGAATTATTGAGAGATGAGGTCCTTCTCATGCGGTGCATTTGACGCTTAGTAAGGGATTGAACAGAGCAATCACTCTCATAACCACTAGCAGGACTATCTTTACCTTCTCTAGGACTCTCCTTCTTTGAGTCTTTAGAAAACTCATGGCCATGAGGAATTTTGTGAAGGATAGCATCCATGGTAATACGACGCCTTTCTTTTCTGCTCTCCCTAATCACATGCTTTATTTTCTGTTTGAGATTCTTGAAACGTTTGGTTACAATTTGATTCTGACCCCGGTACAAACCTGAGGAAGGATTAATACCTCTTTCAACCATTGCTTCATTAAAATTTAAAATTCCATCTACTTTGTATGCTGCAACTGATGACATGGAGCGTCTGTATAAATCTTCAGAGGATTCAAACTCTGCTGACTTTGGTGCTTCCTTACCAATTTGTAATTCTACACCTTTTGGATTAGATTTGTTGCCTGCCAAATTTTTGATCTGTTTGCTACTGTCAGAACCTTTTCTCCCTGATGTTGAGCCACATGAAGGAAATGACACAGACTTAGTTAATTCCATTCTTGCAGTGAACGCCTGTTGCTATTGGAAGTGGTTGGCCAAAGGAGAGCCTGGAGCTTGCAGAAGTTTTAATAATAAGTCCTTATTTATATTTATTATATCCAGGGCATCAAGAAAATCCTTGAAATGAAAGGACTGGAGCATCTCTTGTGAGTATCCTTGCATGTATTAACTTACTATCCAGTATATCTTGATTTTCGTTTTTCAATGTTTCCTGAAAACCTGTGAGACCTTCAGATGGTTGATGCTTATGAAGCATGTTATATTGTGGCTTATCACCAGCAAATACAGTGCCACACTCTAAGCATCTTTCACAGCTGGTACTTGGTTCCTTACCGAACATTGGCTTCACTATATCCAATTCATTGTTAGCAAGATGGTCTTCAATGATTTCAGGAACTATTTTAGGGTTCCATCAATTAATACAATGTCAGCAAGGGGATCATGATCTGAAAGGTCCAAATGATGAATGGAATCAGCTCGGTCCATTTGTGACCGTACATGATAGGTTGAACTTCTTTTATGTTGACCCTTCTTTTTGGATAGCTTATCAATTATCAGTGCTTTTATCCGGGTTTGTATAGAATGCTTTGCTGCTGGAGTAGAGTATGCATCAACCTGGTAGGCTTCAAATTAGTTAGTACCTTTATTTGTATATGTATAATACTTTTTCACGAAAATAAGAAAGTCACACATCAAAAAAAGAAAATGGATATAACAACAAAACTTGAATTTATTATTCTGATAATGTTTCAGATGGGTAGGTGTTATGATTGGTATGGATAAAAAATGTCACTCTAACCAAAAAAAAATAAAAGAGGAAAGCAAAAAGGAAGCACCAACAAATCTTTTGCCAGAACTTATAGTAGAGTTTCTAATCTCAACATCATAGTGTTCCTCCATTTTGCTAGAGCCGGAGGCATCATCATTTAAATTCTGGCTCCTACAGAGAATTCACAAATTTGTATTTGGAAACAAAATATTTGGTAAATTATTAGATGAGTAAACAGGACCAATGCTAATTGAGTAAGTTCAAAGGATTTAACTAGAACACTTAAAATATTGATCCAGTATACCAAACTCTCATGCATAGTTCACTGAATTTGAGGTTGAAAGTTAGAAATGTTGCCCTATTTTGAAGTCAGATAGGGATTCAAATGAAAGTTCATTACAAATTTAGGAGGTAAGCATGGATGGATCCCCATCTATCTGATTGCAGAATGAGATTATGCATGATTTTGTATTTTTAACTGATATTTTATTCTTAACTTCAAGAAAATGTTAATTTTTTTCCAGATCAGTTCCCACATTGGATTCTTCTGTTGTTTTGCTTGGACATCTTGGAGAGGTCATTCTCTATTTAAGGCCATTAAGTTGGAGAGTGGGGGCTCCAAAAAAACACAAGGGAACTTCATATATGTGTGTGTGTGTGTTGACATCACATGCTTCCAAAAGCTTAAAATTAGGTCCATATGTTTAAGGAGGAGTGATAAATGATATGTAGTCTTCTTTGGTATTCGACCTACACTATGAGGGAAAAAGAATCAATTCACAAATTGCATATTTTACAAGAGACGGAATGACAGCAATGGGCTGCTAGTAGAAGATTATTTTCTTAGAAACAAAATCTCCAATTTAGTCCTGAAAAATAGGGGGAAAGGAAAGCATAACCCTTTTTCCAATAATTTTTCTCGATTCTTCTCTTCTGGGTCATTGGGAAAACCAGAAATTTTAAGAATTTAAAGTTGGTTGCTAAGAAAAAGTAGAAAGAAAATTTTTCACAGACCATACACTGCGATAGATTCTAGCACATTATTATGTATCAACATTCAATTATGTGAAAACGAAAATCAATATCATAGTCAGAAAAGAAAAGAAAAGGTAAAGATGATATTATTTATGAAGTATTTGGAATCGAAGAGAACCAACATCACCTTTTGGAAGAGAATTGTATTCTGAAACGAAGTCCTTGAGATTGTCCATATCCAAACAGAGAGTGAGGACCAGATAGAGAAATCACATAAACTTCTTGTTTTGTTGTCTTGTTTGTGGGTTGTAATTACTAGAGCAGAAAAAGGAGGGGAATGAATAGAGGATAATGCAGGGGATCATTCCCTCCCAATGTTCTCGGGATTTAAGTTTTCTTCTTTCTTTTTGTTCCTTTTTCCTCTTATTTATTTTTTATTTTTAGAATTTCTAACGCCAATCTATTATCGAATGATATAAAAAAAAATTAATAGCTGTTCATAATTTAAGTAATATTTAATTTTTATATATATATATTTTTTTTAAATAAAAAATAATTTCTCTAACAGCCTGAGTATATGTTAATCTATCATAAATATAATTTTAAAAAAATAAATTTTAAAAAATAACAATTTATATATTAAAAAATACTGAAATTATAATCTTTTCACAAATGCTATCAGGACACTTGTTAAAAAAATTATTTAAAAAATTATGAGTTTGATAATACTCTTTGGTTGAGATCTTATGCTTGTAAAAAACATAAGTCAAACTTTTTGTATGTTTAGTAAAAAAAATTTAGATATTTCTACTCATAATTTTTGAAAGACTAAGTTTTGTTCTAAAAAATTTAAAAGATTGAGATAATCTTAGCTTTCCATAAAAATCTATACTTGTCTTTTAATAATTAATGATAGATTAATTATCAGCCTTTTAATTATTAATGTCTATAAGAATCAATTGAATAGTTTTACAATAAATTTACAAATACTAATTTGTGGTTTCTTCTCATTAGAAGCATATATTATTTTATTTTATTAAATATTATTATTGTGACATTTTAAAAATAAGTGTAAGAGAATCAAAAATATTAAATATCTTTCAAAAAGTTATAACATTACCAAACCAAATCACGATCTATGATTTACTCTCTTCAAAATATCTTTCTAATTTTGTAAATAAAAATAAATCATAATGAATACATTTTTTATTATAAAAAATTAAATATAGTATTTTTGACTCCACAATAAATTTTACATTACAGTTTATTTTTTTTATTTTTTTTACACTCCACAATAAATAACTTGTTAAAAATTATTTATTACATCATCCTAATAAGTAAGTAACCTAAAGAGACAAAAAAATTTCTTTTCCATTTTGTTGGGAACTCGCAAGTTATTTCATTATTACTATTATTAAATCACCCACTATCCAAGTTCCCAAAAAAAAAAAAATTGAAAAACTAACTGAAAGTCAACTCGCCAATAAAAAAACAATAAAATCCAATAATTTTAAAAATTTATAACAAATCAAAAATTGTCAACTCCTCTTTCTCTCTCTTCTTTAGTTTTCCCTCCTCTTCTTTTTCCGTCTTCTTCTTTCAGAGCACATTGTGTTTTGAAGTTTTAAGTATAGATAAAATTCTACTACTTGTGTCTTGGAACATTTAATATATCTAAAAGAAAAGTTTGCATCTTTTTCTTCTTTAATGGGTAATAGTGTCGGTAAGATTTGCCTCTGCAACTCCGGCGCCGGAGAAATCTCCCGTCGATATGACGGAGCCATCACAGACAAGGGTCTGGGTAATACATATTGCTATATTCGACCCGACCCTTATCGTCTATCCTCTTTATCCAATGTTTTCCCTGAGGATGATAGCACTCACAAGACATTCTGGTCAATTTCCGGTGCCTCTGTGAGCGCCAACACCTCCACTGCACCCTCCACCTCTCTATTCGACCTTCTTCCTTACAGCTCCACTTTCGACCCAGCTGCTTCGTTTGAATGCTCCCCCTCCTTCACTTCGATCCCACTTCGACCGGTTCCTCGTAATTCATATATGGATCACTCCAGGATTGTTCCGGGTTCGGGTCCGATTGAGAGGGGGTTCATGTCAGGTCCTATAGAGAAGCGAGGGTTCATGTCAAGTCCAATTGATCGTGGTTTATATTCCGGTCTGATTGAGAGAGGGTCCGACTCTGCTCGGCTACAGAGGAGTTTATCTCATAATGGGTATGAGTTTCAAATCAAACCCAGGAAACGGAATCTAATGAAGGTTTTCAGGAGAGCAATTTCCAATACAATATTTCGTGGGAACAGGTCGATTTTTACTCCGATCAAGCGGGTTGTTTCGGTTAGTGAATTCCTTTCTTTGAAGAAAAATGAGAATCTCAATGTGACTGTGGGTAGTGCTAATTTGAATAGGCATGTAAGTTTCAATGAAACTGATAATGATGATGGTGGTGGTGGTGGTGAATCATTTGATTTTTCAATGGGAAGACAGAATCTTCACTGGGCTCAAGGAAAGGCCGGTGAGGACCGTGTTCATATTGTGATTTCAGAGGATCATGGATGGGTTTTTGTTGGAATTTATGATGGATTTAATGGCCCAGATGCTCCTGATTATCTTGTTAATAATCTTTTCAATGCTGTGAAAAATGAGTACAAGGGGTTACCTTGTAACTCATTGGGTTTAGAGGAGAAGGCTGTGCATTCATTTGATGGAGATGATCAAACTGTAATAAGGAATGGAACAGCTGATGGTAGCTGTACTAGTTCTGGTAAAGATAATAATCTGTTAAGAAATGAGAAATTGGATTTGGGTTTTGATTCAAAGAGATTTCATGTGAGGTGGAAATGCGAGTGGGATAGAGAAAGGACAGAACTTGACAAGAAGGTGAAGGAACAATTGGAATTTCCAGAGACCAATAGAGAAGGAGCTTTTAACCACTCAGATGTATTGAGAGCTCTTTCGGATGCATTAAAGAAGACAGAAGATGCATATCTGGAGACTGCTGATCAAATGGAAAAGAATCCTGAGTTAGCTTTAATGGGTTCTTGTGTTTTAGTGATGTTGATGATGGGAGAAGATGTCTACTTGATGAATGTGGGGGATAGTCGCGCTGTTTTAGCTCGGGAAGATGAATATGATTTCCAGCTGGTGAAGACTTTCCAGGAGTTGAACGGGATAACTGAGCAGCCTTTCCCTGATCTTGATAGATTTTCCAGTTTAACCTCCCTTCAGCTCACCATGGATCATAACACATATGTGCAAGAGGTAAAGTTAAACCAATGTGCTTTTCCAAGATGAAAATTGTGTTGGGATCAGATCAGGTGAATTAATTTGTGAGATCTTTTCAATCTCAGGAGGTTCAGAGAATCAGGAATGAACATCCGGATGACCCTTCGGCAGTAACTAATGATCGAGTGAAAGGTTACTTGAAGGTCACTAGAGCATTTGGGGCCGGGTTTCTCAAGCAGGTAGTTTGATATCCAATGCTTGCATTTCTGTACAGAAAGCATGCTAAATGCTTTATCTTTATTGATTATTCTTGTATTGAATGATTGAATATAATCTGAGACAAGTAATATAAATTTACATGAATATAGAAACATCTATCACCATGTTTGAATACATCACTAAAAATTCATTTAGTTTTGATCATTTTTCAGTTCCTTTTAGCTTATTGCAGCTTATTCATTTGCTGAACAAGGATTCTTCCTGTCATTTTTGCAGCCTAAATGGAATGATGCATTACTAGAGATGTTTAGACTTGACTACATCGGAGACTCTCCTTACATCACCTGTTCCCCTTCACTCTACCACCACAGGCTCAACGAAAGGGATAAATTCTTGATTCTGTCTTCTGATGGACTTTACCAATACTTCACCAATGAAGAAGCCATCACCAAAGTCAATTCATTCATTACATTAGTCCCTGATAGAGATCCTGCGCAACTTCTCGTTGAAGAAGTATTGTTTCGAGCGGCAAAGAAAGCAGGTACGTAAAACATTCATTTGAACTCTACCTAAGAAAAAGAAAAGGTTGAGAACAATTTTAATTAGCCTGATTTGTGATGCTGTAGGAATCGAGTTCCATGAGTTGCTTGAAATCCCACAAGGGGAAAGGCGTCGTTACCATGATGACATTTCCATTGTCATTATCTCACTGGAGGGTATAATATGGCGTTCATCTGTGTAAATATATATTATAAAAACTAACAAATGCAGTAGAAAATTATATCTACAAGAATTGGAAGTTTGTACAAATTCTTCACTTTTCTTTTTTCCTTTTTCCTGGTGTTTCCCCAAATTTTGGATTGTGTTTGTAATATAAGTAACAGTTAGGCTGCAGGGAGACCTTGTAAAGAGCTAGCCTAAGTAAAAGCTGTTCTGTGTTTGTACATTATGAAACTAGTAGAGTAGATATTCAACAAAGGGTTTCTAAACCTTTTGTCATTCTGTTCTTTTTTCCCCATTTGTCTGAGGTTGAACTACATTGCAGAGCAGCAGTCAGCTTCTATTAAACCCTTCTCCATCACCACCAAATTCTGTACACTAGACTCTTGACAAAACCTCCTTAACAATTTCTTTGTGTACCGCAAGACGTCAACGACTTCAAGCTTTTCTGTTGGTCTAACAGAAAAGAAATTGACATGAAATTAGAGGTCAAATGGAACTCTTTTTTCAAACTTTGTTGGGAAATATGGTACTTGCATCTATATTTCATATGCAGTGAGTAATACTGAATTGTAATTATAAGTTAAAAGAATTGAATAAAACAGCCATCGATAGTCATTCATGGCATCACCTGAAGTAGTTATTTTAATATGAGAGCTTTTATGATCAATTAGTTTTATATACTATTTAGAACATGTAAAAAATATTTCTCATTCATGGGCTCATCGAATATAACTTAAGCGCTTGGATTGAGTGAAATGGTTTTAAAAAGAGAAGACTTGAGTTTTATTCTCCTTAATTAATATGCAGACTTAATGAAACAGAAAAGTTGGGTGTGAAGTGATGATGATAGTCAATGAATTTTATAATTGCCTGTTAATCTCAACGCGGATTTGGTGAAATTTGGGCCACATCCACACCATTTCTGTTTGAAATTTCGGAGCTCAGATAGAAAAGTCTGCCAATGAGACTAGGCTAATTTGCAAATCCCAAAATAGTGGTGAAAACTAAACAAATGCTACGGTTGGGTTTGACTACAAGACAAAACTTGAGTAAACCTACTGGCTGAGCTCCTCAATCCCAAGTATGATAAAGATTCAAGAACAATGGTAGGTTTACAAATTTTATAATATAATACATGCAGAGCCACACAGATGCATTCAAAATTAGTTTTTGGGTAGTTAATTACAAGTGGTTTAGGTCTCTCTAATAATTAATTAGTAAACTTAGAATGTGGGTCTTGCATATTTTTTCTTTCTTTTTTGTGAAAAAATGTTAATGTCATGGGAACTCCTGATATTGGAATTAACAAGCATGTCTGGTGATGGTGATGGTGATGGTGATGGTGATGTTGATGGTTCAGACCACTAAAAGCAAACCTCTAATATGACGATTAATCTGTCTAATCTAAGCACTAGGCTTCCCATGACCTTGAGATGAGAAGCTTAGGAATTTATGGATTGACTCCAAGTGCAAAATATCACTCATCCTACTAACCTCAAATAAGTCAATGTGAGGATCAGGGCTTTAGTAGTATGAACAATAGAAGTCATGTTACCAGTTTCATCTGTATGTATGAGTAAACATAAACCCTCATCCTCTGTTGATCAGAAATAAGTGAAAGCAACTTATATATTCCACTTTTCAGTCTCATCTTTGACGCAACTAACATTCCCTTTCAGAGGTAGGAGGGGAGGGTGAGGTTTAACAGTTCTTAATTCATTAAATGCCAATTAACAAAGACAAAAGGGAAAGGAAAAACAAAAACAACTTCAATTTGCTTTACCACTTCTCAGTTGAAGTACCAATCGCATACAGACTCATCAATTGTCAGATCCCAGGGCAGCAACATTCAAATGCAGTTAGATGACTACTCAAGTATAGAAGAAGTCAGATGCAATTTAGAAAGCATACTTCAGCATCAATGATGTTGTACTTTTAAGCACCAGGGAAAACAATTCCAAAAACGTGGACAACAATTTTTTTTTTCAAGAAACTCTTCAGCAACCATCACCATCTGAAAGCACTTCATCAATCTTCAATTTTTATAACAAAATCTATACAAGTACATATGCAACTTATACACATCCAAATGTAGGTTTCATACGATAAACTGCAAATGAAAAAAGGCACCTGTTTGAGGTCAGTATTATTAAACTTATCGGGGCATGTCATAATCAATTAAAGCACTGACATGTTTACTGAAATACAAACAAACTTGGAAACGACATACACTGAATAATGGAATTATAAACATAACGAACAAACAGCTAGCATTTATAAACATTCCCCCTTCACCTTTCGTTGCTGGAGTTCATAAATCGACTTCAGCAGAGAATTGCAGAAGCCTGCATATGACAATCTAAAGTCACTAGAGCCAAAAATTGGCAATAGAGAAATTCATTAAGTCATAACTGACCAAGTGAGATTGATTATTATTACTCAAATGAAAAGAATAACTTATCAAACCGAAAAAAATGAGTTGCACTAGCAGTAAAAAGCTGTCACACCCCTCATGAAGGCATGATTGGCCGGAGGAATGGTAACCAAACCTCCGTAACCCTAACTCAAATAACGGAACGACTATGACTATTGACTAACCAATGAATAAAACCAAGAAATTATAAAGACAAAAGTTAACATTAAAAGTTGGTTGATTACAACAAATCACACTTACTGAAAATTTCGGCAGAAGTCCCTTACAATATGGAACATGCCTTAAAATACAGTCCTGTAAACTCTTTTTATTACTCAACATAATATAAAGACCATAAGGAGCTCTGCTCCGTTCACATCATTAACAAAACAAGTACTAGAATATGGCATCGTACCACATTTGACACCCACAGTTCTAATGTGACTGCAAACTTTCATCCTTAACTTCAAGTATGAGATTCCGAGACATACCTTGTTGTCAAATCCTTAGCAAAACCTCATATTAGCGGTTAACTTATTTTGAGGTCCTGCTACTAAAAAAAATAACCACAGGAAAGGAGTGAGTCCTACGGACTCAGTGAGTGAAAAATCGTACCCAAAAGGTACTAGCATCACACAACACAAGCATATCACATATATATATATATATTATCATCATATAACATGATTCACATAACATTTCACATTACACATACACATTGTAGGTTTCACAAATTCACAATTCATATGATACACAAATCACAAATTTATCAGAGCAATGATATCAAACAAAACAACCAAAGGGCCAACGAGCAACCCAGCCCCGCACAACAGTATCACCCCCTACCGGGCATTTACGCGCCCACACAACAAATTAATCTCCGTACACAATCCATCCCACTGGGGCTGAGCACTCAATTTAGAAAACATTTATCAGAACTTCTCGAGATTTCAAATAAGAGTATCCAAGGTGCACCTGGATCTTATTTTCAGAGATAAAAATCATTTTCCAGAAATTGTTCACGAGTTAGCCCTTATCAACCACAATCAATGTCAAGCACAACCATCAATCTCAAACAAACATAATTCAAATACATTATTGAAGTATTTTACTGGTTTATTTTTCACATATCATGCGTATTCAAATAAACATGTAATCACACATATTAATCTAGCCTCTAAAGGCAGCAATTAACCACTCACCTGTGATCGATTCCATTCGTCACTCACACTTGCGTCCATGCAGCTCATCAGGTTCACATTAGAATCCGGAACTGAAATTCATAATTCCCAATACTACTTAGTTTATAAACGTTATTGTTATATTCTTTTGCTTACTAAACTTATATCTCAACTTATATAGGTTTATTTATGAAAGTTTTCATTTAAACTATTACATGTCAATTAATATGGATTAGACTTTGAGTGATAAGGTTAACAATGAAGAGGCCTTTTAAATATCTTGACAAAGCATATGATAGGAGAAAACATTGGAAAAGAATAGAAAGCATTTTGTGAGTTAAAAATATTAAAGCTGTCCAAACTTGAGGTTTGGACTAGTGTCCACTTTAACGGTC
The DNA here is from genome assembly GCA_029379385.1 of Quillaja saponaria. NCBI lineage: Eukaryota > Viridiplantae > Streptophyta > Magnoliopsida > Fabales > Quillajaceae > Quillaja > Quillaja saponaria. The sequence goes on from CM055611.1 coordinate 3,186,977, forward strand.
ATATTTTTCTCCAAGAAACTCCGAATCCAGTTTCGTAAAATTTATAAAATACTAGACACATGTAGCTTTATAATGGTATATCATTTGTAATTTTTACATTTGCATATCAATACAGTTTATTGTTTGAAGTTGCATCAAATTGTGTAACACACAGAATTTTTGACAGCTTTGACCTTACCTTAGTTAATTGAACATAACTTTCTCTAGGAAAAACGAAATCCGATTCTGTTTGTTAGGTTTATTAATAGACAAGTATATATATCTTTATTATTTAGAAACCTTTCCTCAAATTAGTCTCTAACCCCCTCAAATTCTTACATGATCCGAAAATAAGGCATTGAAAATCCTGTCTGACCTAGCTGGAGTCTAATAGCTATAACTTGCAACATACTTGGAACCAAGTTACGAAATTTTACAGACAACATTTCAAGACTATAAGCTACATTTTATATTTTGAACTCTTAATTTAATTCTGCCCCAAAGACACTCAAAATACCTAATTTCTGTTACCCACGGAATCTGTCCCCTGCACCCTTCAAAACCAATTAATTCTCCTTGCTATGTGTATGTATATCTACCTATTCATATATATACCTATCCCAATCACTCAGTATACTATATCAATTCAACAATACTAACAATTCCAATGTTAATCAATGTGGACAATTCCAATTAATCAATATACTAAAAATACTTAGATCACAAAGGTTTTACAATAATCCACATCAACCTTCATGGTTTAACCTTAACCTATAATTGATTCATCCATCCCAACTTCCTAAATTTCTAATCTTTAATTAACACATTCAAAAAGAAATCCTAGCTTTAAGTTCTTATCATTCACAACTTACCCAACATACAATCTAACCTCTTAATTGACATAAAAAATCAGCAAGTAAACCAAAAGAAAACAAGGGAATCGTTTACCACTTACCATAAACCACACTGTCAAACAACAGGAGTGTTGCTGCCCCAATCAGCAGCTGGAACATCTCAGCCCCTTCAACGTGAGTTACAGCCAAGTGAGGAAAGAAACAAAATCCAGCCAAAACACCTCTAACAGGAACATCCCCTGCTGCATACCATGACACCCACATCTTCCATTATCGGCTGAATTCCATGGCAGCAGAGGGTGGTTAAGGTTTCGTGGCTATCTAGCCTGGTCAACAACTTCTAGTAAGCTAAACGAAGCTGCTGCAAGGATAAGGACTCACAGCAAGCAAAACAGAAGAAGATTCTCCATGACAGGAGGTAGAGCAAGGCTGAAACGCAAGCTAAACCATAGCTAAAGGGAGGGGTTCTCATGGCAGGGAGGATGACATCCACGGTCGAGCTTCAACTCTTCATGAGGAAGGGCAACAAGTTCGGACAAGCAAGAGAAGAAGGCAAAGTAGAAGAGTCTAGAATAGCCAAGAATGGGAGGAGAAGAAATCGTGAAAAATGGAGAAGGAAACGTGAAAGAAAGAAAAGAAATGGGAAAGTAAAGTCAAGGTCAAGCCATAAATATTATGGTGGGTATATATATATATATATATATATATATATATATATATATATTTACACCTTTATTACACTTATCAATAAAAGTTTCACAAGTAAATTTTCAAATTAAGGAAATTAATTCTTTTATTACACACATGTTGACATATACGTATATGTATACAAGTTTATTCAAGTAATGATATAAGTTAGTTTTCACATTGCAACCAGATATATTCAAACATTTTAAAACATATTTTAATATATCCAATTATATCTTAATTAATTACGTTATTATTTATTTTAACTTGTTTGTATATTTATTATTTTATAACAAAAAAATATATATATATTAACTTAACGTGGCGACATCGGGTTATAACAAAAGCAAACTCCAACAGCAATTTTTTTTTTTTTTTTTTTTTTTGTCCACAGGCACAGTCATCTTTTTTATCCCACTCTTTACGTTTAGTTTGACAAAAGCTATCTCATAATCAACTGCATTAATAATAATCAACACAGCCTGTCAGGAACCATGCATTAGCTACCAAGAAAAATTACAAGTTACTTGCAGTGTATCGATCTGGACAGGATTGCATCTACTAATACTCAGCCTGACACTTTTCTAGTAGCGATGAGCAAGATCCAGAAATTTTCCTCAGAAACTGACATATACAGATATACTAGTTGATGGACAACATATATTATATAATCTTTTTTTAGTCAGTCCTTTCTTAACTAGACAAAATGATTCCCTATCAATGAGAATTCATGAAAAATAAAATATAACTTTGAGTTAAATAATAATTATATAAAAAAATATAAATGAATATGACACAATAATTTAAGAAAGAATGATTAAATTTTCTTAGGTATCAAAACTAAAGGTAACAAAATTTATCATATTTTGATTGGAGATACGCATTTACTTTATAAAATAAGTAAGTCAAGTGAAAACCATTGAAGATAAAATAAAATAACGAAAAAAATTATTCATGACTTGTTCACTTAACTTTTGTTATTATGGCTCAAATAAAATAAAATAAATCATCCCAAAAGGTTAGTTAGACCTATTTTTTTAAGAGATAATAAATACTTTAGTAAAAATGTGACAACTTATTGAATACATTACTGTAATAATTTAAAAAATAATAAATTGGTAGGCTTTAAAAGAAAAAAAGAAAGTCACATTTTGATAAAGTTTGACAACAAAAATTTCTCAATTAGACAACTAAATCATTTTTCTTATTTTTATACATGTTTTGTGGGAACAAAACTGTTTTATTAAAAGTTCAGTGGGTCAAAATTGTTTGGTCTAAAATTTAGTGGGGTCAAAACTGTTTTGTCCAAATTTTAACAGGGACATTTGAGTTATTTTTCATATTTTATCAATAATTATCTTATAATTATAGCCAATTCTGAAAACCCAGTAGACCCCACTGGGACCAATGTGGATCCTTCCGTGCCAATGAGAAATGATACAACTGGTACAAAGATATGTTGTGTCTAAAAAATGTCATCTGGTTTGAATCAACATATATTCAAAAATCACACAATCCTATTTTTGGAAAAAAGAAGCATGTACTTTGGAGCGTAGTTACCTACCAAAAATTATAACTCGGTTGGCAATGAATCATGGAGTCTTTATACGTTCAAATAATTTCTTCAGGAAAGAGACACTGCCATTGTGAATCATAAGTTCATGTTATACTTCACAAGGTTAACTGAAATATAAAAACGATATTTTTACATTTGTATGTTATGACAAGACAAAGGGAGGACAAGAAAAAAGAAAAAATAATCTGCCTTAGAAGGTTTCATTCTAGTAACACAATCCTTCTGCAAACATTTTTCGACACCCTTAAAAGCATGACAAACAGGTAAGCAATATACAACAGCAATATTTTTAATGAAAAACTACTAATTTTCTGTTGAAAAAAATTAAATAGTTAATCTGACAAACAGGGGATAGAAAATAAATGGTAAACACAGGCAAAGTGAAAAATTACCCGAAGATTGGCAACATCGTGATAGAAAGATCCCATGGTGCAATTGTGAAGAACATCTTTCCTGAAATTTAAGGAGACGACGATGCTCAATTCCAGATTTAAAAAGTCAGGTTGAATGCATCGAAGACCCAAACAAGCCTTATACAATAAAAAGGCATGCATTCCTTGCAGTAGAGAAATCTAGATTTGCATCACTTCCGGAGAAGTATTCCTGGATTGCTTATAAACAGAATAACTTTGGTACATAATTATAAAATTCTTGTTGCAAGAAGGCAAAAATGTCTGGTACATAAAAATACTCATCAAGAAAAAAACATGCAACTGCAAGACACTTGACAAGTTGACAGTAGCATCATTTGGCAAAAATTGTCGAAAATCATCAGTCATCACAATGTATTAAGAGTTGCCAATTTTCCAGCAGAGCATCCTGAAAGAAAAGCCTACAAAAGTATTGTATTAATGTTAGCAATTACAGGGTCAAATGGATGGAAAGCAGAAAAGTTGGTGAACACTACATACAAAGTCACTATAATAATTTAAAAGAACATAAAATGAGATTTCAACTGAACTTCCAAATGGATGGAAAGAAGAAAGTTAGCGAACACTACACACACAGTCACTTTTAATAATTTAAAGAACATAAAATGAGATTTCAACTGAACATCCAATAAAAGAACCTGCTTTGCACTTGAAAAGCCAATTGATAAGAGTTCACCCGTAAGTGTTTCACATATGAGTTGACCTCTGAAGAAAAGCCCACTTCCTTTTGATGGTATACAGAAAATTCACACAGTAGAATCAATACTAAGGAAAAATTACTCTTCAAAAACATGTGACAACAACATATCATGTACACCAACCTTGGTCTTACTTTATGGGTGGCTAGCAAAAGATGCAACATCACAATAACGTATCTTGACCTTGTTCCGTTAAAAAAGCTCTGAATAACATTCCATATGTCAAAACTAAGTCACATCATTCAATGGAAATCTATACTCTACCAAGTGAAAAAATAAAAAATAAAACTAATGATAGCAGAAAATGTGTATAGCCTACTGTATCAAGTAGAAAAAGAGGCATGAAAAAGTAATTTTAACAAAACTCTATTGAGTAGCTCACTATTACCAGGAGAATATTCCGGAAATACGATCTTGTCTTTCCATATGGTTGGAGGAACCTAATGCAGTCATTTTTCGTAGAGAACATGATGCTATTGTGGTACACACCAACCTCCTTCCTAAACCCACAATAAAGTAGAAAAAAAGGGGTCCCTGAAAAGTATGAGAACTATATTACTGAGAAGTTTTCATCTTTTTTATTTTGAAAGATAGAGAAAACCTCAATATGGAGAAGCCATTTGTAAGAACCAGATCCAAAACCCTTTTGAAAATGGTAACCTGGCAAGGTTCCACCCAAACAAACTGCAGATTGAAATCAAACCCAAACCCAAATCCTATTACAAAAAATAAAAATAAAAAACGTAGATAATGCCAGTTATAAGAGGCAAGGAATTGAATCACATACGAGCGCGCATTACGCAACAAGGTCAAGCCAATGACTTTCGGCTGCTGGGTTGAGATCGTATGTGTGGTTTAGAATTGGCTTCATTGCTCCAAGAGTTGGAGATGAAAGTAAGTGCAAAGGTTATGACGATTAAGCCAACGGCTGCAATCGCGCAATCCTTCTTTGCCCATTTTGTCCACCAAATGAGGGTACGGACCCTGGAGTTCGCCAATGAAGAAGAGAGTGCATCAACTCAGAGTTGGATTGAGAAGAGAGAAGAAGGAAGCTACGACTGGAATTCAGATAGTTTCACCATTTCAGAATCATACTACGCAGCAAGACCAGCAGCTATGCAATTTTATCTGTTCTCCATAACACGGGGGTTGATTCACACAAATTTTTGGTCAATTTTCTTTTCTCTTTTAGAAGAAGCGGGAAATGATGCTCAATTGGGCATCCAATGAAATGGGCCGAGTTCGCGGATTGTATTGAATTTTGTTGGATCCTTTGGTATCCGGTCAGACTGTGTCAAGTTGAACAAATACAAACCCTTTGAAAAATCAAAAATATTTATATAGCAAATACAATTTGGTTAAAAATACTCTTGATATTACATTACAGAGTAATTAATCTACAAGATATAATATTATATAAGTGATAATTTAAAATTATGAGAATATTGTGTTAACTCATCATTAATAAACATATATAATATTTTGACACGTAATCTTGCTAAACTACTCATTAATTCTTTCTCATTTTTCTAAAATTATATTATTTTTTCATATCATCTATTAATTTTCTTACATTTCTCTATGTTATTTATTCAAAATATAAAATTTTATTTTGTCAATTTAATTTATAATATATTTTCTCTCTCATCTTGTTACATAGGGTTTTTTTCAATATATTTTTCTCAATTTTTTCTCATTTTCACAATTTTGTTTAGTATTTTTTAATATATGTTTTTTTTTTTTTAAATTATTAATTTACTCCCACTCTTTATACTTTATGAACAATAATATATACATGAATAAACCTAATTTATATCGTCTCCATTTATATAGAAGGAGACTTTAATTAGATGAGTTTTATAAATTGAATTTATTTTAAAATTATTTAAATATGAGTGTACTATATAGTAGGTTTTTTATAATAGTATAAATATCTATACTATATATAAAAGTGGCTTAATAATATAAATTTTGTATTTACTTAAATACCTTTATAGGTTTTCAATATTACGTAGTTGTTATTTCGTTTCAAAAATACTTATTTTTTTTCTTCTAATTCTTCATTTTAATATTAATAGAATTGTAATTGTTTGAAGCCTATTGATTAATTTTTTACTAATTCTTCTCAATAGTAATAAATCTATAATTTTTCAATAATTAATTATCAATAGTAATTTAGATTAAATTTCTCACTTTTTTATTTGATAAGTTCCTAATAATCATAATTTTTTAAGTTTTTCTAATATTTATAAATTAGTGGTTAAAAATTACTGTGAATTAAAATAAATATTAGGAGTATAGTTTTATGATTATAATAGTGTTATTTTGACTTTTAATTCATATTTTTTTTAAATTATGTAAATAGTAGTTAAAATTGAAAAACTCTATTCTTTTTGTTTAATAATTTTTTAATAATTATAATATTTTTCTTTTAGTTATTCTCAAATTTATGAATTATTTTTAAAAAAAAATATTATAAGTTAAAAACTATTAAGAGTATAATTTTTATGATTATAATATTATTTTTTTAACTTTTAATTTTATAAGTTAAAATATATTAAGAGTATAATTTTTATGATTATAATATTATTGTTTTAACTTTTAATTTTGATCAAATAAAAGAAAATTTTGACAAATATGTACCCATGAAACCCAATTGAAATAAAAATAAAAATACAATGACCTAATTGAAAATGTTCAAACACAGTAGCCTATTTGAAAAAAAAAATAGTGAAACTACAGTGCCCCAAAGTATAATTTCAAATTTTAGATTTTCTTGTTTATGCAATGAATTAGTTAGTGAATAAGTTTCTAAATAAAATAAAAAAATAAAAAGCTTTACTTTATGAATTAGAATCAAATGCCCAATATTAATGATCCAAAAAAAATAAAAATACAAGAAGCATATTTATAAGGGAAAAAAAAAACTTTAACAGTCATATAATACTCATGGTTTTACACACATATATATTATATAAAAAAATTTAGCAGTCATATAATACTCATGAGTTTACACGCATATATATTATATCGATTTAATTCTAGCTAGTTTAGTAGAGTATAAAAAATTATTAATCTCATAACAAAATTCATGGCTCCATAATTAGATATATTATAAACACGATTCACTTGTTCATACATGTTTTAGAAAACTATTTTCACGTAAACTTTCAATCTCATATTATATATATATATATATAACCCAAATTTCACTCAACCATTATAAACATCTTATTACATTTTATAAAAAAAAGGATAAAAGAACGTACTACCAAGTTGGACTAGTACATTAATATGATTTATTGACATACAACCAATCACAAAACATTTATTTGACATGTTAAAACTATGCACCATATACATATATATATATGAAATTTATTTACTTGAACAATTGAATTTACTATATTTTTTATTTCATTGGATACTTAAAAGTTATAAATTAAATTATTTTTTGACCAACTAATTATAACTTATCAAAATGATTTTGATAATTTATTTCATTAAAGAGGTCATTGATTTAAATCTCATTTAACTAAAATTTGTTTTTCATTTTATAAATGGCACATGACCCACATATAATCATGGTCTGGTCGGGTTTGAAAGCCGTGGGATCATTATGAATCGAATCTGGTTTTGTCCAAGCAACATTATAAACAACACCTCCAGTGAGTTCAAATTCATTTAACTGTGAGCTGAAATACGATGACTCATTTGGCCCAAATTTAAAGACCCTCTTTTTAGAGACAACAATTAAAATGACAGGTCCAAATCCAAATCCCCAAGAGTCAAATTTCAGCTATTCAAACAAACCTTAAATGATTTGATTATAAAACACTTGTAATATTCTAAAGTGGAAAAAATCACATATTATATTGCAAGCAAAACATAAATCATAAAATGCTGAACCACACTGTAATTATTATTTTCATATAACACAACCTTACAATACAAAATGCAGGAAAAACACTTTTGACCACATTTGCATTCTTGGTATAAGACCATCTGAAGCTCTTGGCTAAGTAAGTGATCATGCACTTATTAATAAAATAAAAAAAATACCCAGAAGACAATAATGAAGAGTTTGACCCCTTATGGATATATAGGTGACAATAATGAACACAACCTACCTAGCAAACAATTAACCAACTAGCAATCTCAAGATCATGGCAATGACCATGCTTGTGCATGATCAGCACTAATTGATCAATCAAGGAGAATGGGCTCAGCAAGGATGGATGTTATGAGCTCCTCAACATCACCTTTCTGACTACTATGGCCATCTCCATGTTGATACAAACAGTTAATCATCCTTGCTGAGTTAAGTTGAATTTTCATAAAAGACAGACAGAAGGGAGAACAATCGATTGTATTTTTGTTTAACTTCTTCCATATTCTGTCCATTAAAAATCTTATATGCTTGCGAGCTTCTTCTTCAGAAGCACCCGTTTCACGCATGTAAAAGTAAACAAAATTATTAAGATCACCGATCTCAATCTCCCGCTAAAAAAAATTAATCAAAAAATTAAAAAATAATCAATAATATTGCGGAAAATAATTTAAGAGATCATTAGTAAGCTTGTAAGTAATATAAGCTTGTTCCTAGGTCATGAGCATAGCGGCTTAGGGTTGCCGACCAGCGAATGAGGCTGGGACATTGTTGTTGGAAGCAATCCAAGGCTTCCTTTGTGATTGGATTTGCAACAGCAAAGTAAACATGTAACATTGCAACTGGCATTCCAATGGAAATGTAGCCATTCTCAATGTACTCTTCTTGGGTGGGTGTACATCCACCATAATACCTCCTTGCCTCAATCATATAAGATTCAATATATTCTCCCCACTGAAAATACATACATTTAATTTTGATGGTATATTTTTAGAAATTTAATTAATTAATTACCGATCTTAATTTAATATAATGAGACACAAAATTACTTTATATAATTAGCTCGATAAATAAAGCAAAAAATACGTTCATATTTCTTTATGCAATCCATGACATTGAAGCCATCATCCCTTAGCGCTTCATAGACGATCTCATTGACAATGCTTTGTTGAGCCAGGAACAATATCTTCATGTAGTCTGGGAGTTTTTCCATTGCATATGTAATATCCCATCTGAAATTTAATTATTATTATTTTATAATTTTTGAAAAAAAGAAAGAAAAAAAATGAACTGACATTGGATCTAGCCTATTAATTAATTAATTATATATACCTATGTACTGCTTCTGTAAAGAGCTCTAATTCTTCCAAGGTACCATAAACATCATAAGCATCATCTATCATAGTCATAATTGCGAAGAGTTTTGCGGAGATTATCCTAAAATGTCTGAATTTTGGATCGGATTTGAAGCCAGTTTGCCAAAAGTAACTCTCCATCAACCTGTCCCTAGCAAAGTTCAACTTCTTGGGAAGACCAAGGTTCTTCCACCACCTTAAGTAATTTACAAAGGAAAAATAAAATTATTAATAAGAAAATAAAATTTTAATTAAGAAACATTAATTAATTACTTACCTAGATGTCTCTTTGATCTCTTCTTGGTGGATGGCTTGCACAATGTTGAAATCCAGCTTTGCAAACTCAAGAAGCATTGGGTTCCTGTTGTGTTTTCTTTCATAAATATCAATGAACCATCGTGCCTCCAATCTGGGTGTTCTCCAATGTAATGGAAATTCTAAGGAACGTTCAATTAATAATGACATATCGTCCTTGTTTTCATTTTTGACAACAATTTCTTTTAGATGTTTAGAAGTGAAATTTCTTGCTTCATCCAAAATAATTTCACCTTCTAGAGAGAGAACAGAAGCTTCAAGCAGTGACAACATTCCCTCAACATCTTCAGTGATGCATTCCTTGTAGTTACCCTTCTCATCTTGAAAATCATTGAAAACCTCTGCAAACAACAAACCCATATATATAGTATTAGTTGATAAATTAATTTCTCTAGTAGTACATTAATAATATTTATCTAAAAGTACCTGTTGATACAGTGTATCCATGTAGCCTAAAGATTCTAAATTGAAGTGCAATAGCATATAGATTATTCTCATAATTCCATTCATCCTTCTGATCAGCTACACTTTTGGTGTAAATATTTTCCAGTATTTTCTTGATCTCATCTTCAAAGTGGTAAGATAAACCCAATCTTTCCAGTAAATCAATAAGCTCAAATTGTTCGAGAGGATCTTGAGTCGTGGTCAGTATCATTCTAACTTTTTCTTTCAGCATATCATGTCGCTTCACATAAGATTCCTCCTTGATTAATTAATTATAAGACAAACCAAAAATAAAATTAGTTAGTTTTACTGAATCCAACAAATTTTTTACTTGAATATAAATGCATGGGAAGTTAATTAAAAATGGAAACTTAATTGACCAAGATATCTCATAACTGGACTATATATATATTTATTGGCAAACAAGATCAAAGATAGTGCATCTGAATTTTTTATACATCACCTGTCACATGCGTAATTGGTTTGTGGAGGAATTCTCTCCTGTACTCTCCGGTACATGTATATATATATATATATATATATCTGTGTATGATGGGATCCATTTGAATATGCATGCATGTATACAGTATACAGTATATCATATAAGGAGGGATCCATTTGAATATGCATGCATATATACAGTATACAGTATATCATATAAGGAGAAACAATTAAACATATATATATATATATGCATACCATATATTTGCTACTTAAAGCTTGGATGTAATCATGATCCCATTTTGGAGGATCATAATTTGCAGATCGACGAACCACGGTACTTGTGTTTTCAGAAGCAATATTAGTGGCTGCCATAACTAGTGAGTTTAATTTCAGAAGCACTACTATTGATGGCCTTCTGTTTGTGATGGTTGTGGGATAAAAAATGCAAGCAGTTATATAGCCACAAGACAGCTGTGATTTGCAATATTATAAACCATATATCAGAGCGCCATTACTAGTATACTTATATACATAAACACGAGGAATCAATTACTTGAATAATAATGCTTAATCTAGAAAGTGACAAAAATGAGTTGGTGATGAGCCAATCATACTGCTTCAAATTTCTCAACTGGTGGGCTGGTGAAAAGCTGACTCTGGTCATGGTAATGTTTTTTCTTCTAGTAAATTTTTTTTATTTTTTAATTTGTTCTATTACAGATATGAGAATTCAAATTTGATGCTCTCAATATTTATGGAGAGCCATCCCCGTGGGAATCTCCGTCATGGTTCACCTCGAATTTTCCTAGTCGTCAGAAGAAGCAACCCAAAATTTCAGTCAGGTCTCTATAGTTAATGCTCGATGCCTTAGGTGACGTGCAGATCGGTAATTGTCTTAGGCGATACCAGTAGATTTTGATGAAGGTTGTGATGGCTACCATAGTGATAAAACCCTACAATTATTGAGGATCAATTTAGTAATTTTAATTATATTCTACTATTATATCTTTCCTTTATTCTCAAATGAATTTTATTTTCAAATAAACTTTAGGTTCAAGTAATTAGTACAATTACCTTTTTTTGTTAGCTTAGCGGTAGTATATAAGTATGTAAGTAGATGCCATATGGCTATGAAGGAACCAAAGAGAAATACAATTAAAGCATTTGGTTACAAGAAATTATCATATATGTGCCTGCCTTATGACAGGTGCAGAAAATGTGGACGCAGATAACTATCGTATGTGTCTGCAACTATACTATCTAAACTGTACTATATGAGTTTGCAACATTGCAGTCTCAAATAATAGCCAAGACACTGATACTTTTAATGCAGACGCCGAAATTAATGAATTTTAGTGTCATATTCTACGAACTTTTATGTGTTTGCATTTTTACTTTCACCATCTGTAATGACAGACACAATTGATCTATATTTTTTCTTGCGTTTGTGTTTGTGTTTTTGTATGTGCATGTGTTAATATTAATTTTTTTAAAAAAATTGTATCCTCGTTTGTACTTGCATCTGCATTGGCAAACGCAGATATTTTCATGTTTAAATCCTAGATCGCGGTCTTTTCTTCTCTTCTTCCTCCATTTTTGTCTTTTCTCCCAAACTCCGTCTGACACAGGCAAAACCTTAGCTGCCTCCATCGTCCAGCCTACCGCCATCGAGCTCTTCCTCCCTCTTCGTCCAGCTCCTCGTTGCATTTCAAGTACGTACTCCGATTGTCCCCAATTCTTCCAAGCCCCTAGCTATCTTGATTGCTCATAATTATTGACTAATATGTTAGACTAGAATTTAACATTACTCAAGTTTCCCCTTTGGTTTTAGGTTTGAAATTGATTGTATTGAGATAGTTTTCCCTATAATATGAGTAATGGGGTTGGTGGACAAGGAAGGAAGTATTAATGGTAGGTATTGGCAAGGACAAGCTGGGTAGTCTTAATTTTTAACGGACATCTATTGGGTGGTGTTTAATGGACAAAACTTGAGTAAACCTACTGGCTGAGCTCCTCATTCCCAAGTCTGATAAAGATTAAAGAACAATGGTAGGTTTACAAATTTTATAATATAATACATGCACACAGTCACACAGATGCATTCAAAATTAGTTTTTGGGTAGTTAATTACAAGTGGTTTAGGTCTCTCTAATAATTAATTAGTAAACATAGAATATGGGTCTTGCATATTTTTTCTATCTTTTTTGTGGAAAAATGTTAATGTCATGGGAGCTCCTGATATTGGAATTAACAAGCATGTCTGGTGATGGTGATGGTGATGGTTCAGACCACTAAAAGCAAACCTCTAACATGACCATTAATCTGTCTAATCTAAGCATAGGCTCCCCATGACCTTGGGATGAGAAGCTTAGGAATTTCTGGAACTCTTAAGTGCAAAATATCACTCATCTTACTAACCTCAAATAAGTCAATGTGAGGATCAGGGCTTTAGTACTATGAACAATAGAAGTCATGTTACCAGTTTCAACTGTGTGTATGAGTAAACATAAACCCTCATCCTCTGTTGGTCAGAAATAAGTGAAAGCAACTTATATATTCCACTTTTCAGTCTCATCTTTGACGCAACTAACATTCCCTTTCAGAGATAGGAGGGAAGGGTGAGGTTTAACAGTTCTTAATTCATAAAATGCCAATTAGCAAAGACAAAAGGGAAAGGAAAAACAAAAACAACTTCAAGTAATAGTTTATTTTAAGATTATTCCATACAGTGGGTTCTCATTGACAGGAGGTTTAAAATCAAAAGTAAATGCCCTTAAAATGCTTATTTCATACTTGTCATTTTCCTTGCTGTATACGAACTATACCAACCATCACATTCTTCTCAAGCTTCACCTTTCAATGTCCACAGTGCAGAGTAGTTTGATGAAAGGATATCCTGAGCTAAAACTGATGATTAAAACTGGAACTGTTTGTCCTGCATTAAACTCTGCTGAAATCCATACTACAGTAAGTGGGATCGTATGGATATGGGCTGTCAATTTGCTTTACCACTTCTTGGTTGAAGTACCAATCGCCTACAGACTCATCAATTGTCTGATCCCAGGGCAGCAACATTCAAATGCAGTTAGATGACTACTCAAGTATAGAAGAAGTCAGTTGCAATTTAGAAAGCATACTTCAGCATCAATGATGTTGTACTTTTAAGCACCAGGGAAAACAATTCCAAAAACGTGGACAACAATATTTTTTTTCAAGAAACTCTTCAGCAACCATCACCATCTGAAAGCACTTCATCAATCTTCAATTTTTATAACAAAATCTATACAAGTACATATGCAACTTATACACATCCAAATGTAGGTGTCATACGATAAACTGCAAATGAAAAAAGGCACCTGTTTGAGGTCAGTATTATTGAACTTATCAGGGCATGTCATAATCAATTAAAGCACTGACATGTTTACTGAAATACAAACAAACTTGGAAGCGACATACACTGAATAATGGAATTATAAACATAACGAAGAAACAGCTAGCATTTATAAACATTCCCCCTTCGCCTTTCGTTGCCGGAGTTCATACATCGACTTCAGCAGAGAATTGCAGAAGCCTGCATCTGACAATCTAAAGTCACTAGAGCCAAAACTTGGCAACAGAGAAATTCATTAAGTCATAACTGACCAAGTGAGATTGATTATCATTACTCAAAAGAAAAGAATAACTTATCCAACCGAAAAAAATGAGTTGCAGGACCAGTAAAAAGCAAACTCCAACAACAATTTTTTTTCTTTTTTCCTCCACAGGCACAGTCATTTTTTTTATCCCACTCTTTACGTTTAGTTTGACAAAAGCTATCTCATAATCAACTGTATTAATAATAATCAACACAGCCTGTCAGGAACTATGCATTAGCTACCAAGAAAAATTACAAGTTACTTGCAGTGTATAGATCTGGCAGGATTGCATCTACTAATACCCAGCCTGAAACTTTTCTAGTAGCGATGAGCAGGATCCAGAAATTTTCCTCAGAAACTGACATATACAGATATACTAGTTGATGGATAACATATATTATATAATCTTTTTTTTAGTCACGGTCCTTTCTTAACTAGACAAAATGATTCCCTATCAATGAGAATTCATGAAAAATAAAATAAAACTTTTTAGTTAAATAATAATTATATAAAATAAATAAATGAATATGACACAATAATTTAAGAAAGAATCATTAAATTTTCTTAGGTATAAGAACTAAAGGTAACAAAATTTATCATATTTTGACTGGAGATATGCATTTACTTTATAAAATAAGTAAGTCAAGTGAAAACCATTAAAGCTAAAATGAAAAAACGAAAAAAATTATTCATGACTTGTTCACTTAACTTTTGTTATTATGGCTCAAATAAAATAAAAAAATCATGCCAAAAGGTTAGTTAGACCTATTTTTCAAGAGATAATAAATACTTTAATAAAAATGTGACAACTTATTGACTACATTACTGTAATAATTTAAAAAATAATAAATTGGTAGGCTTTAAAAGAAAAAAAGAAAGTCACATTTTGATAAAGTTTGACAACAAAAATTTCTCAATTAGACAACTAAATCATTTTTCTCATTTTTACACATGTTTTGTGGGAACAAAACTGTTTTGTCCAAATTTTAACGGGGACATTTGAGTTATTTTTCATATTTTATCAATAATTATCTTATACTTATGGCCAATTCTGAAAACCCAGTAGACCCCACTGGGACCAATGTGGATCCTTCCGTGCCAATGAGAAACCAATTCAACTGGTACAAAGATATGTTGTATCTAAAAAATGTCATCTGGTTTGAATTAATATATATTCAAAAATCACAGAGTCCTATTTTTGGAAAAAAGAAGCATGTACTTTGGAGAGTAGTAACCTACCAAAAATTATAACTCAGTTGGCAATGAATCATGGAGTTTTTATATGTTCAAATAATTTCTTCAGGAAAGAGACACTGCCATTGTGAATCATAAGTTCATGTTATACTTCACAAGGTTAACTGAAATATAAAAATGATATTTTTACATTTGTATGTTATAACAAGACAAAGGGAGGACAAGAAAAAAGAAAAAATAATCTGCCTTAGAAGGTTTCAATCTAGTAACACAATCCTTCTGCAAACATTTTTCGACACCCAGAAAAGCATGACAAACAGGTAAGCAATATACAACAGCAATATTTTAAACGAAAAACTACTTATTTTCTGTTGAAAAAAATTAAATAGTTAATCTGATAAACAGGTTATAGTAAATATTTGGTATACACAGGCAAAGTGAAAAATTACCCGAAGATTGGCAACATCGTGATAGAAAGATCTCATGGTGCTATTGCGAAGAACATCTTTCCTGAAATTTAAGGAGACGACGATGCTCAATTCCAGATTTAAAAAGTCAGGTTGAATGCATTGAAGACCCAAACAAGCCTTATACAATAAAAAATAGAAGTCAGTAAAAGGCATGCATTCCTTGCAGTAGAGAAATCTAGATTTGCATCACTTCCGGAGAAGTATTCCTGGATTGCTTATATACACAGTAACTTTGGTACATAATTATAAAATGGGTTTCTTGTTGCAAGAAGGCAACAATGTCTGGTACATAAACATACTCATCAAGAAAAAAACCTGCAACTGTAAGACACTTGGCAAGTTGACAGTTGCATCATTTGGCAAAAATTGTCAAAAATCATCAGTCATCACAATTTATTAAGAGTTGCCAATTTTCTGGCAGAGCATCCTGAAAGAAAAGCCTACAAAAGTATTGTATTAATGTTAGCAATTACAGGGTCAAATGGATGGAAAGCAGAAAAGTTGGTGAACACTACACACAAAGTCACTATAATAATTTAAAAGAACATAAAATGAAATTTCAACTGAACTTCCAAATGGATGGAAAGAAGAAAAGTTAGCAAACACTACACACACAGTCACTTTTAATAATTTAAAAGAACATAAAA
Source organism: Quillaja saponaria (assembly GCA_029379385.1). NCBI lineage: Eukaryota > Viridiplantae > Streptophyta > Magnoliopsida > Fabales > Quillajaceae > Quillaja > Quillaja saponaria. Next base: position 3,203,595 of record CM055611.1, read on the forward strand.
TGAGATTTCAACTTAACATCCAATAAAAGAACCTGCTTTGCACTTGAAAAGCCAATTGATAAGAGTTCACCCGTAAGTGTTTCACATATGAGTTGACCTCTGAAGAAAAGTCCACTTCCTTTCGATGGTATACAGAAAATTCACACAGTAGAATCAATACTAAGGAAAAATTACTCTTCAAATACATGTGACAACAACATATCATGTACACCAACCTTGGTCTCACTTTCTGGGTGGCTAGCAAAAGATGCAACATCACAATAACGTATCTTGACCTTGTTCCGTTAAAAAAACTCTGAATAACATTCCATATGTCAAAACTAAGTCACATCATTCAATGGAAATCTATACTCTACCAAGTGAAAAAATAAAAAATAAAAAATAAAACTAATGATAGCAGAAAATGTGTATAGCCTACTGTATCAACTAGAAAAAGAGGCATGAAAAAGTAATTTTAACAAAACTCTATTGGAGTAGCTCACTATAACCAGGAGAATATTCCGGAAATACGATCTTGTCTTTCCATATGGTTGGAGGAACCTAATGCAGTCATTTTTCGAAGAGAACATGATGCTATTGTATTACACTCCAACCTCCTCCTAAACCCACAATAAATTAGAAAAAAAGGGGTCCCTGAAAAGTATAAGAACTATATTACTAAGAAGTTTTCATCTTTTTTATTTTGAAAGATAGAGAAAACCTCAATATGGAGAAGCCATTTGTAAGAACCAGATCCAAAACCCTTTTGAAAATGGTAACCTGGCAAGGTTCCACCCAAACAAACTGCAGATTGAAATCAAACCCAAACCTAAATCCTATTACAAAAATTAAAAAATACAAAACATAGATAATGCCAGTTATAAGAGGCGGGGAATTGAATCACATACGAGCGCGCATTACGCAACAAGGTCAAGCCAACGACTTTCGGCTGCTGGGTTGAGATCGTATGTGTGGTTTAGAATTGGCTTCATTGCTCCAAGAGTTGGAGATGAAAGTAAGTGCAAAGATTATGACGATTAAGCCAACGATTGCAACCGCGCAATCCTTCCTTGCCCATTTTGTCCACCAAATGAGGGTACGGACCCTGGAGTTCGCCAATGAAGAAGAGAGTGCATCAACTCAGAGTTGGATTGAGAAGAGAGAAGTAGGAAGCTACTACTGGAATTCAGATAGTTTCACCATTTCAGAATCACACTACGCAGCAAGACCAGCAGCTATGCAATTTTATCTGTTCTCCATAACACGGGGGTTGATTCACACAAATTTTTGGTCAATTTTCTTTTCTCTTTTAGGAGAAGCGGGAAATGATGCTCAATTGGGCATCCAATGAAATGGGCCGAGTTCTGCACATAGTTTTATAATTATTATATCATTGTTTTATTTATTATTATTATTTTTTTATTATATAATTTTATATTATCAGACATAATATAAAAAAAATTAACTCTGTTATTATCAAACACTGTATAAGAGCTAAATGGATAATTTTTACTATCCTCTTATCCTTATACAATGCATCAAATGAGTTTCTAGTGTCTCAACAATTCATGAATAGTACTAAATTTCGGTTAGATTATATAATAAATAAAATTTAGTTAAAAGTTTTCTCTGAAATCACTTTATAGTCTTTTTGAGAGTAAATAGAAGGAGGTGAGAGGAGAAGAAAAACAAAACTTATATAAGGAGATGATAGAAAAGATAAATATATTTTTTAATTTGAGAATTGAGGAGAAAGAATATGTGAGAACATATTATTATATAATTTTATGATTACGATTTTAAAATATTTTATTTAGATATTATTATATAATGTACCTTATCATCATCTTTCAAATTCTCTCCATTAAAAAAAATAAAAAAAAGTATGTAGAAGGATGTATCCTTCTATTTTCTCTCCCTCCTTTCAAAAAAAAATTCACAAACTAGGAAAGGGGTAGACACCCACTTCTCTTCTTTCCTCTCCTTTTATTCTCCTCCCATCTAAATTGTGAACAAACGGAACGGATCTTATAAAAAATATCTGTTGTCGTGTTAAATCGAGTATGGTTTTGACCCAAGTATCATTATGGTCCATATGTATATATGACACATAAAGAAATATGTACGCATTGTTTGATCTATTTATCGAGCTAATTATATAAAGTAATTTTGTTTCTCATTAAATTAAGCTTAAGATGGGTAATAAAATACCATCAAAATTAAATTTATGTGTTTTCAGTGGGGAGAATATTGTGAATCTTATATGATTGAGGCAAGGAGGTATTATGGTGGATGTACACCCACCCAAGAAGAGTACATTGAGAATGGCTACACTTCCATTGGAATACCAGTTGCAATGTTACATACGTACTTTGCTGTTGCAAATCCGATCACAAAGGAAGCCTTAGATTGCTTCCAACAACAATGTCCCAGCCTTATTCGTTGGTCAGCAACCATAATCCGCTATGCCGATGACCTTGGAACATTTTCAGTAAGCATATATGTTTACTTAATTAATCACGCGCCTACTAATGATCTCTTAATTTATTTTCAGTAATATTATTGATTTTTTTTTATCAGCGGGAGGTTGAGATCGGTGATACTAGTAACTCTGTACAGTTTTACATGCACGAAACGGGTGCTTTTGAAGAAGAAGCTCGCAAACATATAAGGTTTTTAATGGATGGAATATGGAAGAAGTTAAACAAAGATATGATCGATTATTCTCCATTCTATCCGTCTTTCATGGAAATTCCACTTAACTTTGCAAGGATGGTTAACCGTTTGTATCAACATGGAGATGGCCATAGTAGTCAGAAAGACGATGTTGAGGAGCTGATAACATCCATCCTCGCTGAGCCGATTCCCCTTGATTGATCAATTAGTGCTGATCATAAACAAACATGGTCATTGTTATGATCATGAGCTTGCTATTTTGGTTAATTGTTTGCTCGGTTGTGTTCATATTGTCACCCATGTATCAATAAGGGATCAAGCTCTTCGTCTCCCAATGAGGTCGGTGATCAGTTGATCTGATTATGATTTCATCTGCTTGTTATATGTCTTCTGTTTATTTTATTTAATTAATAATGATCACTTACCTAGCCAAGAGCTTCAGATGGTCTTTTACCAAGAGTGTAATTGAGTGTGGTCAAAAGTGCTTTTCCTGCATTTTGTATTGTAAGGGTGTCTTGTATGAAAATTAATAATAATTATGGTGTGGTTCTGCATTTTATGATTTATGTTTTGCCTTCATTGATATGAGTTTTTCAACTTCAGAATATTTGAAGTGTTGAATAATCAAATCATTTAAGGTTTGTTTGAATAGCTGAATTTTGATTCTTGGAGTTAAATGACTTTTGTGGTTGTTTTTAAAGAGAGGGTGTTTAATTTGAGCCTAATTACTCAATGTGCTTCACCCCACAATTAAATGAATTTGAAATACTTAATGGGAGGCGTTGTTTCAATTCATATATACATATGGACCATAATGATACTTGGGTCAAAACCATACTGGATTTAACACGATAACGAATATTTTTTATAAGATCCATTCCGTTTGTTCACAATTTATATGGAGGAGAATAAAGGGGGAGGAAAGATTTTTTATAAGATCCATTCCGTTTGTTCACAAATTATCTTATTAAAATTTGGACAAAACATTTTTTATCCCACTAAATTTTAGGCAAAACAATTTGTACCAATAAAATTTTTAATAAAACACTTTTGTCCCCACAAAACATGTATAAAAATGAGAAAAAACAATTTAGTTGTCTAATTGAGAAATTAAATTTTTGTCAAATTTTATCAAAATGTGACTTTCTTTTTCTTTTAGAGCCTGCCAATTTATTATTTTTTTGAATTATCATGGCACTTAGTCAATAAGATGTCACATTTTTATTAAAATATTTATGATCTCAAAAAAAAAAGAAGGTCTAACTAACCTTTTGGCATGATTTTATTTTATTTTTTATTGAAAATTATTTTTTTAACCATAATAACAAAAAGTCAAGAGTGAACAAGTCACGAGTATTATTTTTTTCATTATTATTATAATTTTTTTTTCTTGAATGGTTTTCATTTGACACAGTTATTTTATAAAGTATATGCGTACCTCCAATCAAAATTTCCTAAATTTTGTTACCTGTAGTTCTTGTACCTACAAAAAATTCAATGGTTCTTTCTTAAAATATTGCCATATTCATTTAAATTTTTATATAATTATTATTTAATCTAAAAAGTTATATTTTATTTTTCATAAATGCTCGTTGATAGGGAATCATTTTGTCTAGTTTAAGAAAGGACTGTGACTAAAAAAAGAGGATCTAATATATTGTCCATCAACTAGTATATGTCAGTTTTTGTCATTAAGGAAGATTTTTGGATCCTACTCATCGCTACTAGGGCTGTCCAAGGAACCCGGGATAATCGAATACCCGAACCGAATTGGTAATTCGGTTCAGTTAAATTCGGGTATTTTTCTTATTCGGTTCGGTTCGGGTAGTTAAATTTAATACCGTTATTTTCGGTTCGGTTAGGTTACGGGTAGTGAGGTAGACTGCACATGGGTACTCGTGGTTACTCGAAAATCAAAATATATAATTTTTTTTTGTTATTTTTAATGTATTGTTATATTAATTTATAATTTGGTATTTTTATTTGTGTTTGAATATGTTAATATATTATGTTTTTTGTATTTTTTTATAATAACTAATGAATTTAAAGAGTATGAGGTTCAAAAACAAAAAATATAATTTTTAAATTAATTTTAAGAAAATATTAATAAATTTCGGGTAACCGAATACCCGAACAGAACTAGTCATATTTTTTCGGTTTGGGTAATTTCGGGTAATACCTATTTTTGGTTCGGTTCATAAATTTTACTATTCAAAAATTTCGGTTCGGTTTAAAAATTTATCACTACCTGGAACGAACCGACTCGTGCACACCCCTAATCGCTACTAGAAAAGTTTCAAGCTGCGTATTAGTAGATGTTGTCCTGCCCAGATTGTTATACTACAAGTAACTTGTAATTTCTCTCGGTAGCTAGTGCATAGTTCCTGATAGGCTGTGTTAATTATTATTAGCACAGTTGATTATTAGATAGGTTTTGTCAAACTAAACATAAAGAATGGGATAAAAAGATGATTGAACCTTTGGGGAAAAAAAAGAAAATTCTATTGTTGTTGGAGTTTGCTTTTTACTAGTACTCCAACTCTCAATTTTTTGTACTTTTGTATGCTCCCTTGCAGCTCTGCGTGTACTTAGCATATTAAGGGCTTTTAATTTTAAACCTCTTGTCAATGAGAACCCACTGTATGACATAATCTTGTTTATTTCTAATTTTACTCTTGATTGTGCATTAGAATAGAATATTCTATGCATCAACTTTTTAAAATAAAAGTTTTGTAGTAAAAAAGAGTTAAAACCAAGACTTACTTGATAACAATTTGTATAACTTGCCATCAAATCAAGTTATAATTTATGTAAAATGTTGTATATAAATAGATTTATTATAAATTTATATATAAATAGTAATAATTCATTAAATAATATTAAACGAGCTGAGATTTAAAAAGATTGAGGTTGACTTTTTTAAGTAAACGAGCTCAAAATAAAGATCAAGATTGTCTTATTTAGAAAACGAGTTGAGCTCGATCCGAGCCTTTAATGAGTAGCTCATGAGCTGTTCACAAATTAATTCAGCTCATTACCACCCTTAGTTGCATCAAAGATTAAACTGAAAAGTAGAATATCTAAGACGATTTCACTTATTTTTGATCAACAGAGGAAGAGGGTTTATGTATACTCATACACACAGATGAAACTGGTAAACATGACTTCTGTTGTTCTTAGTACTAAAGACCTGGACCTCACATTAACTTATTTGAGATTAGTAAGATGAGTGATATTTTGCACTTAAAGTCAATCCAGAAATTCCTAAGCTTCTCATCTCAAGGTCATTGGGAGCCTATGCTTAGATTAGACAGAGTAATGTTCACATTAGAGGTTTACCTTCAGTGATTATTCCCATCCCCATCCTCATCCCCATCAATATCGGGAGTTTCCATGACATTAACATATTTCCATAAAAAGAAAGAAAGAAAATGCAAAAACCATATTCTATGTTTACTAATTAATTATTGAGAGACCTAAACCACTTGTAATTAATCAAGGAACTAAATGTTGTATCTTTTTATACGATATTAGCGAAATTTATCTGTATCTTGTGTTACGAATATGAATCTATTATTTACTAAATGTCATTAAGATCTCATGATCGACCCTTAAAAACCATACATGAGAGTACCCTAGCTTTCAAAAAGTTTATCTCCTTTGGGCAGATAAACCTTTTAGGCCAGAAATGTAACATGTCAAACAATTAGAGTAATTAAAAATTGAGAATAAAAACAATACATAAATCTAAAGTGTATCATCACAAACTCTCTTTCGACAAAGAATGTAACATGCTATTATGGTCTCATAATCAACTTATGAAACCAAAATTAGAGCATCCTAGTTTTCAAAAATCTATCTCATTTAGGCAGATAAACCTTCTAGGCCGATATATCCCAAATCACATGTTTCATGTCTTTTTTAAAATTAAAATATATAATAACTCTATTTGGGCAAGAAAAAATATATGATAATTTAAGAAAAGCTTTCAAAATCCCATAAATCTATACAGATAGGCCACTTTGGTGGCAACTATCTATATAAACCTATAAGATTTTCTCAAGCTAAGAAATTTTATTATTCCAATTTATCCTTCTCAACTGAAATATTATTCAAAGGTATCTCAAAGGATATCATTTAATGCATGTTGCAAACTTTAAACAAAATTGAATCAAAATAAAAGCTTTCACCAACACATGTTTTAAAAATATGAGAGTACGATAATTTTTAGCTCTAATTGGGAAGAGTAACTACTATTTTCAGTTTTGATAACATACAAAACATGAAAATTCAACAAGCCTCAACAATTATATTAGTTTTAAACATAACAAAATAGCATACACTAATACTATAACTTATGCATATAATTTCCCAGAATTAATCACACCACTAGATTGGGGATTAAAAAATATGGAAGGAATGGAGCGCCATAGGGCCACGCGTGGGTGACTCTGACATGGCTATGGAGTTTTTATTCAACCTCCAGCTGAGTCTATTTGACCCTGTCTAAAAGTATTTAGGTCTTAACATACCTGGTTCAAAATTACTCCAATTTCTACCCTCTTTATAGGTTTTGTTTTAAATTACTATTCCAACAAAAATCCTAAACCAATTTCATGTTATATCAAGCAAAAATATCATGCAATTGAAATTCAAAAATAATGAACCCTAACTCTATTTCAAAAGGGTTTCATTCTAATTTCTCAAAATAATATGAATTAAACTCATTGAATGATTCTTGATTATGTTTGAAGACATAACAGATTCAAAACTTATGATATAAATTGATCAAAACATATATCAAATTAAAGATATTTCGGAGAGGAATAAAAACCCCTAATATTAGGAATTCAATATCATACATTTAAGATTTTGATTTTTGAGTTCAAAAATCAAACTTAAATAAACCCTATTAATTTGAAGTGTGGGTTGTGTGGTCTCAGTTGAACTCAAAAATCAAAATAGATGAATCATAATAGCAGAATAGATGAATTTATTATACAATAATTATAAACATGAATTTATTCTTAATGGATTATATATATGAATTTATTATACAATAATTATAAATATTTGTGTATTGATTGAGTCATAGTAGCAGAATAGATGAATCCTCAATTAAGTATGTTATGATAGAATCATGAGATAGCTAGATTTGTCTCTCTATATTCTCTATTTAGTGACAGCTCTCAATGGGCTAAGATACACTGACTGAGAGAGGAGAGGAGATCTAACCTATTTACTATCAAACCTTAAGAGTCCCCCATTAAAGACTTCTTAAGACACTTAACCTACACTAATTGTCAATCCACATTTAACACAAATAGGTGTGCTTGAGCCTTATCTAAATAATCACATAAACCAAAGACTCTTACCAGCCTGTCTCAATTAGACCAAACCCTAAGCCTATTTTTATCAAAAATAAAATCATACAATTAATAACAGCCCACACATAAATTTTTTAACATAATACTCTACTAGTTTCATATGTAATGTACAAACACATAACAGCTTTAACTTAGGCTAGCTCTTTCCATGTCTCCTTGCTGCCTAACTATTACCTATGTTACAAACACAATCCAAAATTTTGCAGCCTAACTATTACTTATGTTACAAACACAATCCAAAATTTGGGGAAACACCAGGAAAAAGAAAAAAAAGAAAAGAAAAGTGAAGAATTTGTACAAAACTTGCAATTCTTGAAGATATAATTTTCTACTGCATTTGTTAGTTTTTACAACATATATTACACAGATAAACGCCATATTATTCCCTCCAGTGAGACAATGACAATGGAAATGTCATCATGGTAACGACGCCTTTCCCCTTGTGGGATTTCAAGCAACTCGTGGAACTCGATTCCTGCAGCATCACAAGTCAGGCTAATTAAAATTGTTCTCAACCTTTACTTTTTCTTAGGTAGAGTTCAAATCAATGTTTTACGTACCTGCTTTCTTTGCCGCTCGAAACAATACTTCTTCAACGAGAAGTTGCGCAGGATCTCTATCAGGGACTAATGTAATGAATGAATTGACTTTGGTGATGGCTTCTTCATTGGTGAAGTATTGGTAAAGTCCATCAGAAGACAGAATCAAGAATTTATCCCTTTCGTTGAGCCTGTGGTGGTAGAGTGAAGGGGAACAGGTGATGTAAGGAGAGTCTCCGATGTAGTCAAGTCTAAACATCTCTAGTAATGCATCATTCCATTTAGGCTGCAAAAATAGATCATATTCATTTAAATTTTTTTAAATAATTATAATTTAATCTAAAAAGTTATATTTTATTTTTCATGAATGCTCATTGATAGGGAATCATTTTGTCTAGCTTAAGAAAGGACTGTGACTAAAAAAAGAGGATATAATATATATTGCCCATCAACTAGTATATGTCAGTTTCTATCACTGAGGAAAATTTCTGGATTCTGCTTATTGCTACTAGAAAAGTTTCAAACTGAGTATTAGCAGATGTTGTCTTGCCCAGATCGATATACTACAATTAACTTGTAATTTCTCTCGTTAGCTAGTGCATAATTCCTGACAGGCTGTGTTAATTATTATTAGTACAGTTGATTATTAGATAGATAAAAAGATGATTGAACCTTTGGGGGAAAAAAAATTCTATTGTTGGAGTTTGCTTTTTACTGGTACTGAAACTCTTAGGGCTTCTTTAATTCATCGTATAAAGATGACATGATGGCATAAGACTATCTAGTTGACTCTTATACAATATTTGGCATTAACAAGATAGTATAAACTTATATTATTATTTATTTCTTATATTATATTTGATAGTATAAATCTATACAGTAAACAAAATATGATAATATAACAATATAACAACTATAAAATTATATAATATAATATATTATAAATCTTATATTATATAATTTTATATAATATGCCTAACAACGTCTTAGTTTTTTCATTGATCAATCTCACTTGGTCAGCTACGACTTATGAATAATGCTCGGGCTGACTTCCTTTCTACATTCTTGATGCTTTAAGAATTGGCATTACTTGGCTTTTGTGACGCCCATTACTTTGGCTCATGAACCAAAACTTTATTTACGTTTTATGTTGAATCCATGGTTCCTCTAAGACTTATTTCGTGAGCTCAAAAAAAAAAAAACATTATCATATTTACAATCGAATGTTTATGGTAGTTTTATAAAGCAAATGTAACTAATAAATTAATTAGTTTGAATTTTTATTTTAATAGTAAAGAAAATAAAACAATTACTTGTATTTTTGTAAGATATATTAATTTTTTTATTAGTGAAAATGTTGTAATATGGGTACCCATGATTTTGATATTGTTCAAAATAAATATTTTTGTTACTTTATTAGTAAAAGTGTTTAAAGAAAAAGTATTTGATTGCGGGGACAAAGTTTAGTTTCTTCTTGAGTTAATATATATATATATAATAACAAAATTATGGAGTTCTGTTGTGAATAAAAAAAAATTGTAAAACTTTGATCCATACCACCATAATGTTGACACGTGTCCTATTTTAATCTACTTTTTCTTTCTCTTCTTTCTCCCTCACATCCGAGACCACACAACCCACACCTCTAGTCCTTCCTTTTTCTCCCCTGGTTCGTCTCTTTCCTCAAGCCACCAAAATCCACTATGTCCTCTTATGCTCCTTTTTCACCCAATCAAAATCTCATCACCCTCCCATTTCTTTCTTCTCATTAGCCGAACTTACTAGTCAAGCCTCACGTTGCTTTCGATATTTTTTTGTTCACTTGGGATATTACCAACTGGTAGTGGCCGAGAGAAAAGCTAGAAGAAAAAAAAAATAAAAAAAAATCTGATGTAAAGATAATTGGTGCATTTTTCGATCTATACTTTTGATAAGCCAATATGACTATTTGATCTCAAATGCCTAATTTATTGACCCCTCTTTTTATATTTGAATGTACATGATAGTTACTTCAATTCTATTTAGAAAAAACTTGATTATTGAGTTTTACTTTATATTGATTATTTTTTTTTTTTATAAATAGAATAAGATACACGAAGGGTAAATAAAGTATACTAAATGTGGAGTAAAATTAAACATGGTACTTAAATGAACTATTTTTTTTGTTGTTATCTAAAGAAATGTTATAAATGTTTGTACTAAAATTTTGTTGAAATTGTGTTCGTTTTGAGCCCACAGATAGTATAGCAGTTTTATGATTTGATTTGGTTTTTAATGGTTGTATTCTACACTGTTTGGTATATGTAATTTTAGAATAAGGAATTTGGTAGGGAACTAACAACCCATTTTATTGGTTGATCTATTCTCGTCTCTAAAGTCACTAACCATTGTCCTACATTGAGCTTGTATCATAATTTTGGCTTGAGATATGCCCTTGGAAGCTCCTCGTAATTGATGATTGAGTAGCTGTTGTCGAGATCTTGGGAATTGGGCTCACGAATTATACTACCTACTCAAAAGTTCTCTTGTGGTTGCTTACTTGGCTAGCTATTTAGATCTCAGAATTAAGCATATAAATTGTATTGTGAGTTGGATATTTTTTAGTGTAATTTTTATTTATTTGTACTACCTACGTGCACCACTTACTTCTTATATAAACATATTTTTATTTAAACTTGACTTTTGACCTTTAAAGCTTTTCCCAAACTAGTTTTAAGTAAATGATTTTGAAAAGTATATTTAACCTATCAAATATTTTAAAATCTATTTTGAATCACTTACTACATGGATACCATTATTAGTTAATTTACATTTTTGAGTACAATGATACAATATTTAACATTTTATTCTCTCTTATTTAATAAGTGTCACTAGGACATATGCTTTGAATAGATTTGAATTAATATTGTTACCTTGGAATGAAAGTTGATTTATGTTATCTTGACTATTGATGTACACTTTTATCTGACTTTTGGATTTGATCGACTTATTGGCTTGAAAAGTAAATATTGAAAAGTTTGTTATTTGGATAATGATGTTGGAAGATGTTTCCATTGGTTTTCTTAGTTTTCATCTTGGTATTTCTTTGTTATTCAAATAAAATGTTTTCCTTTGGATTGGTTTTATGGAATGGTACTTGCAAGAACATCTTAGCTAACGAGATACAGTTAACCTGTGTGCACATAGTATTTTGAATACGGATCCTTGTTAGGGAGGGATGCCCTTACCTTGTGTGTAGGCCAACATACAGGTAATGATTTGATATCCTAGTTTGTGGGGGTTTGGCACTAGCACGTCGTAACCTAAAGGTTCGATGGTTTGTATGAATTGATGGATTTGATACCTTAGTTAGTGGGGGTTTGGCACTAGCATGTTATAACCTAAGGGTTCGACAGTTTGTATGAAATGACGGATTTGAAATCCTAGTTACCGGGAGTTTGGTGCTAGCATGTTGTAACCTAAGGGTTCAACGGTTTGACAGTTCTGATATTGTCTAATTCCTAACTATGATTTTCATTAAATGATTATGTCAAATAATTTGTCCATGTTTCTTTGAGATTTTAGTTATACTTCTCTTGCCAAATAGTTATTGAAAATTATTTAATCACTTTTCTTATGTTCGGTTTGATAGTTTTCACAATGTACACTGCCTACATATGTTTTTCATTAAATGGTTATTGACAACGGTTTGAAAAGTTCTGACATTGCAATATCTCTAATAAATTCTTTCTTAGAACTTTTTGTTGATAATGATTTATATAAAATTGTTTTTATATTTTAACTATATCACAGCTTACTTAACTAAATGATTTATTTTCTAACTACTCATGCGTTAGCTTGTATTCCCTTTTATTAAATTATGTATTAACTACTCATAGAGTCTTTTTAGACTCAACCTCGTTGGTTTAAATGTATGTTAGATAGTTGAGCTATCTTGGGTTTATGACCGTCATTATGAGGAGCTGTTTGATCGTTTGCTTTTGATAGGCCCAGCTTCTTGTTTAGTTCAAATTTTGATTACTCAATATGGTTTTATTGTTATTCTTGAATGTGTTATTTGTACTCTTAGACTCTACTAGTACCTAGATTCTGGATCTGTTATTGTCGTCATTGTTATTTTTGTTGGAAATTCTATGGCTTCAGGCAACTATTGCTTATGTTGCTACCAAGGATCAGAAATTCGTGTCGATTCACCCGTTTCGGGCGAATCGATTCGGTTTCCATACAAAAGGAAATGAAACTCACATATGGAAATGATCCTATATAGATTGAGTAGAAACATAGTCAGTTTCCACTGGAAACGAATCAAAATAGAACGTTGAGTTGGAATTTTCAGATCTAAATTTCTGAAGGTATGAAAATGGAGAGAAAAAGTAAAAGGAAAGAATCAAAGTAGTGGAACTAGAAAAATTTGAAAGAATCAACCACTGTGCTGATAACATAAGACATAGAAAAAAAAGTTAAGGAAGTTTATATGAAGAAGAGGATGAGGAGGAGTTCAGATATGAGGTTGAATCTGATAGGCAGAGTCAAATTTTCTCTCAATAGTCAGCAGATGTAGAATCTTGATGAGAGTCTTATGCTGGGATCTTTTCTCCAGCAGATAATCTCTGCTTTTTTTTTTTCTTTCTCTAACCTACTTTATCGTGGCCTTTTATTTTCTTCTCTTTTTCAGTCAAGGCTTGTTAGCTAAAATAAAAAAGTCAAAGAGGGAAGTCTTTTAAAAATAAAAAATAAAAAAATTATGTTACTTGTGGGAAATAAATTTTTTTGGTTGAATTAGGAAATTAATTTTAAAGTAAACTTTTATATGTTCATCAACCTATTAAATTATTATCTATGAATTAGTTTTTTTTTTTTATCAATTTAATTTACTTAAATTTTCTTTTAGTGTAATTTATTGAGGTTGTATATGTTTTATAGTTAAAAAAAAAAAAAAAAGGACTTCAAATGCTAATGTTGAATGTGATTGTAATTTGATCTTTTATTTCAATTTGTATACTATATTAAGACTTTTATCTTAATATATATTTATCACATTCTATTTACTAAATTAATCATATTAGATATTTAAAATTATTATAATCTATATTTTATTATATTTTTTTATGCCTTACCAAAAAAATTACTGTTTCCATATGTTTCTCAAATCGTTTCCATTTTCGGACTTATCGAAACCGTATCTTGAAACTAATTTTCAATTCCTTGGTTGCTACTACTATTGTTGTTCTCCTATAACCTTATTTTGCAAGATTGTATTTGTTGGTTTGTGGGAGCTAGGGCGGCCTTGGTCTACTTTAGTTCTCATGCCAATTACGGTTCTTAGTTTAGCTCGTGACAAAGTGGTATCAAAGCTCTAGGTTTTCTTGGTACTAAGTGGAGCATAGGTTTCCCACCATGTTCATTTTCAACTCACTATCGTTGTTCCTCGTAATTCTAAAAGATGATGAATTGTTTCATTTGGTAAATATTTAGTGATTGTGAGTTCCCAAACTGGCTTTCGTATAAAAAAATTCCGCGGGATCGTATTGAAAACGTTATTCCTTTTGAGTCTTTACACGTTCATGTGAGCATTTACTGACCGCATATTCTAAATTGGAGGTTACATTCGAGATGTCTTGACTATAGGCTTATTGACAACCTTGAGATTCATGTAAATCCAGTTCAGGCGATGAATGCTCTTTGTTCCACTCTTTTATACTTGTCCGTTGAATTTCATGGTACGATTCATGCAATAGGAGGCACGACAGTTAGGATGACTGGACGACTTGACAAGTTAAACAACGATAGGGATCCTATCCTGAAAGATATGCAAGAAGTGTTATTGGGGACTTTTGTTTTGTTTTGTTTGTTTATTTATTTATTTATTTTTTATGGTTATTTGTCTCCTCTGCAGTATGTCAGGACTGGAAAAGAGATTTTTGTAGGTCGTAATATTCTTCGAAATACCGACATTTATGAAACGGAAGTTTTGCTCCACAACCAACATATGCCAATCTCGTGGTTACTTTCTCTGCAATAGGGATGTTCATGGATGATTGGAAACGGGACAAGGATCAAAAGACATCAAGCATTGTTTTATCAACATGAGGTTTCTGCCTCTCAGCGGCATGATGTACATGTGACAGACAAAGGCGAGCAAGGGAATTATTAATCGTCCTTCCATCTCTAAAACAATGAATCGCGTATGAGGAAAATAAAAAATAAAAATATTCGTTAAGTTATATTTTGCTAGTCTACTTCAATGAACGTGTTCATGATCAAGCGTTGATGTGGTTGGAGGTGAGTTTTTACATGGAAGACTCGTTACTTAAGAACTGTATGGTCGTTCTACTTGGGCTATGGAATATATTTTCATTCGCGATAATTGTTGCATATATCCACTGATTTTATGTAAATGACATGATTTTCTTTTCAACAAAAAAAAAAAAAAAAGTGACAACTTTGTTAGAAATTTCCTTTATTATACCTTTGATTTAAAAAAAAAAAAACACATATATATATATATTAAATATTATAGTATTTTCAATGTTACATGTTATACATGCATTTGTTATGAAAAAGTTTGAATGATGAGTCATGATTGTTTCAGCTTACATTGTATGATTGTGAGCTTGATTTGAATTTGACCCATTTGTGAGAAGTAGATAAGTTTTCATTTAGTTTCAAGAGTTTTGGTCAATTAATACTTTTGAAAATTGATCATCTATTAATTTAAAAAAAAGAAGAAGTTGATGCAATAATGAGCATTGTACTAAGTTTTGCATTTGACTTAGATGCTTAATTATTAAATATTAGATTTTATATGAATATACACATTTTAATTTAAGATTAGCATTATTTTTGAGAACTTCTATGTTTGGTAAACATTTTATATGAATATATGGTTGCTTCTAAAACATGTATTATATACACACCAATATTGTCATATCGACTTGAAATACCTTCGACGATTTCTTTCTTTTAATAAACCTTTTATTAATATTTTATCGTAGTGTTTATGATTTCGTTTTTGATTTGATCTTGTTGACCAATAAGAATTGTTGCAAGTAATGTTTTTCTCCTTAGATGATGGACCGAATGACTTACATTTTCTGGAAAATAGCAGTTTATTTAATTGCGAAGGCTCTAGACGTTTCAAGTGATAAAAAAGCTTGAATTATTTTGGGTAGACATAAATGTTGCTTATTCACCATATAGAATTGATTTAGCTATCCCGGCCCTTTTCTTTTCAACCTTTGAGTTGAATGAGACTTTCAAGATGTGCACTTGCATTTGATTATTAGTTCTATGATTTAATTTTACAAAAATTCATTCTTGTAATTCCTTTATTAGTTTTTCTAAGGAATATATATATATATTATAATTTGATTTGGGTTGGGTTTTCCTCATAATATTAGTCACGCGGCCCATACATTGAATTTCGTAATTTTACTCTCTTTTTTTTTTTTTTTCTTTTTTTCTTTTTTTTCGAAATGGGATATGCTAGACTTTTACTTTGGGGAGAAAGTTTGATTTTTCTAATTTGATCAGCAAGATGGGCATGAGTTGTTCCACTTACCTTCCTTGGATTTGCATTTAATTTTTTTTTTTTTTACCATTTGTTTGTTTTGGATTCGACATTCTTATGGTTTTGGTCTAAAATTCAATTTTTTATGTGTAGTTTTGCTTCCAAGTTTTAATTGTTGCTATGTTATTCTACATTCCTTGCTAAGAGATAATTTTGGTTTGACATGTATGGATAACTAGTTTAAGCAGGTTTTCCACTTGTTTAGACTTATTTTGTACATAATTTTATTTTAAGGATTAAGCTTGAGAAATATTGATCTTTAAGTTACTTAAGTTGCTAGGGTTTGGAGTAAGCACTTATTGACATTACGTACATGCTTTGATTTCTTGGTTTAGCATTTTTTTTTTTGTTATTTAGATAACAAACTCATACATTATTTATTTTTTACCTGTTTCCGTTTCATTTTTTTTTTATCATGGTTGGAAACGTTATAGCCATGATGAAAGGATGACTGAGTTTTGTCTTTATTTCTTTGGGACAATTTTCATTTAATTTGAAATTTTCATCTGTAACCTATGGCAAACAAGTCTAACTTAATTGGTTTTCAGCGATTTTACATCTGATAATTGTTTTCATTTTCCAAGAACCTTTTTTATATCTTATTCATTTGGATTGGTAGTTACTACCACTTCCAAAGGGACACGACAACTATTCAGTGTTTTCTCTTGTTTTAGTACTATAATGAAGCTTTCATTTTACTTTTTACTTACTAGGATAAGTAAATTTCGACTAAATTATATTTTTATTCAAACTCACGATTTTACAATCTTGCTGCCGAGTTCACGGTCTTGCTTCCTTGTTTTAAAGACGCCGTTCTTACTGCCGTGACAATTTGGAGTGTTGCTTCAAATCGTAGGATCTTATGTTCTGAAGAGCAGCTGACAACAATGCTAGCAAGTTTTATGGATTTGAGAAATTGGGTTTTGATGTGGTGTATGTCTACATTGGTTTGGCGTATGGATTCATTTTAGAATAAGGGTTTTGTTAGGAACTAACAACCCATTTTATTGTTTTAATCTGTTCTCACTCTTAAGTCACTAACCATGTCCTACATTGATATTGTACCATAATTTTGTCTTGAGATATGCTCCTTGGAAGCTCCTCGTAATTGATGATTTGAGTAGCTGTTGTCGAGATCTGGGAATTGGGCTCATGAATTATACTACTACTCAAAAGCTCCTGTGGTTGCTTACTTGACTAGCCGTTTAGATCTCAAAATTAAGCGTACAAATTGTATTGTGAGTGGATAGTTCCTAGTATAGTTTTTATTTATTTGTACTCACTATGTGTATCACTACTTGTATAAACATGTTTTATTTAAACTTGATTTTTGACTTTTTAAACTTTTCCAAACTAGTTTTAAGTAAATGATTTTGAAAGTACATTTGAGACATCAAATATTTTAAAGATTCATTTTGAATTACTTACGTACATGAATACCATTATTAGTTAATTTACATTCTTAAACATAGTCATCGGGTACATGCACTTTTAACATTTTATTCTCTCATATTTGATAAGTGTCATGAGACATATGCTTTGAATAAATTTGAAATTAATATTACCAGTTGGAATGAAAGTTGATTTATGTTATCTTGACTATTGGTGTACAATTTTATTTGACTTTGGATTTGATCGACTTATTGGTTTGAAAAGTAAATATAAAAAAGTTTATTATTTGGATAATGATATTAGAGAAGCTTCCATTGGTTTTCTTAGTTTTCATCTTGGTATTTTTTTTGTTATTCAAATAAAATATTTTCCTTTCGAATTGTTTTTATAGAATAGTACTTGTTAGAACACCTTAGCTAACAAGGTACAGTTAGTCTATATGCACATAGTATTTTGGATATGAAACCTAGTTAGGGAGGCATGCCCTAACACCATGTGTAGGCTAACATACGTGGTAATGATTTGATATCCTAGTTAGTGGAGGTTTGGCACTAGCACATTGTTATTAGGGATTTTGATTATACTAGCACAACGAAAATTAAAAAAAATTTGGCATAACCAAATTCCTAGGATAATCTCTATTGTTTATGAATCAATGTTTTTCTATTAATCTTATAAATAGAATATTACCTCTTGCAACGATTAGGACGATCTTAACTTTTGATCCACAAGTTGTATAGGGTGTACAACCTCTAAGTGTATCCACACTGAATGACTTGATTAAGAACTCTGTGTTGGCTGCCAAAAAAACCTCCTTGTGTGCTAGCACAAGTGATGAGATTTTCTCACGTCTCACAAACACTTAGTTTGCCAATAATTCTCTACAGAGAATTTTGGCTCTCTGTGATATCTAAATAAAAGTTACGTACGTTACTTATAAGGTCTAACCTTATTTAAGTATGATATAACTGAACTCTAAATAATAAGATCAGATCTTATCTATTAGAGACTTTTAAATAAAATAGGAAAGTCTCATCGAAGTTAATCCTATTTTAAATTTCAAATATCATTTGTTTGTAATTACATGAAAGCCCAAAACTTCTCTTAATCAAATTGCATCCATTTGTGTGTGACCGCTTAGGTTCATATTAAACTGGCAGTAGACCACATTAATTTAATGCATTTTTCAATTAGATCCACATCTAATTAATTTAAATCAAAACTAATTTTGATTTACCCATTAATGAGAATTAATTAATTCTCGGGTTACCTACAAGTCAAGATTGATGCCTAGCAGCATGTGATAACTACCCAGATAATATAAATATATTTGTGAACCTTTACGTTATTCGCTACCATGCAATTCAATCTTCCATCATTCAATGTTCCTGATTAAACTTAGAGTATGGATTAATGTCAAACCCTAAATTGTTTAATCTGATGTATCTATTTATAAGTCATAACTCATGTGGTGAAACTTAAATTCTTTAATCTAGTTTCACACCACCCTGGCCAGGGACTTTTTGAATTATGTCTTAATTAGATAACATAGAACATTCTCTCTCTTTACTGAGAGTGATAGATCCCTTATTGTACATTCATATACCTTCATACATAGGATAGTCATACCCAACATCTATCTCTGTATAACCCATGGTGAATTATACTTAGATAGTATCAAAACATAATAACCTATGTACAAGGTATCTATGATGCCTCAGGTCTGAAGATTATTTGCACCACTACAACGAAGAACACCCATTGACAACTATGTAAAAGTCCATATAAGTATTCTATGATCGAGTCAATTCAGTGAACTTGTTCTCTAACAAGCACCTACATGTTTATTATAGTGTCAATTACACAAGTGATTATGAGATCAATCACCCTCAACATTTGAGCTAATATAACATGTACTAATCTAACCGGATCATTAATTTCCATTATTAATGATCCTATGATTAGGAATATTTAAGAACAAAGCTTAAGAAAATATATCTCATAAGCATGATCACATCATGGTTCTTATTTTCATTGCTTATATTCTATGGGATTTATCATGTTCATACTAAAGAATTAACTAGCAATTAAAGTACATGATAAATAATAATACCATATAATAATGAAACATATTTATTTTATTAATAACTGAATAAGATTGTATTTATAAGTAATATAACATAGACATCTAATATCATTGGCTTGTAGGGCATACTACTAACAATCGTAACTTAAAGGTTCGACGGTTTGTATGAATTGACGGATTTGATATCCTAGGTTAATGAGGGTTTGGCACTAGCATGTTGTAACCCAAAGGTTTGACAATTTGTATGAACTGATGGATTTGAAATCTTAGTTAGCGGGAGTTTGGTGCTAGCACGTTGTAACCTAAAGGTTCAACGGTTTGACAGTTTTGACATTGTATAATTCCTAACTATGATTTTCATAAAATGATTTGCCCATGTTTCTTTGAGATTTCAGTTATACTTCTCTTACCAAATAGTTATTGAAAATTATTTAATCATTTTTCTTATGTTCAGTTTGATAGCTTTGACAATGTACAGTGCCTACATATGCTTTTCATAAAATGGTTGTTGACAACTGTTTGAAAAGTTCTGACATTGTAATATCTCTAATAAATTCTTTCTTAGAACTTTTTGTTTATAATGATTTATATAAAATTGTTTTTTTACTTCAACTATATCACTGCTTACTTAACTAAATGATTTATTTTCTAACTACTCGTGGGTTAGCTTATATTCCATTCTTTTATATTACGTATTAACTACTCACAGAGTCTTTTTAGACTCAACCTCATTGGTTTAAATGTATTTTGGATAGTTAAGCTATCTTAGGTTTATGACCGTCATTGTGAGGAGCTGTTTGATCATTTGCTTTTGGTAGGCCCAGCTTCTTGTTCAGTTCGAATTCTTAAAAATCAATATGGCTTTATCGTTATTCCTGAATATTTTATTTGTACTCTTAGTCCACTAGTACCTAAATTCTGGATTTGTTATTGTCGTCCTCGTTATTTTTGTTAGAAATTCTATGGTAGTATAATTCACTACTATTGTTGTTCTACTATAACCTCAGTTGCAAGATTGTATTTGTTAGTTCAGGGGTGTTAGGGCGAGCCTTGGTCTACTTTAATTCTCATGGCAGTCACAGGTTCTTAGTTTGGGTTGTGACAGCTTTAGATTTTTTTTACTGTAATATCTAGCTTTTTACTTATATCTCATCCAACAAATGTATTATACTTTTTAGTGTAAGTGAGGTATTGGAAAACAACCATTTCATTTTCTTGATTTTATTGCTGCCACAAGAATTGAAAAAATAGTATAGTACACATAACTCCTTTGTGGTATAGCTTATTCTCATAATTTAACATGTGTTTTATTTTGTCCAAAATCACCCTCTGTGTTTTGGATAAAATTGTCTCTTGATGGAATATGTTATAATTAACTTTTAAAACACTCACGTGTCATGCACATGAGTAGACTGTTGTCTTAACCTAAGTTTTTTTCTACCCAAACTCTAAAATCTCTAATTTCTTCCCTAAACCTCAAATCCCTAAATCCTCAAATACAACTTTTCAGTTCATCCTTCCCTTCAAGAGCTTCAAAGTCTTGCATTATGGAGACGTAATTTGGATGCAAGGTATTTTGGTTCCGTTATTCTATCCACTGGAGACTTGTAGATTAAAATGTGCAAGAAGGTCAATCATACCACACTCAACTTCCTTGTAATTTCGGTGGATGAAGATTCTTTTTGTCATTGCAATGACTGATTTTGGAATAAAAGGGTACAAATTTCACTACTTCTAACTTATTTGTCAGCAACTCTAATCCATCCATCAAAGGGAATCAGTGGAAGCAAGATTTAGGGAAATTAAGGTTTGGTAAAGAAATTAGGGATTTCATAATTTGGGTAGAAAAAAAAAATGCATGTTAAGTCTACTCATGTGCATGGCACATAGATATTTTAAAAGTTAAATGTAACAAATTCTATTAATAGACTAGTTTTATCCAAAGTACAGGAGATGGTTTTGGACAAAATGAAATATATTAAATTTTGAAAATAAACTTTATCACTGCAAGGTTATATGTACTTTACTACAAGTAAGTTAATTTGATTAGTTGGTGTCGATAACCAACAGTGTAGTGGGAAGCAGTAGAAGAAGAATATTTTTCCTTTTGGAAAGGAATCATCTTTAATTATGACTAATCAAAGAAAAGATGAAGAATATATAATATTTTTGGGTAGATAAACTAGTAATATGTTTTTTGTGTGGCCGTTTTCTTTTTTGGTAATCAATGGGGCCAAGCCCAGAAACACAAAACAAACAAAAGGAAACTATCCGGGAATCAAACGTGGGAAGACACGCCCCTTGTTGATCACTACAGAGAAGATTAACCACCCCAGCTGGTGGATCCAAGAACATCGAAACTCCTAACCGAAGGCTCAAAGCATTATTAGCCAACCAGTCAGCCACAAAATTCCCCTCCCTATACGCATGTCCAAACTTGAGAGCTCCAATCTCTTCCTTGAAGATTCCTAATACACCGAAGCAAGCTGCCATGGGGATGTGTCTACTGCACCCCATCATTGATCATTTGAATTGCAACTTCAAACATAATCAGTCGTAGACCCAAATCCCAAGCCATACATAGACCCGTGTAATCTCCCAAAGCTAGGCAACAAGAGCAGAGCAAGCTCACAAATTATGAGAGAAACCTCCTATTCAAACCCCTGAAGAATCCCCAAAAACACCACCAGCTCCTGCCAAAACACCCCTCTTAGAAGCCCCATCTGTATTTAACTTGACCCAATCCCTTCTTAGAAAGACCCATCCCACCAAAACCTCTTGACAATTAGATAAAGGCCATCCTCCCACCTGCTGCTCCATAGAAGAAGCTTGCTCAAACTGTCTAACCTTACAAAATTGCAGCAACCAAATCCCCCCCGAACTCAAAACCAACTTCAAACAGCCGCTTATTATGCCATCCCCAAACTGACCAAACCGCGATGCCAAAAACCACTCTCCACTCATACTCACGGGAGTAACCCCATTGATTCTTACTATTCATAGTTTTTATATTTCAAAATGATGCAAATCACTTTTTACAATTTTAAAAATCGATTCAAATATGTTAAAAACTAAATTGTAATGAATAAAAAGAGGAAAAAAAAATCACTTTTTCTTTTTCTTTTTTTTTTATTTAGAAAAAGCAACAAACTCAAAAAATTTCAAGAAAATGATGAAATTCCTAATTTGGGGTTTATGGGTTTGGAATTTGTATGGTTTTGGACGAGTAAGCAAGCGAAATAATTAATTTAGAGATTTTTTTAAGTAGTAACTGGCTATGACAATATAAACTCCATCTCCAATACAAGCCTTACTCTTGCGATCACGAGTTTCCAGCGCCACTCAAGGGTCAAAATCAATTTTTGCAAAACCTTATTCTCTTCGAATTAAGCTTCTCAGAGTGATGAGCTATTTAATAGGAAACTTGGAAACCAAAATATTTCTGAATAATTTTGAAAATTTTGTATTTGTCCATTATAAGCTCAAGATTTGAGAGGAAGGATCCACTAATCCAGGTAGGGTATTTAGGTGAGATAGTTATTTTTGAAGTTCATTTTTACTTAACTATCAAATTAAGCTTCAAATCAACTTTTAAAAAAACTATTTATCTTTTTAAACTCTTTTATAGATATTTTGTGGGACAAAACTGTTCAATTAAAAGTTCAGTGGGTAAAAATAGTTTGGTCTAAAATTTATTGGGGTCAAAACTGTTTTGTCTAGATTTTAATGGGGACATTTGAGTTTTTTTCATGTTTTATCAATAATTATCTTATGGCCAATTCTGAAAACTCCGTAGACCCCACTGGGACCAATGTGGATCCTTCCATGGCAATGAGAAACCGATTCAACTGGTACAAATATGTTGTGTCTTAAAAATGTCATCAGGTTTGAATCAACATATATTCAAAAAATCACACAATCCTATCTTTGGAAAAAGAAGCATGTACTTTGGAAAGTAGTTACCTGCCAAAAATTTTAAGCTGGGTTGGCAATGAATCATGGAGTCATTATACGTTCAAATAATTTCTTCAGGAAAGAGACACTGCCATTGTGAATCATAAGTTCATGTTATATTCCACAATCCTTCTGCAAACATTTTTCGACACCCTGAAAAGCAGGAGTGCATGACAAACAGGTAAGCAATATACGACAGCAATATTTTAAATGAAAAACCCCTTATTTTCTTTAAAAAAATTAAATAGTTAATCTGATAAACAGGGATAGTAAATATATGGTAAACACAGGCAGAGTGAAAAATTACCCGAAGGTTGGCAACACCGTGATAGAAAGATCCCATGGTGTTATTGCGAAGAACATCTTTCCTAGAATTTAAGAGAGATGACGATACTCCATTCCAGATTTTAAAAGTCAGATTGAATGCATCGAAGACCCAAACAAGCCTTATACAATAAAAAATAGAACTCAGTAAAAGGCATGCATTCCTTGCAGTAGAGAAACCTAGATTTGCATCACTTCCAGAGAAGTATTCCTGGATTGCTTATAAACAGTGTAACTTTATTCTTGGATTGCTTATAAACAGAGTAACTTTGGTACATAATTATAAAATTGGTTTCTTGTTGCAAGAAGGCAACAATGTCTGGTACATAAACATACTCATCAAGAAAAAAACCTGCAACTGCAAGACACTTGACAAGTTGACAGTTGCATCATTTGGCAAAAATTGTGGAAAATCATCAGTCATCACAATGTATTAAGAGTTGCCAATTTTCCAGCAGAGCATCCTGAAAGAAAAGCCTACAAAAGTATTGTATTAATGTTAGCGATTATAGGGTCAAATGGATGGAAAGCAGAAAAGTTGGTGAACACTACACACAAAGTCACTATAATAATTTAGAAGAACATAAAATGAGATTTCAACTGAACTTCCAAATGGATGGAAAGAAGAAAAGTTGGCAAACACTACACACACGGTCACTTTTGTTAATTTAAAAGAACATAAAATGAGATTTCAACTTAACATCCAATAAAAGAACCTGCTTTGCACTTGAAAAGCCAATTGATAAGAGTTCACCGGTAAGTGTTTTGTCACACCCCTCACTGAAGCATGACTGGCCGAAGGATTGGGTAACCAATCCACCATAACCTTGACTTCAAAACAAAATAAGAAACCTGACTCATGACTCAACTAAAGAATAAAACTAGCTTTTCTAAAACTGAAGTTCACTATAAAAGTTTATTTCTTGTAATAATTAACAAGTTATTGAAAAGTTTGGCAGAGGTTCCCCGCAATATAAAACATGCCTCAAAATACAAATACATAGGCTCATGATTTCACACAACAATAACATAAAAATAACAAGGAGCTCCGCTCCAACCACATCATAACCAAGACAAATAATTAGACCCTTACATCATTCGAAATTAGACACCCTCACAGTTTTAGTGTGACTGCAAACCTTCATCTTTTAACTTCAAGTTTAAGATCTTGATATTACCTTGTCGTACTTAATCAGCAAGTCACAAGCTCGGTGACGCCATGTATTGAACTCCTGTTACTAAAAAAATAATCACAGAAGAGGGATGAGTCCTATAGACTCCGTGAGTAGAAAATTGTACCCAAAGGTACTAGCAACACTCAGCACAAAAGTATAATATATTTACATTAACATCATGTAACATGATTCATATAATATTTCACATTAGACGTATACATTGTAAGTTTCACAAATTCACAATTTAAGTCAGCGCAACAATATCAAGCAAAGCAATCAAAGGGCCAATGAGTGACAAAGCTTCGCACAACATTATCATCCCCTATCGGGCATTTACGCGCCCGCACAACAAATTGATCTCCTTACACAATCCATCCCACCGAGGCTGAGCACTCAATTTAAAAAAAAAAAAATTTATCAGAATCAAAATTTTCTTATGATTTTTAAGTTAGAACATCCTAGGTGCTCCTGAATTTAATTTCAGAGATAAAAATCATTTTTCATAAAAACCTCGCCCTTATCAACTATAACCAATATCAAACAAAGTAACAAATATCAAACAAACATAATCCAAATAAATTATTGAAATACTTTACTTGCTTACTTTCCATATATTAGGGCGTGCACGGGTCGGTTCGATTCGGATAGTGATAAATATTTGAACTGAACCGAAATTTTTAAATAATAAGATTTACGAACCAAACCGAAAATAGGCATAATCCGAAATTACCCGAACCGAAAAAAAATGAGTAGTTTGGTTCGGGTATTCAATTACTCGAAATTTATCAATATTCATTAAAATTAATTTGAAAATTATATTTTTTTGTTTTTGAATCTCATAATTTTTAAATTCATTAATTATTATAAAAGAAAAATACAAAAAACATAATATATCAACATATTCAATACAAATAAAATAATAAATTATAAATTAACACAACAATATAGTAAAAATAATAATTTTTTTAAAAAAATTATATATTTTGATTTTCGGGTAACCACGGTACCCGTGTGCACTCTACCTCACTACCCGTAACTGAACCGAAAATAACGGGTATTAAATTTAACTACCTGAACCGAACCAAATGCATAAAATACCTGAATTTAACTAAACCGAATTACCGATTATGTTCTGGTATTTGGTTTTTCCGGGTTTCTTGCACAGCCCTACCATATATTACGTATATTAAATAAACATATAATTACACATACTCATCTAGCCCCTAAAGGCAGCAATTAACTACTCACCTGTAATCGATTTCATTCGTCACTCACACTTGTCCATGCATCTCATCATGTCCACATTAGCATTCGGAACTAAAATTCATATACCCAAATAATATTTAGTTCATAAACATTATTGTTATATTCTTTTAGTTATTAAGCTTATATCTCATCTTGTATATGTTTCCTTATGAAAGTTTTTCATTAAGCTTAAAATGAAGGGACATTTTAAATGTCTTGACAATGCATAGGGTAGAAGAAACTATTAGCAAAGATAAAAAACACTTAGTTAGTTAGAGATGTTGAGACTGTCCAAACTTGGGATTTGGACCAATGTCCACTTTAACAGTCATATCTTTCTTTAGAAAACTCCAAATTTAGTTTCGTAAAATTTATAAAATACTAGACACATGTAGCTTTATAATGACATATCATTTGTAATTTTTAGATTTGTATATCAATACAGTTTATTATTTGAAATTGTATCAAATTCTGTAACACTCATTATTTTTGATAGCTTTGACCTTACTTTAGTTAATTAAACATAACTTTCTCTAAGAA
Organism: Quillaja saponaria; assembly: GCA_029379385.1. Taxonomy (NCBI): domain Eukaryota; kingdom Viridiplantae; phylum Streptophyta; class Magnoliopsida; order Fabales; family Quillajaceae; genus Quillaja; species Quillaja saponaria. The sequence goes on from CM055611.1 coordinate 3,230,462, forward strand.
AAACGAAATCCGATTCCGTTTATTGAATTTATTAATAGACAAGTATATATATCTTATTTTTTTAGAAAATTTTCTTAAAATCTATCATGAACCCACTCAATTTCTTACATGAACCAAAAACAGAGCACTACAAATCTTACCTAATCTAATTGGAGTCTAATAGCTATAACTCACAACATATTTGGAACGCAGCTACGAAATTTGGTAGACAACATTCCTAGACTATAAGCTACATTTTATCTTTTGAACTCTTAATTTAATTCAGCCCCGAAGACATTCGACATAATGAATTTCTTTCACCCACGAAATATACCAAATTCTATTTAGTATACTCAAATAAATTTTCTTATAAACATTTTATCAAACATCTTAGGTGCATAATTTCCTCCCTTTAGTGTGTGTCTATATATATATATATATATACACATACCAAGAATTCGACATGAATTTATAAGTTTCCATTTTGTTCTTATTCCAACTTGAATACACATTACACTAACTACCAAATTTCTATTAGACTTGAATTAAACCCTTCTCATATCAACATAATCTTATTTCCAAGATTCAATTTCCCACTAGTTATATAGTCATAATATAACTACCTATTAGTTTTAAGCTTCCATTCCTAAACTTTGGTTCACTATCTTAATTTCCTTATGTTTTAACTTTTAACAATACAATAAATACATTAATTAATTAAAAAAGAACTACAAATAACTCACATAAACTAAAGGATTAACAAAACCTAAAATCAAAGCTCATGACAAGTAAGAAAATTGCTACCCTTGATATTCATGGTTGCCATGTACAACCAACCCAAGCAAAACTACCTTTTTTTCTCCATTCTAACAACTGAATAGGAGAGGGAAGAAGTCATTTAGTGGCAGCCCCAAAACAGGGGACATTAGGGTTGCTAACCTTGGCTAAAGTAGTGCTAAACAAGAGCCAATTTGTTGCTAGAAAGAGGAAAAGCTAGCTATCTTGCAACTGCAACAAATGGCTGAAAGTGAGTCACAAAGGTTGGTTGATGTTGAGTGTAAAGCAAGACTGTTGTCCCCTGCTTTCCAATTAATTCTAGCACCCTTAAGCTAGTTGGAACTTTGGAACAGCCAAAGGAAAACAAGAGTAAGAAGGAGGAGGAAGGAGGGCTGCATAATAAGTGTATGTCTTGACTGCAATGGAAAGAAGATGCACGACCATAAACAGGGAACAAAGAGTTCTCCTAACACAAGCACGAGCAAAGACCAAATAGAAAGAAAGAAAAGGTAAGTTAATGGACGGCAAGAAGGTAAGAGAAAGTGGTTGCCAAGGAGTATTATGGAGCTCAGTTGAAAGGGAGGCTCACGAAGGCAGAAGCAAGGGAAATGGAAGAAGCTAGAAAGATCGTGAAAAACAGGGGAAGGACTGGACGGAAAGAAAAGAAAATCCAAGGGTAAAGATAAGGAGGAAAGATAAACAAAAAGAAAAAGAAACTAAACAAGGTCGAGGTCAAAGTCAAACTTTTATAATACGTGGTATAAATTTGCTCTTCACTTATACATGTATATATTGATATATATACTTATTTAATTAAATTTTCTTTGTTTATACTTTATTTCACATCTAACAATCAAATACATAAGACAACCTTTTAACATCACATTGGACGTTAGCTATAACATGTTGAATGATATTATCATATAATTTATTTGTTTACATATTTTATTATTTTATATTAAAAATTTACACATTATATCTAAAACTTGACTTTACGATGTTGGGTTATAACAATTTCTCCTCTTAAAAGAAATTATCCCAAATTTCAGCAATAAGAATACAGGTAAGTTGTTTATCTAAATCAGATGTAAATATTGTTTTTCTGCAACTCTTGTTTCTCATGTGGTTTCTCTTTTTTTGGTTTTCACCAAAGCATTAGTCGAATGTTACGGACTTGTCTATTTATACTCACTACAGATTATTTTTCATACGTTAGGTTCTCATTCACTCTTTCTTCAAGGACCTGTGGGTTATAGCTCACCACGCTTCCGTTGTGCCACTCTACTATTTTAACACCTAAGTCTCAATCCATTCTTAGAATCATATCTTATTTCTTATTTAAAATTTAGATTGATAACTAAATTTGATAATTACATGAGTAAAATAAATTATCTTCTATTTACTCTAAAATTTAAAATTCTGCAAATATCTACTAATTTCTTAACTTTCTTATTTGTTCTAAAGAATTTATAAATATAATTTTTATGTACATAAAAATTCAAAAATATAAACAAAATGTGTAAAGACTATCGTGTTCCTTCTCATTCAAACAGAGTACTAGTACTATGTGTATGTTCTAAAAGTTAAATTAGTTAATTGAAAGAATTAAAATATCTGAGACTTATCTTATATATATATTACAATAGAGTTCGACCTTCATATTATCCTTATTAATTAATTAATTTATATATATTACAGGAATCTCGTTTTGCCCAAGCATCATTATAAACAACACCTCCCGTAAGTTCAAATCCATTTAACTGTGAGCTTAAATAAGATGACTAATTTGGCCCAAATTTAAAGACCCTCTCTTTAGAGACAACATTTAAAATGACAGGTCCAAATCCAAATCCCCAAGAGTCAAATTTCAGCTATTCAAACAAACCTTAAATGATTTGATTATTCAACACTTGTAATATTCTAAAGTGGAAAAAAATCATATATATTAATGAAAGCAAAACATAAATCATAAAATGCAGAACCACACCTTAATTATATAAGACAAGCCTTACAATACAAAATGCAGGAAAAGCACTTTTGACCACATTTACATTCTTGGTACAAAACCATCTGAAGCTCTTAGCTAAGTAAGTGATCATGCACTTATTAATAAAATAAAAAAACATACCCAGAAGACAATAATGAAGAGTTTGACCCCTTATGGATATATAGGTGACAATAATGAACACAACCTACCTAGCAAACAATTAACCAACTAGCAATCTCAAGATCATGACAATGACCATGTTTGTGCATGATCAGCACTAATTGATCAATCAAGGGGAATGGGCTCAGCAAGGATGGATGTTATGAGCTCCTCAACATCACCTTTCTGACTACTATGGCCATCTCCATGCTGATACATACGGTTAATCATCCTTGTTAAGTTAAGTTGAATTTCCATGAAAGATCGACAGAAGGGAGAACAATCGATCATATTTTTGTTTAACTTCTTCCATATTCCGTCCATTAAAAACCTTATATGCTTGCGAGCTTCTTCTTCAGAAGCACCTTTTTCACGCATGTAAAAGTGAACAGAATTACTAAGATCACCAATCTCAACTTCCCGCTAATCAAAATTAATCAAAAAATTAAAAAATAATCATTAATATTGTGAAAAATAAATTAAGAGATCATTAGTAAGCGTGTAAGTAATATAAGCTTACTGAAAATGTTCCAAGGTCATCAGCATAGCGGCTTAGGGTTGCCGACCAGCGAATAAGGCTAGGACATTGTTGTTGGAAGCAATCCAAGGCTTCCTTTGTGATTGGATTTGCAACAGCAAAGTAAACATGTAACATTGCAACTGGTATTCCAATGGAAATGTAGCCATTCTCAATGTACTCTTCTTGGGTGGGTGTATATCCACCATAATGCCTCCTTGCCTCAATCATATAAGATTCAATATATTCTCCCCACTGAAAACACATAAATTTAATTTTGATGGTATATTTTTAGAAATTTAATTAATTAATTACAGATCTTAATTTAATATAATGAGAAACAAAATTACTTTATATAATTAGCTCGATAAATAAAGCAAACAATACGTACATATTTCTTTATGCAATCCATGACATTGAATCCATGATCCCTTAGCGCTTCATAGACGAGCTCATTGACAGTGTTATGGTGAGCCAGGAACAATATCTTCATGTAGTCTGGGAGTTTTTCCATTGCATATGTAATATCCCATCTGAAATTTAATTATTATTATTTTATAATTTAAAAAAAAAAAGAAAGAAAAAAATGAACTGGCATTGGATCTAGCCTATTAATTAATTAATTATATATACCTATGTACTGCTTCTGTAAAGAGCTCTAATTCTTCCAAGGTACCATAAACATCATAAGCATCATCTATCATAGTCATAATTGCGAAGAGTTTTGCGGAGATTATCCTAAAATGTCTGAATTTTGGATCGGATTTGAAGCCAGTTTGCCAAAAGTAACTCTTCCATCAACCTGTCCCTAGCAAAGTTCAACTTCTTGGGGAGACCAAGGTTCTTCCACCACCTTAAGTAATTTACAAAGGAAAAATAAAATTATTAATAAGAAAATAAAATTTTAATTAAGAAACATTAATTAATGACTTACCTAGATGTCTCTTTGATCTCTTCTTGGTGGATGGCTTGCACAATGTTGAAATCCAGCTTTGCAAACTCAAGAAGCATTGGGTTCCTGTTGTGTTTTCTTTCATAAATATCAATGAACCATCGTGCCTGCCAATCTGGGTGTTCTCCAATGTAATGGAAATTCTAAGGAACGTTCAATTAATAATGACATATCGTCCTTGTTTTCATTTTTGACAACAATTTCTTTTAGATGTTTAGAAGTGAAATTTCTTGCTTCATCCAAAATAATTTCACCTTCTAGAGAGAGAACCGAAGCTTCAAGCAGTGACAACATTCCCTCAACATCTTCAGTGATGCATTTCTTGTAGTTACCCTTCTCATCTTGAAAATCATTGAAAACCTCTGGAAACAACAAACCCATATATTACTAGTTGGTTAATTAATTTATCAGTAGTATGTTAATTAGTATTGATCTAAAGTACCTGTTGATACAGTGTATCCATGTAGCCTAAAGAGTCTAAATTGAAGTGCAACGGCATATAGATTAGTCTCATAATTCCATGCATCCTTCTGATCAGCAACACTTTTGGTGCAAATATTGTCCAGTATTTTCTTGATCTCATCTTCAAAATGATAAGATAAGCCCAATCTTTCCAATAGATCAATAAGCTCAATTTGCTTATGAGGATCTTGAGGCGTGGTCAATATTATTTTTACTTTTTTCTTCAGCATATCACGTCGTTCCACATAAGATTCCTTCTTGATAAATTAATTATGAGACAAACCAAAAATAAAATTAACTAGTTTTAGTGGATCCAACAATTTATAATTTGAATATACATGCATGCATTTATAAAATAGAGTGTTGTACGAGAAAGATAAAAAATATAATATGATACTTATATGAGATATGTGTATATATAATATTATTTTATAAAATATACTATAAAGAGATACAATTAAAGCGTATAAATAATGCATACCATATATTTACTACTTAAAGCTTGGATGTAATCATAATCCCATTTTGGGGGATCAAAATTTGCACATCGACGAACCACCATACTTGTACTTGTGTTTCCAGAAGCAATATTGGTGGCTGCCATAGCTAGTGAGCTTAATTTGATCAGAAGAACTGCTATGGATATGCCTTTGATGGCCTTTTGTTTGTGATGGTCGTGGGATAAAAAATGCAAGCCTTTAATAGGCAGAAGAAGGTGGCGATTTGTAATATTACAATACACACGATGAAATCAATTAAGTTGAATAATTGATGTTTAATACGGAAACTGACACACACAAAAATGTGTCGGTGATGAGCCAATGGTTAATTACACTGTAATTCATGCTTACTCAATAATAGAGGGAAAGTCATATTGTTTCTGATGTCACGCTGTTGCTTGAGCCAAGCTGGTTGGGGAGTTAGAGAAAGAAATTGTAGTAGAGTTTCAATACAAGTGGGAAGCAAGCCATTTAGCCTAGCCAAACCAAGCCGAGCTAGGCCAGTTACCATCTAAAGATTTAATCTCATGTGGCAATTTTAATGACATGACATTTATGAAACCTGACAGGCAACTCACATGGCCGACATATGAATTTCCCATTTATCAATATACTAGTAATTATGGCGCTCAAAGTAAACTTGAACAAGTGCAACAAGTTGGTTGGTTAAGGGATAAATTCTTTTTATTTGTTATACAAATATTTAAAATTAAAATTGATAATTCGGGATAAATAAGAAACCAATTACATTCAAATTAAAATTTAATTTTTTCTAACATAGTTTTTCATAATTTTTTATACACCCACCTAAAAAAAATTAAATTATATTTATTTTTAGTTCTTATAATTTAATTTTGAATTCAATTTAATTTTTATATTTCAAAAATGATGCAATTCACTTTCTATAATTTTAAAACCAATTCAATTATATTAAAAAAAAATTGTAATGAATAAAAAAAAGGAAAAAAAAAAGTCATTTTTTCCTAGTAATTTTTTTTTTAATTTAGAAAAAGCAACAAAAACAATTTCAAGAGAATGATGAGATTATTAATTCGAGGTTTATGGATTTAGAATTTGTATGGTTTTGGAAGACTAAGCAAGCAAAATAATTTATTTCGAGATCCTTTTATGCAGTATCAGGCGGTAATAGATATCAACTCCACCTTCAATACAAACCCCATTTTTGCTATCACGGGTTTCCTGCACTGCTCGAGGATCATAATCAATTTTTGCAAATCTTTTATTTCTTCGAAGTTTCTTGGAGTGATGCGCTATTTAGTAGTAGACTTGGAAGCTAAAATATTTCTAAATAATTTTGGGAGTTTTGTATTTGTCCATTATAGGATTGAGATTTGAGAGGAGATCCACTAATCCAGATGGGTATTTAGTTGAGATAGTAATCTTTCAATTCATTTTTAGTTAACTACCAAATCAATATTCAAATCATCTTAAAAAAACCAGTTATCTTTTTGTAACTCTTTTACTAGTTAGACACAAATGAAATGTCAATTTTATTCTAAAATTAATTTTTAATCATTGTAATTTTTCTCAACACAGTTAATATTTTAAATAAAATTACTTAAATGCCTTAAAATTAATTTATTAATTATGTAAAAATAATATGTTTTATTACGTTAAAGTATGATATCAATTTTTTTTAATATTTATATCAATATAATACTAAAATTAGAACACTCTTATAGTGCCCATCTACTTTTTTAATATAATTTTTAATTTAAATACCATACTAATATTATCTTAAATTTTGATGAATTTTTAAACTAAATTTTTTCAATTATTAGAAACACTTACTTTTTTCTATAATTAAGAGAAAACAAAAAAAAACAAAAATACCGCACTATTGTTAGCTTCAATAAATTACTTATTAAAAAGAAAAAAAATTAATTTCTTCCATAAATATTTGTTTATACAACAATTATAATTTTTTTTATATTATAATTTTAAAAAAAAAATCTTTAAATACGTGCATAAGCACTTGGGATGGACTAGTCATTTTATAAATCTTTCTGAATATAATTATTCTACAAGAAGGTGGCAATTTGCAATATTATAAACCAAAATATTAAACCGCCACTAATATTATATTTTGCATATGTATACACACAAGATGAAATCAATTAAGTTGAAAAATTGATGTTTAATCCGGAAACTGACACACAAAAAATGTGTTGGTGATGAGCCAATGGTTAATTACACTGTAATTCATGCTTACTCAATAATAGAGAGAAAGTCATATTGTTTCTGATGTCATGCTGTTGCTTGAGCCAACTGGTTGGGGAGTTAGAGAAAGAAATTGTAGGAGAGTTTCAATACAAGTGGGAAGCAAGCCATTTAGCCTAGCCAAACCAAACCGAGCTAGGCCAGTTACCATCTAAAGATTTAATCTCATGTGGCAATTTTAATGACATGACATTTATGAAACCTGATAGGCAGCTCGCATGGCCGACGTAAGAATTTCTTATTTGTCAATATCTACCCAAGATCTGCGTTTCTGATTTGTGCGAGCTTCCATCAATATCTACCCAATACATTCTATAGTCTACGGTAGGGATTCTCTTACAAACTGTACTATTCATTCTTCCTTGTTTTCACATACTTCATAAACCATACATTACATCATACATCCATTCTCTGCATATACATAGTAAACCAAACATTCATTGCTTCAACTTTTTTAATCCCTGATTTTTTATCGAATCTTTTCCAATCCCTGATTTTCTGCTGGAGAGAAGATTTGATGTCATCTACAAATCGTATGCTTCAATTTGACCCATCTCCTCCTCAATTTCAACTGAATTGACTGTCATATCTTTTCATTGCTAATTGCAGAGCAAGTGGGACTATCTGTGCAAAACAGGAGTATAGATAATGAGATGATTCGTATGGCAAAGAGAAAAGAGGAGAGAGGAGAGGAGAGAGAAGGGAAGCCAATCAGATTAGCTCGATGGTTCTGTTTAGACCAATTAGTCGTTTGTGTCCATTTCACTTAATGTTGCTACCATGTACCAGATATGTGGTATGAGTGAAAGCAACTTAAAAAAAAAAAAAAAAAAAAAAACCACATGCAAAGTTCTAACATAACTTGATACAGTTTTTGTTAAATTCTTTAACTTGAAATATCCTACTCAAAGTTCTTTGTATTATTTGGAATATTATTCAAACTGTAAAAAAGCTATATTCCTTTTCTTCATGGGAATAAAAGATTATGGTATTTTCTTTGCAGAATTGCATCTTAATATTCTAACTAATTTTCATACATTTTCATATTTGCAGAATAGCCATACATACATTTTCATTTCAACATTTTTTTTCTAAGGTTTATTGCAATAGAAATCAAGATTATAGACTATGTTCTTTTGTTTCCTACGGTTAATTGTCCACTTTGTTTGGTCAACTTATATTGCGGCATCTACATAAACAAGAACTACAAATCATATCAAATGATTGCAGTGCTTTGAAAGGATGTTCTTTTATTGTAATTTTCAATTGTACATTTAAAAAGCCATCCTTAGTTTGCTAATATTATTGTTTTTTTTTTTTTTTTTTTTGCTGGTTTTGGAAAGTTTTCATTTTTTTTTAATTATCAGAAGTCTTTAAAATATAAGGGTGTAATGGATGAAGTTTACAATAGCCATGAAGCTATTCAATGAGTGCAAATTGGAGCCCATTTGCATTTTGTTAGATTTGTTGTACTTCAAGTTTTGATTAATTGATTTGCAATTGTTATGTTTTCTAATCATTATCACTAGCCTTATATAGGGTACATTTTGTCTTTGTAGCTCCAATATATCCTACTTAATTAATATTGAATCATAAATATTTTGTTAAATTCTTGAACTTGAAATATAAACATTATAAGCATAGTGAAAAAGAGAAGGTATGAGTGGTAGAAATTTATTAACAAAAGACAGTAAGTCCCTGACCACCTGTTGCATAATTACTTGACTGAGACGCATATTGCACTACAACTTTCTAATTGTGCTGCAAGTACAACTTCTTGCATTTTCTTAAATGATTAAGTGAAATAGATCTTTCATAACTGCTTCAGTTTTTTGTCAATGTTGCTTATATATCATTTATTGATGGTCCAAAATGGCATTGCTACCAATTCTTAACAATGCCAAGTCATGCTAAAATAATAATTTTTCTTTTTTGTAAACTCAAAGCGGTGTGGGACAGAGCCATGGGTGGCTTATGGTACTAAACCATAACTAGCACAAGTTGAAAGATGCTTGCTTCATGCTCATCAGCATATACAAATGATCCCCAAGTAAGTTTTGAATTCTGATGAGAAATTGATTTTCTATTTTATTGTTTGTCTCTTAATTGCTTGATCACTTTGTGTGATTACATTCTGTTGACTATATTTGTTAATCTTTACTTGAAAACTCTGATGATAAATTGTCTCTGGGTCTGGGTACCATTGTTATAAAATTTCTGATAAGTCTAGACTCAGGAAGCAAATTATGCTTATGATGAAATTTTGAGTAATTTTAAAAGAAAAATAGTTATAAATTGTGAATATTAGACCAAATGCAATTCTAAAAATCATTACACATATTTTCTAATGTTAGTTTGACTGGTTTTATAATAATTTTGTGTATTTTTAAATTGTTGAGTAATCAATTTTCTTCCATTGAACTTGGCCGTTTATATAATATACCTTTGGAAAGTAATATGTCTTGCAATTTCATGCTTCTCTTCTATATGATTTTAAGTATCCATAAAGAATTTTCTTATTTTGTAATTTTTCTTGGTTTAATGTGGGTACAAGATTTTTAGCAAGAACATAAAGTTGCAGCATACTGTGAAATCGAAAGGTAAAATATGCATAAGATTCTGGATGAGCATATTCTTTGTTAGAGGATGTAAAATACCTAGCATCTGTTTGTAAACTGGTTATTGACTTTGTATTATCTCATTATTTTCTTTAGTTATGAACAAAAAGAAAGTTCACTTTTCAACTTTGGGAATTATAGGGATCAGTCATCTTTTTCAACAGGATGATCTCCATGTGCTGGAGCTCCGGAGGCGTAATCACCAGAGCATCTTTTTCAATAGTAGAAACTGCATACTTAGAAAGATAAAAATAAAAAAATTTATGTTAAATCAATTTCTTCTGTGTCTTATATATATTGTTATTAAAAAAAATATATATTGTACGTGTAGGAGTTTAGATTTCCTATTGAGAATCAATTCCTGATTCTTTTGTGCAAGATCATCTCTATCTATTTGTATATATTTGCAATTTAATTTGCTTATCTTCCATTTTTTTTTTTTACTGACTTCTTTTTGTTTTTCAATCTTTTGATATGTTTTTTAAAGAACGATCTTTTATGGCATCCTGAAAAAAAAAAAAAAAAATGCTGCTTAATGGCATTACCACTCATTACTTTCTGATTTTGCAAATATAGTATAACATTCAAGCCAAAAAAAATTCTCAAGTAAACTATGTTCAATTGTAACAAGTTGGTTGGTTCAGGGATAAATTCTTTTCACTCATTACAAAATATTTAAATTTAGGACAAGAATAAATTCTTTTCACTGGTACAAGATATTTGAATTTAAAATCAATAATTCGGGATAGATAAGCAACTAATTACATTCAAATTAAAATTTTAATTTTCCCTAACATAGTTTTTCATAATTTTTTATACACATAGCTAAAAAAATTAGATTAAATTATTTTTTTAGTTCTTATAATTTAATTTTGAATTCGATTTAATTTGTATATTTCAAAAATAATGCAATTTACTTTCTATAATTTTAAAATTGATTCAATTATATTAAAAAATAAATAAATTGTAATGACTAAAAAAAGGAAAAAAATCTTGTAATTTTTTTTTTTAATTTAGAAAAATCAACAAAAACAATTTCAAGAAAATGATGAGATTCCTAATTCGGGATTTATGGATTTGGAATTTGTATGGTCTTGGACTAGTAAGCAAGCAAAATAATTTATTTAGAGATCCTTTAATGCAGTATCAGGCGGTGACGATATCAACTCCACCTTCAATACAAACTCCACCTTCAATACAAACTCCACTCTCGCCATCATGGGTTTCCTGCACTGCTCGATGACCATAATCAATTTTTTGCAAAATCTTTATCACTTGGAAGCTTCTCGGAGTGATGGGCTATTTAGTAGAAGACTTGGAAGTTGAAATATTTCTGAATAATTTTTAGAGTTTTGTATTTGTCCATTATAGGATTGAGATTTGAGAGGAGATCCACTAATCCAGGTGGGTATTTAGTTGAGATAGTAATCTTTCAATTCATTTTTAGTTAACTATCAAATCAAGATTCAAATCAACTAAAAAAAAACCAGTTATCTTTTTGCAACTCTTTTTCTGGTTAGACACAAATGAAATGTCAATTTTATTCTAAAATTAATTTTTAATCATTGTAATTTTTCTCAACACAGTTAATATTTTAAATAAAATTACTTAAATGCTTTCAAATTAATTTATTAATTATGTAAAAATAATATGTTTTATTACTTTAAAGTATGATATCAATTTTTTTAATATTTATATCAATATTATACTAAAATCAAAACACTTTTATAATGTCATCTGATTTTTTAATATAATTTTTAATTCAAATACCATACTAGTATCATCTTAAATTTGGATGAATTTTTAAACTAAAATTTCTTCAATTATTTACTTTTTCTATAATTAAAAAAAAACAAAAAACAAAAAAATCTCATTATTGTTAGCTTCAATAAATTATTTATTTAAAAGAAAAAATTAATTTCTTTTAAAATGTATTTTTTTATCCAATAATTATAATATTTTTTTTCTATTATTATTATTTTTTACAATCTTTAAAGACGTGCATAAGGACATGTGATGGACTAGTCATTTTATTAATCTCTCTGAATATAATTATTCTTAATATCATATCAAAAATATAAATTTTTATTTATTTATTATTATTATTTTTTTTTTGGTAAAATTCAAGTTGAACCGGTGAACCAATAGTTGGACCAGTAGAAACTTGGTGAGGAGTCGATGTCCGAGCCGGTTTCAATACCTTGGCTAGAATAGCCGCTAAACCAACCAGAAATTCTCAAGCAAATTGACTTCCCGTTGCGACCAGAATTCGTGCGGAAAATCCAAGATTTCGACATACCATATGAATATATGATCTTCTGATCTAATCCGAAAGAGCAGAAAACCCCTGTATGTAACAACAAAAATAAGTTGATCTTATCAGATTTGTACCTTCAAGTTGTGATATATGAAACTAAGAAAGAAGGTTTGTGGCCGAAGAAAAGAAAATTGGGAATTCAGTTTGCTTAGTTTTTGATTTTTAGCTTTTTGCATTGTACCAAATTTGGGTTCGGGTTTGTTATGGAAGCTGCTGGGTCTAATGGGATTGATAAAACTTTCCCTGATTTGTTGAAAAATACGCCATCAAACATTGCAAGATTGGAGGATGTGATCGAGCAGTCTAAAGGAAGGCAGAAATATCTTGCACAGACTAGGAGTCCTTCCGATGGGGGCGATGTTAGGTGGTATTTTTGCAAGGTCCCTTTAGCTGAAAACGGTGAGTTTTTAACCATATTCTAAATGAATGTATAGTTCACTTGTATTCGTTCTTACATGTTGACTGTGAATATCGTTGTTGGTGGGTTTGGGTATATCATTTTATAGTTAAATGTCATTTATGGTCTATAGTTTGCCCTTTTCTGTGACAACTTGGGTTTAAAGCAGCATTTAGCTATGTTGAACTTTCCACTAATGAGTTTCGTTTAGGAAATTGGTGCAAGAATCATATGGCTTCTTATCGCAATGAGCTTAGTTCTCTTTGTTTATCAATATTGTAGTTGTGTTTTGATTATCATCATTCACAAAGAAGGTCCTCCTTAAGAAGTTATCTTTTAGAATCTTAGCACTATGCTCCAATCAATTTGACATCAAATCACTACAAACATGTCACATCTCCAAAGAACCTTGCGCACTTCATTAACAAGAAATCCTCCAAATTATGAGGGAAAACCATTGCTCAATGAACATGCCAAAAAGCCTTTGCCAAATGCCCCATGCAACACTAAGTGGTTTTGTGTGGTTTGTAGTTGTTGATACGATCAACATTTATGACTAATTGAAGGTGTTTAGTCTGATATAGACACTATTCCAGATACATAGCTTATGTTCTTTGCCATCTGTGTGATCCATGTTCATTTACTTAAGAGATTGAACTACTCGTGTCATGCCTCAGGCTTGTTTAAGGGCTTCTACCTTGCAGATGTTCAGCAATATTGGAAAGCCCTTTTGTACTAGTTGTTGCCATAACATCTTTTTGTATTTAATTATTCCTTTTTCTGCTTTATTAGGAGGACCATTCATCCATCCTCTTGTTTGCACTTTCCTGTTCTCTCTTCAATTATGATATTTACTATCTTGATTAAAAGAAAGCCCCAGGAAACAGGAAAATTTCCTGTAGAAGTAAAGGGGTTACTAGTTTAGAACATCACTAATGCATTTTCCTAATATCTGGAGATAAAACCTTGTCGTGCTTTCTAACACTTGATATATTATGTCCGTGTTTCCTACTTTTCCTTGAGTTTAGTCTAGGAGAACTGAATGAATCATCTTTAAATGACGAGCCACTTCAGCTTTAATTACTTTATAACAGAATTTATTGTTAATAGTAGAGAAGAAACAATATCAAATATTACTATAATAGAATAGATCAATTAAAATCTAGGAAAGTGATTTGTAGTCTATAGTACCACATAAGGGCCATGAACGCAGTTTTATGATCTTTTGCTGCTTTCTACAGATTCTGCTGCATCTGTCCCTCGCTTAGAGATAGTGGGAAAGAGCGAATATTTTCGTTTTGGCATGAGGGATTCTCTAGCGGTAGAAGCATCTTTTCTCCAGGTCATCTATAAATTTAGAGCTAAATAAATATTTGAGCTTTTCCTTGGCTGTCCATCTTTGGTTCATAATATGAAGACACTGAACATTTAGTTGGTAGCTTATTGGGTTGATACACTCTATCCATGTAATTACCTTTTTTTTTTTTTTTTTGGATTTTCATTTGCAGAGAGAGGAAGAATTGCTCTCTATTTGGTGGAAAGAATATGCAGAATGCAGTAAAGGTCCAAGAGAAGGACCAAGTTCAAATAAGAATTTAAACAAACAGCAGAGTGTATCTTCTGTGAGGGGTTCTCAATCATCCAAATTTTATGATATGGAGGAAGAGAAAGTTGGCGTCCCTGTAAAGGGGGGACTATATGAGGTATATCTTGTTTTCTGTTTTCTACTGTCTTAATTATTATTTTGTTAGTGCAAGGCATTAGCTTCCCCCTTCCCCAAGAGTGTGTGTAAATTCTTTAATCCCTGAGATTGTAGGGGCAGTGAAAAGATTTTACTTTTGATGTACAAATTTATGTTGTCCTCAACAGAATTAAAACTCTTTGCAATGATGATGTACAACACATTGACAATTTTTTTTTTCTTTCTTTTTCCAGATAGAACTAAATCAACTGCTATTACCAAACCATTTTGGTATGCAATTTAGGATTTAGTATATGTAAGACGATTCTGCAGGAAATGGAAGAAAGATACTCTTATAGTCTTACTGCTTGGTTATATATAAGTTTTTATTAATTATATTAAAATAGTGAATAGTTTTTAGCATTAATTTCATTGATTAGCTACTATTTCCTTAATTAGCTCTTTGACTATAACCTTGTTAGTTTCTTGATTATAGCCTTGGTTGGCTGCTTGATTGTACTAGTTAAATTATACAATAAATATATGTTCATTGTTTGAGGAATACTCACTCTATTCACTCATAATTCTCTTGAATTTTCTCTTTTTTCACTCTAAAGTTCACATGGTATCAGAGCAGGTTTGATCTAAACCCAAGTCCAATCTTGAGGCTGCTGCCCCTCTTTGACAGCAACCCCAATCTCAACTCTATCATTATCTTTTTTTTTTTTTTTTTTTCCTCCTGCCATAGTTATCTACTTCCTTATTCTAGTTATTTTCTCTTAACTAGTTGTTCCTCACTCTTTTTTCTGTCCTTAGTTATCTATTTCGTCTAATAGATAGCAACCCCTCTCATTTTCTTCTAGTCTCTTTTGTTTAAAAGTTTCACAGTTCAATTATACCCGTTTGAATTATTCCATTGCGCCTCCTTCCAGTGGTGCTCCTTTTATTTTTTGTGCTAGAATATTGTTCACGGTACAATTCAAGGGTATTGTTGCTATAGCCCTTTTTTTTTTTTCCATATCGAATTTTGGCTGAGTGAATGTACTGGTTGATGTTCACCAAATGGATTGAAGCTTATCTATTGTTCCTTATGTTGTTGTAAGTGAGGAACAATTGAGATTGTCAATTGGGTTTTACTTGTAACAAGTTTGGAACATATTACCTATATGCTCAGCTTGAGGGGGAGTGTTGGAATAATGAATAGTTTTCAACATTAATTTCTTGATTAGCTCCTTGAATGTTTCCTTAATTAGATCTTTAACTATAACCTTGTTAGTTTCTTGATTATAGCCTTGATTGGATTCTTGATTATAGTTTGTACTAGTTAAATTATATTATAAATATATGTTCATAGTGTGAGGAATACTCACTCAATTCACCCATAATTCTCTTGGGTTTCTCTCTTTCACTCTAAAGTTTACAATTTAATTTATTTTACATACCAAACCTTACCTATAGCCTAGATTTCCAAGAGTTGTCATGTTCATGTACCTTGTTTTTACCATACCTGATACCTGTACAGATGTCAATGCTATTTAGATGTCAACAGCACTTTTCCTCAAGCTGTATAATAGATATCAAACTTTCTTTTCTTTCAATAAATTGTGCTCAACTTGACTACCCCTAAGAATTAGTGAACAGATCAGCATGTTGATGTCAGAGTTACAATAACCAGCAACATTTTTTTTTTGAAGCTTTGTATGATTAAATTGACATGAAAGCTCCATATATTTGGTCCAGTCACGGAAGACTGGATTGCATGCAATGTCAAAGGCTGCCTGGTTATTACACAATAGCCTCATTTGAGACAACATTTAAATCTGCATTCATAGTTGTTGTCTCTGAAGTCTGAATCCACTCACTTATAATATGGGCTGTACCTCAATATTCTCTTTCTGCACTTGACCTGCTAACATAAAGTTTGTTCTTTTCCAAGATACGAGATTTCTTCCAATAAGGATAACCTATTATCAACCACTTTTCTAATGAAGAGCCTGCTCTGCCTGTATGTGTGAAGTCTGAACCCTGCTTTCTGAATATGACCATGATCTCAAAATAAAATGTTCCTCCGTTCTCCAACTTTAAAATGTTCCTCCATTCTCCAACTGTAAAATGTATTTTTGTTCACCATCCTAATTCTTTTTCACATGCTAACCAAAGAAGAATGTCTTGCCTCTAAAAAATTCGGAATTCCAACACAAAACAGCTGCATATTTCGATCACTATTTGTCTTCAGAAAGCTCCATTATCAACAGAAACCCTTATAATCAATCCTAAGAGCTTTATTAGAAACACCAAGCCTCCTAAGCCCCATAACTACACTTAGCAAGAGGCTATATATATTCTGTGATTCAGAAAGGGGTATTTGAAGTTTTTCATTGCTGATGGGCCCCAATCAAAAGTTTAAATTGATATTTCATAATTGTGGGCCATTTGAAGCAATTCCTTTTAAATTGTGTAATTCCTTTAAAGGTGAAATAGTATTTTATGTAGGTAGATTTGGCAAAGAGACATTGTTTCCCTGTTTATTGGAATGGAGAAAATCGACGTGTTTTAAGAGGTCATTGGTTTGCTCGTAAAGGGGGCCTTGATTGGCTCCCACTTCGTGAAGATGTCGCTGAACAGCTAGAGGTTGCATACAATAATCAGGTCTGTAACAGTTCTGCAAATTTCTGTTGATGATTTTTGCATTTGTTGGAAAAAAAATGTTTTTTCTTTGTTACAAAGTTGTTTATTTATTTTGTACGTGCAATTGTAGGTTCCTAAACCTACACCTTTTTTTTGTGTTCTTTTAAATTACAGTTTTTTTTTTTTTTAATCTCTTATTAGAGGGAATTTATTAGTTTACACTTTGTAATCTTTGTTTAAGAAATGTAAGAAATAGGGGATTATGTTAGACTTGGATCTCCAGGTTTGGCACCGGAGAATGTTTCAGCCATCAGGACTTTTTGCAGCTCGAGTTGAACTGCAAGGTTCTACCCCAGTATGTATATATGTTCTATGAAGAGAGATTTTATTCACGTGATTTTTGGCTTCAATTGTTAATATCTCTTGAATAACTGCAACTGGGTGTCATTAGTGTAGGGTCTGCATGCACATTTCACTGGAGAAGACGATACTTGGGAGGCTTGGCTCAATGTTGATGCCTCTGGATTTTCTAGTTTAATTAATTTCAGAGGAAATGGAATCAAGTTAAGACGCGGTTATTCGCCATCAAACTCACTGAAACCTACACAGGTCTTTGTGCTTTACCTCATTAGTCTTTTAACTGCGGATACTGTGCTGTGAATCAACACCACGTCCTCCTTATCGTTTGTCTCAGTTTTAGTTCTTAATTTGTCTCCTGTGCAAGATTCAGGCCGAACATTTAGTTTAAGGTTGCTGAGTGGGTGTTAGTTGGGGAACTGATAGTGCGTGAGCCTGATGATGTGACTAAGCATGTTATGTAATGTTTGTTGTGGCTGTTTTGCTTAGATTTCTTCAGTGATAAATTTTGAAGATATATATGTCCGATGTTGATTTTGCAATTACATGTTTACATGAACTGTCATCATCACTCATACCCTAAGTTTGCTGAGGCATGTGCATGCCCCATGTTATTATTAAGGATGCTGGGATCCATCAATCACTTTTTCTTGGATTGAGGTCTCAAAGATTTCTGCCGTCAGTCTGTCTTTGCCTTTTCGACTTTTGAATTTTTGGAACCAGTTTTTAGAAAGAGAATTATCTTTGAACATTTTTTTTTCTTCTATTTTTCTTTTTATAGAAAAAGCAATTTTAGTAACAAAAAGTAATTTGAATGAGTACAAGAAGGAAGATAAGATTTCCTTCTGATAAACCAAGATAGTACAAAAGCGAAATCGAGCATCAACTACTAGGACAGGAATCTCCAATCCTGTTGGTGATCTAATGATGAAAACCTTCAGCAATTTGTGAAGCAGAGCACCATAGAAAATTCTTGAGACTATTCTTTGCAGGTGTCTATATTCTGATGCTGTCATTTTCCCTTTGGCGTCCCTTTCTAATGGGAAAATACATCAGCAGTAGTTTATCAAGGACAACCAGCACTGTTGTATAAAGTATTTGCTGCCTAGTTGTCAAACTTAGCTTAATAGCCTCTCTCTCGCTAAGCTTCAATTTCCAATGTGAATCCTCTTTAACTACTAAGAGCAATGCCATGTTCCTTTTGACTGTAATTTGATAATTTTCTAACCATCCTATGGTTAATAATGATCTATGATCTATGATCTATTTTATATAATTTGTTATCATTTAGGATGATATGCGTCAGCAAAAGGAGGAGGAAATGGATGATTACTGTTCACAGGTATGCATAATTAAATCATGCTTATGATCATCATGCCATTCTTAAGTTTTTGTTGTATGGAAGTTGTTGCAAGTTGCAACCCTGTATAAAAACTGAGGGAATTTCCTTTCCTAAATAATATTTGGGAGATCATCAAGAGACATGCAGAGTGATTGGCAAGCATGGTTTCTTTAGCTCACCCCCTTCTTTTGTTTTCCCCTTCTGTTTCTGCTCAAAAGGACTTCTTGTCCTGCCTTTTTGTACAACTTTTCTCTCGTAACATTTTTTTTTTCTTGCTCACGCACACATATATATACACACTTATAGGGAGCTGTTAACTTAACATCGAAATTTGGAGGATAACGTTTACTTATAAAACAAAGTGCGGAGGATGTGAAAGTTAGAGACAGAAAGAGAAAATCCAAGTATTTGTGAGTAAAATTAGTGAGTATAACCTTTACACTAATGCAATGTTTATACTATATGAATGTATGTTGTGCAAGCTAAGTCAACTATGATACAACATAAATTAAGGTTAGAAATAAGAAAACTAACAAAACAGGAAACAATTATATAAGGAAACTATTCCAACATTCCCTTCAAGCTGGAGCATATAAGTTATATGTACCAAGCTTGTTACAAAGATATCGAAGTAAGGACTTAGTAAACAAATCAACTAAGTCTTCAGATTTTGCATAGACAGTTTTAATTATGTTATCTAGGAGTTTCTCTCGAACAAAGTGACAATCAACATTTGACATAGTATGTTGGTCAACAGAAGGTGATGAGAAAAAAGAAGACTCATCAAAGAAAGTGACATCAATGGAGGTAAAATATTGACGAGTTTTCCGGAAAATTACACTTGTATCCCTTTTGAAGACGAGGATAGCCTAAAAAAGATGCATTTAATGGATTTAGCAGAAAGCTTATTCTACCCAGGTGTTAGATCATGGACAAAACAAGGAACAAAATAAATAGAGAAAGGGAATACAAGGAATGTTTAAGAAATGAAATAGCATGCAAAATTTTATTATGTATAATTGAGGACGGCATACGATTAATCAAATAGCATGAGGTAAGAACGTCACCCCAAAAACGGAGTGGCACATTACTATGAAGCAATAAAGTACAAGGTTGTTTCAATTAAGTGCCTACTTTTACGCTCAACAACTCCACTTTGTTGTGAAGTATAAGTACATGAGAATTGATGGAGCATATCTTGTGATGTCATAAAATGTTGAAAGGATGTAGAAAAATGTTTGTAAAATGTGAATAGAAATACCAAATTGAGTTTGAAATTCAGCACAAAATTGTTGAAAAATGGAAAATAACTCTGAATAACTTTTCATTAAAAATAACCAAGTGCAACGAGAATAATCGTCAATAATGTAATAAAGTATTGATACAATAAGTTACTATTGACACGACTAGTATCCCAAATATCATTGTGAACATGGTGAAAGGGAGATTCTGCTTTAAAGCAACTATGTTTTGGAAACCAAGCACATGTGTGCTTGGTAAGCTGACATGACTCACAATTTAAGGATAACTAAGAAGATAAATGATTAACCATCTTCTAGAGTTTGGAGAGACTTGGATGACCCAAACTGTGAATGATAAGAGAAGACACGTTCGTAGAGCAGGCCACTGAAATTGTAAGTTGATAAAGACCTTGAGACTCACGCCTGGTGCCAATCCTCTGTCTTGTATAACAAAAGAATCATCAATAGAACGGAACAATTTAGAGAACGGGTTAACTTAGTGACAAATATTTAGTTGAAAGGGCATTCAGTAATAGAGTATGGAATAAGATGAAGATGACAATGGTGAAGCCTGACCTATGCCTTTGGCAATTGCTTTAGACCCATTAGCTAAAGTAACAGTAGAGAGTGATGAAGAATTAGTAATATAAGAGAAAATATTAGGGTTATTAGAAATATGAACAGATGCACTATAATCATGTATCTAATTTTTGGATGATGTGTGTTAAGAGAGGCAGGCGACAAAATTACCATGAGAAGCTGAGGATGACTGCTTGGTAGCCTGATACTATAAAAAGTCATCATAATTGGCTGCATGACAGAGAAATATTCTATGTTTGGCCCTCAGGAGATGTCTGGCTCTTAGTTTGAACTATATTAGCTGCATGGTCGACCATGCAACTTGTAACAACGTTATTTGGTATGATCAATCTTGTTACAATAAGTACATTGAGGGCGTTGTCCATCACCTCCACAATCCCCTTGACACCTTCGTCCTCTACGATTTGAAAATTGGGAGAGTAGGATAGGGGAATTGGGGAGTGGTGTTTCAATCTGGTGGCACTACCGCATAGGAGATTCAGTAATAGCTGAGCAAAAACATATTCCATGGAAGGAACAGAGGAACTAGCAAAAATCTGATAGCAGACTGAGTCAAAATTAGTTTGGAGGCCATAGAGTATGAGAATCATAAATAAGTTGTCTTGATGTTCCTCTTGAGCATCAACACTAGTAGTCACAAGCAAATTCAACAGTGAAATATTGAATCCTACCTAAATAAGTAGACAAATCCTGGTCAAGCTGCTTCAAACTCAACATATTAGTAAACAACATTGAATATTATTAGTATATAATCCTTTGGCCTTTTTCTGAAGTTCAAAATATGTTTTATAAGCATAGAACATCTGTAATATGGAGGGCTCAAGAGATGCCCATAGTAAACTAAATAACTGGGCATCAATTTTCTTCTAAACAAGTTTTTTCGGTTCAACCAAAGCCTTACTCAGATGGCCTTCATAACCTTGTCCCATAAACCACAATTCAAAGCAGCCTATGATAGATAACAGAGTCGGATAACCTCTTGGTAGTAATAATGGGATTTCTTGAGAAGGGAGATGTAAAATATTTAGGTTTTGAGATAGTAGTTGAAATAGCACTACCAGTGGAAGTCTTAGAGTTAGACATACCTATTTTCATATGAGAAATAGTCCCGAATCATGAAAGTATCAGAAAACCAGAGAAAATACTAAGAAACAGGTTTGGCAAGCAAAAAACCCTGTGCTGCAGATCTTGGATTGACGCATGGGTGGCTTGGATGGAACCAGGAGGCTGAGTCAACAAACAAGGCTGGGTTGTATGAGACCTAACACCACAGCTCCTGTTTACTGAAAAAGGCACAATAATGAAAAAAACTAAGAAAGGCATTCTTGGAAAGAGGAACAATAGGAAAAATTAGGGTTTCTGTAATTTTGCTATGATATCATGTGAAAGTTAGTGAGAGAAAGAGAAAACCCAAGCATTTGT
Organism: Quillaja saponaria; assembly: GCA_029379385.1. NCBI lineage: Eukaryota > Viridiplantae > Streptophyta > Magnoliopsida > Fabales > Quillajaceae > Quillaja > Quillaja saponaria. The sequence continues at coordinate 3,252,639 of CM055611.1, forward strand.
AAGTGAAATCAGTGAGTGTAACCTTTATACTGATTCTGTATATATACCATATGAATGTGTGTTGTACAAGCTAAGTCAACTACCATACAACCTAAATTAAGGATAGAAATAAGGAAATTGACTAAACAGGGAAACAACTATATAAGGAAACTATTCCAACAGAGGATAACATTGTCCACTTTTTTGAGTGGACAAAAAACCTAGTCACTCAATTTTAAAATCAATAATGATGGGATTTTTTTATAATTTGATTTTTGAACAATAAAGCAACTAAATTTCGAAATGTGGGTCCTTCCCTTCCTTCTTCACTGCAATGTCACCCTTTCTCTCTCTCTCTCTCTCCACACATTTTGCTGGAAGTCTTTCTCTCTGTCCACACTCTTTTCATTACTAATAAAAAAGAAACCATCCATAACTTTTGGGAAAAACAAAACAGATACTACAAATGAAAAGGAAACTGATTTTTTTTTTCTTTCCCTTGAAGCAAATAAAAAAAAGTAGCCAGGTACTCCCATGTTGGTAGGAAAAAATTGAAAACAAACATGGATAAGAAAAGGAAAAAATTGCAGGTTTGTCTTCACCTCATAAATAGAGGTTGAGAGAGAAACCACTGAGAAAGGGGAAGGGGAGAAGGATGCCAGCTGTATAAACTATAAAGAAGAGAAATTTGAGGAGAGAAAGTTGAGAGGTAAGGAGTGATTTGAGGTGAGAGAGTTTTATTGGGAAGCAAATTTTGGATGATTAACTTTTTAAGTCATATTATTAAAATAATCTCCACTCCCAAGTTTTGATTAAAAGATAAAATTTGATTTTTTGTTGCTAACTGCCACACACTTTTGTGAAATTTAGTTAAACCCATATTTAAATTTATATATTGGGGAGATTATTTGTAGTACTATTAGCATGGCATGTAAAGGGGTGGAGGGAGGATGTAGCTCTAGATGGAACTGAACTGAGTGGCGACAAAAGATCTTGGTGGAGGGTTCCAATTAGTTTAATTAAAGAGTTCTGTAGTTGTCCTGATACTCTTGGGATGTTTATTGTTGTTCTTGTTGATTTTTTTGTTTTACTATGTTAGTGTTGTATTTTGAGTCAAAACCTTGTATGAGGTTCAGAATGACATTAGTTGTTTAAATTCATCTAATGCACTTTTTTTTTGTATTTACCAATATACCAATAAAAGCAAAAAGTCACAAGATACAGGTGTATGTCATGTTCTTCGTATTGTTATTATACTTAATTATGTTTCAATACAGTGGCAATATGCTGTCAGGAAATAATTTCATCAGTGCTGCAGTTTCTGAGGTCCCAATTCTGTGTATGCAACTTGTCAGCCTGAAGAATCACAATATATAACTGGTGAAACAATACTATTGGAATATGGGGTTATTGCTTCAAGTCTCTAATTTTGCTTTCGCACTTAGTCTTCTTTCTCATCACAGCACATAACTTTAATTTCTGTCATGAACTGTAGCCTAGCATTTTAACTGTAACCAGATACTACTCCATCTGTACTTCAGTTTTTGTGACTTTTCAATCTTTATTTGTCCCTAACAAATATTAGTTTAGTATAGTCAAGAGCATTAATACTTTTATATTCTCATATTGTCGTTTACCTTTAATACCTAAAACCATCAAAACATGCTCTAGTGCCTTCGGTAAAGGAAAAAAGTATCCGACGTTATTTAATTTATGACACGGCACAAAGAAAACTAACTCTTAAAGCACTGGTTTTTTTATAACCTGGACAATAATAATGTGATAGAGATAACATTCTGTTTTAAATCAATGTTGTATTCATCTTGTTGGTCCAGGTCCCTGTTCGCCACCTTGTGTTTATGGTTCATGGTATTGGGCAAAGGTTGGAGAAGTCTAATTTGGTTGATGATGTCGGAACTTTTCGCCATATCACAGCAGGTCTTGCGGAACACCACCTTACATCACACCAGCGTGGTACTCAAAGGGTCCTTTTTATTCCATGCCAGGTATATAAGATATTTTCTCTTCTTTTATGCTCTTCAGCTGACTAAATTTTTCTTTCTTCAAATGTTTTTTTAATAGAAAAAAGAGATTTTCTTATGGAAGAAGAGAAATAGGGGGAGAGGGGGGAGACAAGAAGTCCTCCTAAGCTGAAACATAAATAAAAAGAAAAGGCAAGTGTTGGAATAGTGAATAGTTTTCAGCATTAATTTCCTTGAATAGCTGATTGACTATTTCCTTAATTAGCTCTTTTGATTATAAGCTTGTTAGTTTCTTGATTATAGCTTTGATTGGCTCCTAGATTGTAGCTTGTAATAGTTATTTTAGACTATAAATATATGTTTATTGTGTGAGAAATACTCACTTAATTCACCCACAATGCTCTTGGGTTTCTCTCTTTCTCTCTAAAGTTTTACATGATATCAGAGCGAGTTTGATCTAAACCCAAGTCCAATCTTGGGATTGCTGCCCCTCATTGGCTGCAACCCCAACCCCAACCTCAACTCTTTCATTATCTTTTTTTTTTTTTTCTCTAGCCATCATTATCTATTTTCTCATTCTAGTTATTTTCTCTTAACTAGTTATTTCCTCGCTCTTTTCTCTATCCCTAGTTATCTATTTCATTTAATGGATAGCTCAACCCCTCTACTCTTCTTCAAGCTTGTTTTGTTATATGATTTGATAGCTCAAATATACTCATATGAATTATCCCGCTGTGTCTCTTTCCAGCAATGTTGCTTTTGTTTTTCTAAAAAATCCTTTTGTGTCTCTTTCCAGTAGTGCTTTTTTTATTTTTCTGGCAAGAATATTGTTCACAAGTACTATTCAAGGGTGCTGTTACTATAGCCTTTTTCTTTCACATCAAATCGAGGCTGCATGAATGTACTAGTTGATGTTCGTCAAATGGAATGAAGCTTGAAATATCTCTCCTTATGTTGTTATAAGTGAGGGAGAGTTTTGATATTGTTAATTGGGTTTTACTTGTAACAAGCTTGAAACATATTACTTGTATGCTCTAGCTTGCGGGAGAGTGTTGGAATAGTGAATAGTTTTCAGCATTAATTTCCTTGACTAGCTCCTTGACTATTTCCTTAATTACCTCTTTTGACTATAAGCTTGTTAGTTTCTTGATTATAGCCCTGAATGGCTCCTAGATTGTAGCTTGTAATAGTTATTTTACACTATAAATATATGTTCATTGTGTGAGGAATACTCGCTCAATTCACCCACAATTCTCTTGGGTTTCTCTCTTTCTCTTTAAAGTTTTACAGCAACGTTAAAATAGATGGGCGTAGCAGGTACAGTGCACATTCAATATTGAAACACCTCGAAAAGCTCCCAAAATAGAACTCCATACAGAAGTGAGGATAACAAATCTTATCTTAGAGAAGATGCCATAGGTGGTGACAATCACGGAAAATCTTCGCATTATGTTCTGACCACATTACAAAGTTAGCACAGTGCCATAAACACCTAACGTCTTTATTACCCAAACTTTGGTACTGAATCATCAAAAGGTAATTTTAAGAGTCCAGACATACCCAATAAATGCTAAAAATATTAAAAAGTCTACACCTAAGATTTCAAACCACTTTTTTCAGAAATATTTATGTTGCTCACTTTTCTTTTTGATAATTTACATCTTTAATTTCTCAATGATTTCACTTTTCCTTTTCGTTTATTTTGCTGGTGCTTTATTATTATTATTTTTTGGAATGATTCACTGAAGAAAGGGGAACCAGAGATCTCTTTGAAAAATAGTTCTCTATTTTGACACCTTAGGGATATTTAATATGTGAGTTCAGTATGCAATGATCTAGTGACATAAACATTATAATATTTTATAGGCATGTTGTTATGTTGCATCACCTTCTGGCTGACTTCTCATTTCATGATTTGCATGTCCTTTACTGTTCCTGAGAAAAATATACATTTTTAGAATACTCCTTCCCATAATTTTGTTTTCAAAGTATATAAGAAAAACTATCAGTTTCCAGTTTATGTTTTTTATTGGTAGCATGTTTATCTGTTTTGTATTTAATGCCTCCCTCTCAACCTACTATTAATATTTGTGGAATTTGTTAGGAGGAGGAATGGAATAACAAAAGAATATGAGAGCTTATTCATGCCTAACCCTAACCCTAATCAGTACCTGGTCTTTTTTTTTTTTTTTTTTTTTTAATAAGAAGTTGGCACAATTAAGAATGATGTGAACTATATAATTTAGAACGGTGGATGAAGTGGTGAAGTATCTCTGGACTTGTATGTGATCCTAAATCTCTAATAGGGTGAATGAAAAATTCTATATGACGACTGTGAGACCCACTATATTGTATGATTTTGAATGTTGGGCAATTAATAAACAACACCCGCATAAGATGGGTGTGGTTGAAATGTAAAATGTTGAGAAGGATGATCGGCCATACAATGATCGAGCATACAAGAAGATATAGGATGGAAATGAGGAAATATAGGGGTTTGATTGCACTCATTGAAGAGAAAATGAGAGAACCTCTTATGTTGATTTGGACATATCCACGTAGGCAGTCCATGTCATAGTTAGAAAATGTGACTTGGTGTAAGTGAGAGAGGCTAGAAGAGGTAGAGAGAGACCTATAATTTCACGGGGAGAAGTCCCTAAAACATTTGATTGATGTGAGTGTCACCGAAAATGATTTTTTAGATCAATGCAAATGGAGGAAATAGATTCATGTAGCCGGCCCTAACTAGTTTGGGGCTAAGGTTTAGTTGAGTTGAGTTCCGTTTATACATCTTAAGCTGATTTCTATACCCTCAAGCAGCATAACTATGACCTGCCTCAAGAGGCAATGAATAAATCAATCAATGCACTTAACACGACCAATATCAATATCTGTAACACTCTTTACATCTTTGTTTCTTCCTCCCTCTTTGTTGCTGCTTCTCTCTCATTTTTATTGTATTTTTTCTATAATGTGAATATAACTAAATAACACAAATATTTTTGTTCTAGTGGAGAAAAGGTTTGAAGCTTAGCGGTGAAAGTGCAGTTGAAAAAATCACTTTAGATGGAGTTCGGGGATTCCGTGTCATGCTAAGTGCGACCGTTCATGATGTGTTGTACTACATGAGCCTCATATACTGTCAGGAAATCATAGATTCGGTATCTTATTTTGTCTTGTACTTCTTTCCTTTTATTACTTTTCTTTTAAAATATATCAGTTTAGTTGCTTTTTAAATACTTAAATTTGTTCTCGGGATCCTTGCCAGAGTTTGCATCTTCATTCCTCATAAAAAGAAAAGAGTCTGAAAGCTTTCTTTTGTTAACTGAAGGTTTTACTATTAGTAGTCAAAAGTAAACATTAGAAACTATTTTACCCATGCTGGCTGAAAAAAGTAATCCTTAGAAGCACTTTTGAGTTTTAGATACCATGACCATATAGTAGAATTTTCTTATTTCATCAATCATATCAAGTAACACTATGATCTGTGGTAAAAGGTCATATGCTCGATCCACATTCATATTTTCTTCATTCAATTAATTGGAAAAGTTGCTTTGGAGGATGAGATTTGATGTAGACCTAAACACAACAATATTTTGATGTTGTGACTAATAAAAATTTGCACCTTTTAGGTATCCAATCAACTTAACCGTTTATATTTGAAGTTCCTTAAGAGGAATCCTGGTTATGATGGAAAGGTATGCAAGTTATGTACACGGTCTGTTTTCTCCAATAATATATAATTATATTCTATAACCAGTATGCTGACATGTGTCTAGGTTTCCATATATGGCCACTCTTTGGGAAGTGTCCTCTCCTACGATATCCTCTGCCATCAGGAAAATTTGTCCTCCCCATTTCCAATGGACTGGATGTATAAGGAACATGCTGAACCTGTTGTACTGCATTCTGGTTCAAATAATCATTCTTCGATGAGCAATAGATTGTCTAATCGGGAGGACATAAACTACTCTGTAATTGATGATACTGTCAGCATGGTGAGTCCCTCAAGTAACAAGGTGAGTGTGCAACCAACTCTTCTGTTTCAAAGGGGAGAATGTTCATTGGACTCTCCTACAGTCCTGGATCCTGCCATATCAAATATGCCTACAGTTGTTGTGGAGGCTGACCCTGAAAAACAAAGTTCTGTGGGAGATGTCTGTGAAGACCTTTGTGATACAAATGACATTATTTCTCAAAGAAGGGATGTCTTGGATGAATCTGTTAACATGAATTTTAACGTCCCAGTTGATGGTTTAGGGGAAATCACTGAGAAATTTTGCGAAGATACAAGTAACAAAGATAAAGTAATCAAAATGCTGAGGGAAGAGGTGAAAAACTGAATAATTTTGTTTAATGGACTTCTTTAGCTAGGCTTAGACATGAGATCTAATCATCTAAGTTCTAATCCTTGCAGATTGAATCCTTGCAAGTAAATTTAGCAAACTTGGAATCACATCGTGATTGTAAAGATACAATTGAAAGGTTATATCATGGTAGTCACTGATGTTCATATTATCTATTTATTTCTTGTTTATGGGGGGAGATTCAGTGTGTTATTTTTAATTTACCTCTGAATTGTTGCACAAAGGAAATAAGTTGTTATTTTGTACCAGATCAATCAATATCTGATAAGTTACTGCATGAACAAGATGCTCCTCCCAAGAGTTATACCCCTTACATTAAGTACACAAAGCTTGAATTCACGGTACAACGAAAAATCTGTAGCCTGTTCAGTTCTGAATTCTGATACAGTGCAAGCTACATACATTTCGTATGGGTTCCTATCAATGTTACTTATATAACTGAAATCTATTTATGCTAGGTTGACACATTCTTTGCCGTTGGATCACCTCTAGGAGTCTTCCTTGCTCTTCGTAATATTCGTATTGGCATAGGTAATAGTTTTATGCTTGTATCTTCTCCTTGTTATAGCAATATTATAGGTGATCTTCAAATGGCTCATTCAACTTATCTTAACTTTTTTTCTTTTCATTTTACTTTGTAGTATTACTTCAACAATTGAAATAATCTACCTTTTGGATCTGTTGAACCAGATCTCAGATAAAAATCATTGACCCTATTGAGGGCCTACTTTATTCATATTTTCTCAGACCACACATCACTTTAGCCAAATAGAATGCCAAATCTCCACTGAGATATCATGTGGGGTGATGAATCATATGTTGTTGGGCATCTCCTTTTGCCCCAGCCAAATTATAGATTTGTCATTATGTTGGTGCATTATAATGGCTGGTCTCTGTCTTTTTTCTTTGTTTGCTTTCATCTTCTGGCTGTTTCTGATAATGTTATTTTCAATCTTAAATAGCTTCTGGCTGTTTTTGATAATGTTATTTTCAATTTTAAATAACACAATTGATATAATAATATTATAAAAAGGCTTTCATATATACATCATACATGACTTTTCAAAAATTGAGTAAAATAAGTTTACTGTTTCTTTTTTTTGTTCATTCCAGGCAAAGGTAAAGATTATTGGGAGGAGGAAAATATAAGAGAAGAGATGCCAGCTTGTCGGAAAATATTCAACATTTTTCACCCCTTTGATCCTGTAGCATACAGGTTTGTTGTACGCTTCTGCCATATAGTAATAGTCAGGAAAGAAAATGGGCTTTCAGGGCATAGCTTGAAATTTATTTGTAGTGTCTCCACCTAATATAGTAATAGTCAGGAACAAACTGTGAGATCCTAACTTTGTGCTTGTGAGATGTGGAGTTTGCATGTGTTGAGTCCTACATTGAGTGTGACTGGGTTGATCCATGTTATATATGCGATTCTAGGGCCTCAATTGTACTGGTCCTTTTAGGGTAAAAAAGGCAGGTGGTTTAGCCATTCCCTGGGTCATGAGAAAAACACCTCCAGGTCTCCCGAATTTGTCCACAATCATGTTGGCATACAGATATATCCATATTATTGAATCTTTCCCTATCTGTTAATTTGACCCCTTCTACTTTTTCCTTTCTGTTTTCCTTCTTGAGTGTGATAATTTATAATGATGTTGATCATATCATCCTGCCCTGAAATTTCATTACAGAATAGAACCACTTGTTGGTAAAGAATACATCGACAAGCGCCCTGTTTTGATACCCTACCACAAAGGTGGGAGGAGGCTGCATATTGGATTTCAGGTAAGGCCTCTAAAGGTCATGCAACCGTGGGCTGTACATTTCTTTCTCTTTCTCTGAAAAATGTCTATCTTTGTTCTGCAGGAATTTACTGAAGATGTAGGGGCTCGTTCTCAGGCAATAATGGATAATCTGAACTCTGTAAGGGTGCGCTCTTTTACACTCTCAAATGAGATGTAGTTTCTCTGTCCTCAGTTTCTTTTGTTCTGATTTTAAATTAATATATGTGGGACCTCATTGTCTAATTTTCTTCTATGGTTCACCGTTTGTTCGTCTGATATTTCTCAACTCTGGCTCATGGTAGTATACTGATGAGTTGAGTGAATCAAAGTATATTCATTTAATTCAAAGTATGTACATCCTAGTATATATACTAGACAAGGGTTATTACCCAAACACCCTTATTACACCTTAACACACATATACAACACTCCCCCTCAAGATGGTGCATAAATATCTCTCATGCCCATCTTGCAAACAATAGAATGAAAAACTAAACTACTAAGTCCTTTTGTAAAGATATCGGCCAATTGACTTTCAGATCTTACAAATGGTATACAAATGAGACGAGAGTCTAGTTTCTCTTTAATAAAATGTCTATCAATTTCAATGTGTTTTGTACGATCATGCTGGACTGGATTGTGTGCTATATTGATTGCAGCGGTATTGTCACAATATAGCAGAAGAGGCTTTTCCCAAGATAATCTGAGCTCTTCCATCAACTTCTTAAGCCATAACAACTCACAAGTCCCGTGGGCCATCGCTCTGTATTCTGCTTCAGCACTAGATCTAGAAACCACAGTCTGCTTCTTATTTCTCCATGACACTAAGTTCCCACCAACAAATGTGCAATATCCTGAAGTAGACCTTCTATCATCAAGTGATCCAGCCCAATCTGCATCTGTATAGGCTTCTAGTTTCAGGCTTCTATTGTTTTCAAAGAGAAGTCCCTTCCCAGGTGCAGATTTCAGGTATCGCAATATACGATGAACTGCATCCAAATGGTCGGAACGAGGGTCATGCATAAACTGGCTAACCACACTAACAGCATAAGCTATGTCTGGACGAGTATGAGATAGATAAATTAGCCTTCCAACCAGTCGTTGATATCTCTCTCTATTAACATATTCTCCATCTCCACTTTGTAACTTGTGGTTTGTCTCAATAGGTGTAGTTGCAGGCCTACATCCAAGCATACCTGTCTCTTCTAGCAAATCAAGGACATATTGCCTTTGAGATAGAAAGATACCCCTGTCTGAATGAGCAACTTCAATCCCAAGAAAGTAACATAGCTTCCCTAAATCCTTGATTTTAAATTCCTTGGCAAGATGACTTTTCAACTTAGATACCTCTGCAGGGTTATCACCTGTCACAACTATATCATCAACATAGACAATAAGGATAGTAATCCTCCCATGACAGTGTTTTACAAACATTGTGTGATCAGCATTGCTTTGTTGGTATCCAAAAGAAATCATCGCCTTCTGAAATCTATCAAACCAGGCTCGGGGTGACTGTTTGAGACCATACAAGGACTTCTTCAGCTTACATACCTTCCCTTCAGTCTTTTGACATGAGAAGCCTAGAGGGATCTCCATATAGACTTCCTCAGCAAGATCTCCATGCAAGAACGCATTCTTTACATCCAATTGCTGTAAGTCCCAACCAAGATTCGCTGCACAAGAGATAAGAACTCTGATAGAATTCATCTTGGCAACAGGAGCAAATGTTTCTTGATAATCCACCCCATAAGTTTGAGTGAATCCTCTTGCAACAAGTCTCGCTTTATATCTCTCAATTGTCCCATCAGGCTTTCTCTTAATGGTAAAGACCCATTTACAACCAACAGCTCGTTTTCCATGAGGGAGACTAGCAAGCTCCTAAGTATCATTCTTGGATAAGGCTTTCATTTCCTCAACCATTGCATCCTCCCATTTAGGATCAGCAAGAGCTTCTTTCCAATCCTGTGGAATAGACACAGAAGACAGAGTGGAGACAAATGCTCTATATGATGGAGACAAAGATTTATATGAGACATGATTAGAGATAGGATGATGAGTACAAGTCCTAACTGCTTTTCTAATTGCAATAGGAAGATTAGTATCATTAATGACAGGAGAATCATGAGGTGTATTTGAAGAAGGAATAGCATCAGGAGACTTACAAGGATGTACCGGCATGGAAGCTTGGGTCTGGAGAGAACTCTTGGCTAGGTAAAGCAGGTTCGATGGCTATTTTTCCATGTTGTCTACATCTGCGGCTATACTTAAGCAAATCCGGCTTTGCTAGCCTCGTATGAATCTCATTATTCCTCACTTCTTCCAGTATATTCTCATCCTGTTTTGCTTCATCTTCCTTCTCTTTCATTCTGTCCTCTATTAACAACTCAGGTAGCCACTCCCCCTTACTACCATAAGACACCTCTTCCTCACTATTACTCTCCCCCTGAAAAGGTGTCGTGGAGAAATAAGGATTGGATTCATGAAAAGTGACATCCATGCTAACATAAGTCTTCCTAGTAGGAGGATGGTAGCATTTGTATCCCTTCTGAGTGGCAGAGTACCCTAATAAATATACATTTCAGTGCTCGATGATCAAGCTTACTGATGTTCTTCCCGTGCTCATGAACAAAACAAACACAACCAAATACTTTAGGAGGGACTACAAAGGAACAATTACCTTGAAGAACATCCAGAGGGGTGTTAAAATCAAGAGTCCGAAGAGACATACGGTTAATGAGATAAGCTGCAGAGAGAACTGCATCTCCCCAATAAGCCTTAGGGACATTCATAGTAAACATGAGGGACCGTACTACCTCCAAAAGATGTCGATTTTTGCAGTTCAGTTGTACCATTCTGAGCCGAGGTGTCAACAGCAACTAGTTTGATGCATTATGCCATGATCCCGAAGATATTTCTGAAAATTACCCTCTGTATACTCTGTACCATTATCACTCCTTAAAATCTTAACTTTACCATCAAACTGTGTACAGACAAGTTTATGAAACATCTGAAAACAAGTGAATACTTCATTTTTAGCACGCAATAAGTACACCCTAGGTAGTGCGACTAAAACAATCAATGAATGTAACAAACCACTTGTAACCAGATAAAGATACAACACGACTAGGACCCCAAACATCAGAGTGAATAAGAGCAAAAGGAGTAGTACTTTTATTATTCAATAAAGGATAAGAAGCACGCTTATGTTTAGCAAATTCACAGGCATCACATAGCAAATTGTTCATAGTACAATGCTTAAGTAAGTCTGGAAACATGTTTCCTAGAACCTAAAAAAGATGGGTGTCCTAAATGGCGATGCCACTGAACTAACTGCTGTTGAGAAGTAATAGAAGCACTACTCTGAAGAGATTGACTAGAAGCAACTGTGTCAACTGTGTTTGCCAAAATACTAGGACCATATTCCAATAAGTATAGCCCATCTTGCTCTTTACCATAGCCAATCGTTCTTCCTGTTCCCAGTTCCTGAAATTTACAACAAGAAGAATCAAATATAGCTTGGCAATTTAAGTCTCTAGTGATTGAGCTAATTGACAAGAGATTCATGGAAAATTTAGGAATGTGAAGAACATAAGACAATGGTAAGGTAGGAGTGCACTGAATAGAACCTTTCCCAGAAATAGTGGACAAGGAGCCATCGGCTACCCTCACCTTGTCTTTACCAGAACAAGGGAAATAAGTAGAAAAATTTATAGAAGTACCTAGTCATATGGTCGGAGGCTCCAGAATCAATGATCCAAGGCTCTGAATCTGTGGTGGAATGAGTGCCAAGGGCATGATGAGAAGGGGCATGATAAGAAGATGCAGCTGAAGTGGAAGGACAACCATCAAGTTTTGCCATCAGACGCCTAAGATGCTGCTATTTCTTCAGGATTAAGTGCACTTGATTCCGTAGAAGGTGATGACTCAACAGTGTCAGAGACATGAGCTCGTGATCTAGGCAGTCCTACAAACCTGCCACCTCTGCCTCTAGTAGGACGACCATGTAACTTCCAACATGTGTCTCTAGTATGACGAGTCTTACCACAATAATTACACTGCAAGTCATCCTTATCACTACCCCTTGCAATCTCAATCCCTCTAGTATGCACTCCTTTAGATTCTTTCGGAATAGGAGTTGCTACCATTGCAGATCTCTCACGAGTTACTACATGAAGCATAGCTATCCTCCTACTCTCCTCCTGTTGTACATAAGCATATGTCTGCCTCAGATTTGGAAAAGGATCTATTCCCAAAACCTGAACTCTAATCTGATCATACTCAAGATTAAGTCCAGCCAAGAAATCATACAGTCTCTCCTTATCCACCACCATCTTGTAAGAAGCTGCATCCGCAGGATGTACTGGCTGATACTCCTGATAGTAATCCAACTCTTGCCATAAACCACTCAGTTCAGCAAAGTACTGAGCAATAGTCAATTCTCCCTGCTTAGTCTCATGGAGTTTCTTCCTAAGCTCAAAGACTTGAATATCATTTCTAACTTGAGAATAAGTTTGGCACAAAGCTGTCCACATCTTATCAGCAGAATCAAGTAACAAGTAACCACGAGAGATTTGTGGTTGCATAGAGTTAATCAACCACGACATCACTAAGGAGTTTTCCGAAATCCATGACTCCAATAATGGATCTCCATCAACTGGTTTACTTTTGCTACCAATAACATAACCATACAACCCACGTGCCTGAATAAATAATAGGCACGAGCGAGACCAAGCCAAGAAATTGTTGCCATCAAACTTCACCTGGCTAATTTGGAGGGAAGGATTATTGTTAGAGATTCTAACTCTACTCCTACTCCCCTACTTACTGCCATTCCCAGGACTAACAACTTCCTCTGACATGCTTAAGTAGAGAAATCAGCAAAGAAAACCAGCACTGGATGAACTAAAATACAGAGAACTCAACACCCACCACCCACACGATCAACAAAACACCCAACCCTCTCAACAATACCTCCAGAACACTACCCAGAACTCAGAAGTACGTGCAGGCAACAAGACCATCCAAACAGATTCGAGAAACAGTACCCGCACCTAGGAGAATCGGGTCTGCGAGCTCTTTCTCCAAAAAACCAGGTTTTTCCTCCCAAGCAACCCTCGAAATCCCCTCTCCTATTCCACTCGAAGTCACCGAGGGCCTGAAAGAGGGAGACAACCGCTTAACACGGCCGGAATTGAAGAATCCCGAGTTAGGTCACGAACTCAAAAGAGGCAAAATAGACCTCTGAAACCGCAGCAGATGGAGACGAAAACCTGGGGGTTTTGTTCGTCTTCTCGAGGCGAATCTGCCTATGGTCTTCGATCCTGAAAAAGTCGTCGGAAAGTGCCGTACAAGGCGGCGCCGGCGCCGGTCAACGGCGGCTCTGCGGTGGTCAACGGAGGTCCTAGCAGAGGTTAGGGTTTTGGCTCTGATACCATGATGAGTTGAGTGAATCAAAGTATATTCATTTAATTCAAAGTATATACATCCTAGTATATATACTAGACAAGGGTTATTACCCAAACACCCTTATTACACCTTAACACACATATACAACATATACGTTTCACCTCTTACCTCTTTATTCTTTGTTCCCTTGCCACTTCCTCATTTTCTTTGTCAAACCAGCTGTAGTACTAGATCAAATGGTTTCGTAGCAGGTTAGAGTGCAAAGTATACATTTCACCCCTTACCTCTTTATTCTTTGCTCCCATGCAACTTCCTCATTTCCCCTCCTTATTGATCATCATTGTAACTTTCGGTTAGTAAGCAGTGATAATTATAATTTTGGCTATTGGAGCAGGTTAGAGTGCTCACGGTTTGTCAGTCAAGAAATGTGGATAGGATGGAAGGTAAGCTTGCACTCTATTTATTTCATACTTTCATTGCTTAACTCCTTGGTTCCTTCATTAACCATCCTTTTTCTTTTTAAAGATGATAATAGATATGTTTAGAAGAAAAAGACTTTCTTTTTTTGTGAAGCGAATTCCAGTTATATTTATGTGATTAAAAGGAATGTTAAATATTTTTGAGATTAACTAGATACCTTGTATAATGTTGAAAACTCTTGACATTTATTCTTTTATTTCATTTTTTGTTTGAGAAAAAATGTTATTCATGTTAAAATAAACAAATTTGACATTGTAATACTAACTTAGTTATCTTCTCATTGTTATATTGTTTTTAGAATAATAAGTATTTAGTGTATATATAAATATATATATAATAGTATTAATTTTCTTTTACCATAAATAAGTTAATCTAATTATTTTAGTTAATACTAGTTCTTAAAACTTGGATTTAGAAGCAGATGAAAGAGAATAGTTGCTTGGAAAGAATGTATTTATAGCTATCTTGTCTCAATTAAAAAAATGTCATGTTTATAAATATATAAATAAATACATACATATTGTAATCGTTGGTTTAAAATTCAGATACAAGATTAAACAGTCATTTTTTAAACATCTAGTTGCATTTTAGAATTTATTATCTAAAAGTGATTATTTATTGACTCAAGATTTTATTTAATATTAAAATTGTGCACGCTATTATTTTATTTTCTTTAATAATATGTTTAATTATTGTAGACATTTTGTAAAAATAACATTATCCTTTATATTCATAAAATGTCAATTCTTTTTTTGTTAGATATCGAATGACAAAAATGTAATTTCAGTACATTAATATACATAAGTTTGAAGTTTCTATTCAAAAGTATTTCCTAGTTGTACAGATTATTTTTTATAATTAAAAGATACCAATGATGTTTTCTAAAAATTTATGTATTTAATAACTCTTTACATGACTATATATGTGTTGCAATTATGAAACACGTGTTTTTGTGATGCATATTTCCTGTTTGTAATTAACTTTTCTTTTTGAAAGATCTTTTTATTAAATTGTAAGTAAACTTCTGAAATAAAATCCAATGCATTAGCGCATATTACACTGTTGTAATTTCATTTTAGTTCTACACATCTAAATTGGCTTTTGAAAAGCATCCTAAAGGCGCTTCTCAACTTCTAAAAAAAACTCTTGGCATCTCAATAGGATGAGAAAGAAGCAAGTAAAATATAATTTTACTAGATACTGAACATTTATTGGTGGCTTTCTCAAAAGTCGACAAACGGGCTCTTAATATCATTTAAGAAATGTACATAGATATAAAAGTCATGTATAAAAGTGCTGTGTAGAATATAAAAGTCATGTATAAAAGTGTTGATCGTTTAGTTGTTAATCTATTTAATAGATTTGTTCATATATGGAGTGGCCTCATGAAACTGGTAATGTGATCAATGGTTTGTTATTATTTGAAGCTTATTTTACTGTTTTAGTCTCTGAAGATTACTTAGTTTTCTATTTTGGTTCTTGAGTAACTATTTCTTTTAATCAGGTCTTCTAAGATTAGAATTTTCTATTTGGGTACACTATAGTTTAATTTTTTATAATTGAGTGCTTAATTAAGTCAAAATTATTAAATTGAAATAGAATATAACGAAATTAGCTACATGTTTTTTAGAAGATGATGAAAAAATGAATATTAATGCATGAAATAAAAAATACATGAATATTGACTTAATCATTAGAAAAAAATTGAAATCTCAATTTAAATAATTTACCCGAAAGCAAATTGTTTTATGGATCATAATTTTTTTTTTCATGTATTCTTAACCATATCAATTAATTATGTTGTGTTCCATTTAAACTTAATAGTTTTTGGAAAAGAAAAAAAAAAATTTAATAGTTTTGGGTTGATTAGGAATTAAATTTAAAAAAATAAAAAAGATTAGAGGCTCAAAATTAAAAAAATTAAATGTTCGAAGCCTAATTTGAGAAAATAATTTCTCAGGAATCAAAATGGAAAATAGTGTAATCCTTAAGAATCAAAACAATAAATAAGCCTTTATTTTATTATATTTTATGTAATTTTTATATTTATTATGTTAGTATATTCTAATGTTTTGCATGTATGAACTGATGTATTTGTCTTTGTGCATGTATTTGCTTTTTCTAAATTATTTTACAATAAGAAGATTGTTGAAAACAACCTATTACCAAGTAGCTTTGTTTGGTATAATTACTTTTGAACCAATGATTTGACCAAATATAAGCCGATATCATAAAGTAATTTATGCCTACAATTGATGAGTGTGTAGGTAACCTACTGTATTTATTAATGCAGAAGGAGACAATTATCAAGAAAAGGAAGAGAGATCATATGGTTCCCTTATGATGGAAAGGTTAACTGGAAATGAAGGAGGACGGATTGATCACATGCTTCAAGTGCGTGGCTGTTTCAATATGTTTTAATTTTGACATTGACCTGCTTATTTGTTGTTAGCATGACTCCATCTTGAATGTGCAGGATAAAACATTTAAGCATCCATATTTGCAAGCCCTTGGAGCTCATACGTGAGGACCTCAACTTCTGTCTCTCTATGTTGGGTACTTTGTGTGTTGTGTTTTGGTGTTATATACTGGTATTGCAGCATATATGAAAGAATGCAATTTGTTATCAGCTTTAGACACAAGAAATGCATAAATGAGACTACAGCTCTCTATAGGAAGTGTACTCATAATTGCACTAGATGTAGTTTTACTTCCTAAGTTGTGGTGTGCCACTATCTTAGTTGCCTTTAGAAGGGTGTGCCCTCCCATAATCACATAAAAGAGACAAGAAACTTCTTTTGGATAATATGTTACAAGTATATATTATTCCTTTCCTGCAATTACTGGAGGATAGCGAGTGATACTTGTTGATGTAAATACATATTTGTATAGGGGTATTTGAGTATTTACCCTTTAAGAATATATATGTAGGTTGTAATTGTTTAAATCAATACAACAAGATAATTTCTCCAAAACTCAACTTGGTATTTGTTGGATGTAAATATTTAGTTACATAGGGATATTTCAGTACTTTACTCTTTAGGAGTTTATATGTTTCATATGTTGTAATTGTTTTGATAATACAACTAGATTTTTCTCCTAAAATCCAACTTGGTATCAGAGCTCCAAAGTGAAGTTAGCCTTTACTGCCTCACTTGACTATATCAGCTGTAGCCATTACCGCTGTCGTGAACAGTGTTTTCCGGCGAGACCCATCGGAATCAACCAGCAGATAATGTTATCAAAGGCTCTAGGTGCACCTAGGCACTAGGGGTCCCTGGAGCTTAGGCGCAAGGCGCAGGCCGTACACCATAAAAAAAATCTACATACAATAATTTTAAGCTTATAGCAAGTAAAAACTAACACCATTAAGTTATGACATAGAAAAAAGTATCCATAAGCAAGAAATCCAGCAAGTAGAAAGTAAATGTTGATAAAAACAATCTAGGTAAAGTAAATATGTCTAGCAAGTAGTCCACTGAGCTAACAAGTAAAATTGAATTTATACTTCTTTCTTAAAGATGACAGAGATAGCTAAGGTTTAATGCTGATTATTACTGTTGAGTATCCTCTGTTTTTAAGGTACAAAATAGGACAGAGATAGTTAAAGTTTAAGCCATACAAATGCTTTGCTTTTTGTGTACAATAGCATAGATTACACTAAGCAGAAGATGAAGAAAAAGAACTAGTAACTAAAAAACATGATAGATAATAGGCAGACTTACACTGAAATTAAGCTTTGTTTTTTGGCCAGGGAAACTCAGATTCAGTAGGCTGTTTAGTATCAGGATTTTGGTTTAGCTGTTAGGTTAGTTTTTTTATTTATTTTTTTATTTATTTTTATTTTTATTTTATTTTTATTTATTATTTATTATTATTATTTTTTTTTATGTTTTAAGGACCTCTATTAGGATTCTTCCCAATGTTTGACTTTTCCTATTTATGGGGAAACTGAAAAACTGAAGAGTTTTTTCAAAAAAAAGTAACTTGCAGTGCCTTAAATGAGCCTCAAAACATGAAAAAGGCGCGTGCCTAGTGAGCCTAGGCAGCACCTTAGTATCAACGCCCGCCTTTAGAGGTGCAGAGGTGAGGGGGCTGTTTGCGCCTTGCGCCTAAGGTGCGCCTTTAATAACACTGCCAGCATATCTTGAATCGCCTTGTTCATGCGACGAAAACCCCCAAACTTTCATTCAGAAAGGACCCAAGATCAGGGAGTAATTTAAGTTTTTCAGTTTGTGGCCCTATTTTTATTTTTTCTGAAATTCTTCAATTTTGGAGGTTTTCAACTGTTTTCTTCGACTTCTAGGCCCTTGTTGGCTTTGATTTGAGTGGTTGAGTTGATCATTTAGGTCGATTTGGAAGGAGAAACCTGTTTGGGTGATTTGTTCTTCACGGGTTATGATTTGGGGTACTATAGCTTGCGTTTTTGTATTCTATTTGGCAGAGTTTTGCATGTTGGTTGCATTTGCAAGCTGTGGGTAGTACTTTACCTGGGCTCATTGGGTGCTTTGTTGACTGTTTTGGCTATGGATTGTCTCATTTCCTTGTTATGATTCCTTTTTGCTGTGGATTGAAGTTGATTTGGATTGTATTCCTTGTTTTCAGCTGGTATATGTCACTCTTGGGTTCTTTTCAGAAATAATTTGAGTGATAAAGTTGCCCTAAAGGCTGATTTTGAAAGAGAAAGTCTCTTTTGCTGCAATTTATTTGTTGGTTAAGCTGCCTGAGTGTGAGTTATTGTTAGGGGACAAGACTATAAGTTGTTGCTATGGAGTTTCATGGGATAGAACACTTGTCATGTGAAAACACAAACTCTGCTCCCCTTAGTACAAAAGAATTGCAATTTCTTAAGCACTTGTTGGCTGTACTAGGTTGCAATTCTCATATGAGATCTTCTTCTAGTTTTGCTAATGCTCTCCATGCATATTTATCTTTTCATTCAAACCCATGGATTATAGACTCCGGTGTTTCGGATCATATGACGAGTAGCTCTTGTAGTTTTTCTTCATATTTTCCTTGCTCTAGGTAAAGAAAAAGTTCGAGTAGCCGATGAGTTCTCTGTCCTCTATTTCAGGGAAAGGTTCAATTCGTTGTACTCCTTCGTTGACCTTGTCATCTGTTCTTCATGTTCCCAAGTTTTTCATGAACCTTTTATCTATTAGTACTATTATGCTAAGACTTAAATTGTACAGTATTTTTTAATTCATCTTCTTGTGTATTTCAGGAATTGGGAACGGGAAAAAAACTTGGCTATGGTAAAGAGCACAATGGGTTGTAATTGTTAGAATATAGTCCTGAGATCTTGTTTAAAAATAATACTAGTGGTCAAGCTCTTCATAATAGTTCTACCACTTCTTCTCAGCAAGAGTTGGTTCAGTGCCATCGTCGCTTGGGACATCCATCTTTTTTTGGTTTTGGGAAATATGTTTCCTAATTTACTCAAGCAATGTACTCTGAGCAATTTGACTTGTGATACTTATGATTTTGCGAAACATACACGCTTTTCTTATCCTCCAAAAAACATTAAGAGTACTTCTCCATTTGTGCTTATACATTCTGATGTCTGGGGTCCTAGCCGAGTTATCTCAGTATCTGGTTACAGGTGGTTTGTTACTTTTATTGATTGTTATAGTCGAACTACCTGGGTGTATCTAATGAGTGCAAAGAATGAAGTGTTTCAGTGCTTTCAGATGTTTCACAAGCTGATTTGCACTCAATTTGATGCTAAAGTTAAAGTTTTGAGAAGTGATAATGGTACTGAGTATATTGAGCGATCCTTTCAAAAGTATCTTTGCGATCATGGTATACTTCATCAAACTAGTTGTGTTAATACACTTGCTTAGAATGGTGTTGCAGAACGCAAAAACAAACATCTATTGGAGGTAGCAAGATCATTGATGTTTACTATGAATGTTCCAAAAACTTATTGTGGGGATGCAGTTCTCTTTGCTGCTTATCTTATCAATCGAATATCGTTACTAGCTCTTGAGTTTAAGACTCTTTTGGATCTTCTTCTCCGAAATTGTTTATTCATTGTTCCTTCTAAAGTTTTTGGTTGGTTTGTTTTGTGCATGAGCACAAAAAGCATATCAGTAAACTTGACCCGAGAGCTCTTAAATATATCTTTATTGGGTATTCTGCAAGTTAGAATGGATATAAGTGCTACCACCCACCTACCAGGAAGACTTATGTTAGCATGGATATCACCTTTCGAGAATCCAAGGCTTACTTCTCTTCGTCATCTTTTCAAAGGGAGAGCTATAGTGAGGAAGAGTTGACTCATGGAGGTCAAGGGAATGGATATCATCCTTGGAGTTGACTTATAGAAATTAAGAAGAGAGAATATCATTTTTGGAAGAAGAAGAAAATAACATAAAGACGGAAAATTAAGAGATTGTAAATCAGGAGAATGTAGTGGAGGTTCAGAAAGGGAATGATGGTGAATCTCTTAATGCAGTAAAGGTCTTATGAGGCTGGAGAATGATGATTTGCTTACATACAGTCGAAGAAAACATAAAGTTACAGCAATCGAAAGTGCTTTACCCAGCCAAGAGGCAATCTCGAACTCAATTCCACAACCAGCACAAACTCCTTTGAGTAGTAAGTCTACATATTCTACTCCTCCTTACTCTTCAAATCTACCTTGTGATATTTCTAATATTGATGATATTTATCTTCCTATTGCAATTAGAAAATGAGTTAGAGCATGTACTCAGCATCTTATTTCTAACTATATCTCATATGATTTATTGTCTCCATCCTATAGAGCTTTTGTGTCATCTTTGTTGTTTGTGTCTATTCCACAGGATTGGAAAGAAGCACTTGCTGATCCTAAATGAGAGGATGCTATGGTTGAAGAAATGAAAGCTTTATCTAAAAATGATACTTGGAAACTTGCTGGTCTTCCTCACATAAAACAAGCTGTTGGTTGTAAATGGGCTTTTACTATTAAAAGGAAAGCTGATGGAACAATTGAGAGATACAAAGCTACACTTGTTGCAAGAGGATTCACTCAAACTTATGAGGTGGATTATCAAGAAATCTTTACTCCTATTGCCAAGATGAATTTAATCAGAGTTCTTATCTCTTGTGCAGTAAATCTTGGTTGGGACTTGCAGCAGCTTGATGTAAAGAATAATTTCTTGCATGGAGACTTTGCTGAGGAAGTTTATATGGAGATTCTCCCAGGCTTCTCTGTCAAAAGACTGAAGGGAAGGTATGCAAGCTGAAGAAGTCATTGTATGGCCTTAAATAGTTACCCCTGAGCTTAGTTTGATAGATTTCGAAAAGCAATGCTTTCTTTTGGGTACCAACAAAGCAATGCTGATCACACAATGTTTGTAAAGCATTGTCATGGGAGGATTACTATTCTTATTGTCAATGCTGATGATATAGTTGTGATAGGAGATAATCCTACAGAGGTATCCAAGTTAAAAAATAATCTTGCCAGAGAATTTGAGATCAAGGATTTAGGGAAGCTTAGTTACTTCCTTGGAATCGGAGTTGCTCATTCTGAAAAGGGTATCTTCCTATCTCAAAGAAAGTATGTTCTTGATTTGCCAGAGGAGACAGGTATGCTTAGATGCAGACCTGCACACACACCTATTAAAGCAAACTATAAGTTATATAGTAGTGATGGAGAATGTGTTGATAGAGAGAGATACCAACGATTAGTTGGAAAGTTGCTTTATTTATCTTACACTCGTCCAGACATTGCCTATGTAGTCAATGTGGTTAGCCAGTTTATGCATGATTCTCATTTTGCTCATTTGGATACAGTTCATCGCATATTGCGATACTTGAAATCTGCACCTGGGAGGGGACTTATTTTTGAAAACCATAAAAGCTTGAAGTTGGAAGCTTATACAGATGCAGATTGGGCTAGTTCACTTGATGATAGGATTTTATTTCAGGATACTGTATATTTGTTGGTGGGAATCTAGTGTCGTGGAGAAGCAAGAAACAAACTGTGGTTGCTAGATCTAGTGTTGAAGCATAATATAGAGCAATGGCTTATGGGGCGTGAGAGTTATTATGGTTTTAAAGGGTAATGGAAGATCTCAGATTAACTGTTGAAAAACCCATTATGCTGTATTGTGACAACACCGTAGCTATCAACATAGCTCACAACCTAGTTGAACATGACAGTACGAACCACATTGAGATTGACAGACATTTTATTAAGGAAAAATTAGACACTAGGCTCATTTGTATACCTTTTGTAAGGTCTGTGAACCAATTAGCTGATGTCTTTACGAAAGGTCTTGGTAACTGTGATTTTCATCCTATTGTTTGCAAGATGGGCATGAGAGATATCTATGCTCCATCTTGAGGGGAGGGTTGGATGTAAATATTTAGTTACATAGGGATATTTCAGTACTTTACCCTTTAGGAGTTTATATGTATCATAGGTTGTAATTGTTTTGATAATACAAGAAGATTTTTCTCTTAAAATCCAACTGTGTCAGAGCAACTAACCATCATTGCTACCACTACCATCGACTATTGCCGTTGACCACTGTTGATCGGCGACAAAACTCAAACTTTTGGACAAAACATTTCACTGCTCTTTGTTGACCAAAACCCTAAAATTTTATCCCAATACTCTTTTGTTTGAAAGGTGAAATTCATATTTTCTTGTTCGTGACCTAGGTTTTGCGATCTTAGAATTCGTGATCTAGGAGCTTTTCAACTGGTTTGATCTACTCCTAGGGCTCTCTTGGCTGTGATTTGGATGTAGAAATATACCCTTGAAGTTGACTTGGAAAGAAAAATGGTTTTGGAAGGATTGGCCCCTGGACTTGGAAGGGAAAGAGGCTTTGGAAGGTGTTTGCCTGTTTTTGGGCTGGTTGATTGGCTGGTTATTGTGCAGTTGGTTTCTTAGTGTACGATTTTGTTGGGGTTTTTCCTTGTTGTTGTTTCTTTTGGCTGTGTATTGAATCTGATTTGAATTGTATTTTCATGATTTTAGCTAGTTTTTCCTTCTTTACTGCGACTTGTGTTCTCTGTATAGCGAGTTCTTTTTTTACGACGATTGCTTGTTTTGTTATGCTGCCTGACCGTGGGTCTTTGTTGGGGAACAAAACTACATGTTGTTGCCTATGGAGTTTACTTGAGGTCAATCTTAGGGGTAGCATATTAGGAGGTCATAGTGATAAGAATGATATTCCCCTTAGTAAAAAAGAATTGCAATATCTCAAACACTAGTTTGTTAGACTAGATTTCAATTCTTACATGGCATCTTCCTTTGGTTTTTCTATTGCCCTCAATGCACACTCCCCTGTTGAGTCAGAACCTTAGATTATAGACTTTGGGTGCCTCAGATCATACGACAAGTATCTCTAGTAGTTTTTCTTTATATTTTTCTTGTTCAGTTGAAGAAAATGTTAGAGTAGCTGATAATTCCTTATCATTCATTTCAGGAAAAGGTTCCATTTGTTGTACTCTTTCCTTAACCTTATCCTTTGTTCTTCATGTCCCTAAGTTTTTCATGAATTTTTTATCTATCAGTACTATTACTAAAAACTTAAATTGTAAAGCAATTTTGATTCATCCTATTGTGTCTTTCAGGATTTGGAAACAAGGAAAATAATTGGTTAGGGTAAAGAGCACGATGGGCTATATTTGTTGGGTCTAGGGATCTTGTCTAAAGTTGATATTTGTGGTCAATCTTTTCAAAGTAGTTCTACCACTTCTTCTCAGCATGGTGTTGCAAAACAAAAAAACCAATACCTATTGGAAGTAGTAAGGTCATTGATGTTCACTATGAATGTTCCAAAAGCTTATGGGATACAGTTCTTTCAATTGCTTATCTTATCAAACAAATGCCATTACGAGCTCTTGATTTTAAGACTTCTTTGATATTTTTCTAGGTAATTGTTCATTCATTATTCTTCCTAAAATGTTTGGATATGTCTCCTTTGTGCATAAGTATAAAAAAGATCTTGGCAAACTTGATCAGAGAGCTTTACAATATATCTTTGTTGGGTATTTTGTAACTCAAAAAAGGATATAAGTGTTATCACCCACATACTGGGAAGACTTACATTAGCATGAATGTCACTTTTCAAGAATCCGATACTTATTTCTCTTCGTTATCTCTTCAAGGGGAGAACTATCGTGTCGAGGGAGTGTATATCATTATTGGAGTTGACTTATGGAATTTAGGGGGAGTATATACCATCTTTGGAGGAGAGTAATGTTCGAAATATATAGTCCCATATTGTTTAGATGTTGAAGTCAATGTTTCATTGTTTATTATAAATAAAACTTATTGTTATAGGTTTTGATTAATTCAAGTAATAGCCTTTTTCCTTATTCTATTTTATTTAACATGGTATCACGGTGAATTTGAAATTCAATCCCAATCTAGGCTCGTTTTCCAAAAACTTTAATCCTCCATTTCTTTTCTCTAGCGGCCACAAAAAAGAAAAAAAAAACATTGCAGCCTAAGTTCAAATGGAAGAAGAAACTCAAGTTGAAACAAAGTTTGAAGAAGTTGTAGTTCCATAGCAGATAGCGACACTACACCTCCTCCAAATGTTGAACACTGAGTTTGTCATCCCTCTAAAATTTTTTAACTTTGAGATTCCCGACAAAATTCTCATTGCCAAAATTTTGCCACCGCTACTAAAGACCTTGCATCAAGATTTTATTCATGAGGT
Organism: Quillaja saponaria; assembly: GCA_029379385.1. Taxonomy (NCBI): domain Eukaryota; kingdom Viridiplantae; phylum Streptophyta; class Magnoliopsida; order Fabales; family Quillajaceae; genus Quillaja; species Quillaja saponaria. The sequence continues at coordinate 3,277,298 of CM055611.1, forward strand.
ACTAAGTCTCTTTCATTTTAAAACTTGAGGTCGAGCTTTTTCTAACCACGGGATAATTTTAGGTTTGTAATTGTATTAGAATATAGCTATTTGTTCCTTTTGTAGTCAATTGTCTTATTTATTATACTCTTACTAGCCACCATCCAACCACCCTTATTTATGTTATTAGAGTTTTAGTCACTTGTCTTACTTATTATAATCCAACCAACCATCACCTAACCACCCTTATTTATGTTATTAGAGTTTTAGTCACTTGTCTTACTTATTATAATCCAACCAACCATCACCTAACCACCCTTATTTATTATTTATGTCATTAGAGGTCTAAGGAGTTTATATAAAGATTTTTCGTTCTACTTTGTAAGGAGAGTTGAATGAAATAAAAATAGTTGTCTTTCGATTGCTGTGAAGCACCGATACTTCCATATGGGATGCGTACCGGTATCAGGTATGCATCCGATACGGATACGGTGTTGATATGCTCTGATACGTATCGAGTATATTAGAAAACACTCTAAGAAAAATATTTAAAAACTAAACATTATACATTTAATTTAGAAAAGAATACTCGAGAAATAATTTTTGTTTTTTTTTTAGTAAACAATTTAAGATAATAAATTAAAATTAAATAAAAATTGAAATTGTGCATGCATAATGTAATTGAAATACGAGTTTATGTTATGCATTGTGTTTGTTATTTATTTTATGCTTATATATATATATATATATATATATATATATATATAATTTAAAAATATTTAATTAAAGTATCCTAGACGTATTGTATCTTAGTTTTTTAAAAATTGTCATATTGCCGTATCATATACGTATTGTATCCAATACTAGTATTCGTATCCGTGCTTCCTAGTTCGATTGTCATTCTATTTATTCTTTTTGATAAAATATCAGTTGGTCCTACAACAAAAAGAGGAGCTGTCAAACCCTAAAACGAAACAGATAACTAAGGTAGAGAAAAGAAGGGATAACCAAGGCTTGGATGGTGGCTGGGTGCAAAACCCTAGTCTTTTTTCCTTTTTTCTTCTTCATGTGATAGCTATGGAATTTTTTTTTTCTTCATGTGGTAGTTGTGGAAAGATAAAGATAATTAGGGTTTAGGAGATCGGGCCAAGGTTGGGTTTGGGTTTAGAACAAATCTTGCTCTGATAACATGATAAAGTAAATAGAGTGAGAAAAGGTTGTAGGCTTGATTGATTCAAAGTCCACACCTATAACCTTTATTTATAGTAAATAATAAAACATAGACTTCCACATCTATGTAATGTGAGACTATGCAATACATTAATATTATATTCCAACATATATTAATTGATCAGTATTTTTTATTATATTTTGTCATGAAATCAAACTAGAAAAGGCCAGAGATTTTTCTCTTCTTCCCTTCTGAACGAGCTTAGGTATTTTGTGTTTGATTTATTCATAATTTTTAGTGGTTTTGTATTTGTTGATCAGTAATTATACAATGACATCTGACATAGGACATACTGAGGGAAATTTGGCTATGTGGGTTTGAAAGTTCCAAAGTTTTGATGTTCAGGGTTAGGAACTGTGGAATAGGATTCATGGTTGGAACATTTGAAGAATTGACGTAAAAATGTGGCTACAATTGAAAATTCTGGTTGCTCGGAACTCTGAGTAGCCTGAAAGGTTAAGTTTTAGCAGCTAGGACTAGGGTTTTTTAAGGAGGTAAAGGTGGGCTTACTATGGTGGATTAAGGAAATATATTGGGTAATAGGTTGGTGTGTATTTTTCGGATGAAAGAAGAAGGGAAGAAGTTTAGTTGCTGTGGTGGTACAGTAACAGTTGGAAGAGAAAGGAAAAGAGAATAGGAGAGAATGAGATATAACACAATGGGGCTCTAATAAAAAAGTATTCAACATTTTCATTTTCAAATTTGGTTTTGTTTTTAGTACAAGCACCCAATATTTTCATTTTTTGCATACTAGCTACTTTTAAGCACGGTAGGTATGAGAATGTTAAGGTGAATGTGGTAATACATGGAAAGATAGGTTAAGAAATGAAGATCTTCTGTCTAAGATAGGAGGAGCTCCAATAAGAGAGAAAATGATGGAGAATTGTTTAAGATAGTTTGGCCAAGGCAGAACAAATATTATGTGGCTAGAAGTAGTTAGAAAATATATTAGTATAAAAAGCCTAGAAGAGGACTTAGCCATGGACAGTGATGAATTGAGGAAAAGATTCATTTGGAGGGCACCTACTAGTTTGCTGAGAATCCAAGTAGCCATCCTCAAAATTTGGGGTTTGGGATTAAGGCTTGTTGTAAGGACTAGCTGCTTTTACCTGCAAGGACACTAGGACTCAAATAAGTAAACTACATAAATTAACTTCTAGGGCAAGAAAAGATACCTAGGAATACATAATAATGTAAACAGTAAATATATCTGAAACTGAAAATAGAAATCCTTTTCATGACTTTTCTGTAGATACAACCTGAGGACATAAAACTAGAAGAAAACCGAAAAGAACACTCAAACCAAGTACTCAAATTAAAATTGATTTAACATTAGGTTACTAGTAAGTTGATCTTCAAATCATGTAAGAATCCTTTCAATCATAGATCGCACATGGATTGCACACATTTTTAAGTTGAAAAATGAATTGTGACTGTTTTCAAGATAGTAATCTTAGCATCTCTGCCACTCTGCAACTCTGCATTAACATTATAAACTGGATTAATATGTTGACTATCATTTAATGTGCAAGCAGATTTTGTAGTTTCTTCTATTTCATACATATATGCAATATAGTTGACTATCACGATGTGTCATCTTATTAGTAATTTATGTTTCTTGTAAGTGCCATTTCATACATTATGGTCTCTCTTTCTCTGCTGTACAGAAATTATTGGAGGGATTACGATACGGCTCTTTTCATATTGAAACACTTGTATCGTGAGATACCAGAAGACCCTAATTTACTGGTTGATTCCAGTGCTGGAAACTCTAAAGGTGAGAGTGATTCTGCAGGCTGGTGTGATCCAAGAGACAATGTTGATGAAGAGCTTCCATTGACATTCTCAGACAAGGCTGTGGTTAGAAACTTCTCTAGGAAAGCTAAGAAGATTCTAGAAAAGTTCTGATTGATTGGTGGTAACTACCACTGCTTCTAGTTGGTGACTAGTACTGAAACCAGCTTAAGAGCTTTTACTAATAGAATGTATTTCCATCATTGCTTACAGCCTAACACTCTGAATTCAGTGATGAGTGTGATGCTAGTGTGAATTAGCAACATATGTATACCGGGAAGATATCTGATTCCAAGACTAGTTTAGGGTGTTATCGTAGTAATTGCTCTTACATACTTGATTGCTCCTTCTCTGAATTGTTTTTTACGTTTAGGAACACCAATAATTTCTTGCTTAAAGAAAAGTGTTCCTCCAGCAAGTTGATAGCCTGCCTCAGGTAATATCAATTGTACAGTATACTAGATATGGTGGTAACAAAATTCCTGGTTGTAATACATTATTTCTTTTATGATTTTGGTAGAATTTTTTTCATGATCTTGAAGTTTCCAGTTTTCTTGTATGTCCTGTAAGACAACAAAGTTACTCCATCTGCTGCCAGTTTTCTGGATCTTCAGTGTAGTATTTCTCTCTCAAATGTTTTTTGTTTTATTAATTAGACTTGTCGTATAATACTTACACTAACAAGTTTTATGCACCAACTGTAAATTGATTATCTGCAATTACAAGGAATATGTTTTGATGGCATTAGTATATATAATTTCATTCTTAGCATAACATGCATCAATTTGAGCTTTTGTTTGTATAAAGTGTTACTCAAAGCAATTTTGTGATGTTACTTGTTGAGTTTTGCAATACAATTATATGTCTCTGGATACTCAAAGCAATTTGACCGATACAATGCATGTGACAGTGAGTTCATTTTAATTATATAACAAACTCAGTACAATTGCCTCGTACTGAGTGAGATGTATTCAGTACTAGGTATTTGACCCATACAATGTATGTCCGATACACAAGTAATTTCATTTTCTACTTGGTCAAATCTAAAACAAAAATAAGAGTAAATAATTACTAATGTTGTTATTAAACTAATGGCCTATTACAATGATAATATATTTTCATTTTTGAAGTTTTGTTTGAACTGCTACGAAGGTCTAGCATACACATGCGACTAACGGTTTCGGTATACCATCCGACAAAGTGAACAAGAATGCTATCTGGGCACATGTCTCGGACGTGAAGAAGGATTGCTGCTACTATAAATTTGGTAACTGCATGGACTCTCAGGTGATTGGGTAAGTCAGTTCGAACACCGTCGATAGCACCGGGGACCGATGAGATGACTAGTTTGGTGGCACAACTAATTAGACATGAGTTTTCTATTTTTATTTTAACTACTTGATTTCTAGAATTCTAAGTTTAAGACTTAAGGTGTTGGGAGGCAAAAGTGTAAGATACATGTTTGTTTGACAAGTCGTGCATACTAGCACGTTCATGAGCAAGAATGACACTTACACGAAGAAACAATTTGAATTTTGAATCAACCGTGTGAATTTTATGTGTGAGTGTGTTTTTAGTTATGAATTTTGAAAATTGGTTTTTGGGGGAGGGGGCAAGATAGTAAAAATAGACGTCTTTTCACTAGTCGTGGGTACTAACATTTCTATCGGGATTAATAAAACTTGTAAAAATAAACAATTTCTAATTAAGAAAAACTCTGAGTTTTTATGAGTTAGGATTTGTTTCACATTAATAATTTTAAATATTGGGTTTTTGAGAGGTAAAACCATTAAATATACGTCTCTTTGACGAGGCAACAGTATCAACATATCTTAATCTATATGGATGAATAAAACTTGAAAAACTTATTTCTATTTTAAATCAACAGGGTGAGTTTTATGCATTGTAGTGTGTGGGTAAATTAGTCAACGTATTGGTAAGCTCATTAAGGGTATATAAGTCAATACAAAAAATTAAATTGTATATCACTTTACCAAGCACATACCATTCCTTAATTGTTATTTACAATTAAATAATTGACATTTTGATCTTTATAATTGTTATCGGAAGGCTAATCGGTCTTTTCCTTTTATATTTTTCTTTACAAATATAAAAGATAATATTTTAAAACTTTTTCTCGAGACAACTCAATGACTATTATAATAGTTTTTTTTTAACGGGATGTTTTAAATTAACTTGTTAGGATATAATAAATATAATTTTTGAAAAATAATTTTTTTATATAAAAAATTAATAATTTATGCATTAAATAATTATGGTTAACTATTATAATAAATACTACAAATTTTTCATTTATAAAATTTTAACTAGTGCCCTTAATGCTAGAAAACACTCATAATAATATAATTGCAAAAAAAAAAATTGTAAGGATTTTCTTAAAAGTGATTTAAAGGCATTTGTTAAAATTTTATAAATAAAGAGTTTGTAATATTTATTATGATAATTAATCATGATTTCAATGATATTTCATTTACAAATTATTATCTTTCAAAAATTTTAAAGACCATATTTATTAAGGGTTCTTACAACATCAATTAGAAAAACTTAAATTATATGTCCTCTAGGCATAATATAAAGATATTTATTACATTGTAGAATGTGTAAATATCATTTAAATAATAAGAAACATTTATTATATTACCATACTTTTTAACTCCAACCTTTATTACATTGAAAAATGTAATAACTGTATGACTTTTCTTATCTCTTATTATTTTCACTAACTCTAGGGTTAGGGTTAGGGTAGAGTTAGTTTAGGGTTAAGTTAGGGTTGGGGTTAGGTTTAAGGTTAGGGTTAGGGTTAGGACTGTGAAAGAGGTGAAAAGTTAGTAGAAATAACAAGAGAGAAGAAAAGTCATAAAGTTATTATAATTGTTAATGTAATAAAGGTTGGAATAAAAAAGTATAGCAATATAACATATACTTGTTATTATTAAAAAGATATTTACAAATTCTACAATGTAATAGATAATCCTTATTCTATGTCAAGTGAACATAGAATAGAAAGATCCATTATAATATTATGGGTCTTGCTAACCATTACCATAGAAAAACTCAAATTACATTAGTATTAATTATTATTATTGAAAATTAAAATAAGTTATTAAATCAAATCATCACTACATCTTTCTTTATAATTAATAGTAATTATTAAATGACTTAAATAGTCTTTCACTAACCCTAAAGATAATTTTTATTATCAAATAAAAAAGATAAGATTTTTAATACTAATTATCACGCATAGTCCAATTTTCATATGCATGTGTATCGGTGTACCACGTTGTGGGTTCAGTACTCAATGGCACGAAGATAATTAGATAACTACGAATGTGAATAAACACTACTCTCTCTTAAGATATAATAAATATAATTTTAAAAAAATAATTTTTTTATAAAAAATTAATAATTTATGCATTTTATAATTATAAGGATTTTCTTAAAAGTGATTTAAAGGCATTTGTTAGAATTTTATAAATAAAGAATTTGTAATATTTATTATCATAATTGATCATAATTTCAATGATATTTCATGCACAAATTATTGTCTTTAAAAAATTTTAAAGACCATATTTATTAAGGGTTCTTACAACATCAATTAGAAAAACTTAAATTATAACAAGAATTTTTTCTATTCTATGCCCACTAGGCATAGAATAAGGATATTTATTACATTGTAGAACGTGTAAATGTCCTTTAAAAAATAAAAAAAATATTATTGTATTATCATACTTTTAACTCCAACATTTATTACATTGAAAAATATAATAATTGTTTGACTTTTCTTATCTCTTATTATTTTCACTAAATTTAAGATTAGGATTAGGTTTAGGGTTAAGGTAGAGTCAGGTTAGGGTTAAGTTAAGGTTAGGGTTGGAGTTAGGGTTAGGGTTAGGGTTAGGGTTAGGATAGTGGAAGAGGTGAAAAGTTAGTATAAATAACAAGAGAGAAAAAAAGTTATAAAGTTATTATATTTTTAATGTAATAAAGGTTGGAGTTAAAAAGTATAGCAATATAATAAATATTTATTATTATTTAGAAGATATTTACAAATTCCACAATGTAATAAAATAAGTTATTAGATCTTTCTTTATAATTAATAGTATAGTCTTTCACTAACCCTAAAGATAATTTTATTTGTCAAATAAAAAAGATAAGATTGTTAATACTAATTATCACGCATAGTCCAATTTTCATATGCATGTGTATCAGTGTACCACGCTGTGGGTTCAATACTCAATGGCACGAAGATAATTAGATAACTACGAATCATGCCCAAATAATGAACTGCACTGTGGCATCGCAGCCCTCAACCAATACCCTAATGTCTACATAAAATATATAAAATAAGTATTTGATTTATTATGATTGGTGTATACAATTTCTACTTACAATTAATAAAAAAAATTTAATATTTGAGAGGATGTACTCTCCTCTTTCGAGATTTGATGAAATAATATTAAGGTTCAAAATGTGAATAAACACTACGCTCCCTTATTATAAAAATTTATATAAAACAGTCAAAAGTGACTTTGTATCTCCTAAATATTAGAAAAATTGCTTTATATCTCCAAAATACTAAAAAGTTTTTTCATTTTTTTCCTTCTTAATTGAGTCACAATACTAATTTGTTTGTACATATTTTATTTTTTTAATTTATTTTCTTAGTAACAATCTCAATTTTTTTATTAATAATTAAAATAACTTTAGATTTCTTCATGATATGAACTTAAAAATTTAAAAGGTAAAACAAATATTTTTAAGAAACACTATAAGAAAATTGCTCAACAACGACCAACCTCAACAATCAACATAAATTGATCAATAACACAAAATACCGACCAACTCAGCGACTAACTTTATTTTTTGACATTACCGACCAATTAGTGTTCATTAAGTTAGTCGGTAAATTTGGCATGTCTCCATGGAAATTTAACGACCTACCTTTCTCATATACACTGACTAACCATGTTAGTCGATAATATTTTTATGAATTATATCACACCCCTCACGGAGGCATGACTGGCCGGAGGAATGATAACCAAACCTCCGTAACCCTGACTCAAATAAGAAAACGATCATTACTTTTGACCAACCAATGAATAAGACCCAGTATTTAAAATGTAAAAGTTAACATTAAAGTTTATTAACTTAAAAAAAAATCATCACTTACTGAAAATTTTGGCAGAGGTTCCCTGCAATATGGAACATGCCGTAAAAATACAAACTTATAAACTTTTGTTGTTACACAACAACAACACAAAAACAATAAGGAGCTCCGCTCCGTTCACATCATCAATAAGACAAATACTGGAATATTACATTATACTAAATTTGACACCCTACAGTTTTATTGTGACTGCAAACTTTCATCCTTGACTCCAAGTATGAGATCTCGAGGGATACCTTGTCGTCAAATCCTTAACAAAACCTCATATTAGTGATTAACTTTCTTTGAGGTCCTGTTACTAAAAAAAAATATCCACAAAAGAGGGGTGAGTCCTATGGACTCTGTGAGTGGAAAATCGTACCCAAAAGGTACTAGCATCACTCAACACAAACATATAATATACATATTAACATCAGATATCATGATTCATATAACATTTCACATTGCACGTACACATTGTAAGTTTTCACAATTCATATGACATGCAAGATCACAATTTAGGTCAGTGCAACAATATCACACAAAGCAATCAAAGGGCTAACGAGTAACCCAGCCTCGCACAACAGTATCACCCCCTACCGGGCATTTATGCGCCCGCACAACAAATTAATCTCCGTACACAATCCATCCCACCGGGGCTGAGCACTCAATTTAGAAAACATTTATCATAATCAGAATTTCTTATGATTTCAAATCAGAGTATCCAAGGTGCACCTGGACTTTTAATTTCTGAGATAAAAAATATTTTCCAGAAAATGTTCACGAGTTGGCCCTTATCAACCACAAACAATGTCAACACAGTAACCCATATCAAGCAAACATTATTTAAGCAATTTACTGAAATACTCTATTAGCTTACTTTCCATATATCACACATATTCAAATAAACATATAATCACACATAATAATCTAGCCCCTAAAGGCAGCAATTAACCACTCACCTGTTACTAATTCCATTCGTCACTCCCACTTGCGTCCACACGTCTCAACAGGTTCACATTGGAAACCGGAACTGAAATTCATAATTCCAAATACTACTTAGTTCATAAACGTTACTATTATACTCTTTAACTTGCTAAACTTATATCTCAACTTATAAAGGTTTATTTATGTAAGTTTTCCTATTACATGCCAATTAATATGAATTGGACTTTGTGTGATAGGGTTAATAATGAAGAAACATTTTAAATGTCTTGAAAATACACAAGGAAGAAGGAAACTATTAGCAAAGATAGAAAGCACAAGCGAGTTAGAGATCTTGAAACTGTCCAAACTTAAGGTATGGACCATTGTCCACTTTAACTATCGTATCTTACTCTAGGAAACTCCGAATCCAGTTTTGTAAAATTTATAAAATGCTAGACATATGTAGCTTTATAATGGTATATCATTTGTAATTTTTAGAATTTTATATCAATACAGTTTATTGTTTGAAGTTGCATCAAATTCTGCAACACGCAGGATTTTGACATATCTGACCTTACCTTAGTTAATTATACATAACTTTCTCTAGGAAAACAAAATCCAATTCCGTTTGTTGGGTTTATTAATAGACAAGTATATCTATCTTTATTATTTAGAAACTTTTCCTAGAATATGTCATGAACCCACTCAATTTCTTACATGAACCAAAAACCGGGAAGTACGAATCCTACCTGACCTAGCCGGAGTCTAACAGCTATAATTAAAAACATACTTGGAATAAGGCTACGAAATTTTGCAGACAATATGTCAAGACTATATGCTACATTTCATATTTTGAACTCTTAATTTAATTTAGTCCCGAAGACATTCGAAATACAGTATTTCTCTCATCCACGAATCTGCCCTTGCACCACCTCCAAAACCCACTTAGCTTTCATTTTCTACCACTTTCAAGCTACAATTCACGCTCCTCACTTCAACACTAATTCACTAAAATTACTCCTAATCCAATTAAATTCAAGATTGTATTAGTGATTTAGAATTAATCAAGAACTTGAATTGTCATTTTACAATATCAATCCAAACAATTTTTACTCATTAAGCTACAATATTCTGCTTGTAGTCATTTTATCAACTACCTTATATACATGTTTTAATTTACTTTGTATATATATACTTCTCAATACAATCAACATACTTTCATTAATTTTTAACATACTTTTATTAATTAAACTAACTATTTCACATCATCCCACTTCCCAAACTTTCATTTCCTAATAAACCTGTACCTATTGCACATATTCTTTGTTTCAACTTTTGTTCCCAATTTTCACACCCTCACTCTTAATCCAACAAGATATATTAAAGAACAAGATAAAAGTTTATAAGATTACCACCAAAGACACCAATTAGCTGCCTCCTCCCTTGATGGCCACAAGAAAGATCTCTTGCTATCCAATCATAGCCACTAACACTTCACCAATTTGCCTCCTTCAAACGGCAGTACCACCCTTAACAACTCAGCCAATAAACCAGAACAGGACTTGGTTAGTTGCTGCCATATCTAGTCTTGTCCTTTACACACAAACATGGTAGATTTGTTAAAGGAAGTGGACGAAATCCCAGGCAGCTAACTGGAGCAAGGCTGCCGTTGGTGAGGGTCACTACCAGCAACTAGAGTTGCTGCCAAAACAGGGGAGATCATTGGCTGCCATGGTGAGTGAGGATTGATGTGACTCCACAACTTGATCCTAGGCTAATTTATATGCACCAGCTGGAACAATTTTTAGGAAGCAGCAACTTGAAGGAGATGAAGGAAACTTGAAGCTTGGCGATTTGCTGGAAATTACAGGAATTCATGGCTGCCTATTAATGATTGGAAAGAAGAATTGATTGTCACCCAACTAGAAGGAGCAGCTAGAAGGAAGAGCTAGACTATGATCAAGCACAACCGCACAAAGAAAAAAAAATGAAATTGTCTGCAGGTGTAGGAGAAAATGGAAGAAAGTTCAAGAAGCAATGGAAGCCACCCTCAGCCAAGTCGGTCAATTAAAGGAGAAATGAAGGAAATAAAAAGGAAAGGAAAAAGTTAAAGTCAATGGGTCAACTATTTTACTAAAAATTTTAGTATATAATAACTTGGTATTCACATAAAGTGGTGGCCTATAATTAATCTTAATTGTATGTTAAAATGTATATATATATATATATATACAAATGTTTTCAAGTACACTTTTATTGTCACCCATAAGTACACTATTTATCTATATCATATATTTGCATCTAAATTTACAGTCAAGAGTTACATTAAATTATTTAAATTTCATGTTTTAATATCGAGTTATATAATATTCAATTGTATTATTATTTAATTAATTAATTAATTAATTTATTTATTTTTTTAACGAAAATTTACATATTACAATTAAAACTCAAATTTTTTTTTTTTTTTTTTGATATCAAGTTATAAGGGTTATGACAAATTACCAACCACATTTTGTTAGTCAATAATTTATTATTATTTTTTTTTTTGTTTTTCTTTACCTACAAACTTATTCAGTTGGTGTTTTCTATAGCTGCATTTTGCTTACTTTTAGTACCGACTAATGTTAGTGGTCAGTCGCAGTTGGAAATCCCTAATTTAGATTGATCCCTTTCTTTCTTAGTTACTCTCATTTTCACTAGTATCAAGCACTTACTTCCACCATTAGAGCTTGCTCTCTATCAAATTCATTAGACTGGTCTTTGCAACGGGGTGGGCTCCTTCTTGATGGTAGATCTACACCCCTAATTCGTTTGTTGGGCAATTAACGGATCATGTGGAGTAGGTGTGTTGTATGCGGCTGCTTCTCTGGGATTTAACTCACCCTTATGAACTCGGTCCAGGAAATTCATATAAGTTAGGGCAGTTGTAAACACTGATGTATGACATCTAACTTTACCAATCCAGCCTCTATTTCCCGTGACTAAAGACCCAAAACTCAATTTTATAAGGATTTTCTATGTTGAAGCTTACAAGGGATATAAACTGGGGACGATAAGGATGCTGAAGAACGAGATATGTGATTGTGAGGCAAACGAGGCAAGATTAACAGTGGGGGTAGGATGAGATACTCTTGGTTGGAGGTGTTTACATTTGTTTTTTATTTTATTTTCTTATTCTTTTGTTTTGATTTTTTTTTTTTTTTGTATATTTTAACTTGTTTTTAAAAAATAATATATATATTTTTATATTTTTATTTAATTTATATCGTAAAACACCAGACAATTTTTTATTTGTCCATTATAACATGAACAAATCATGTATACAGTTGTTAGTGACATTAACTTTTCTTAAGTTAAATTTGATAATAGAAACTACATTGCATAAAAATAAAGATGACATTTCATGATTTTGAAGTATATGAACTAAACTTACCTCTTCATCTAATTATAGAGACTAATAAGATAATTAAGTCATAAAAAATTATATGGAGGAGCTGACCCCCACCAGGCAGGCGGCCATGGGCTAAAGGACTAATTGATGTATCAGCAGGATAAGGACGAGCCTACTGTTTAAGAATTAGGATGATGCACAAGAAGCTAAACCCTGCACATGTCTCTTTTTCTTGTTTTGGTACATTGCATTTGTTCTCTGTTCTTTCCATTTTAATCCTCATAATATACGTAGTTCATATATTCTCTGACCTCTCCACCTTATAATATGTTATTTTTAAATTGATGTATCAGCAGGATAAGGACGAGCCTACTGTTTAAGAATTAGGACGATGCACAAGAAGCTAAACCCTGCACATGTCTCTTTTTCTTGTTTTGGTATATTGCATTTGTTCTCTGTTCTTTCCATTTTAATCCTCATAATATACGTAGTTCATATATTCTCTGATCTCTCCACCTTATAATATGTTATTTTTAAATTGATGTATCAGCAGGATAAGGACGAGCCTACTGTTTAAGAATTAGGACGATGCACAAGAAGCTAAACCCTGCACATGTCTCTTTTTCTTGTTTTGGTACATTGCATTTGTTCTCTGTTCTTTCCATTTTAATCCTCATAATATACGTAGTTCATATATTCTCTGATCTCTCCACCTTATAATATGTTATTTTTAAATTGATGTATCAGCAGGATAAGGACGAGCCTACTGTTTAAGAATTAGGATGATGCACAAGAAGCCAAACCCTGCACATGTCTCTTTTTCTTGTTTTGGTACATTGCGTTTGTTCTCTGTTCTTTCCATTTTAATCCTCATAATATACGTAGTTCATATATTCTCTGATCTCTCCACCTTATAATATGTTATTTTATTTTAAAAATAAATAATTTTTCTTTAGATATCTTATCTTAAGTTAAATAATATCATTTAAAGAAATGGAAAATCTATATCAATTATTGAATTCGTCATCTGCATGAATATGCAATTCTATAAATAGTACAACTTGCAGAGAGAGCAATTATCAACTATCCTCCAATTACAATGCTAGCCAATAATACTTCTCAAGACACAACTGTGGTTCGTCGATCTGCAAATTTTAAGCCAACACTTTGGAATTATGATTACATCCAATCTTTGAGTAGTAAATATAAGGTATGATTAATTTCATTATCCTTGCCATTTTCACATCTATAGCATGCAAGGTTATTAACAGTGAAGCAGCTTATTATTTTTATGAGAATTGTTTATCTTGCGCATACGTGCGATTCATGGTTGAATTTCTGAAACCAATCCTCTCTCTAGTAAAAATATTGGATTATCAATATTTAATATCGGATTATCTTATTGCTTAGGTTGAATTACTCGACTAATAATCCTTTCGATGATGTAGGAACAAGTTTATGTTGAAAGATGTGATATGCTCAAGGAAAAAGTGAAGACCATGATTGAAACAACAAAAAACTCATTACGTCAACTTGAACTAGTTGATGTCTTACAGAGACTCGGATTATTTTATCACTTTAAAGATGAATTGAAGATAATTTTGGACAATATGTATAAAAATAATACATGGAAAAACAACAACTTATATGCCACTGGATTAGCATTTAGACTATTTCGACAATATGGATATGATATATCTCCAGGTATTTGGGTGCATTAATCTCTCTATCTTTTTGGATTTCTCTCTCTCTCTCTCTCTATATATATATTTGTTATTATTATTTTTTGTACAAGATCTCTATATAATTGGTCCACTAACATATATGTGGTTTTGCATTATTGTTTATAGAGGTTTTCACTAGTTTTCGGGATGAGATGGGTAATTTCAAGGTTATTATTGAAGATGATATTGAGGGAATGCTCTCGTTATATGAAGCCTCGTATCTTTTAGTAAAAGATGAAATAATTTTGGACTGTGTCAAAAAATTTCACCTCGAAACATCTCAAAGGATTTGTCAACAAGAACAAAGACAAGGATATATCATTATTAGTTGAACATGCTTTGGAATTTCCATTACATTGGAGGCCACCGAGGTTAGAGGCGAGGTGGTTCATCAACTTATGTTGTAAAAGAAATTATGATATGAACCCCATTTTACTTGAGTTTGCTAAGCTGGATTTCAATATTTTGCAAGCCACCCACCAAGAAGAGCTAAAACATGCTTCAAGGTACACTTATGACATATCCCTAAGCTAGTAATCTTATAAAATTTTAAAAATGTTAAAGATAATTGCGATTAATGTGATTTTCTTATCTGAACCGTGTTGCGTATTATTGCAAATAAAGGTGGTGGAATCGCACTGGTCTTCCAAAGAAGTTGAGTTTTCTTAGGGACAGATTAATGGAGAGTTACATTTGGAACCTGGAGTTGGTAGCCGAGCCTCAATTTGGACATTATAGGAGACATTCAGCAAAGCTCTATGTAGTGATGACTATGGTAGATGATCTTTATGATAGCTATGGTACCTTGGAAGAATTAGAGCTCTTCACAGATTCTATTAAAAGGTTTTCAAATTTCACTCAAAAACTCGTTTTCCTTTTTGAATTTCTATATTCGATTTTAATAATTTGATATTAAAGGTTGTTGTTATTATCACTCGGCTTCATATTTCTTTCCTTCGTTATATCAAACTTTTAGATAAGGTTTGATCAGCATTTTATTTTGCGAAAAAATTTCAGATGGGATACAAGTTTGATAGATAACCTCCCAGATCCCATGAAGATGCTTTTCCTTGCTATCCACAACTATGTCAATGAGGTGGCCTATGAAGTTTTAAGGGATCAAGGATTCAACATCATTCCATGTCTAAAGAAATATGTATGTATCATAAATATTTTTATGATTTTACCTTTACAACTTAACTTTGTGAATGAAATAATTTTTTGACAAATTGAACTTAAATGAGTAAGGATGGCAATAATTTGCTATGTTGGTTCAGGTAGGATATCTAGTACACAAATCATGTTTAATTCAGATCAGATTGAGATGGAATGGGTTCAGATCAATCTGCAATAATCACAAAACCTATGTATAAAGATACGGAAATTAAAGAAGAAGAAAAAAAATAAAAAAAAATACAACAAGCGTAATTCAGGTTGGATCCAAATTAATGAGTTTTTATGATATTATTTTTAGGCAAAATGGTGTCAACTTCCGATTGACGTTGATTCATGATCTGATCCATTATCATACCTTAAATAAACCTACGTGTGACAGTAAGAAATTAACATTTTCTTCTATCTCACGTAGCACAACTTAAAATTTATCTAGGATGAAATACTTTTTCAAAAATAATCTAAATTCTTAGTTATATAAAATATTTACTTAGAAGGTTGGTAAAATCTCTTGATGTTATATATGTCAATGATTTGAGATCAAATCACACTTTCATCTAGAATTAAGATTTTATAGGAATTGAGAGAGCTATATTCATTATGTAGCTCATAAACCGAATGGAATTTTTACGATCCAAACAAAATAAAATATTAACTAGACTTTTTGACAATATTTTTATATTCAGTGGGAACAATATTGTCAATCTTATCTAGTTGAGGCAAAGTGGCTTTATAATGGATATAGGCCATCCTTACAAGAATACCTTGACAATGGTTGGATATCCATTGGAGTACTGGTGACACAGGTACATGCTTACTTTACCATTGCAAATCCAATTAAAAAAGAGGCTTTGGACTGCTTGGAAGAAGGATGTCCCAACATTATTCATTGGACGGCTGTGATTGTTCGCTTGGCAGACGATCTTGGAACCTTTTCAGTAAGCATGCCTAGCATCTATTGCCTTTAAAACATCCTTTAATTTGCGTATACTTCCCTACTTTCCTTTCTTTTTCTTTTTTGGACCATACCATATACAAAACATGAGATAACTCTATCTCTTCCTAAAAACTCTTATTTCAAAAGGCGAGATTCGAATGAGATCCTTATTTCGACTCCAAAATATTTTATTAATTAAACCAATTGGCACATTTTTAATTCCATGTCTAATGCTTATTAATTTTTTTCTTTTTCTCAATTTTAGCGGGATATAGAGACAAGAGATCCTAACAGTTCAGTCCAATATTACATGAATGAAAAAGGAACTTCTAAAGAAGAAGCCCGTAATTATATAAGGTGCTTAATAGATAAAACATGGAAGAAAATAAATGGGGATAGATTTGCTTCTTCTCCTGTTTCCTCAAGTTTTTGTAGAAATGTGTGTAAACTTTTCAAGGATGGCACTTCTCATATACCAGCATGGAGATGGTTATACAAGTCAAGCAGATGATGTTAAGGATATCATGTCATCCATTCTTATTGACCCTATTCCCCTTTGATAATGCTGTGAAGTCATGCCAAACATTCTTCAATTTGTGATCAATTTTGTTTTCAAAGTAATGTTTATGTTAGAGAATGCTATGACTGTTCATGCGTGCTGGATAATTTGTTGTGTAGTTTTATTATGTTTTATGAAAATAAGAGAAGGTGTGGTATGGTAAATTGGTGTACAGTTGATTGGTTTGGTTTTCTTATAACTTTTAAACGTGCATAAAATATGAGAACTTGACTAATTTGGATTAACTCAATTTAATCTGATTGAAACTCGACAATTTGAATAAACATGATTTTTAAGTTGAGTAATTTTGTTTATTCTTTCTCTTGTGCCGAATAGATTATTCAGATGAAAAGAATTTCAACTTAATAACACTCGACTCACTCGAAATTATTTATTAATAGTATAAAGCTATTTTTTAAATATAATGATTAGTTTGAATGATATTAGGATTTATTTGTTAATTATGATTCAAATAATGAGTTTATGTGTCTAATTCAATAATTTATAAAGATTATTGTAAAAATGGCAATAGTTCATGTGGGTAAAATACAATTAATCCAAAAAAATATGATCAAACACAATACAAAATCTTTTAATACATGAACATGAGTGCATAACTCTATTTGATATATTTTCATGTTAATTTTTAACCTTATTATATTTAGTTATATTTATGCTCATATAAACTATATATTATTTTAAATTACATTTATTTGATTTTAACTTATTAAATTTGTAATGTTAAAAGACTCAAATTTATGATGTTTTTTAGTTCGAAAATTATATAGTTCGTATGTTTTATTTTTGACTTTATTACTTGCTAAAAATATTCAGTAAATCATTCTTCAATAAGGCTCAATTAAAAAATAAAAATAAAATCTAAGTCAGTCATTCTCCCAAATTTTTCACTGGGTATAATTTTTTATTACTGGACTATCTGATGTCAAAGTCTGAATGAAATTTTTGTCTATCCAACTTATCGGATCTTGTGAAATTTATCTCAAATCTGATGAGCACCCTTACATAAAAGTCACGGGTAACACCTTTCATCTCATTTCTTGTAAATCACAACACTCATGCCTACACTACACATCAACTCCACAAATTAAAGCCAACTGAGACAAGCTTCACATAGAGTATATGTCACCAAGACGAAGCTCGGATTCATCTACCTTTCGTTTGAATGATTGAGAAACACAGAAGCATTTATTTATTTATTTATTTCAACTTTTGCAAATACCTTAAAATCACTCCCTCACACCCAATCAACATTTTAAACGACGAGACTGTTTCCTTGAGAGATAATTATCATATGATACAATCCATTCAATCAATCACAAACTACACACCAAGTAAATGCAATGCTGCTGCCTGCCAGCAGTAATTCATACAAAATCAAACTTCCTAGATATATATTTAGAGGTCCAGAAAATTACAAGACATATGAGAACAAAATTTTCAATTTAAAACCACGGTATAAGATATTACGTAACTCATTTCTATGCCCAAGCTCCATCTTGTGAAAAATTTGATAGTGAAAAAAGAATCAAATTTGGTTTCTCATTGGCTAAATTCATTCGAAGGCTCATGCTTTGGGGTTTTCTGAAGAAATAATCTACCATATGAACCTCTGGATCCCGGGCTCATGATCCCAGTGGAAAGGCCGAAACAAAAACATTATCATCGTAAAGAAATTCAGAGCTACATACTGTATCCCCGTGAGAAGCCAAGTTCCATTATCCTCAACATGGCAATGAAGCACAAGAAAATAGAATGGTGTGGTGTAGTCTCTCAACTCTATCAGCGGAGCAGGTACGAGAATAGGAACAGTAGCCAAGAAGTAAGCCAACACCATGATTTTCTTTTAAAGTTTCCCTGTTTGGGGGAAGACAAGAGTAACGAAATTAACAAATTCTTGGCTACTGCACAAAGGTGGAAAATAAAGTAAGTGCCTAAATTATGTAGGATGAGCTGTCATAATGTCTAATGGCTAGAACTCTCTGTTTGAGAACAAAGGTGGAAGAGACTTACAAGTTCTAAAACCTGAAGAGAAAAACGAAATATAGTTCCCCTAACCTGGAAAACTGCACAGAGAGGATACTGGCAGTAAGGGCCATGAAACCATGAAAGAAACCAAGGGGCCTATTTTTCCAAATAGCAGGAATATAAAAGCAGCTTAATTTTCCCAAAGTGAAGTGTATAGGAAATGTCAAGTGCAGAAACCGGACTAAAATACATCATCTGAGCAAAATGTGGGCAAACTGCATGAGCATCTTCTGCACCTGCAATGTCAAGTAAAGTGAGAA
Source organism: Quillaja saponaria (assembly GCA_029379385.1). Classification (NCBI taxonomy): domain Eukaryota; kingdom Viridiplantae; phylum Streptophyta; class Magnoliopsida; order Fabales; family Quillajaceae; genus Quillaja; species Quillaja saponaria. Next base: position 3,296,489 of record CM055611.1, read on the forward strand.
AGAACTCCTAACGGCCCAAAAGATCAGAATGGATTATGCAGGATGAGTCATGGTGTAGTACCCAGAACTACACTCCCATTGCAGTAGACAAATACAACATAAGTCACCAGAAGTCTAAAAGACACTAATAGCAACCACTTCATACTCCACAATGTTACAAAGATTTCCCAAATCTCACCAAAAAAAAAAAAAACAAACACCTGCCTTGCACACACATCTGTAATGTTTATAGAGCTATTTATAAGAACAAAATGAAAACTCAAGTTTCATTAAACATGTAAAAATGAGCTTTCCAATAAATATTACATAAAAAGAAGAGTAACACTCTACGCATGGTGTTCTCTCCACCGCATATCTCAACCAATCTCTTTTGCAACCCTACCAGTAGATGGGGTCTCAAAATATTACATATCTCTCTTTCTCATACTACAACTCTTACAATCCTAAATATTTATACTACATCTGACTTGTCCACCAAACAAACTATTTCTCCAAAAAAAATCAATCACAACTTAATTAGACTTACTTAACTCACTAAGATAAATCTAATCAAAAAATTTCAATCTATCATCTAATTAGTTATTCTTGCCCACACCAAGAATAATCTAATTAAAAAATTATCAAAATGTGATTTGAGTTAAAATCTCAATTCACTAATTATTGTTTTAGAATATATATATATATATACATGCACTACATGACTATAGCTCCATCAGTCAAACCAACGCCGCCTTAGAATGATAGAAATATATGTCATTAATAAATAAAATAATGTTTCTTTGTATGGTTAACATAGATAAATAATTAGCTAATCCATTGATTCAACCATGTAGAAAAGTAGTTAATGAACAGTTGAGTTGTAAAATTCCGAACACCCAAAAAATGCCTACCTTTTGTATGTTTTTCTACCACACATGCAAGATTGGTGAGAAATTGTTAGAAATATTGGGTAGATGCAAATATTCCAGTTTTACATAATTATGAATCACAAGAAGTCAATAATATAGAGATTGAGGTTTATAAGATGGAAAGATAATACTACGAAAATATGCACAAAAGCATGTTCTTAAAGGTTGATTTATGCCCTCTCGGAGTATATCCGGTGCACATAATCTCAATGGGCCAACCCTCTAAGAGTAGATTGTGGATCATTCTCTAATCTTTGTACACAAGATTGAAAAACTTTGTCACACCCCACACAGAGACATGCCTGGCAAGAAAAATGGGTAACCAAACCTCCGTAACCTTGACTTCAAAACAAAGAAACAAATATGATTCTTGACCAAACCAAAGAATAAAAGTAGAGTTTACAAAATATAAGTTAACTACAAATGTTTATTTACTGAAATACATAACAATTTAGAAGAAAATTTTTAGTAGAGGTTTCCTGTAATGTAGAACATGCCCAAAAATACAAACAAAAGTATATCTGGTTACAAACAACTAGACCACAACATTGATTGAAATCACAAGCAGCTCCACTCCAACCATATTATAAACAATAATAATTAAAGTATTATACATAATCAAACACAGTACCCAAGACCCTAGTGTGATTGCAAGACTTCCACTCTTTGATTTCAAGTAAGCGATCTTGAATTTTTACCTTGCCTCCAATTACTCGACAAGCCCAGTATTGTTGTTGACGCTCACAGAGATCTTGTTACTTAAAAAATGTACCAAAGGGTACTAGCATCACTCAACATACGAACATAGTACATAGGTCAAATAATATCAACATAGTATGAATTTCAAAACAACTGAATGTCACACTTACACAAATATGGAAAATATAAAATTAAACAAACACAGTTCAAGTAATACATTATAATCCAATAAAAAAAATCAATTAAAACACTCAAAGCACACAAGTCAAGTAATTCAACCAAAAGGCCAATTAGAATAACTCAAGTATTAGCACAACATATATCCTCCCACCGGGCAGTTTTTGCGTCCGCACACCAAATATATTCTTTGTACATATCCATCCCATTGAGGATGAGTTACTTGAGTATTCATAATCACATATCAAATAATCAAATCAAAATATCCTAGGTGCATTCGGATTCTATTTCGTATATAAAAAACATTTTAGGGAAAAATCAGTTTTATTAGCTCTTATAAACCACAAACAAATCACATATCAAATACAATTAAATTATTATGCAAAGATCAACAATACCACATTTGATTCAATTATTTAATTTCATAGTTTTACACATTCATATGATATACCGAAACAAATAGTCAAATATAATTTAGCAATCAAAGCAATATTTTCCACTTACTAGTTTACCGATCTTGCTTATCACTTCCTTTTGCGCTCAAACACTTTGTTGGCTCACGTTCTGGAGCTCAAAGTCTTGATTAGTAAGCACCCAACCTTCTGGTAAAGCAAAACATTGTTTTCCTTTAGCTTCTAGTAAGTTCAAGTAATGAATGGTACCTTTTGGAAGACTATAAAACCCACGTAAATTAGCCATTTCTTTTTCTTCTCTAAACATCAACCACATTGATTGGGTGGGGCTCGCCTTGAAGTTTCCTTACCTTCAATCCAAGTCGACTGCCATGAAGTACAAACGACACCAAAAAAGAATAGAACCAATAAAATCCTCAGATGAAATTAGAAGCTTGCCAATTGCAAGTAAAAGATCATGAGGAAGCTCTGCCCAGTTACTCCATCAAATCTCACGATAGCTGGTTGCTGGCTCAATCTAAACCAATACATAACCAAAACAAGGGTTGTTAGTCGGCTGAAATGAAGAAAGCAAAGTTGCCTACCAGTTAGGAGGGAAAAAGAGGATCATGGCTGAGCAAGAAATAAGAAGGGATTCCTCACTTTAATCATCTTTAGATGATAAGCAGATAAAGTAAAATAAATTGACAGTGACATCCATATACGAGAACATATGTCTTTATTTGACCACATTGAACCTCTTTAAGGCATCTTTTAGCATTAAGGTTGGGTACTCATAAAATAGGCATTAGTCATATCCTCATCGATGTTTCATTCACTATCTAGCCTCAGAACTAGTAGTTTGATCAGAGAATCAACCAAGTTTTTCTCTTGACCATATCAAATCCATGGATAAACAATTTTCTTCAACAACTACTTCATAAATTTTGTGTCTAAATATGATGTGTTGACTTTTCTCATTGTATATTTTATTCTTTTCTTAAGCTATGACAACCTGACAATCACAATGCAAAGATACAGTCAAAACTGTTATTCTCCACAATAGTATGTCTACCAGTCCTTTTTAAGGCAATACATATCATTTTGCACAAATATATCCTATTTTATATCAGTAATGCATAATCATTCTCAATATATCGAAAAGAATTATCTTAACTCGGCACCAGTATACCTCATTGTATGTTAGGAATGCATATTCATTCTTAGTTTCTGCACCATTATACCTCATCGTATAATAATAATGCCTAAATCACTCAATTTTGACAACATTATACCTCAATGTATAATAAAAATGCCTAAATCACTCAACTTGGGCAACATTATACCTCACTATAAAATGGGAATGCCATTATTTCTCAATCTTAGCATCATTGTACCTCATTGTATAATAGAAATGGCTCTATCTCAATCTCAAACTTATTGCCATTATTAACATATCATTGTATTTCATATATATAACATTTTGCATTGCAAAAATACATTTATTTATTATTGTACTAATAAAGTAGTTTATGTAATCTCACTAGTAGTAATCATTTATGCATTACTCTCAATTTTCGCGATTAACAAATTTCCATATGAAGCAATAGTCAATCATTTCGCCGAAATTGAGATAACATCAATCAAGAAAAATAGCATGCACAAATTTATTTATTTTCATTCTAGAATTATTTATTTATTTGTTTATTTGTCTTTAGGAATTCACAATTTCAACTATGTTGCTCTTCACGTAGCAAAAATAATACTTATTTTATTTTCCAATATCTACTTTCACCAACATCTTGTAGAAAGAAATTCTCAAATTTTGGCTTCAATAAAAAGATGTTTTAATCTTACATGACATTTGTACTGACAATTAAAATTGTATGAAGCACATAAGAATTATAGTCACCTATAAGTTTCCCATCACAATCTCAAAACCTTCAAGTAAGTAGATTAATTGTAAACAATTAAACATCTGTTCATATCTTTATTTTTCTTTTCAGAATCTATGATTCCACACTTTTTTATTTTTCACACAACAATCACAAATTATTTACCATTCATCATTTTTTTTAAAAATAATTTCCACAATCTCTCTTAGAAAGAAGTTTCTCAAACACAAAATTAATCTTGTATATACTAACAATCATCATTTTTTTTTTTGGTTATAACTCGATATTTTAATGGGTATATTAAAATGGTATAAGTAAATTATTGTGATGATTTAGGTAATAAGTTATATATATATAAATTGAATTTACATGATGTTTTTAGTATGAAATTTAATTATTGTTGTTAGACATGTACAATTAGTGAGCAAGTAAAAAAAAAAAAAAAAAATTAACACACACATATATATATAGGCTACATATATTTAAATATATATTATATAGCTTTACTTTTCAATTCCTTATAGTTTCCTGATTGTTCTTCCTCTCCATATGACCTTCAACCTTGTTAAAGCCTTCATTGCCATAGCTGATCTCAAAATTTTCTGGTTGTTTTCATTACCAGCCAAGAGTACCTTGGCTAAAAGTGGTTAGTTTTTCTCCTGCACCGTGTAGTTGGGTGATTGTGTGTGGGTATAGCTACAAGAGATTGAGGCAGGAAATTGTTGGCAAGAAATTTCCCCTGTTTTATTTTCTGCTGGACCGTAGGCTCCTCCCTCACAACAACCTGTCTCCACCTTCCCTGTAACCGTGTTGGTGTTGCTTCTTGAGGTGTTGCAGTAGCCAATTGGTGGACTGAAGCTGGTTGGGGACGGTAGCTAATCAGATAGCCGTGCCCTGTTTCCGCCCTCCATCCATTCTTGTGTTATTAGCTGCCACTTGAGTTTCTTTTCTTTCTTTCCAGCTGCCGTGAAAGCCACCATAGCACCTCTAGCAGTCAAGGAGTGTTGAGGCTTGCTTGGTAATTAAGCCTTGAGAAATGCTATGTAAGGCAGCAACCTTGGATTTCCTAGTTCTTGCCTTGTTTAATTCTTGTTAATGGTGGGACAAACTATTTCAGTAACAAGGATAAAGAATCCTCCTAGTATATTAGTCCAACGTAGGTAGGATAATTGATTTTGGTTCTAGGGCTTCTTGTCACTGGTGTATGGAGTTTAGGAAATTGGATGGTTGGTGGTTTAACTTATGGACTAGATGAAATAAGTTGAAATTTTGAACGAAAGGAGCAAGAATACAAGTGGAAGTTTTCTAAAACTTAATATCTCGATTCTTTTAAAGTTGCTAACAATGTATAATTAGACTTGAGAATAAATGGTATGGTAAATAAAAGATTATAAAACAAAGATCTAGATAAATTAGAGAAGGAGAGTTTAACATTTAATTACTAGTATTAGAAGTGTACAATTTAAATTATTGATTTATCTAAGTTTTGATGAATTTCTAAGGAGTTTAAATTGGAAATTCAATGTTGAATATGAATACCATTAAAAGTTTACAGTTATTTTAATTTAACTCATTAAGTTTACTGAGTATCTTGTCATATATTTTCTCATCCACCACACATGTTCCACTTAATGAGTTAAATTAAAATAACTGTAAACTTTTAATGGTATTCATATTCAACATTGAATTTCCAATTTAAACTCCTTAGAAATTCATCAAAACTTAGATAAATCAATAATTTAAATTGTACACTTCTAATACTAGTAATTAAATGTTAAACTCTCCTTCTCTAATTTATCTAACTACTATCTTGATCTTTGTTTTATAATCTTTTATTTACCATACCATTTATTCTCAAGTCTAATTATACATTGTTAGCAACTTTAAAAGAATCGAGATATTAAGTTTTAGAAAACTTCCACTTGTATTCTTGCTCCTTTCGTTCAAAACCCATTTTAGTAAACTCATTAAGTTATTTTAATTTAACTGTATGATTTGTTAGATATGTTGAAATTGTGAACTAAGTGAATTGTGATGGTATGATAATGATAATCATGTACATGCATAAGTAAATTTAAATGAGTTTTAAACTATGATATATGAGTTGTGTGATGTTGGTACCTTTAGGGTATATGGTTTGCTCACTGAGTCCTTGTGACTCATTCATTCATTTGTTGTCATTTTTTTAGTTCCCAGGAGACCACTGTTGGTCGTGAATGAAATTGCTACTTACGATTTTGCTGCAGTAAGGTATATATCGAAAATTGCACACTTGGAGCGTAAGAGACGATACTTGCAATCGTTTAGGGTGTTATGTATTGTTGTCAGATATATTGAATTCACTATGGTGATTTTCATGTTTTGTTGGGAGCGGAGCCCTTCTGTATATTTTGATACTATGAGTTGCTATCGATTTTATAAACAGGTTGTTATATGTATTATGACATGTTCCATCTTACAGGGAACCATTGCTGATATTTTCAGTGATCGTTTGATTTTTAATAGTTGAGTCCGTATTTTATTTTTAAATTAGCAATATTTCAATTGTCATACTTGTAATGTGTTAAAGAGTCATGGATGTACAATATTTGAGTTTCCAGGGTTACGAAGATATGATTATTCATTCCTCCGGCCAGTCATACACTTATTTAAGGGTGTGACTATTTTCCAATCTCAAAACTTTCAATTAGGATGATGAACTCCAAACTATTAAATTTTCTTCTCACATTTTTAAAATTCATAGCACCACATTAGAAGATAGAAAGATAATATCACTAAATAATGACCTTAAAGGTTGATTTCTGCCATCTCGGAGTATATTCGGTATACAAAGTCTCAATGGGCCAACCATCTTGGAGTAGATTGTGGATCGTTCTATACTCTTTGCACACAAGATTGAGAATGTCAATGTGCAGTCACAACTCTTTCTTAGCAAGAATTGGAAGAGAATATAAAGTAAGAAAAATACAAGAGTGATAATGTTGGAATGGTTATAGAATTATTATATTACATACTCTTTTTGTATAGGAAGAATCACAAAAGTCATAAACTTCTATATTTTAATAGATATATTACAGCGGCTATATTATTTCAATGATTATATTGAAAATTAAGTTTCAAATACCGAAATTAAATTTTCAACAATTAATTTGACAACAGAAATGAATGCCAAACGTTGTCTACTGGAAGAATAAATTTTCTTGTCTCCATTCTCCATTTTATCTCTTTTGATCAGAAGAAGAAATTATTTCTCTTTTTTCTTGTGGCCTCAATTTGGTTGCCACTTGCATTTTCTCGTCTTGACTCTTTCTGTTTATATAGTACCCATAAACATTTGGTAACGTGGTTTTGTCCGTTTTGCTGTCATTTTTCCCCTCTTATTCTTTGTCGCCACAAATTGATAGGTTGAAGGCCACTATCATAACAATAATACCAGTGAGGCAAACAACATGAAACCTCGCATTGCAACATCAGTATTAAGCAGTTTTAGTCATTAACTGATAGCCAAGAGAATACCCTAATACCCTATCCTAGACCACAATAAAGTTAGCATTGATTATTAAATGTTTGGGTTTTCTAACGATTATTTATAACATACTTATTAAAATTTTATAAATAAAAAAATTTGTAACATTTATTATATTATTTTATTATAATTTTAGTGTTATTTAATTTATAAGTTATTATTTGTAGAATTTCTTAATATTTAAAAACTATATTTATTATATCTTAATAACTATCATTATATTAATTTATTATATTTAGCCTAATTCAATCGAATCTAATTCCATTATATTATTGTTTTAATATATGATTTATAATTATACATCTAACCACGTCATATTGACTAAAAAAAAGGTAATGTATCCTAGACATATTTCAAAGACTTGGGTGTCATTGAAACAACAATACAACATTATTGAGCAGTTTTAGTCATCATGACTAGGGAGAGCCGAGGTTCAACATTATCATGCACGGATATCTCGACTAATCATCTCTCAAATACGGTCAAAGATATGTCATCACACTAAGACTAGAAAATTTAAGATAATTGTACTCCCCTCAGCCTTCTCTCCCAAAAAAAATAAAACCCAAAAATCCAATAAAAAATCACTCATTCTTGACCAATAGCTAACCCTTTAATCACTCGTCCTATTTAAAAACACCAAAAATATGTGGCTACCCATTTATTAATACAATTTTTTTTTTTTTTTTTTTATAATGTAATGTATGGTAAGATTTTTTTTGAAACACATTTCTCATGCTTATTCTAAAAAGTACTATAATCGCAAGTGTAGTGCAAACTTCAAATGATACTAGTACTTACAGAGAGAAATATCTCATCTGTTCTCCTCTCCCAGTTACACAAAGGCTTGCATGCTTGGCGTCCTTAAATTAGAAAAAAGAAGAAGAAGGAATTCATATTCAAACCATGGAGGTTCCAATAATTACAACTGTGGTTCATCGATTTCAAAATTTTAAGCCCCCCATTTGGACTTATGACTACATCCAATCTTTGAGTAGTAAATATAAGGTATGGTTGATTTCATTATCGTTGTCATTTGCTCATATATAGAATAGCATGCAAAGATACTGATTGCGGGATTATATTTTTGTGGAAGATATTACAATTAGGTTTCACCAGTGCAAAAGCATTTCTCTCTCTTAAAAATGAAAAATTTTCAATGTTACAAGTTTATCTAATTTTATTTACTGATATAGGAAAAGGTTTATCTCGAAAGACGTGATATGCTGAAGGTAAAAGTTAAGACGATGATTGACACAACAGAGAATCCATTACGTCAACTTGAATTAGTTGATGTTTTACAAAGACTCGGATTATTTTATCACTTTAAAGATGAATTGAATAAAATTTTAGACAATATATATGAAAGTTACATTGTTGATGAGGATACATGGAAAAACAACAATTTATATGCCACTGGACTAGCATTTAGACTGTTCCGACAATATGGATACGATATATCACCAGGTATTTGTGTGCATTAATCTCTCTATTTCTCTAAAGTTCTCTCTATATATGATGATCCACTAACATATATGGTTTTGCATTATTTTTTAAAGAGCTTTTCACTAATTTTCAAGATGAGATGGGTAATTTCAAGGCATTTATCAAAGATGATATTGAGGGAATGCTCTCATTATATGAAGCTTCGTATCTTTCAGTAAAAGATGAAATAATTTTGGATGCGGCAAGAAATTTCACCACAAAACATCTCAAAGAACTTGAGACAAGAACAAAAACAAGGATATATCACTTTTAGTTGAGCATGCTTTGGAATTTCCATTACATTGGAGGTCACCCAGATTAGAGGCACGGTGGTTCATCAATTTATGTTGTAAAAGAAAGTATCATATGAATCCCATTTTACTTGAGCTTGCCAAGCTGGATTTCAACATTATGCAAGTCACTTACCAAGAAGAGCTAAAAGATGCTTCAAGGTAATAACATTTACACATCTCTTAAATAGCTAATAATTAATTCTTTAAAATCAAAAGTTTCGAATAAAATTAATAAATGTTAAGGACAGCGATGACTAATGGGATTGATATATCTCAACTTGAGTATAATTAACTATGACATAATTGTTAGTATGCTAGCACACATAAAATGTAGACATACACAAAACTGAGATTGCACAATCACAACAATAAATAAAATGGAGGTGAGTATATATGTTATTCATAACTTCTTTTTTCATACTTTTAGACTAAATATTATTTACTTTTGTATACAAAGGTGGTGGGATCGCACTGGTCTTCCAAAGAAGTTGAGCTTTCTCAGGGACAGGTTAATGGAAGGCGTACATTTGGCAGCCGGAGCAGGCACTGGAGCCTCAATTTGGATATTATAGGATACATTCCACAACGCTCTTTCAACTAATGACTATGGTAGATGATTTTTATGATAGCTATGGTGCATTAGAAGAATTAGAACTCTTCACAGAAGCTATTAAAAGGTTTCGAATTTTCACTAAAAATACTTATTTTTATATTTCTTCTTTAATTTTCTTGTCTGTTTATTTATTTATTTTTTGAAAATTTATATAACCGATCTCAATAATTAGAAATTAAAGATGATTAATTGTCGATTTTTCTTTGCTTGGTTATATCTAACTTATACATAAGATAATTTAATCCTCATTTTCTTTATAATAATTTTCAGATGGGATACAAGTTTGATAGATAAGCTCCCAGATCCCACGAAGATACTTTTTCTTGCTGTCCACAACTTTGTCTATGAGGTGACCTATGATATTTTAAGGGATCAAGGATTCAACATCATACCATGTCTAAAGAAATATGTATGTACCATAAATTTATGAACTTATCATACAATTTTCATTTTTTGGATAAAATGATTTTTTTGACAAATTGATGGGATTTTAATTTGAAAGAGCCTCATTAATTAAAATATATATTTTTTATGACCTCACCTAACATCTTCTGAATTTTTAAGAATATCAAATTTTTAATGGATAAACATTTTCTTTAACTATAAGATGAAATAATATATTGACTAAATCTTACATTTCAGTGGGGAGAATTTATACAATCTTACCTAGTTGAGGCACAGTGGCAACGTAATGGAAATAGGCCATCCCTACAAGAATACTTTGACAATGCTTGGATTTCCATCGGAGTACCGTTGACGCGGATACATGCTTACTTTACAATTGCAAATCCAATAAAAAAGGAGGCCTTGAATTCATTCGAAGAAGGGTGTCCCAACTTTATTCATGGGACATCAATGTTAATTCGCTTGGTAAATGATATTGGAACATTTTCAGTAAGCATGCCTAGCAATCTCTTTTTCCTTTACATATATATACTTCTCTAGTTCCCTTTCTTATGTTGATTAATCTTTTTCTTTCTTTTTTCAACTTTAGCGTGATTTAGATATGGACGATCCCAATTCAGTCTCATACTATATGAACGAAAAGAGTGCTTCCAAAGAAGAAGCTCTTAAATACATAAGATGCTTAATAGATGAAATATGGAAGACGATAAACGATTATAGATTTGCTTTTTCTCCATTTCCTCACATTTTGAAGGAAATGTGTGTAAACTTTTCAAGGCTGGCATTTCGCATGTTCCAGCGTGGAGATGGTTTTACAAGTCAAGCAGATGATGTTAAGGATATCATGTCATCCGTTCTTATTGATCCTATTCCCCTTCAATAATACTGTGAAGCCATGGGAAACAACCTTCACTTTGTGCTGCATGCTATTCAAGCTGTGACCAAATTTATTTTCAAACGAATATTTTGTGCTGGAGAATGGTCATGAGTGTTCATGTGTGCTTTGTGTACTTTTATTATTGCGCTTTATGAAAATAAGAAAGGTGTGGAATGCTAAAGTTGTGTATAACTAATTGGTTTAGTTTTATTATTATTATTTTTTAATTTATTATAGTTTTTTTATCTCGATAGTGATACGAGGAGTGTAGAAAAAAGATCGAGATTTTTTTTTTTTAAATAATAACTCAAACATCGAATAGTAAGATATTAAACATTACCCGATAACTAAACATTTGATAATATAGTTATAATTATTAGGTCATGAAAATGTATAACATAGGTCCCAATAGAAATTATTGAATTACATGACAGAGGTAACACCTCGCCTCATCAGTTCTTGAAAATCACAACCCTTATATGCTTGCACTGCACATTAACTTCACAAAGTCCATTCAACTTGCTTCACAAAGACTAAGTGCCTCACCAACTAAGACAAAGCTTGGAATTGTGTTGCTTCTCTTTTGAACGATTGAGCTTTGAAGATTGATAAAGACATAAGCATTATATTTGTTGTCTCTGATTGCACAGGTTGTCGTGATTGATGGATTCTCACGAATTTTTTCAGTGAAGACAAAATATTATATATATATATTTGTAATTATTTGAATTTGTTTTGTATATATATATATATATAATTATTTTTAAGAAGTCTATACATATCTAATGTAACTTAACTAATATAATTGTATTCTAGGCTGAAGGCAATATCCTTATGCATCTATTTCATACATTAGGCCACACATAAAATTTTAAAGTTGAGTGATGTCAGCTGCTCCCACTCAGTCGTTACTACATTATCCCCTAGCTGTGGTAGACAACCTTTATCACCATTATAATAATGGTTATGCAGTGACAGTCTGTTAGGCTAGCTATTTGAAGATCTCTGTCAGTATATCAATCATATATTAATGAGTAATTTTGAATATGCTAGCTATTTGAAGAACTCTGTCAGTAAATCAATCATAAAAACCTGTTTAAATAGTACAAGATATTATCACCATTAAATATGGATGGAAGTTATTTGGACACCACCACCACAAATTTACATTAACTGGGATGAAAGGGGTCAAATGCATTACCTTCCATCTTCATTCTTAGCTTTCATAACTCAATCACTCACTCAACAAGCCTTAAAATCCCAAACTGTGGGGTCGTATTGAATCCTTTTCCACCATCGATCCACAAATTTTCATTAATTCCTATACAAATCCACTTTCTCATGACTGTCCCCAGGTATTCATGAATGTTCCTTTTAGCGTCCATGGCCGACTTGGATGTGTCAAACAACGTAGACGATTCTCCCTATTTTCTCCTCCATATGATCCCTCATTCTTATTCTTCATTTCTGTATTCCTGTCATCATCTTAACATTCTCATTTCGGCTACTCCCATCTTATGCGAATGTTGCTTCTTAACTGCCCAACATTCGGTACCATACAACATAGCTGGTCTCACTGCCGACTTATAAAATTTCCCTTTCAATCTATTCTGGATTTTAGGATCACATAAAACTCCCGAAGCACTCCGCCACTTCACCCACCCTGCCTTAATCCTATGGTTTACATCATGCTCAATTGCACCATCTTTTTGTATAAATGACCCTAAATACTTAAACACATCCTTGGTAGGGATTGTCTGACCGTCTAAAATTATATCATTCGGGCCTCCTCTAGTTTTACTGAAATTGCACTCCATATATTCAGTTTTTGTCCGACTCAATCTAAGGCCTTTAGATTCTAACGCGTTCCGCCACATTTCTAGTTTAGAATTTAAACCTTCCCTAGTTTCGTCTACCAACACAATATCATCGGCAAACAACATGCACCAAGGAGCCCTATCTTGGATATTATAGGTGAGTTCATCCATGACTAACGCAAATAGGTAAGGACTTAAGGATGAACCTTGGTGAACACCTATCGTGATCGGGAACTCTCCAGTCATACCATCTACAGTCCGCACCCTAGTCAATACTCCTTCATACATATCTTTAATAACTTCTACATATTTAGTTGGGACCTTTTTCTTCTCGAGTACCCACCACAAGACTTGTCTTGGCACCTTATCATACGCTTTTTCTAGATCAATAAAGACCATGTGAAGATCCTTTTTCTTTCTCTATATTTCTCCATTAATCTCCTAAGTAGAAAAATAGCCTCCATTGTAGATCTTCCAGGCATAAAACCAAATTGATTCTCAGAAACTACAGTCTCATTCCTAAGCCTACGTTCAATCACTCTCTCCCACAGTTTCATTGTATGGCTAATAAGTTTTATACCTCGATAATTCGAACAACTTTGAATATCTCCTTTATTCTTATAAATAGGGATTAAAGTACTCTTCCTCCACTCATCTGGCATTTTCTTGGTTACTAAAATCTTGTTAAAAAGATTTGTAAGCCAAGTTACTCCAATATCTCCTAGGCATCTCCAAACTTCTATTGGAATATCATCTGGGCCCAAAGCCTTACCATTCTTCATCTTATGCATAGCTTCTTTAACCTCCTGAGCTCTGATCCTACGAACAAATCGCCGGTTCGTATCATCAAAGGTGACATCAAGGTCTCCAAAATCACCCCTTGACTCTTCATTAAATAAAGTATCGAAATAAGTTTGCCATCTCTCATTAATCTCATCTTCCTTAACTAAAACCCTATCAGCCTCATCCTTAATGCACTTAATACGAATTAGGTCTTTAGTTCGTCTTTCCCTTTGCTTGGCAATCCTATAGATATCTTTCTCTCCATCCTTTGTCTCTAACTTTTGGTAAAGTCCTTCGCAAGCCTTGCCTCTGGCTTCCCTAACCGCTTTCTTAGCATCTTTCCTAGCTTGTCTAAAACATTTATAATTATCTTCATTTCTACACTTGTGTAATCTTTTATAACACTCTTTTTTAGCTTTAATAGCTTGTTGAACTTCTTCATTCCACCACCATGTCTCCTTAGTCGGAGGTCCACGTCCTCTACTTTCTCCTAACACCTCTCTAGCCGTATTCCTGATACGACTCGCCATCTCATCCCAAATCATGTTAGGCTCACCCTCCACCCTCCAAGGATCACCCTGTAACATTTTATCTTTAAAAAGAGCCATCTTCCCTCCATTCAAATTCCACCATCTAGTCTTAATACACTTATTACTTCTATACTTTTGCTTCCGCCACTTAACGCCAACATCCATTCAAATTCTTTATTTATATTAATTAATTTTAATAATAATGACCTCTAACAATAATTAAAATCTTTATATTTAAAAAATTATTTATAATTAATTAACACCATATTGATCTCCTTGTTCCACATTGTTTTATCATACAATTGTAATTGCTTTTGTTCTATTTATATTTTACATTTTAATAATAACGAACTATAATAATAATTAATTTTTTTTATATTTAATAAGTTATTTATAATTTAATATTATATTAAATATCACATCTCACTTTGTTTTGTCGCGGAAGAGTTATTTAGTATATGTAAGTGTTGTTGTTAATACCTATGAGTATGATTATACTTGTATAATATTTTGATTATTTTTTTTAATGGTTCACCAAAAATGTAAGTTCTTGATCAATTTTCAACTCTACTCTTAAATACGCAATTTTTCTCATAGTACAATGATTTTTATTTATTTTTTTCATTTTGAAATTTTTGTCAATCTATTTGATTTATGTTGTTTTGTTGAAACAGTTTGGAAAAATAAAAAATAACATAACATACATGTATGCTTAAAATTGTTCATATTTATTAGGTTTGTAAAACAAGAAAGCAGCATAATATTTATAAATTTAATATTTGAGAGAAGTTATTTAATAAAAATTAGTTGGTCTAAGTTTAGGAAAAAACATGTGACTGTAATATTTTGGGATCATTTTGAGAAAAAAAATATTTTTAGTTGTTGGTAGCAATGAAATATATTTTGATAGTAATTTAAAGAAATAAGTCTTGATAATACCAATGTTTGACAAAATAAATTTAAATTATTTGTGATATAAAGTAATTGGTCTCTAAATATATATTTTTTTTTGGATCATTCATTGGAAAGAATGAATCAATTAGAATCTTGGTATATATTATTATACTAACTCTTTTCTTTGTTATTAAACATGCAAAAAGATAAGTAAAATATTAAAAATATATGGATAGTTAAAAAATTAATAGAGTTATTATATTATATTATATTATTTTATTATAATTTTAGTGATATTTAATTTACTAGCTTTCGTGGCTTACGCGTTATGCGTGAATCACGTTTATGATATAAACATATATGATCATTAATAATTGATGTACATATCAAGAAATTATAGTTAATAAAAAGTATTACTCGATGTTAATGACAATAAACAAATAAATAAATTCAAAAAAAAAATTCATAATATAAACATATAATTGTTTAAAATTCTAAAGATAGAAAAATAATTAACACAACAATATTATAATTGTAAAGACTATACTCTTAATATTTATTTTGATTCATAGCATTATATTATAAATTTAGTTTATAATATTATAATTATTTGTCACTTATTAAAAAGAAATTAAGAAATTCAATCTTAATTAACACTATATTATATATCACATCTCACTTTGTTTTATCACGGAAAAGTCATTTAGTATATGTATGTATTGTTGTTAATTCCTATGAGTATGATTATACTTGTATAACATTTTGATTATTTTTTTAATGGTTCACCAAAAAGTTAAGTTCTTGATCAATTTTCAACTCTACTCTTAAATAAGCTTTTTTTCCCATAGTAAAGTTCTTCTTTTTTTTCTTTTTTTTTTTTCATTTTGAAAATTTTTCAATCTATTTGATTTATGTTGTTTTGCTGAAACAGTTTGGAAAAATAAAAAAATAACAAAACATACAGATATGCTTATGATTGTTCGTATTTATTAGGTTTACAAAACAAGAAAGCAGCATAATATTTATAAATTTAATGTTTAAGAGAAGTTATTTAATAAAAATTAGTTGGTCTAACTTAAGGAAAAACATGTGACTATAATATTTTGGGATCATTTTGAGAAAAAAAAAATATTTATAGCTGTTGGTAGTAATGAAATATATTTTGTTTGTGATAGTAAATTTAAAGAAATAAGTCTTGATAATACCAATGTTTGAAAAAATAAATTTAAATTATATGTGATATAAAGTAATTGGTCCCTAAATATATATATTTTTTGGGATCATTCATTGGAAAGAGTGCATCAATTAGAATCTTGGTATATTTTATAATACTGATTCTTTTCTTTGTTATTGAACATGCAAAAAGATAAGTAAAATAACAAAAACATTTGGATAGTTAAAAAATTAATACAGTTATTATATTATTTTATTTTATTATAATTTTTGTGATATTTAATACTACCTTTGTGGCTTACGCGTTATGCGTGAATCATGTTTATGATATAAACATATATTATCATTAATAATTGGTATATATGTCAAGAAATTATATATAATAAAAAGTATTACTCGATGTAATGACAATAAACAAATAAATAATTTTAAAAAAAATTTAATTCATAATATAAACATATAATTGTTTAAAATTCCAAAGATAGAAGAATAATTAACACAACAATATTATAATTATAAAGACTACACTCTTAATATTTATTTTGATTCAGAGCATTATATTATAATTTTAGTTTATAATATTATAATTATTTGTAACTTATTAAAAGAAATAGAGAAATTCAATCTTAATTACTATTCATGTATAGTTATTAAAAATTAAAAATTAAAATTTATTGATATTGAAAATTATTAGGACAAAAAAAATTAAGGGTTATAAAATAATTTCAATCTTATTACTATTAAAATGGATTAAAAAAAAATACTTCATAAATTTAAGAATAACTAGAAAATTATGATTATTAGGAATTTATTAAACAAAAAGAATTGGGAAATTCAATTTTAATTACTATTGAAATATTTTATTAAAAAATAATAGATTTATTAATATGGAGAGAAATTAGTAGAAAAGAAATCAATAGAACTAAAACAATTACAATCCTACTGATATAAGAATGGTAAAAATTAAAGAAAAAAGTAATTTATTTGAAGTCAAATAACGATTAAAGGTAACTATACAATAATAAAAAATCATAAGGCTATTTAAGGAAATAAAAAAATTCCACTTTTATATATATAGTATAAATAAGTTGCTAAATTTAGATTGTTTTAATTTTCAAAAATTATATTTATTATATCTTACTAAGTATCTTTAGACACCGTTAGAAAAACCTAAAATCCTAATCTTTTTTATCACTATCATATTATCAAAAGCTAATTTTTTAATCTAATCCAATCTAGTCTAATCTCATTTTATTATTAAGTTAATGTATGATCTTTTCATATATATATATATTGCTAGGAATGTTAATGTATGATATAATCATACTTCAAACAACCACGTTGCAAAGACTTCGGTTATCTTATCACTATTTAAAAAATGAAATATGTTGTATTATATATGTTAATTACATGCATAGGCAAAATATGTTAGTGATACAAATTTATTATTCCATCAAAAAAATAATTGTTATTATGTCACAACACTGAAATTTATAAATAAAAATTATTTGTGTCAATAACATTTACTCTAACTTTAATTTTAAGTAGAATTATGTATTATAATTATATTCTAGTGGCTTAAGAGCTTATGCATTCATTGAAAACAAGAAAACAAGGCAGAAAATTTGATATGGCAATTAAGTTGGAAATGAGTAAAGCTTATGACTGAGTGGAATGGGAGTTTTTAGAAGGTATGCCCAATAAACTTGGCTTTCCCTTATGATGGGTGGAATTAATCATGGAACTGATTACAACTATTTCTTATTCAGTTTCTTTCGATGGTGAAACACGTAATTTTTTTAAACCACAAAGAGGGCTTCGACAAGGGGACCCTCTTTCTCCCTACCTTTTCCTTATTTGAGCTGAAGGACTTTCAATTTTACTAAATGATGCTGAAAATTCTAAGAAGCTACGTGGTTTGAAAATCTCACCAAGATGTCCATTTATCAACCATCTCTTGTTTGCCGATGATTCCATATTCTTTACTCGTGCTACTCCTCAAGATTGTGACCAAATTTTACATATCCTCCACATATATGAAGCTGCTAGTGGGCAAAGGATTAACTTGTTAAAATCATCCCTTTACTTTAGTACTAACACTCCCCAGGCCACTCGGTTTGAACTTTCACAAAGGATGAATATTGTTCGCATGGGCAGCCAAGATAAATATTTGGGCCTCCCTGTACTAGTGTCCAAATCAAAACAGGATACCTTTCGTGAAGTTAAAGAAAAAATGGCCGAGAAGCTACAAGGATGGAAATCAAAATGTTTATCATGGTAAGGAAGTGTTAATCAAATCAGTGGTAGTAGCTATTCCGATATTCACCATGGTGTGTTTCCGGCTTCCAAAGGCCCTGTGTAGTGAAATTAGTCGGATGGTGGCTAAATTTTGGTGGAATCAAAATGCAGAACACAGAACAATTCATTGGGTCAGTTGGAAGTCCATGTGTATAGCTAAAAAAGATGGTGGTTTAGGATTCAAAGATCTTATGAAACTCAATTTGGCAATGCTTGCAAAACAGGGTTGGAGGTTGGCTAAGAGTGATGACAACCTTTCTTATAAACTTTTTAAAGGATAGGTATTTTCCATTCACCTTCTTTCTTAATAGTAGGCTGGGATCCAATCCATCATGGGGGTGGCGTAGTATATTATCAAGTTTAGAAGTTCTTAATCGAGGTGCAAGGTGGTAGGTTGGTACCGGGATAGGTTTGCACATACATGGAACTAGCTGGGTTCCAAATTCTCATGGGTTTAAAGCACAAGTCAGACCTACTGCACCATCACTATTGACCTGGGATTCTCAATTAATACTTCATGATCCTTGCTGTTGGGATGAAGCAGTGGTATTATCAGTTCTAGAAAAGGAGGATGCAGACGTTGTTTTGGCCTTACCACTTTCACAAACTGGTGCTCAAGATAAACTAATTTGGTACTTTAATCCAAGAGGTTTATATACAGTATCCTCAGGTTACCAAGCTTTGATGGAAACTCCAATTTTTCTTTTTGTTCTAATCCATTCTCATGGAAGACAATTTGGAAGTTGGATATCCCAGGGAAAATCAAAACATTTTTATGGAAATTGTTACATGAAAGCTTAGCAGTTAAAGTCAACTTTAAGTGCAAGGAGTACTCTTGCGAGTGACACATGCCCACTATGACTTGCTACTTAAGAGACCACTTTGCATCTTTTCAATTCATGCCCTATTTCCATGCAAGTTTGGGGTACGACGTCTCTTGCGTTAACATATCCCATTATAGCAGAAGTGTCTATTAAGGATTAGTGGAATCAATCCCTGGTGCAGCTAGAAGGATTACAAGGTGAAGCTGCTCAGCTCTTTTGCTTTTGTCTATGGATAATATGGAAAGCAAGGAATGACAAGGTCTTTAATTCTATCACTTGGATTCCTCAAGACATCTTTAGTAAGGCCACCATGGAGCTCCAACAATCCAAGCAGGCCATTTCAGCTCTTCATCATCAAACCCAATCATGTAGTTTGGTGCCTTCTTCATGGGTTCCTCCTCCTCATGGGTTTGTTAAAGCAAACTTTGATGCAGGCACAAGCGTATAGAAAGGCAGTGTTGGATTTGTCATTCGTGATCATGAAGGTAATATCTTGTATGCTCATAGTTCTATAAAGCAAGGAATTATGGCTCCTTTCATGTTGGAATGTTTGGCCTTAAGATATGCTATTCAGAAATGCTTAGAGCTTTGGTTTACCATTGTTGTTTTTGAAGAGGATGCTAAGCTGGTCATTGAAACTGTTAATTCTAAGGTTGATGGGATTTCATTCTCTAATGTAATTATTGATGATATAGTCAATCTAGCTAGTCTCTTGTGCTGCTCATTTAGCTTTGTTTTTTGGAAATGTAATTGGGTTGCCCATAATGTGGCAAGGAAAACCTTCACGGATCCTACTCTTTGTGGGAATTTTTCATGCTTGCAGAGCTGGCTTAGAAATTTATTGTAAAGTCTAGCTGCTGTTTTTCAATATCAATAATATGGCCTATCTATCTTGTTTAAAAAAAGAAAATTATTTAATCATAATCTAATTATTATAATTTTTTAATAAAGTAATAAAAATTATCAAAGATTTGAGTCAAAATCTCTATGATTAATGTTTTAGAATATATATATATAGTTTAGGCAGCCAAGTACTGTTACTCTTTAATTTCTCATCAATTCTTGAATTTCTGTCTTACTTGACCAATAAATACCAAATGCTCCATCAATCAAAGTGTCAAACCTTAATGTCGCCATCTCACAGTGTGATAGAAATGTATGTCACTAATAAATAAAAGAAGGCTTAGTAATATTTTTAGTCCTTATAACGAAGTGGTCAATTTAGTCCTTATATTTTAAATCCTCATAATTTCTAAAATTATGTAATACAATTCCTACCGTCAAATTTAACTTAACATAAGTTGATGTCACTAACAACTGCTTATATGGCTTGTACACTTGTTATAATGGACAAATAAAACATTGTCATATGTCTTATTGCATAAATTAAATATTTTTTCTAAAGAACAATATTATTATTAATATTATAAAAATTAGAAAAAAAAAAAGCCGAAGAATTAAAAAAACAAATGCAAACTCTCCCAATCTTAGATCCATCGTAATTCATCCTCACTCATCCATAACCAAACCTAATTTCACTACAAGAAAAACAAGTTTTAGCATCCACCAAAATCGGTTACTAATTTGGTGGCAAATAGGGTTAGCAACCGAATTTCCAGCCTAAAGTGTTAGTACCAAAAACAAAAGTTGCTAAAGCAACCAAATACAATTTCGGTCTCTAATTGCAATAGAAATTTCAGTTGCTAAAATTTCAAATTTGGGTTGCTAATTTGGTATTTATATTGAATTTTTTAACTTTAGCTTATGAAATTCGATTTCTAAAATCGGTTGCTAATGTTTGGCAGATGATCTTGGAACCTTCTTAGTAAGCATGCCTAGAAATCTCTTTCCTTTAAAACATCCTTTAATTTGCATATACTTCCCTAGTTTCCTTTCTTTTTCTTTTTTGGCCATACCATATACATGACATGAGATAACTCTATCTCTTCCTAAAAACTCTTATTTCAAGAGGCGAGATTCAATTCCAAATCTTTACATCAACTCCAAAATATTCTATCAATTAAACCAATTGGCACATTCTTAATTCCATGTCTTTTTTTTTTTTTTCTCAATTTTCGTAAAATATAGAGACAAGGAATCCTAACAGTTCAGTCCAATATTACATGAATGAAAAAAAAACTTCTAAAGAAGAAGCCCGTAATTAAATAAGGTGCTTAATAGATGAAACATGGAAGAAAATAAATGGAGATAGATTTTCTTCTTCTCCATTTCCTCTAGCTTTTGTAGAAATGTGTATAAACTTTTCAAGGATGGCACTTTGCATATACCAGCATGGTGATGGTTATACAAGTCAAGCAGATGATGTTAAGGATAATCATGTCATCAATTCTTATTGACCCTATTCCCCATTGATAATGTAGTGAAGTCATTGCAAACATTCTTCAATTTGTGACCAATTCTATTTTCAAAGGAATGATTGTGTTAGCGAGTGCTCATGACTATTCATGTCTGCTAGATTTTTTGTGTAGTTTTATTATGTTTTATGAAGATAAGACAATGTCTAGTATGGTAAATTGGTGAACAATTTATTGGTTTGGTTTTATTATGATTTTAAATTTGCAAAAAGTCTATGAAATAAGCTAATCTGAATTAGTTCAATTTGACCTTATTGAAACTTGATAATTCAATTAAAATTGATTTTTAAATTGGGTAATTTTTTTGCCATTTCTCTTGGGTTGGATCGATTATCTGGATGAAAAGAATTTCAACCCAATAACACTTGATCCACTCTAAATTATTTATATATCTTTTCTCAAAAATTGTACATTCATAATATGATTTTGATTTTAATCAACTTGGTTTTGCGTTGGTGTATAATTTTTAGTTTTGTGATTTGACAATAACAAATGGAGATGATTCTAAAAGGGCCTTATTTTTTTAAGGTTATTTCACTCACTTGTACCTTAGTAAAAAATGAATTTTGTCAACATATGATTCTCATAATATTATGAATTATGATATGATCCATGTATATATAAGATTCAACTCGTTTTGTTCACCAATCAATTTTTAATTGGCACCATATCATGAAAAATAAGATGACATTACATGCATGATCGAGCAGTAAAAATGTAAATTTATATAATTAGCATTTTGATTTTAGAAAAATACAGATAAGTTTTATTTTTCTTTTTAATTTTTTAGTAAATTCTAAGAACAGCAAGTCCTAATTTTATTTTATTTTTATAAATAAAATATAAATGTTTATACTACTTTTATTCTTATTTTTTATATTTAATTTTTAGTTTAAATTATGAAGAAGATAAAAAAAAAAGTACATAAAAATAATTTAGTAAAATAAATTATAAAATAATTAATAAATGGATAAATAAAAACTTCTAAATTGATGAGGTTTTCACCATCATCTTTTATAAGATTTTTCTAAAAGTTAAAAAAAATAGTTTTATGAGTAATTTATATTTATATGCATATCACTTGTTTTTTTCCTTCTAAAGACTTGAATTTATTTTTTCAATTGATATAAAATTACTTTTTTAGGTGTCATATTATGATTATGAAAATATAATAACACATTGAGTTCTGTTTGATTAAAGTTTGGGACAATTAAAAAAAAAAATCTTAAAAATTATGATGCCAATGATCCGAAGGTAGAATGCTCAGTGCCTGGAAAATCCAAAGCCTACTCTCATACCAAATCATTCTGCGGCAGAGAGGAGCAAATGAGCAAAGTAACTGTCGTAGTGATAGTAAGCTTGTGGGTCATTCCTATCTCCATACATGTTAATCGAATTGTTCCGGAGCCTTAAATGGTGTGCAAATTTATTTATTTATTTATTTTTCTGAGTAGATGTTAAGGGATTATGGTTAAACTGAATAATGGGAGAAATTTTCTAAATTTGAATTTGATTCATACCCATGATTTGCAGGATGAGATATTTCACATATTGCAGGTTCAGCAGTACTGCATGGGAAATTTTGGCAGTTGGGATCCTATGATTGCCACTCCTCCTGGCCTGTATGTGTCTGATTCTTTGCTCAATCTTTATTTTTCTCAAATGAAATTCGGTCCTTTGCTGTTGCTTAATTGATTATGCATACTAAAATGATATGTAACTGGGGCTGCTTGAGCAAAAAAGAAGAAGGATGAAGTGAGTCACAGTTATCTTGCAACGTACCAATTAGGTTGTGCAGGCAAGAGTTTCAGCACAATGAAGGCAGTCTACTGCCCATTGCTGTAGTGGTATGCTCAATATCTGTGGGCTTCATACACCTAATTGGATTGATGGAAGTGATCTCTTATTACAATGGTAGGAGAACCTGGTCAAGGGCGTGAAAGGTTGAGAAGAGAGTTTAGCCACTTATAGGATTGATGTACTGATCGCAAATGTTTGGACCCAACTCTTACTGCAGTAGAAAAGTCCTTGTGATCTATACTTGGTGTAGTTGTTATGATATTCAGGATATTAAGTGCTAGTTAATATATGCTTATACTATGCTGCTCCGTTAGATGCCATTGGTTTGTATATGATTCGTACAAGAATGGCACTAAACACCAGAGCTTCACAAATTTTCAGGATGAATAGAATATGGTTGCCAAACTCTATTGTCTTCCGATTCTGTAAAAAGATAATCCCATGACTCTTGTTGCAGTCCTTTTCAACTGAGAGACTTCAATCATTGTAATTTGATAAATAGTATTAGATACCATGTTTGATATTTGAAATGTAAAAACTTTTGCAGGTACTATCTTTCACTTGCCCATGTTGCTTCTTTGTTTCCAGGATTTTACTCTGTATGCGTTGCTTCATCATTTTCTGTTATTTGCTCCACTGCAGTTATTCGTTCCTTAATGTTGTCTTAGCAGTCAATGCAGCATCATTTTCTATGACATAGTTGCCCAGTTGAAGCCAACCCTTGATGATAAAAAGGTGACACTTTATGCAGTGGTCCTAACCTTGTACCCCCTCCACTGGTTCTTCTCTTTTCTGTATTATAAAAATGTTGCATCAGATACAGCAGTGCTGGCAATGTATCTTGCATGTCTGAAGTAGAATTACTGGCTTCGTGGATTGATAAGGTATACATATAGGAGTTATTTCTTAAAAATATTAGTCCATGAGAAAATTTGACCGGTATATAACTATTTTTGGTCAATATGTGATTTTCATCTCCTTGTTTGCTTTCGGTTTTGTTTGTTTGTTTGTTTGTTTGTTTTGTTTTTGTTTTTGTTTTTTTTTTTTTCCCTCACATCTAACTAATCGTGTATAAAATTGTTAAATAATAATTATGATAACTAATATGCTTCAAGTTAGAACTTACACTTATAAGTTGTTTACTCCAAGAACCTCAAATGCTTCTCAATCTTGTCCTTTTGAGGCTCGCCAACAGTACTAGACAAAATATATATCCTAGCTATTATTTGAAGCCCTACTGGAGTTACGACTTTGCTTGATCAATTCCTCAAATGCGAACTTCAGTTCAATAATTATCTGTTGTATATATTAATTGATTTGTTAAAAAATTTCCCTTATATTTACTACTTCTGCTTTTCTGACGAGTAAGGACATGTAGAAAAAGAAAAAAAAAAACTTCGAATTGGAAAAACCTTAGATTCCATGTTGTTCCAATGTAAATCTCAAACGCCTCTTAAGTGTTTCAGTTGTATCCTTTCGTTTCATCCTGTTAGTTGTCATGGATAGAAAACTGACTTGTTCAATGAATGGAAAATAATAGAAAGATTCTATGACAGAAATAAAACCTAGTGTTGATGTTCTTTAAGTAGAGATTGTTTGGAATGAATCAAAACATTTATAAACATGAATGTAAGAAGTATAATTGCGTCAAAGCGGACTTAATTTCTAGTCAAAATCCATTGTTTTCCGTGGTTTGGCCTGTCATGTTCACTTCTGTTGTGATATACAATAATAGATGAAAGAAGAACGGGAAATGTTTTGAAATAATCAGCTGATATTGTTTAAAAATTGCATGTGAATTGAATCAATTGATTTAGTTACTTAATGTAAAGGGCCCAATGCGTATTTCACCCATGATTAATTAACACATGCAACTTTAAAATCTGTAATTCTTTGGAGTAATTGCAGGAATATTTCTAGATTGTTTCCCAATGATTGCATCTATTTTGTTGCATGTAGCTCCTTAACAGAGAAGTCTTTTTTGTCGCACTGATTTTTACAACTTGTTGACTCACCTGGGTAGCATCTGATGGAGGAACTACTAGATGACAAAGCTTAAAGTAATTAGATTGTGAATATATTGTAGCCATTTTGATGGGGATGAGCATATTTGTGCTTCAGATGCTACAGGCTCTATTAATGTAATTGCTTTTATCTTTGAAAGTATTCATGAGAATATTGACATGCTAATTTCTAAACCAGCAGTCACATTTGATTCTGTTTCATGTAGATTGGGGCCATTAAGTTGTCATTCGGAAGACAAATATAATATGGATGCTTTTCGTCGCATGCACAGGCGTCATAGATATTGCTCTAATACCCCAGAAAGATAATGTGAAAGCAGCTGACTTAAATGTATCAATTAGTAAAACTGGTTGGGCAAATAGTAATGACAATTATACAGAGGGTCTAAATCTGAGAAAGTGGAAGTTCAGCAAAGCTGTAACTGCTGTTAAACATTCTTTGCGGAGTAGACGTGCCTCTTCTACATCCTCATCTTCAGGTTCATTTTTACATGTTTAATGAAACTTAACTTTTCATTTTGTGCTTATAGCTCTATAAACATTACAGGTGTGTGGCATTGCATTGCCGGTTTGTTTGATGAGATTTGGGAAATCTTTGTAACATTGTGGCGTATGAAGTGGTTGCTATTAGTGTCTTTTAGGTGGCTTTTGTTGTATTTGTCTACTGCAATGGGAGTGTAGTTCTGGGTACTACACCATTACTCATCCTGCATAATCCATTCTGATCTTTTGGGCCGTTAGGAGTTCTCACTTTACCTGACATTGCAGGTCCAAAAGATGCTCATGCAGTTTCCCCACATTTTGCTCAGATGATGTATTTTTGTCTGGTTTCTGCACTTAACATTTCCTATACACTTCACTTTGGGCAAATTAAGCTGCTTTTATATTCCTGATATTTTGGAAAAATAGGCCCCTCAGTTTCTTTCATGGTTTCATGGGCCTTACTGCCGGTTTCCTCTCTGCAGTTTTCCAGGTTAGGGGAACTATATTTCATTTTTCTTTTCAGGTTTTAGAACGTGAGAGTCTCTTCTACCTTTTTTCTTAAACAGGGAGTTCTAGCCATTAGACATAATGATAACTCATCCTACATAATTTAGGCACTCACTTATTTTCCTCCATTTCATCGTGTTAAGTTTCAACGCTAAAATCTCTAAATTGACATAAATCAAAGAAATTGACTATGCAGTAATTGTTTTGATCAAATTGCTAGACTTTTCTTGTTTGCGATTTCTCACTCATTGTGGTAATTGGTCATTTCAGCATTGATCAAAAACTTATTTCTATTTTAAATCAACAGGGTGGGTTTTATGCATTGTAGTGTGTGGGTAAATTAGTCAACGTATTGGTAAGCTCATTAAGGGTATATAAGTCAATACAAAAAATTAAATTGTATATCACTTTACCAAGCACATACCATTCCTTAATTGTTATTTACAATTAAATAATTGACATTTTGATCTTTATAATTGTTATCGGAAGGCTAATCGGTCTTTTCCTTTTATATTTTTCTTTACAAATATAAAAGATAATATTTTAAAACTTTTTCTCGAGACAACTCAATGACTATTATAATAGTTTTTTTTAACGGGATGTTTTAAATTAACTTGTTAGGATATAATAAATATAATTTTTGAAAAATAATTTTTTTATATAAAAAATTAATAATTTATGCATTAAATAATTATGGTTAACTATTATAATAAATACTACAAATTTTTCATTTATAAAATTTTAACTAGTGCCCTTAATGCTAGAAAACACTCATAATAATATAATTGCAAAAAAATATAAAATTGTAAGGATTTTCTTAAAAGTGATTTAAAGGCATTTGTTAAAATTTTATAAATAAAGAGTTTGTAATATTTATTATGATAATTAATCATGATTTCAATGATATTTCATTCACAAATTATTATCTTTAAAAAATTTTAAAGACCATATTTATTAAGGGTTCTTACAACATCAATTAGAAAAACTTAAATTATAACAAGATTTTTCTATTCTATGCCCTCTAGGCATAGAATAAGGATATTTATTACATTGTAGAATGTGTAAATATCCTTTAAATAATAAGAAACATTTATTATATTTCCATACTTTTTAACTCCAACCTTTATTACATTGAAAATGTAATAACTGTATGACTTTTCTTATCTCTTATTATTTTCACTAACTTTAGGGTTAGGGTAGAGTTAGGTTAGGGTTAAGTTAGGGTTGGGGTTAGGTTTTAAGTTAGGGTTAGGTTTATGACTGTAGAAGAGGTGAAAAGTTAGTAGAAGTAAGAAGAGAGAAGAAAAGTCATAAAGTTATTATAATTGTTAATGTAATAAAGGTTGGAATTAAAAAGTATAGCAATATAACAAATACTTTTTATTATTAAAAATATATTTACAAATTCTACAATGTAATAGATAATCCTTATTCTATGTCCAGTGAACATAGAATAAGAAAATCCATTATAATATTATGGGTCTTGCTAACCATTACCATAGAAAAACTCAAATTACATTAGAATCAATTATTATTATTGAAAATTAAAATAAGTTATTAAATCAAATCATCACTACATCTTTCTCTATAATTAATAGTAATTATTAAATGACTTGAATAGTCTTTCACTAACCCTAAAGATAATTTTTATTATCAAATAAAAAAGATAAGATTTTTAATACTAATTATCACGCATAGTCCAATTTTCATATGCATGTGTATCAGTGTACCACGCTGTGGGTTCAGTACTCAATGGCACGAAGATAATTAAATAACTACGAATCATGCCCAAACAATGAACTGCCACTCTGGCACCGCAGCCCTCAACCAATACCCAAATGTCTACATAAAATATATAAAATAAGTATTTAATTAATTATGATTGGTGTATACAATTTCTACTTACAATAAATAAAAAAGAATTTAATATTTGGGAGGATATACTCTCCTCTTTTGAGATTTGATGAAATAGTATTAAGGTCCAAAATGTCAATAAACACTACTCTCCCTTAAGATATAATAAATATAATTTATAAAAAAAAATTATAAAAAATTAATAATTTATGTATTAAATAATTATAAGAATTTTCTTTAAAGTGATTTAAAGACATTTGTTAAAATTTTATAAATAAAGAATTTGTAATATTTATTATCATAATTGATCATAATTTCAATGATATTTCAGTCACAAATTATTATCTTTGAAAAATTTTAAAGACCATATTTAGTAAGGGTTCTTACAACATCAATTAGAAAAATTTAAATTATAACAAGATTTTTCTATTCTATGTCCACTAGGCATAGAATAAGTATATTTATTACATTGTAGAATGTGTAAATATGTTATGGCCCTTAAAACTTGATATATATATATATATATATATATATATATAAATAAATCAAGCATTAGATGTAAAGTGTGAAATCTAATTATAAAATCATAAATACGTAAATGAAGTAATTAAATAATAAGATATGGGAATTTGTTATAATTTGATAACTGAGAATATATTTTAACAATTTTATGTATAATTTCATATTTTATAGTATAGAAAATCTTAACCAAACAAAATTTAATTAATTGAGTAAGTGATAGATGTATATGTTAAGAGTTAATTTGTACCATATAATCCTTATATTGACCACTGTTGATATTTCATATTTATTGTTATTATTATTATTTAAATCTTTTATTTTCATTTTTTTTCTTTGTTCTTTCCCTTTCCCACCGCCATATCTTCTTGTCTTTTTTCTTTAGTCAAAGACCCTGTCCTCCTCTTCCTTGTTCTCGATTCTTCTAGTTTCTTTTCTTCTTGCTGGCAGTAGTGCTTCCAATTTCCAGCAGATTGTTTGAGCTTTCTTGCACCTAAGCTTGGATGGATTTGAACCTTCCATGGATTTCTGCTGTGCTTGGAGCTGCTGTGGCTGGGTCCTCTTTTGCTTCCTTCATTTCTGGCCGTGAATCCCACAAGTTGGTGGCCAAGCTTAAGCCTTTAGTGAGTCAATTCATTTCGTCTCTTCTTGTGCTTGTTATAGTGACAGTTTGGCAGTTGTTGTTTCTGCTTTTGGTTTGGCCATTGAATGAGCTATGTTCTTGAATCTCCTCCTTTTAGTGTGAGTTGCTCTGGGAGGGCAAGAATGTGTGGAAATTAAGACTAACATTAGGATTAATTAGCTCTTAGTTAGCTATTGAAAATTTCAGTTGTGCTTTGCTTCAGCTGCAACGTTTTCCTCTTTGATTTAGCCATCTTTTACTCAGGTGGCTGTAGTTTTTTTTTGTTTGCTGGTTGGTGGGAAGTAGAAGTTGTTGTAGTAATATGTTATGAAAGACTTAAACAAAAGAGGCTGGAGGAATTGTATTTATAAATCAAAGTTCATTAATAATAAACACATTAAATTGTCATTAGAATAGGGAATTTAGAATTTAGTGTGTAAATTTAGAATTTATATATATATGTTTAGAGAACTTTAAATAATTACTTTGTGGATTTAATATTGATAGTAATATTATGAAAAGTTGATGGTTGATTCAATTTAGTGCACCAAGTGGAATAAAGTATAAAAAAAAAAAAATGTGAGTTAAGTGGTTGTGAATAGTGCAGGGGCAGATTTCGGAGGCAATAGAAACGTGGTATTTTGAGTGCTTTCGGGGAAGAATTAAATTAAGAGTTCAAAATATGAAATGTAGCTTAAGGTCTTGAGATATTGTCTGCGAAATTTTGTAGCTTGGTTCCAAGTATGTTCTGAGTTATAGCTGTTAGACTCCAGCTAGGTCAGGCAGAATTCGTAATACTCTGTTTTTGGTTCATGTAAGAAATTGAGTGGGTTAATGAAATATTTTAGGAAAAGTTTCTAAATAATAAAGATATACATACTTGTCTATTAATAAACCCAACAAACGGAATCGGATTTTGTTTTTCCTAGGGAAAGTTATGTTCAATTAACTAAGGTCAGGTCAAAGCTGTCAAAAATCTTGCGTGTTACAGAATTTGATGCAACTTCAAACAATAAACTGTATTGATAGACAAATCCAAAAATTACAAATGATATACCATTATAAATTTACATGTGTCTAGTATTTTATAAATTTTACGAAGCTGAATTCGGAGTTTCACGGAAAAAAATATGACCGTTAAAGTGGACATTGGTCCAAACATCAAGTTGGGACAGCTTTAACATTTTTAACACACTAAATGCTTTCTATTTTTTTTTTAATGGTTTCTCCTATTATATGCTTTGTCAAGATACTTAAAAGCCCTCTTCATTGATAACCTTATCACCTGAAGTCTAATCCATATTAATTGATATGTAATAGTTTAAAGGAAAACTTTTATAAATAAACCTATATAAGTTGAGATATTAGTTTAGCAAGTAAAAGAGGATAACAATAACGTTTATAAACTAAGTAGTATTTGGAATTATGAATTTCAGTTCCGGATTCCAATGTGAACCTGATGAGACGGATTGACACAAGTATGAGTGACGAATGAAATGGGTAACAGGTGAGTGGTTAATTGCTGCCTTTAGGGGCTAGATTAATATGTGTGATTATATGTTTATTTAAATAGGTGTGATATATGGAAAGTAAGCTAGTGGAGTATTTCAGTAATTTGCTTGAATAATGTTTGCTTGATATTGGTTACTGTGTTGACATTGTTTGTGGTTGATAAGGGCCAACTCGTGAACATTTTCTGGAAAATATTTTTTTTATCTCCGAAATTAAAAGTCCAGGTGCACCTTGGATACTCTTATTTGAAATCTCGAGAAATTCTGATAAATGTTTTCTAAATTGAGTGCTCAGCCCCGGTGGGATGGATTGTGTACGGAGATTAATTTGTTGTGCGGGCGCGTAAATGCCCGGTAGGGGGTGATACTGTTGTGCGGGGCTGGGTTACTCGTTGGCCCTTTGGTTGTTTTGTTTGATATCATTGTTCTGATAAATTTGTGATCTTGTGTATCATATGAATTGTGAATTTGTGAAACCTACAATGTGCACGTGTGATGTGAAACGTTATGTGAATCATGTTATATGATGTTAATATATATGTGATATGCTTGTGTTGTGTGATGCTAGTACCCTTTGGGTACGATTTTCCACTCACTGAGTCCGTAGGACTCACTCCTTTCCTGTGGTTATATTTTTTAGTAGCAGGACTTCAAAAGAAGTTAACCGCTAATATGAGATTTTGCTAAGGATTTGACGACAAGGTATGTCTCGGAACCTCATACTTGAAGTTAAGGATGAAAGTTTGCAGTCACCTTAGAACTGTGGGTGTCAAATGTGGCATGATGAAATATTCTAGTACTTGTTTTGTTGATGATGTGAACGGAGCAGAGCTTCTTATGGTCTTTATATTATGTTGAGTAATAAAAAGAATTTACAGGACTGTATTTTAAGGCATGTTCCATATTGTAAGGGACCTCTGCCGAAATTTTCAGTAAATATGATTTGCTATAATCAACAAACTTTTAAATGTTAATTTTTGTCTTTATAATTTCTTGGTTTTATTCATTGGTGAGTCAAGAGTCATGGTCATTCCTTATTTGAGTCAGGGTTACGGAGGTTTGGTTACCACTCCTCCGGCCAGTCATGCCTCCACGAGGGGTGTGACAAAATATCTTTTAAATAATAAGAAACATTTATTATATTGCCATACTTTTAACTCCAACCTTTATTACATTGAAAAATGTAGTAGTTGTATGACTTTTTTTATTTCTTATTATTTTCACTAATTTTAGGGTTAAGTTTAGGGTTATGGTCAAGGTAGAGTTAGGTTAGGGTTATGTTAGGGTTAGGGTCGGGGGTAGGTTTAAGGTTAGGATTAGGTATAGGACTGTGGAATAGGTGAAAACTTAATAAAAATAAGAAGAGAGAAAAAAAGTCATAAAGTTATTATAATTTTTAATGTAATGCAGGTTGGAGTTAAAAAGTATAAGCAATATAACAATTACTTTTTATTATTAAAAAGATATTTACAAAATCCTTATTCTATGTCCAGTGAACATAGAATAGAAAAATCCATTATAATATTATGGGTCTTGCTAACCATTACCATAGAAAAACTCAAATTATATTATAATTAATTATTATTATTGAAAATTAAAATAAGCTTTTAAATCAAATCATCATTACATATTTCTCTATAATTAGTAGTAATTATTAAATGACTTAAATAGTCTTTCACTAACCAGAAAGATAATTTTTATTATCAAATAAAAAAGATAAGATTTTTAATACTAATTATCACGCATAGTCCAATTTTCATATGCATGTGTGTCAGTGTACCACGCTGTGGGTTCAGTACCCAACTGCACGAAGATAATTAGATAACTATCGAATCATACCCAAATAATGAACTGCCACTCTGCACCGCAGCCCTCAGCCAATACCCGATTGTCTACATAAAATATATAAAATAAGTATTTAATTCATTATGATTGGTGTATACAATTTCTACTTACAATAAATAAAAAAGAATTTAATTTTTGGGAGGATATACTTCTCCTCTTTTGAGATTTGATTTGATGAAATAGTATTAAGGTCCAAATTGTGAATCAACACTATGCTCCCTTATTATAAAAATTTAAATAAAACATTCAAAAGTGACTTTGTATCTCCTAATATTAAAAAAATTACTTTATATCTCTAAAATACTAAAAAGCTTTTTTTATTTTTTATTTTTTAATTGAGTCATAATACTAATTTGTTTGTACATCTTTTATTTTATAATTTATTTTCTTAATAATAATTTCAATTTTTTTATTAATAATTAAAATAACTTTAGATTTCTTCACTTTTAAAAATTTAAAAGGTTAATCAAATATTTTTAAGAAAACACTAAAAGAAAATTACTCAATAACGACCAACCTCATCGACCAACATAAATTAATGGGTAGTAACACTAAATGCTGACCAACTTAGAGACTAACTTTATTTTTTGACATTACCGACCAATTAGTGTTCATTGAGTTAGTCGGTAAATTTGGCATGTCTCCATAGAAAATTTAACGACCAATCTTTCTCATATACAAAGACTAACCATGTTAGTCGATAATATTTTTACGACTTACCAACCACATTTTGTTAGTCAGTTATCTATTTTTTTTTGTTTTTTGTTTTTCTTTACCAACAAACTTATTCAGTTGGTGTTTCCTATAGCTGCATTTTGCTTACTTTTAGTACCGACTAATGTTCGGGTCGGTCGCTGTTAATCCCTAATTTAGATCGATCCTGTTCTTTCTTCGTTACTCTCATTTTGACTAGTATCAAGCACTTACTTCCACCATTAGAGCTTGCTCTCTATAAAATTCATTAGACTGGTCTTTGCAACGGGGTGGGCTCCTTCTCGATGGTAGATCTACACCCCTAATTCGTTTGTTGGGCAATTAACGGATCATGTGGAGTAGGTGTGTTGTAGGCGGCTGCTTCTCCGAGATTTAACTCACCCTTGTGAACTCGGTCCAGGAAATTCTTATAAGTTAGGGCAGTTGTAAACACTGATGCTAGTATGACATCTAACTTTACCAATCCAGCCTCTATTTCCCGTGACTAAAGACCCAAAACTCAATTTTATAAGGATTTTCTATGTTGAAGCTTACAAGGGATGTAAACTGGGGAGGATAAGGATGCTCAAGAACGAGATATGTGATGGTGAGGCAAATGAGGCAAGATTAACGCTGGGGTGGGATGAGATACTCTTGGTTGGATGTGTTTACATTTGTTTTTTATTTTATTTTCTTATTCTTTTTTTTTTATATATATTTATACTTGTTTTAAAATAATAATATTTGTTTTTAAAATTTTTATTTAATTTATGTCATAAAACACTAGACAATTTTTTATTTGTCCATTGTAACATGTGAACAAGTCACATATACAGTTGTTAGTGACATTAATTTTTCTTAAGTTAAATTTGACAATAGAAACTACATTGCATAAAAATAAAGATGATATTTCATGATTTGAAGTATATGAACTAAACTCACCTCTTCATCTAATTATAGAGACTAATAGGATAATTAAGTCATAAAAAATTATATGGAGGAGCCGGCCCCCACCAGGCAGGCGGCCATGGGCTAAAGGACTAATTGATGTATCAGCAGGATAAGGACGAGCCCACTGTTTAAGAATTAGGATGATGCACAAGAAGCCAAACCCTGCACATGTCTCTTTTCTAGTTTTGGTACATTGCATTTGTTCTCTGTTCTTTCCATTTTAATCCTCATAGTATAACGTAGTTCATATATTCTCTGATCTCTCCACCTTATAATACGTTATTTTTAAATTGATGTATCAGCAGGATAAGGTAAAGCCTACTGTTTAAGAATTAGGATGATGCACAAGAAGCCAAACCCTGCACATGTCTCTTTTTCTTGTTTTGGTACATTGCATTTGTTCTCTGTTCTTTCCATTTTAATCCTTATAATATACGTAGTTCATATATTCTCTGATCTCTCCACCTTATAATATGTTATTTTTAAATTGATGTATCAGCAGGATAAGGACGAGTCTACTGTCTAAGAATTAGGATGATGCACAAGAAGCCAAACCCTGCACATGTCTCTTTTTCTTGTTTTGGTACATTGCATTTGTTCTCTGTTCTTTCCATTTCAATCCTCATAATATACGTAGTTCATATATTCTCTGATCTCTCCACCTTATAATATGTTATTTTTATTTTAAAAATAAATAATTTTTCTTTAGATATCTTATCTTAAGTTAAATAATATCATTTAAAGAAATGGAAAATCTATATCAATTATTGAATTCGTCATCTGCATGAATATGCAATTCTATAAATAGTACAACTTGCAGAGAGAGCAATTATCAACTATCCTCCAATTACAATGCTAGAAAATAATACTTCTCAAGACACAACTGTGGTTCGTCGATCTGCAAATTTTAAGCCAACACTTTGGAATTATGATTACATCCAATCTTTGAGTAGTAAATATAAGGTATGATTAATTTCATTATCCTTGCCATTTTCACATCTATAGCATGCAAGGTTATTAACAGTGAAGCAGCTTATTATTTTTATGAGAATTGTTTATCTTGCGCATACGTGCGATTCATGGTTGAATTTCTGAAACCAATCCTCTCTCCAGTAAAAATATTGGATTATCAATGTGTAATATCGGATTATCTTATTGCTTAGGTTGAATTACTCGACTAATAATCCTCTCGATGATGTAGGAACAAGTTTATGTTGAAAGACGTGATATGCTCAAGGAAAAAGTGAAGACCATGATTGAAACAACAAAAAACTTATTACGTCAACTTGAACTAGTTGATGTCTTACAGAGACTCGGATTATTTTATCACTTTAAAGATGAATTGAAGATAATTTTGGACAATATGCATAAAAATAATACATGGAAAAACAACAACTTATATGCCACTGGATTAGCATTTAGACTATTTCGACAATATGGATACGATGTATCACCAGGTATTTGGGTGCATTAACCTCTCTATCTTTCTGGATTTCTCTCTCTCTCTCTATATATATATTTTATTTTTTAATATTTTGTACAAGATCTCTATATAATTGGTCCACTAACATATATGTGGTTTTGCATTATTGTTTATAGAGGTTTTCACTAGTTTTCGAGATGAGATGGGTAATTTCAAGGTTATTGTTGAAGATGATATTGAGGGAATGCTCTCATTATATGAAGCCTCATATCTTTTAGTAAAAGATGAAATAATTTTGGATGTGTCAAAAAATTTCACTTCAAAACATCTCAAAAGATTTGTCAACAAGAACAAAGACAAGGATATATCATTATTAGTTGAACATGCTTTGGAATTTGCGTTACATTGGAGGCCACCGAGGTTAGAGGCGAGGTGGTTCATCAACTTATGTTGTAAAAGAAATTATGATATGAACCCCATTTTACTTGAGTTTGCTAAGCTGGATTTCAATATTTTGCAAGCCACCCACCAAGAAGAGCTAAAACATGCTTCAAGGTACACTTATGACATATCCCTAAGCTAGTGATCTTATAAATTTGAAAAAAATGTTAAGATAATTGCGATTAATGTGATTTTCTTATTTGAACCGTGTTGCGTATTATTGCAAAAAAGGTGGTGGAATCGCACTGGTCTTCCAAAGAAGTTGAGTTTTCTTAGGGACAGATTAATGGAGAGTTACATTTGGAACCTGGAGTTGGTAGCCGAGCCTCAATTTGGACATTATAGGAGACATTCGGCAAAGCTCTATGTAGTGATGACTATGGTAGATGATCTTTATGATAGCTATGGTACCTTGGAAGAATTAGAGCTCTTCACAGATTCTATTAAAAGGTTTTCAAATTTCACTCAAAAACTCGTTTTCCTTTTTGAATTTTTATATTCGATTTTAATAATTTGATATTAAAGGTTGTTGTTATTATCACTGGCTTCATATTTCTTTCCTTCGTTATATCAAACTTTTAAGATAAGGTTTGATCAGCATTTTATTTTGCGAAAAAATTTCAGATGGGATACAAGTTTGATAGATAACCTCCCAGATCCCATGAAGATGCTTTTCCTTGCTATCCACAACTATGTCAATGAGGTGGCCTATGAAGTTTTAAGGGATCAAGGATTCAACATCATTCCATGCCTAAAGAAATATGTATGTATCATAAATATTTTTATGATTTTACCTTTACAACTTAACTTTGTGAATGAAATAATTTTTTTGACAAATTGAACGTAAATGAGTAAGGATGGCAATAATTTGCTATGTTGGTTCAGGTAGGATATCTAGTACACAAATTATGTTTAATTCAGATCAGATTGAGATTGAATGGGTTCAGATCAATCTGCAATAATCACAAAACCTATGTATAAAGATACGGAAATTAAAGAAGAAGAAAAAAATAAAAATAAAAATACAACAACTATAATTCAGATTGGATCAAAATTAATGACTTTTTCATTTTATTATTTCTAGGCAGAATGGTGTCAACTTCCGATTGACGTCGATTCATGATCTGATCCATTACCATACCTTAAAATAAACCTACGTGTGACAGTAAGAAATTAACATTTTCTTCAATCTCACGTAGCATAACTTAAAATTTATCTAGGATGAAATACTTTTTCAAAAATAATCTAAATTCTTAGTTATATAAAATATTTACTTAGAAGGTTGGTAAAATCTCTTGATGTTATATATGTCAATGATTTGAGATCAAATCACACTTTCATCTAGAATTAAGATTTTATAGGAATTGAGAGAGCTATATTCATTATGTAGCTCATAAACCGAATGGAATTTTTACGATCCAAACAAAATAAAATATTAACTTGACTTTTTGACAATATTTTTGTATTCAGTGGGAACAATATTGTCAATCTTATCTAGTTGAGGCAAAGTGGCTTTATAATGGATATAGGCCATCCTTACAAGAATACCTTGACAATGGTTGGATATCCATTGGAGTACTGGTGACACAGGTACATGCTTACTTTACCATTGCAAATCCAATTAAAAAAGAGGCTTTGGACTGCTTGGAAGAAGGATGTCCCAACATTATTCATTGGACGGCTGTGATTGTTCGCTTGGCAGACGATCTTGGAACCTTTTCAGTAAGCATGCCTAGCATCTATTGCCTTTAAAACATCCTTTAATTTGCGTATACTTCCCTACTTTCCTTTCTTTTTCTTTTTTGGACCATACCATATACAAAACATGAGATAACTCTATCTCTTCCTAAAAACTCTTATTTCAAAAGGCGAGATTCGAATGAGATCCTCACTTCGACTCCAAAATATTTTATTAATTAAACCAATTGGCACATTTTTAATTCCATGTCTAATGCTTATTAATTTTTTTCTTTTTCTCAATTTTAGCGGGATATAGAGACAAGAGATCCTAACAGTTCAGTCCAATATTACATGAATGAAAAAGGAACTTCTAAAGAAGAAGCCCGTAATTATATAAGGTGCTTAATAGATAAAACATGGAAGAAAATAAATGGGGATAGATTTTCTTCTTCTCCGTTTCCTCAAGTTTTTGTAGAAATGTGTGTAAACTTTTCAAGGATGGCACTTCTCATATACCAGCATGGAGATGGTTATACAAGTCAAGCAGATGATGTTAAGGATATCATGTCAGCCATTCTTATTGAACCTATTCCCCTTTGATAATGCTGTGAAGTCATGCCAAACATTCTTCAATTTGTGACCAATTTTGTTTTCAAAGTAATGTTTGTGTTAGAGAATGCTCATGACTGTTCATGCGTGCTGGATAATTTGTTGTGTAGTTTTATTATGTTTTATGAAAAAAAGAGTAGGTGTGATATGGTAAATTGGTGTACAGTTGATTGGTTTGGTTTTCTTATAACTTTTAAATATGCATAAAAATATGAGAACTTAGACTAATCTGGATTAACTCAATCTGATCTGATTGAAACTTGACAATTTGAATAAACATGATTTTTTAAGTTGAGTAATTTTGTTTTATTCTTTCTCTCATGCCTGAATAGATTATTCGGATTAAAAGAATTTCAACTCAATAACACTTGACGACTTGAAATTATTTATTAATAGTATAAAGCTATTTTTAAATATAATGATTAGTTTGAATGATATTAGAATTTTATTTGTTAATTATGATTCAAATAATGAGTTTATGTGTCTAATTCAATAATTTATAAAGATTATTATAAAAAGGGCAATAGTTCACGTGGGTAAAATACAATTAATCCAAAAAATATGATAAAACACAATACAAAAACTTTTAATACATGAACATGAGTGCATAACTCTATTTGATATATTTTCATGTTAATTTTTAACCTTATTATATTTAGTTATATTTATGCTCATATAAACTATATATTATTTTAAATTACATTTGTTTGATTTTAACTTCTTATTAAATTTGTAACGTTAAAAGACTCAAATTTATGATGTTTTTTAGTTCAAAAATTATATAGCTCATGTTTTATTTTTTTTATTTTATTACCTGTTAAAAATATTCAGTAAATAATTCTTCAATGACGCTCAATTAAAAAATAAAAATAAAATCTAAGTCAGTCGATCCCCCAAATTTTTTATTGGTAAAATTTTTCATTACTGGACTATCTGATATCAAAATCTGAATGAAATTTTCGTCAATCCAACTTGATCAGATCTTGTGAAATTTATCTCAAATATGATGCGCACCCTTACATCAAAGTCACGGGTAAGTAACACCTTTCATCTCATTTCTTGTAAATCAACACTCGTGCCTACACTACACATCAACTCCACAAATTAAAGCCAACTGAGACAAGCTTCACATAGAGTATATGTCACCAAGACGAAGCTCGGATTCATCTACCTTTCGTTTGAATGATTGAGAAACACAAAACATTTATTTATTTTTTTTATTTTTTTCAACTTTTGCAAATACCTGCAAATCACTCCCTCACTCACAATCAACATTTCAAACGACGAGACTGTTTCCTTGAGAGATAATTATCATATGATACAACCCATTCAATCAATCACAAACTACACACCAAGCAAAATGCAATGCTGCTGCCTGCCAGCAGTAATTCATACAAAATCAAACTTCCTAGATATATATTTAGAGGTCCAGAAAATTACAAGAAATATGAGAACAAAATTTTCAATTTAAAACCACGGTATAAGGTATTACGTAACTCATTTCTATGCCCAAGCTCCATCTTGTGAAAAATTTGGTAGTGAAAAAAGAATCAAATTTGGTTTCTCATTTGGAAAATTCATTAGAAGGCTCATGAAGCTTTGGGGTTTTCTGAAGAAATGATCTACCATATGAACCTCTGGATCCCGGGCTCATGATGCCAGTGGAAAGGCCGAAACAAAAACATTATCATCGTAAAGAAATTCAGAGCTACATACTGTATCCCCATAAGAAGCCAAGTTCCATTATCCTCAACATGGCAATGAAGCACAAGAAAATAGAATGGTGTGGTGTAGTCTCTCAACTCTATCAGTGGAGCAGGTACGAGAATAGCAACAGTAGCCAAGAAGTAAGCCAACACCATGATTTTCTTTTAAAGTTTCCCTGTTTGGGGGAAGACAAGAGTAACGAAATTAACAAATTCTTGGCTACTGCACAAAGGTGGAAAATAAAGTAAGTGCCTAAATTATGTAGGATGAGCTTTCATTATGTCTAATGGCTAGAACTCCCTGTTTAAGAACAAAAGGTGGAAGAGACTCACAAGTTCTAAAACATGAAGAGAAAAACGAAATATAGTTCCCCTAACCTGGAAAGCTGCACAGAGAGGATACTGGCAGCAAGGGCCATGAAACCATGAAAGAAACCAACGGGCCTATTTTTCCAAAATAGGAGGAATATAAAAGCAGCTAAATTTTTCCAAAGGGAAGTGTATAGGAAATGTTAAGTGCAGAAACCGGACTAAAATACATCATCTGAGCAAAATGTGGGCAAACTGCATGAGCATCTTCTGCACCTGCAATGTCAAGTAAAGTGAGAAAGAACTCCTAAAGGCCCAAAAATCAGAACGGATTATGCAGGATGAGTAATGGTGTAGTACCCAGAACTACATTCCCATTGCAGTAGACAAATACAACAAAAGCCACCAGAAGTCTAAAAGACACTAATAGCAACCTTCACACGACACAATGTTACAAAGATTTCCCAAATCTCACCCAAAAAAAAAAAAAAAAACCCTGCCTTGCACACACATCCATTATATTATTGTTTTAATACATGATTTATAATTATACATCTAACCACGTCATATTGACTAAAAAAAAGGTAATGTATCCTAGACATATTTCAAAGACTTGGGTGTCATTGAAACTACAATACAACATTATCGATTGTATTATCGAGCAGTTTTAGTCATCACGACTAGGGGGAGCCGAGGTTCAACATTATCATGCATGGACATCTCGACTAATCATCTCTTAAATACGGTCAAAGATATGTCATCACACTAAGACGAGAAAATTTAAGATAATTTTATTCTCCCTCAGCCTTCTCTCCCAAGAAAATTAAAACCCAAAAATCCAATAAAAAATCACACATTCTTGACCAATAGCTAACCCTTTAATCACTCATCCTATTTAAAAACACCAAAAATATGTGGCTACCCATTTATTAATGCATTTTTTTTATTTTTTTTATAATGTAAGTATGATAAGATTTTTTTTTGAAACACATTTCTCATGCTTATTCTAAAAAGTACTATAATCGCAAGTGTAGTGCAAACTTCAAATGATATCAAGCTTATAATCCCTATAAATAATACTAGTACTTACAGAGAGAAATATCTCATCTGTTCTCCTCTCTCAGTTTCACAAAGGTTTGCATGCTTGGCGTCGTACAATTAGAAAAAAAGGAAGAAGAAGGAATTCATATTCAAACCAGGGAGGTTCCAATAATTACAACTGTGGTTCATCGATTTCAAAATTTTAAGCCCCCCATTTGGACTTCTGACTACATCCAATCTTTGAGTAGTAAATATAAGGTATGATTGATTTCATTATCGTTGTCATTTGCTCATATATAGAATAGCATGCAAAGATACTGTTTGGGGATTATATTTTTGTGGAAGATATTACAATTAGGTTTCACCCGTGCAAAAGCATTTCTCTCTCTTACAAATGAAATATTTTCAAGTTTCACCTGTGCAGAAGCATTTCTCTCTCTTAAAAATGAAAAAATTTCAATGTTACAAGTTTATCTAATTATTACTGATGCAGGAAAAAGTTTATCTTGAAAGACGTGATATGCTGAAGGTAAAGTTAAGACGATGATTGAAACACTAGAGAATCCATTATGTCAACTTGAACTAGTTGATGTTTTACAAAGACTTAGATTATTTTATCACTTTAAAGATAAATTGAAAAAAAATTTAGACAATATGTATGAAAGTTACATTGTTGATGAGAATACATGGAAAAACAACAATTTATATGCTACTGGACTAGCATTTAGACTATTCCGACAATATGGATATGATATATCACTAGGTATTTGTATGCAATAATCTCTCTATTTCTCTAAATTTTTCTCTATATATGATGATCCACTAACATATCTGGTTTTGCATTATTTTTTAAAGACATTTTCACTAATTTTCAAGATGAGATGGGTAATTTCAAGGCATTTATCAAAGATAATATCGAGGGAATGCTCTCATTATATGAAGCTTCGTATCTTTCAGTAAAAGATGACATAATTTTGGATGCAGGCAAGAAATTTTACCACAAAACATCTCAAAGAATTTGAGAACAAGAACAAAAACAAGGATATATCACTTTTAGTTGAGCATGCTTTGGAATTTCCATTACATTGGAGGTCACCCAGATTAGAGGCACGGTGGTTCATCAATTTATGTTGTAAAAGAATGTATAATATGAATCCCATTTTACTTGAGCTTGCCAAGCTGGATTTCAACATTATGCAAGCCACTTAACAAGAAGAGCTAAAACATGCTTCAAGGTAATAACATTTACACATCTCTTAATTAGCTAATAATGAATTCTTAAAAATCAGAAGTCATTTCGAATAAAATTAATAAATGTTAAGGACAGCGATGATTAATGCGATTGATATATCTCAACCTTGAGTATAACTGACTATCACATAATTGTTAGTATGCTAACACACATAAAATGTAGACATCCACAAAACTGAGACTGCACAATCACAACGATAAATACAATGGAGGTGAGTATATACGTTATTCATAACTTCTTTTTTCATACTTTTAGACTAAATATTATTTATTTTTTGTATACAAAGGTGGTGGGGTCGCACTGGTCTTCCAAAGAAGTTGAGCTTTGTCAGGGACAGGTTAATGGAGGCATACATTTGGCTGCCGGAGCAGGCACTGGAGCCTCAATCTGGATATTATAGGATACATTCCACAAAGCTCTTTCAACTAATGACTATGGTAGATGATTTTTATGACAGCTATGGTGCATTAGAAGAATTAGAACTCTTCACAGAAGCTATTAAAAGGTTTCGAATTTTCACTAAAAATACTCATTTTTATATTTTCTTCTTTAATTTCCTTGTCAGTTTATTCATTTATTTATTTTTTTGTGAAAATTTATATACCGATCTCAATAATTAGAAATTAAAGATGATTAATTGTCGATTTTTCTTTGCTTGGTTATATCTAACTTATACATAAGATAATTTAATCCTCATTTTCTTTATAATATTTTTCAGATGGGATACAAGTTTGATAGATAAGCTCCCAGATCCCACGAAGATACTTTTTCTTGCTGTCCACAACTTTGTCTATGAGGTGGCCTATGATATTTTGAGGGATCAAGGATTCAACATCATACCATGTCTAAAGAAATATGTATGTATCATAAATTTATCCACTTATCATATAACTTTCATTTTTATTTTATTTTTGAATAAAATGATTTTTTTTAACATAATAATGGGATTTAAACCTGAAATTATGAGGTATAATTAATTAAAAAGTATTTTTATGGCCTCACCTAAGATCTTCTGAATTTTTAAAATTTTTTAATGGATAAATATTTTCTTTAACTTTAAGATGAAATAATATATTGACTAAATCTTACATTTCATTGGGGAGAATATATACAATCTTACCTAGTTGAGGCACAGTGGCAACGTAATGGAAATAGGCCATCCCTACAAGAATAATTTGACAATGCTTGGATTTCCATTGGAGTACCGTTGACGCGGATACATGCTTACAACTGCAAATCCAATAAAAAAGGAGGCATTGGATTCCTTCGAAGAAGGGTGTCCCAACTTTATTCATTGGACATCAATGTTAATTCGCTTGGCAAATGATATTGGAACATTTTCAGTAAGCATGCCTAGCAATCTCTTTTTCCTTTACA
Organism: Quillaja saponaria; assembly: GCA_029379385.1. NCBI lineage: Eukaryota > Viridiplantae > Streptophyta > Magnoliopsida > Fabales > Quillajaceae > Quillaja > Quillaja saponaria. Next base: position 3,341,100 of record CM055611.1, read on the forward strand.
TATATATACTTCTCTAGTTCCCTTTCTTATGTTGATTAATCTTTTTCTTTCTTTTTTCAACTTTAGCGCGATTTAGAGATGGACGATCCCAATTTAGTCTCATATTATATGAATGAAAGAGTGCTTCCAAAGAAGAAGCTCTTAAATACATAAGGTGCTTAATAGATGAAATATGGAAAACGATAAACGATTATAGATTTACTTTTTCTCCATTTCTTCACATTTTGAAGGAAATGTGTGTAAACTTTTCAAGGCTGGCATTTCGCATGTTCCAGCATGGAGATGGTCATACAAGTCAAGCAGATGATGTTAAGGATATCATGTCATCCCTTCTTATTGACCCTATTCCTCTTCAATAACAAACAACCTTCACTTTGTGCTGCATGCTTTTCAAGCTGTGACCTTTATTTTCAAACGAATATTTTGTGTTGGAGAATGGTCATGAGTGTTCATGTGTGCTTTGTGTACTTTTGTTATTGCGCTTTATGAAAATAAGAAAGGTGTGGAATGCTAAAGTTGTGTATAACTAATTGGTTTAGTTTTATTATTGTTATTTTTTAATTTTGTCATAGTTTATTTTTCTCGATAGTGATACGAGGAGTGCAGAAAAATGATCGAGATTTTTTTTTATTTTATTATAATTCTAACATTGAATAGTAAGATATTAAACATTACCCGATAAGACTTTATACTAAATATTTGATAATATATGTTATAATTATTAGGTCATGAAAATGTATAACATAGGTCACAATAGAAAACTATTGAATTACATAATAGAGGTAACACCTCACCTCATCAGTTCTTGAAAATCACAACCCTTATATGCTTGCACTGCACATTAACTTCACAAAGTTCACTCAACTTGCTTCACAAAGACTAAGTGCCTCACCAACTAGGACAAAGCTTGGAATTGTCTTGCTTCTCTTTTGAACGATTGAGCTTTGAAGATTGATAAAGACATAAGCATTATATTTGCTGTCTCTGATTGCACAGGTTGTCGTGAGTGATGAATTCTCACGAATTTTTTTCAGCGAAGACAAAATATATATAAATATAATTACTTTTAAGAAGTCTATACATATCTAATGTAACTTAACAAATATAATTAGAATTTGTTTTTTTTTTATTTTTTATAATGATATCACATTGACTTATGAATATTAGTTATTTTATTTCATAATTCACTTTTTTTATAAGTCCTTAATTCAATAAACAAAATCTTATTGATTTGTTTGTATATGTTATAGGAATTGATTTCTTTAACTCAATTTATATTTTTAAATAAAATGAATCATGGAAAGAAACAATTTCTGACCCAGAATAATGAAACAAAGAGAGAGAAATTAAATAAAAGCCTTTTGAATTAGGGGGGAAAAAAAGACAAGAAAAAAATAAATGTATTTTGGAAAGGAATGGAGGATTATTTTCATATAAACAAAGAAAAATTTATATTCAGAAAATATTAGGCTTTAACCAAGAAATCCCAAAAAATAAAATATTTTTCTTTATTCAAGTTCTTAGGTGGGTAAACTCTAATACGCAAATTCTAACACAATAATACTTTATTTTGATATTGAACCACTATGGTATAATTGACAATTTATAGACTATCTGTTCCTTAATAGGGTCTTTTTTTTTTTGCTGAACACAAAGACATTCCATTAAATAACAAACTCAGCTAATAGTGAGTTTAGAGACAGATTACAGTAAGAGAGGCTCATGGAATGGCCAGACATAGAAGCTAGAACATCCAAATTATGGGCAGGTAAATTACATATACGATTCACTTTTTAGCATGTCCAAAAACTAACAGTATTGAGATAATCAAGAGAGTCCAAGATGAAAGGCAGGATAGGCCAATTACAAGAGAGGCCATTGGAGTTGATAGCATTAACAACTAGTTGGGAGTCACCTTCTAGGATAATTCCAAATAAGTTATCAGAACAAGATGCAAGTTTGGAAGCAAGTTTGGAGGCTAGTAGTCCTGCTTGTGCCTCTGCAATGAGGGGGTCTCTTGAACCACAAGCCATGACATCTGAGCCAATGATTTCTCCTGAGCTATTCACACCAATTGCAGCAGCCCAAGATCCAGAATTGTTCATGGAGCCATCGAAGTTGATTTTAATCCATCCTTCTGGGGGTGGCTCCCATTTCAGCCTTCGGGTCTCTTTGGCTACAGGAATACAATTAGCAGCAGTGATTACAAAACAATCATTTATACTCGAGGTCCACCTGTGAAAATTTGACATTGGAGGCAAACTTGAGTCAGAGTGAAGGTTTTGATTCCTTAACCACCAAATACGATCTAGAGCAATAGAAGCAAACAAAAGAAGTTCCTTTGAATTAACTGATAGAGATTTGGCTGTGTTAGAGTCCAATAACGAGCACAGCCACTGGGCAGCAGAAAGGTGGTAGAATCTCTCTATGCAAAGGCCCCATTTGGAGGCAAACCAAACTCTGCGAGTGAATTGACAGTCAAAAAGAAGATGGTTAATTATTTCAGGAGCATCATGGTAGAGAGGGCAGAGGAGATTATGGATAGGAAACACTTCATTAAGCCTTGATCTGGTGGGCAGAATGTTCCATATTACCTGCCACCAAAGGATCTTGAATCTTTCAGGGAGATTGGCATTCCATAAGGACAACCAGTTTTTCTTGAGTAATGGACTAGTGAAATTCTACCTTTCACATTGGTCTACATGGTAAGCAGATTTAACGTCAAATTTGCCATCGTGGCTTGGGCACCAAATCCACCTATCAGGGGTAGCTCTGCAAGGAACCTTAATTGAAAAGATTGCCTTAGCTGCTGTAGGTTCGTAGTTGGATAGAATTTTATAATTGTTCCAGATCTTAGTGCCAACAATGAAGAGATCTTAGACAAGATTTCGTCCTGGAACCCTTGCATTTTTGGGAATTAGACAAAAGTTAGGATAGTTTGGAACCCACGGATCTTCCCATATGTTTATGGAGGATCCAACTCCTACTTGGAGATAAGCACCCTTATGGAGGAGAGGTTTAGCTTTTGAAATTCCTTTCCAAATCCAAGAACTTTGTCTACGATGAGCACTAAACCAAAAATTACCATTTCTTAAGTATTTCTGCTTGAGAATAGTAGTCCACAAAGAGTTGTTGGATGTAAGGAGTTGCCACCCCATTTTTCCCATGAAAGCTTTGTTGGTATCAATTGTTTTCCTAAGTCCCAGTCCTCCATGACTCTTAGGAGAGCAAATTTTGTCCCAAGAGATGAGACTAAGGAAGGAATTCTTGTTAGGAGAGACTCCCCACCAAAACCGCCTGAGAGCTTTATCTATTTTATAGCAGATGGAAATAGGCAGAGGGAGAGAGGAAGCCGTGCAGACTGGCAAGGCTTGCCCTACCGATTTGATCAAGGTTGTTCTGCCAGCTTTGGACAAAGAATGAGCTTTCCAAGAAGAAAGTCTTTTTTGAACTTTATCAATAGTATCCGCCAAAGTGTTGGTTTTTTATCTTTGAATTTAGAGTGGTAGACCAAGGTATTTAGCAGTTAGCCATCCTTCTTTGAAGTTAAAGAAGGATTTGACTTGAATCTTGACATTCAATGAAGTATTTCGACTGAAGAACAACTGGAACTTGGAGACATTAATCTTTTGACCTGACCAGGAACAGTAGAGATTTAGAACCTGATATAAAGCAATTACATCTTGAGATAAAGCTTTAGCAAAGAGAATTAGGTCATCTGCAAATAGTAGATGAGATATTGAAGGACAACTCCTGGTGACTTTGATTCCTCTAAAGCTGCCTTCATTCTCTTTTCTGATGATGAGGCGAGAGAGAATATCTGAACATAGTATGAATAGATAAGGCGATAAAGGATCACCTTGGCGGATACCTCTATTAGGTTCAAATGACCGCAAAGGGGAGCCATTTAAGAGAATAGCCATGGACGAAGTTGAGATGCATTGATGGATCCAGTTGATAAATTTCCTATCAAAACCATGCAAATGAAGAATTTTGATCAGAAAGGACCATTCAAGTTTATCATAAGCTTTCTCCATGTCAATTTTGATTGCCATCCATCCCTCTTTGCCTTTCTTGTGTTTCATTGAATGAAAAATCTCATGAGCCACTATAGAGTTGTCTGAGATTTGCCTACCTTTGATGTAGGTAGCTTGATGAGGAGATATTAAGCGCTGAAGAAAAGGTTTTAATCTATTGGCAATGATTTTGGTAATGCACTTGTAAATTACGTTGCACAAGCTGATGGGTCTGAAATGGTTGACCATGTGGGGATTGTCATTCTTGGGAATCAAGGCTATAAAAGTTTTATTCCAATCCTTAAGCATAAATCCATGCTTGAAAAAGTGTTGAATCCCTTTGCAAACATCAAATTGGACTATGTTCCAATATTGTTTAAAAAAGAGGGCAGAGAGCCCGTCAGGTCCCGGGGCTTTGTTGCTTCCCATGCAATACATAATGCTTTTAATCTCTTGCTTTTCAGGGATGGCACATAAGAAGGAATTATCCTCATCACTGATAGAAGGAGTGATGAGATTCTCAAGATTATCTGGGAAGGAAGGATTTTCTGAGGCAAAAGTTTTTTGGAACACTTCAAGGAAGTTGTCACCAATTTTTTCTCTACCAGCTATCCAGTTTCCATTCGGCTTCTTGATGAAATCAATGGAATTCTTGCTTCTTCTAATCATAGTCGAGAGATGAAAAAATTTCGTATTCTTATCTCCCTGATTAAGCCATTGGACTCTGGATTTCTGCCTCCATAAGAGCTCTTCCCTATGAAGCCATTCATTGAGATTGCAAGACAAATCAGTCTCAATTCTAAGGTTGTTGGCAGTGGGAGGCAGTTGTTGGAAATGGTCAAGTAGTTCTCTGGTTCTTTTGATTTCAGTCTGAATATTCCCAAATTGTTCTCGGTTCCAAGATCGAAGACGTTGTTTGGATTCAAAGAATTTGCGGCTAAGTCTAAAAGCAGGAGAGCCTGTAACAGGAATTCTCCAAGCATTTTCAATGACCATGTTGCTTCTAGAATCTCTAGTCCATAAAGGCTCAAATTTGAAGGGCCTATGCAGGAAAGATTCCTCTCCTTCAGTTCTGAGAAGAATTGGATTGTGATCCGAGGCAAAAGTTGGAAGAACTGTGACTGAGGCTCTTGGGAAAAGGAGACGCCAATCAGGGGAGGCCATAGCGCGATCAAGTCTGATTTTTACATTATGAATGCCTTCCCTGCGGTTAGACCAAGTGAAAAGGTTTCCACAAGAGCCTAAATCAACAGCACCAACTTGATTCATGGTTACAAACATATCAGTAGACGAAGTGCTTGCACTAGAAAAAGAAGCTTTCTCAGAGGCATTCATAAACCCATTAAAATCTCCAATGATTAGGAAAGGCAAGGTGAGATTGTTACAGGAAGCTTGAAGATTGGACCAGAATCTAGCTTTATTTGCATTGTACGGGGGACCATAAATAGCAAATAACTTCCATGCCTGATGGTGAGGATCAGATAAAATAGTGCCACAGATAATATTACTAGAAAAGGATTCTGGTTGAAAATTGACACCATGCATCCAAGCCACAACTAAACCCCCTGCAGTGCCTAGAGAGTCAGTTCCTACAACTGAGTGAAAACCCAAAGCCTGCAACCTGGATGAAGGTTCTGAATAAGTCAATTTTTGTTTCAGAGAGTACTAGAAAGTCAGGTTTAAATTCCCTGACAACCGCTCTTAGCTGACGAATTGTCGGAGGGCGGGCGAAACCCTGACAATTCCAGCTGAGAACTAACATTGAGAGGAAGGAGGCTTTGTTAGGTTGGCCTCCGCCACCGAGTTAGGATTTTCATTCCAGTTTGTGTTGTCATTGGCAACAGGGGCTGAGCCAATCCTCAGATGTCTGCTACGAGCAAGTTGTTTCAAGTTTGGCTTTTTAGAAAGATTGCTACGAGAGAACGAAGGGATGGAAGGACGATTGCTACGAGAGAACGAAGGGATGGAAGGACTTTGGTCCTGGGACAGGTTGAGGTCTAGAATAAAGACTTGATCTTTAAGTGGGCTAATGGGTAGTTCAAGAGTGCCTTCAGGTGTTTGTTTTAAGAGCCTGCTAGGATCCATCCCAGCAAAGTAGCTAAGTGTAGGCTTGGAGTAGATTGGATTTAGAGAGATGAAAGGGGCTAACCTTTCTTTTTTCTGTGCACCAAGTGGCTCAGCTACAAGGAATTCATGAGGCCTTTTCTTATTATTTGGATGGCCCCATTTCATCAGGTTGCCCATGTGTGGGGATGTGTGGGCCTGGTTGGTAGGAATAGTGGTTAAGGGAGAAGGTCCATCCTCAGAAATTTCTTGTATGCTAGTAATGACAGATTCCTTGAAGTTGCTATCCAATGTAGCTTTGGGACAGACTAGGTTCGAGGAAACTAGGTTGGTAGGCTGATTTATTCATCTTGTTGGTTACATTAACTGGTAATTGAGTTTCCTTCTGCTTTGCAATTAATGACGAAGGACTTGAATTCCTAGAGCAGTGCAAGGTCACCCGTTGAGTCTCTGGGGTGGTCAGAGCACTTCGATTAACCCGCTGAGTTGAGTTGGCATCCTCGAAATTTGGAGTGGCTTTTTGGCCAAGCTTCTCTAAACGGAGTTGAATCTCCGGTAGTATTTCCTCCACTTCATGGTCAGTTGGTGAAGGCCCTATATCATCAGGGAGAAGACAAGAATTTACTGCAGGGAAGACTTCATGGAAGCAGGATTTAATAGTAGATTCACTATTCATCCAGGGACCATACAACTGCACTTTTTTGCCATCAGGAGCTTCGATTTTTGTGATTGTGGACTCTTTGCACCATTTCATAACATGACCGAGGGTTCCGCATTTAAAGCAGAATTGAGCCATCCTTTCATACTTAAATTGGATCCAAAGTGCATTTAAAGGTGGAGGGCGGGAGTGAAAGAAGACACATTTAAGTGGGTTATAAATATCAAGTTCAACTTTGATGGAAAAAAAATTAGTCGCAGACTTACGGAAGGGATTGATATCTGTTTCAAGAACATTTCCTATTTCACTGCCGATTTTGATGGCATTTGCCTTAGACACATAAAGAGGAGGAAGTCCATGTACCTGAACCCAGAAACAAGTGGTAGAGAAGTCAATGTCATGCACAGACAGAGACGGATCCCAAGGTTTGATGATCAAGGGAGCACCATTAATAGTCCAAGCCGTGAAACTTAGAACCTTCTGTTTCTCCCGTTTATTGGCAAAAGTGAACACAAACTTGTTGAAATCAACCTCAAGAACCATGAACCCAGCAGACGGTTTCCAAGCTTTGCTAACAATTATGGAAATGACATGATTTTTGAATTGGCGGCCACATAGAAGTTTTCCGACTAGTGTACGGTTTGTGATAATGTCGGAAGGATCATCAACAGGAGAGAGTTCAGTAATAACAATGGGATTTTTTAAGTTTGAAAGTCTTTCAAGTTTTTGGGTAAGGTTATTGAGATTGTTATCCATTGAAGGGCTGGTAGGATGGAGGAGGATTTGAGTTTTTGAGGTAGGTTTGGATAGGAAGGTTAGGATTACAGAGACAAGAGCGCACCAGACAGGGCGAGACCCATTTTGGGTGGTTTCAACTCTTCTTAATAGCGTCTTTCAAAAGAGTTTTTGTTTCCCTGGTAAATATCTTGGCCACATTAAAATTACCTTCTAGGAAGGTCCATGATATCCGAAAACCGCTCAGCAGCTTGGGACTTTCAATTTCATGATTTTATTGTAGGCTGAACACAATATTCTTATGCAACTATTTCATACAGTAGGCCACATTTAAAATTTTAAAGTTAAGTGATGTCAGCTGCCCCCACTCAGCTGTTACTGCATCATCCCCTAGCTGTGGTAGGCAACCTTTATCATCAAGTTATGCAGTGACAGGCTGTCTATGACTAGGCTAGCTATTTGAAGATCTCTGTCAGTATATGCGTCAGTATATGAATCATATATTGATTAGTAATTTTGAATGTGCTAGCAATTTGAAGAACTCTGTCAGTAAATCAATCGTAAAAACTGTGCAAATAGTACAAGATATTATATATATGGATGGAAGTTATTTGGACACCACCACCACAAATCTACATTAACTGGGATGAAAGGGGTCAAATGCATTACCTGTCCATAATTCAAAATGATTTGATAGAGGCTTCATTTGAAGACAAAATTATGCCTCTGAAATTATGAATGTTGCCCTTAGTACTCTAATAGAATTATATGACGTGCACAATGTAGATTTTCTTGAAGTTATTTATGACTTAACGATGCGATTATGATTAGGGGTGTCAACGAGCCGAGCCGAGCTTTGGCAAAGCTCGGCTCGGCTCGTCTCACTTTAGGTGGGCTCGAGCTCGGCTCGAGCTCGTCCTAGGCTCGCGAGCCTAAGCTCGTTAAGGGCTCGCGAGCAAATATTCAAGCTCGGCTCGGCTCGTTAAGGGCTCGTGAAATTTTTTTGAAAATTCTAAAAACGTTTTGTAGGCAAGGAGAGTCGAACCCAAGACCTCTTAGTGAAAATTTGTGCAGTTTACCACTAAACCAAGTAACAATTTGTGTTAGTTTTGTTGTATATAAATATATTTATTATAAATATATATATAAATAATAATAAAATATTATTAAATAATATTAAACGAGCTAGCTCACGAGCTCACGAGCCGAGCTTTGGAAAGATTGAGCTCGGCTCGTTTTACTAAACGAGCTTAAAATAAAGCTCAAGATCGGCTCGTTTAGAAAACGAGCCGAGCTTGATCCGAGCTCTTAACGAGTAGCTCACGAGCTGTTCACGAGCTAGCTCGGCTCATTGCCACCCCTAATTATGATACTTCTATATATATATATTCACTAAAAAGAACAGCATTTAAAAGAAAAATTAGATAAAGATTTCTCATACACATAATATATGTAAACCTATTACACAACAATAAGACAACAACAACAATAAAATAACCACATGGAGCTCCTATCCATTTTATACTATATAAATTAACAATTAAATTGTTACACAAATCAAAATGCAATACTTAAGCTTTAATGTGACTGCAAAGTTTGATCTCTTGACTTCAAATATCACTATCTAGTGAATACCTTGCCGCAACAATATTGACAAATCAAATGTCAATCAATGAAGTTTGTTGAGATCCTGATACTAAAACAAAACATAAACAAATGAGGTGTGAGTCATAATGATTAACTGAGTGAAAAATATACACAAAGGATACTAGCTATCAATCAACACATAAATAAAATACATAAGTCGACTAATCTCATATTAACCTAAATTATAAAAACAATTCAATTTCATACGTACATATATATAGAAATTGTAAAATCAAATCAATACAACTCACAAAAAACAATATGTAAACAAATCAATCAAAGCATCCAAAAAAGACAAATTAATAGTAATAAGATTGAATTATTATTCTTTATTTATATTAATTAATTTATTAATAATGAACGCTAACAATAATTAAAATCTTTATATTTAAAAAATTATTTATAATTAATTAACACCATATTGATCTCCTTATTCCACATTGTTTTATCATACAATTGTAATTGCTTTTGTTCTATTTATATTTTAAATTTTAATAATAATGAACTATAATAATAATTTTTTTTATATATTTAATAAGTTATTTATAATTTAACACTAAATTTAATATCACATCTCACTTTGTTTTATTGCAGAAAAGTCATTTAATATATGTATGCGTTGTTGTTAATTCCTATGAGTATGATTATACTTTTATAATATTTTGATTATTTTTTTAATGGTTCACCAAAAATGTAAGTTCCTGATCAATTTTCAACTCTACTCTTAAATAAGCTATTTTTGTCATAGTAAATTGAATTTTATTTTATTTTTTCATGTTGAAATTTTATTCAATCTATTTGATTTATGTTGTTTTGTTGAAACAATTTGGAAAAATAAAAAATAACATAACACACATGTATGCTTATAATTGTTCGTATTTATTAGGTTTATAAAACAAGAAAGAAGCATAATATTTATAAATTTAATATTTGAGAGAAGTTATTAAATAAAAATTAGTTGGTCTAAGTTAAGGAAAAAACATGTGACTGTATTATTTTGGGATCATTTCGAAAAAAATATATATATATATTTGTAGGTGTTGGTAGCAATGAAATATATTTTGTTTGTGATAGTAAATTTAAAGAAATAAGTCTTGATAATACTAATGTTTGACAAAATAAATTTAATTTATTTGTGATATAAAGTAATTGGTCTCTAAATATATATATTTTTTGGGATCATTCATTGGAAAGAATGCATCAATTAGAATCTTGGTATATATTATTATACTGATTCCTTTCTTTGTTATTAAACATGTAAAAAGATAAGTAAAATATTAAAAATATATGGATAGTTAAAAAATTAATAGAGTTATTATATTATATCATTTTATTACAATTTCAGTGATATTTAAGTTACTAGCTTTCATGGCTTACGTGTTATGCGTGAATCACATTTATGATATAAATATATATGATCATTAATAATTGACATACATATCAAGAAATTATAGTTAATAAAAAGTATTACTCGATGTTAATGACAATAAACAAATAAATAAATTCATAATATGAACATATAATTGTTTAAAATTCTAAAGATAGAAGAGTAATTAACACAACAATATTATAATTACAAAAACTATACTCTTAATATTTATTTTGATTCATAGCATTATATTATAATTTTAGTTTATAATATTATAATTATTTGTAACTTATTAAAAAAATTAAGAAATTCAATCCTAATTACTAAACCATTTTTATATTCATAAACAAATAGATAAACTTTAAAAAAAATAAAATTAAGATGGAAGAAGAATTAAAAGTTAAAACAATAATATTATAATCATGGAAACACAGTTAATATTTTTATCATTTATTGTATTTTTTTGAAAAATAATTAATAAATTTACGAAGAACTAGAAAACATTAAAATTATTATGAACTTGTGTAATAAAAGAAATTCAGAGATTTAATTCTAACTACTATTGATAAGTAATAATTGAAGAAATATAATTTTTAATTAATTATAATCATGAAAACTACACTCTAAATATTTCTTTTAATTCATAGTATTTAAAAAAAAAATTACTTCATAAATTTACGAATAACTAAAAAATTATGATTATTAGAAACTTATTAAACAAAAAGAATTAGGAAATTCAATTTTAATTACTGTTGATATATTTTATTAAAAAATAATAGATTTATTAATATCGAGAGAAATTAGTAGAAAGAAACCAATAGAACTAAAACAATTACAATCCTACTAATATAAAAATGGTGAAAATTAAATAAATAAAAAAAGTAATTTATTTGAAGTCAAATAACAATTGAAGGTAACTATGCAGTAATAAAAAATTATAAGGCTATTTAAGGAAATAGAAAAAATTCCACTTTTATATATAGTATAAATAAGTTTCTAAATTTAGAATGTTTTAATTTTCAAAAATTATATATATTATATCTTAATAAGTATCTTTAGACACCGTTAGAAAAACCTAAAATCCTAATCTTTTTATCACTATCATATTATCAAAAGCTAATTTTTTTAATCTAATCTAATCTCATTTTATTATTAAGTTAATGTATGATATCTTTTCATATATATATATATATATATATATATATAGCTAGGAACGTTAATGTATGATATAATCATACTTCAAACAACCACGTTGCAAAGACTTCGGTTATCTTATCACTATTTAAAAAATGAAATATGTTGTATTATATATGTTAATTACATGCATAGGCAAAAATATGTTATTGACACAAATTGATTATTCCATCAAAAAAAATAATTGTTATTATGTCACAACACTGAAATTTATAAATAAAAATTATTTGTGTCAATGACATTAACTCTAACTTTAATTTTAAGTAGAATTATGTATTATAATTATATTCTATTGGCTTAAGACCTTATGCTTTCATTGAAAACAAGAAAACAAGGCAGAAAATTTGATATGGTTGGTAAGGTGGATATGAGTAAAGCTTATGACTGAGTGGAATGGGAGTTTTTAGAAGGTATGCTCAATAAACTTGCTTTCCCCTCACGATGGGTGGAATTAATCATGAAACTGGTTACAACTATTTTTTATTCAGTGTCTTTCGATAGTGAAACACGTAATTTTTTTTAACCCAAAGAGGGCTTCGACAAGGGGACCCTCTTTCACCCTACCTTTTCTTATTTGTGCTGAAGACTTTCAATTTTACTAAATGATGCTGAAAATTCTAAGCTACTTGGTTTGAAAATCTCACCGAGATGTACATTTATCGACCATCTCTTGTTTTCCGATGATTCCATATTCTTTACTCTTGCTACTCCTCAAGATTGTGACCAAATTTTACATATCCTCCACATATAGGAAGCTACCAGTGGGAAAAAGGATTAACCTGTTAAAATCATCCCTTTTCTTTAGAGCCAACACTTTCCAAGCCACTCGGTTTGAACTTTCACAAGGGATGAATATTGTTCGCATGGGCTGCCAAGATAAATATTTGGGCCTCCCTGCACTAGTGTCCAAATCAAAACAGGATACCTTTCGTGAAGTTAAAGAAAAAAAATGGCCAACAAGCTATAAGGATGGAAATCAAAATGTTTATCATGGTCAAGAAATGTTGATCAAATCAGTGGCAATAGCTATTCCGATATACACTGTCGTGTTTTCAGCTTCCAAAGGCCCTGTGTAGTGAAATTAGTCGGATGGTGGCTAAATTTTGGTGGAATTAAAATGAAAAACACAGAACAATTCATTGGATCAGTTGGAAGTCCATGTGTATGGCTAAAAAGATGGTGCTTTAGGATTCAAAGATCTTGAGAAACTCAATTTGGCAATGCTTGCAAAACAGGGTTAAAGGTTGGCTAAGAGTGATGACAGCTTTTTTTATAAACTTTTTGAAGGTAGGTATTTTCCATTCACCTCCTTTCGTAATAGTAAGCTAGGATCCAATCCATCATGGGGGTGGCATAGTATATTACCAAGTTTAGAATTTCTTAATGAGGTTCAAGGTGGCAGGTTGGTACTGGAATAGATTTGCACATGCATGGAGCTAGCTGGGTTACGAATTCTCATGGGTTTAAAGCACAGGACAGACCTAAGACACCATCACTATTGACCTGGGTTTCTTAATTAATACTCTATCATCCTTGCCGTTGGGATGAAGCAGCGGTATTATCGATTCTTTCAAGGAGGATGCAGATATTGTTTTGGCCTTACCACTTTCACAAACTGGTGCTCAAGGCAAACCAATTTGGCACTTTAATCCAAGAGGTTTACATACAGTATCCTCAGGTTACCAAGTTTGATGGAAACTCCAATTTTTGTTGGTTATAATCCTTTCTCGTGGAAGACAATTTGGAAGTTCGATATCCCAGGGAAAATCAAAACATTTTTGTGGAGATTGTTACATGAAAGCTTAGCAGTTAAAGTCAACTTAAGTGCAAGGAGTACTCTTGCGAATGGCACATGCCCACTATGTTTTGCTGCTTAAGAGACCATTTTACATCTCTTCAATTCATGCCCTATTTCCATGCAAGTTTGGGGTACGACGTCTCTTGCGTTAACATATCCTAATATAGTAGAAGTGTCTATTAAGGATTGGTGGAATCAACCCTTGGTGCAGCTAGAAGGATTACAAGGTGAAGCTACTTAGCTCTTTTGCTTTTGTCTCTGTACAATATGGAAAGCAAGGAAAGACAAGGTCTTTAATTCTATCACTTAGATTCCTCAAGACATCTTTAGTAAGGACACCATGGAGCTCCAACAATCCAAGCAGGCCATTTCAGCTTTTCATCATCAAACCCAATCATGTAGTTTGGCGCCTTCTTCATGGGTTCATCCTCCTCATGGGTTTGTTAAAGCATAGATGCAGGCATAAGCGTATCGAAAGGCAGTGTTGAATTTGTCATTTGTGATCATGAAGGTAATATCTTGTATGCTCATACTTCTATAATACAAGGAATTATGGCTCCTTTCATGTTGGAATGTTTGGCCTTAAGATAAAATGCTTAGAGCTTTGGTTTCCCAATGTTGTTTTTGAAGAGGATGCTAAGCTGGTCATTGAATCTGTTAATTCTAAGGTTGATGGGATTTCATCCTCTAATGTAATTATTGATGATATAGTCAATTTAGCTAGTCTCTTATGCTGCTCATTTAGCTTTGTTTTTTAGAAATGTAATTGGGTTGCCCATAATATGGCAAGGAAAACCTTCACGGATCCTACTCTTTGTGGGAATTTTTCATGCTTGCAGAGCTGGCTTAGAAATTTATTGTAAAACCTAGATGCTATTTTTCAATATCAATAATATGGCCTATCTATCTTTGTTAAATTTTATTTTTTTTAATCATAATCTAATTATTATTATTTATTAATAAATTAATAAGAATTATCGAAGATTTGAGTCAAAATCACTATGATTAATGTTTTAGAATATATATAGTTTAGGCAGCTAGGTACCATTGCTCTTTAATTTCTCATCAGTTCTTGAATTTCTATCTTACCTGACCAATACCAAATGCTCCATCAGTCAAACCGTCAAACCTTAACGCCACCGCCTTAGAGTGTGACAGAAATTTATGTCACTAATAAATAAAAGAAGGCTTAGTAATATTTTTAGTCCTTATAATTCGACGAAGTGGTCGATTTAGTCTCTATATTTTAACATCATGAAATGTCATCCTCATAATTTCTAAAATTATGTAATATAATTCCTGCCGTCATATTTAACTTAACAGAAGTTGTTAGTGTTGATGTCACTAACAACTGCTTACATGGCTTGACCACTTATTCTAATGGACAAATAAAAAATTGTCATGTGTCTTATTGCATAAATTAATTTTTTTTTCTATAGAACAATATTATTATTAATATTTAAAAAAATTAGAAAAACAAAAGGCCAAAGAATAAAAAAAACAAATGCAAACTCTCCCAATCTTAGATCCACCGTAATTCATCCTCACTCAGCCATAACCAAACCTAATTTCACTACAAGAAAAACAAGATTTACCAACCACCAAAATCGGTTACTAATTTGGTGGCAAATTGGGTTAGCAACCGAATTTCTAGCCGAAAGTGTTAGTAGCAAAAACACAAGATGCAAAAGCAACCAAATACAATTTCAATCTCTACTTACAATAGAAATTTCAGTTGCTAAAATTTCAAATTTGGGTTTCTAATTTAGTATTTATATTGAATTTTTTAATTTTAGCTTATGAAATTCAATTTCAAAATTGATTCCTAATGTTTGGTTCATCTAGAAAAATTTTGTTACAAATTTGGATTAAAAGAAAAAAAATTATGAGAATTTGACTGTAAAATCAGTTGCCAAAATTAATTTGAATTATTTTTTATATCTACTTTTCATAAATTCAATACAATCAAATTAGTTGTTCCTGTATGAAGATTTAAGGAATTACTAAGGGTAAGTTTGGAACAAATCTATAAAAGAATTGATTTTAGTTCAATTGAATTCGATTCGATTTGATTCAATTCAATTTAATTATTTTTTTTAATGTCTGAAACAAATTATTTTGTTGATACAATTTAATAGATTTCAATTGAATTACATTGTTTTTAATGTGAATATAATAATGGAATTAAATTGAGTTTAACAATTTTACAATATAAACCCTAATTCTATATAATTATTATATATCCACTCTAAGCTTGACCATTTTCTCTCTCTCTCTCTCTCTTCCTCTCTTTTTTGGCCAATTTCTTTTTATGGGTTAAGAATCAAAATGGGTGAGAAGAGATGAGTGTTAGGAGAGAGAGGGATTGAGAGAGAAGAGTAGGGTATGGGAGCAAGTGTAAAAATGAGACAAAGATAAAGGGTAAATTTGTCCAAACAATTTTTTAAAGGCTAAATGAATTGAATTCTTTGTAAATCACATCAATTTTGGTAAGAATTTAAAAAGAAAGAAGGTAATGAAAATGAGATTTACAATAAATTGAATTCTCATACATAATGAGTTCCAAACACAAGATTTTAATAAAAATTCATTTAGAATAAATTGAATTCCTTAATTTTTATGGTTCCAAACACACTCAAAAACCTCTTCAATTCATAAAATTGTCACTTGTAATATATCCATTTCAATACAAAAATTTAAGATTACAAGTTAACTAATAATAACAAAAGCTGTTATCCACTCTTCTGGATCAAAGGCTGGATGAGATAATGGATCCTCACCATATTTCTTAATGATTTATGTATGATATGATTCCTACAATAAACAAGTATATAAATAGACATACGTAAATGAAAGCTTGAAACAACTCCTTATACTTTCGACAGAAGTAAAAAAAAGATTCATTTGGTGCATAACACCAAAATAGATGATCTGAAGCACTAGGACTACATAAAAAAAGATATACATAAATAAATCTAGTTGTATTACAGTGACTTAAGTAAAACATTATTACTTTTTAAGATGGGAAAGAAAGTGGGCATTAAATCACTCCAGGTGGGAGGGTGCTCAGAAGCTATAGAGGAACCATGAGATGGTTGGGCCTTGCATGATCTTGATGTAGAGTAAAGTTTTAACATGAGCTAGTCTAAGACCTCAACAAATTGAGAACTCAGATGTTGGTATAATATAAAATGAGCTACTAAAGTTGTATAAAGATCAATAAACACTTATTTGAGTAGGGAAATAAACAAATTGATCTCAATTTAAGAAACTAAAGGATCACTTACGTGCAAAAGTTGCCTTTTGAATCCACAGCAACTATATGCTAAAAAAAAAAAAAAATTTGAATGAAAAAAGAAATAAAAGTGAAGCAATGTTGTTAGACAAGGAGACAACAGAGATAGACAGAAACAGAGAAAAAGAGGAGACGATGCAATGACATCAACTTGTATGATGTGTTCCACATGTAACTTTAACACTTGTTTCCTTGAAAGAGAATCAATTACTCTTGGGCAGGGTTAAAAAACATAATCAAGTCTCACTGAGCTGTCTTTAGAATTGTACTGCTAGCACATGCAATGACGTTTCAAGTTTTGCAAAAAAACAGGTTGAAATAAATGTCTGTCCTGTGCCAAGCATGCTACGATCATGTATATTAATATGTGCACAAGCACATGGATATAAGATAAGGAAGGTTGTGGGTAAGAAGAATAAATAGAAGTTAATACAATAAACCACGCCTCAGGTCAGGCCATGCACCAACTAACAAATGCTTATCCTAATTTAGATTATCACATTTATGATATTAATTCATTTTCAATACTAATCACTCAACAAAACCTATTAGACAAGTTTATTTTTTGGTGATATATGATCATCCCCTTTCTTAGGCATAGATTTTCTACTGTAATGCACACAAAGTACACTTAGCTGACACACTGAAGTTCATGGGTATTATATTACATTACATATAGTACTCAACACGATTACCATTCATATCAATATTTTCATCAAGTCAGCTAATATTCATAGACAACCCATCCACAAATCTTATTCCATAAGATATATAGGAAAATTTGACATAAATTTTCCTGTGCATACCTCATTATCAGTTCCATGGCAAGTTGTCTATAGTCTGGGAGGCCAGTAGTCTTGGAGAACAAAATAGATTGCAATTCAGTAAAAAATTGAGCATATTGAGAACCAGAAAACATAAAAACATCAAGAAAAGTCAAAATAAAATTATCCACAAACCATAGAGTGTTGAAATTCCTTCAATGGAAGACATCAGATAGTAAAATCACCCCCATGTGCAGTGTTTTTTACTTCAAACATGAGCAGTGGACTGGAGTAGACTCAAGTTCTACAATAGATAAAGCAAGGATATAAAATTGGATGAAAGAACCCCTAAATGAGTATTATATGAAAAATCTACATAATAAAAGAAAAATGGATTATTAACTCATCAAGACAACTCTGGCACTATTAAATGATGCCTACTAAAGTCTAACAACCTCATTCCAAATAGCATCAAGATGTCAAAGCACCTGTCTTGAATGAAGCACTTGCCTCATTCCACATAGCATAGACAAGAATAAAGGCATCAAGATGTCAAAGGCACCTGCTTTGAATAAGTTAACTTTAACTACAAAATATCATAAGTCAAACCACCTATCTAAACAAACAAATTACCATGAAATTTGTAGACAAATGAAATTTTTAATGCATAGACGAGCTCAAATCTTTCATTTTTAGACAAATGAGCCTCTTATTCTGGAAAAGCTAACCATACTTTCAAGACGAGAGTTAATGTGCAGGTTGTTTGTTGTGGCAAATGACATATTTTGATATAAACTACTAAATTTCAAGATTAGCTTTATCAATTTATAACTAAGCTCTTAATTTTGTGCAAAAACAACCATTATAATTCCTTCTACCCAATAGCAACTAGAACTAAATGCTAATAATCCGAGACAAGTTTGAAACTTCATGCAAATTATATATATATATATATATATTTATATGTATGTGTATATATATATACCTTAACGAAGAAGACAAAGTAACGCATGGAAGAAACTGAATGAGCCTCGGATATCTCAAGTTGCTCTTCAGCTTCAACCTACATTTTATATGAGCAATAAAGAAGATCAAAATTAGAAATGGGGCATTAAATAGAAACCATGAATGTAGTATTAATATAGCTCATCAGCATCATATTTCAAATATTAATCAGATTTATGGTAGATCAATTAACAAACACAAAAGGGAGACGAAGATGAATTGATCAAAGAAACCCAAAAAAATATATGTCTGATTAAATTATCGATCGGATTCCAAGGTTTTTTTCTTGAAGAAAATCAAGCTTAGAACTCAATCTTCAAATAGTGGATTGATTCACAATGGGATTTGGAAAAGAATATGATGAACTTTCAAATCGTTGAAAGAGCTAGCACGACACTCTTATGAAACTACAATCAGACGGATTGAATTCAAATATTAAATCGAACTTACCCTTCCTCACACGTGCCAAGAACATTGCTCAGTCCCTCATCGCCATGCAACATCCATGGCTGGAGCTCTTAGACTACCTCATTTTGAGTTTGCAGATCTAAAATCGAAGAGGCTAGGAGTAGAGGAAAAGTTAAAAAAAAAAAAAAAGGAGGAAAGTTAGATAGCAACCAAATATTAGTTGCTATTTTTTTTTTTTTTCAAAAGCATAATCGAATCATTTTAACTAATTTTATTTATTTTTAATAACTAGTAACAGAATTATTGGTTGCTAAAATTGTGTACATTTTCATTATTTTTTTATCAAAATTTATAATTTATTTGTAACCAATTAGTGACCGATCCAGTTGTAAAATTTTAATTCTTATAAAATTTAGTAACTGATATATTTTTTTTTTATTTCTAAAATGGTTGCAAAACTATATAATTTAGCAACCAAATCTTTCCTTTTTTGATTCCATTGCTACTAGCACTTCTTCTTGTAGTGTTTGTTGCTTCTACTCCTAAAGCTATTCTTTCCTCTTAATGAATCGAACTGAACACTCCGTTGTTTCCAATCCTCCTTCCTTGACTTGAAAATTTTTTCAGATGAAAATCTAAACCTATCTCTTGTTTTCTTCTCTTTTCTCATCATTTTGCTGTCAAAGTTTTGGCGTAAGTGATTTTCAGCCAATTTGGACGAATAACTCTAGCGATGGCACCAGATTTAGCTGACAGCGTGAAGTCCTTTTTGGTTGAGTTTTCTCTGCCATTAACGGCTCTAACAAAGTTTGACCCTTGAAAACACCCTTATCGAACTCATCAATCTTGATTTGGGAACAAATAGATTCAGCCATGGATGTAGTACATTCCACAAACCCTTTGATCTGAGATTTAACTCACCCTCATGAACTCGGTCTAGGAAATACACATAAGCTAGGTCAATATGAACAATGATGCTGGTATGAAATCTAACTTTTCCAATCAAGTCTTTATTTCTTGTGATTAAAGATTGACCCAAAACTCAATTTTATGAGGATCTATGTTGAATCTTACAAGAGATGTCTATTGGGGAGGATAAGGATGCTGAAAAACAAGAGATATGTGGTGCTGAGGCTGAGGCAAATTAATAGTGAAGGTGGGAATGAATAGGCATGGATCTAGAACTCTTGGTTGGGGGTGTTTACATTTGTTTTTGTTTTTATTTTATTTTAAAAATATTTTCTTTGATATTTACTTTTTTTTTTTTTTTTTTTTTGTTATATTTTAACTTTTTTAAAAATAATAATAATTTTTTTTTGAAATTTTTATTTAATTTATGTCATAAGATAAATGACAATTTTTTATTCATCCATTATAACACGTAGACAATTTAAATAAGTAGTCATTAGTGACGTCGATTTCTCTTAAGTTAAATTTGACTTAAGTTAAATTTGACGACGGAGACTACATTATGTAATAATGAGAATGGCATTTCACAATTTTTAAATATAGGGACTAAACTGACCATTTCATCTAATTATAGAAACTAAAAAGATATTTAAACCACAAAAAAAATTTTGTTTTGATGGAGGAGCCAGCCACACCAGGCAGGCAGCCACGGGTTAAAGGATGCAAATATTATTTTATAAGGACTAATTGATGTATCAGGAAGATAAGGACGAGCCTGTATTATTGAATTTTCATTTAGAACTAATCTTAAATATTGGATTATCAATATTTATTGCTATTTAATATCGGATTATCGTATTGCTTAGGTTGAACTACTCAACTAATAACCCTTTTGATGATGTAAGAAAAAGTTTATGTGGAAAGACGTGATACGCTCAAAAAAAAAGTGAAGACCATGATGAAATAATAGAAAATTCATTATGTCAACTTGAACTAGTTGATGTCTTACAGAAACTCGGATTATTTTATTATTTTAAAGATAATTAAAGATAATTTTAGACAATATGTATAAAATTAATACATGGAAAAACAACTTATATGCTATTGGATTAGCATTCAAACTATGCTAATAAATGGGAGCAATACTACACTATAAAAATGGAGAAACATAAAAAGGAATAAATGATCTTTAACCCTTTACTAAATCATCTTTTTTTTCTTTTCTTCAATAATTAATTTAAAAAATTACTACAAAAAGAATCCCACTTAGATTCTATCACCTCCCCAAATACCTCCCATAGTTTTCTCTCCGTTTCCAATCTCTCATACATGGTTGATGGCCTTGGCTCTGAATCACCACATCAGCAAGATTAGATATTAATGTATGTGTAAGAATGGGTAATTAAGGTACAAGATAAAAAATTTCGAATAGTATTGATAGTAGGGGAGGAATTAGAAGATTACTCCAATATTTCATTTTCAATGGATGAAAAAATATTTGAAATAATCAACTGGAAGATTGAGAAGTATGTGGACGAATAACATAAATCTTCTCTCAAATAACAATAATCTCATCAGACAATTTTTTTTAGCCACTTCAAGGCATTGAAGTTCATTCTTCTTCAATAGTAGATTATTTGGAATTATCACCGTTAATCAAATTGGTAATATCACAAAAGTAATTATTGAAAAGATGAAGGATAGTCAAGATAGAGGCTAGCCAATATATTTATAGTTCCTTGATTCATTCTTCTCTAATTATCATATTTAAAACATTTCAATTTCTATTGAATTCAAGAAGTCATACAAAGAGTTAGGTAAGCTAAGTAAAGGAAAAAGAGAATGCGTGAATAAGAAAAAGCTTGAGTTTTTTCTTTTTTTTGAAAAGAAAAATATGAGAAAATCAACATTCTCAATAATAACAAAAGCTGATTTGGCATCTTTTAATACTTCAAGATCAGTTTTATTATACACTATAGATATATAAATTTAATTTTTCATTATCTATTTTTAATTCAACTTCTAACTCAATAATTTTACTTAAATAAATTTTTAATAATGATATAGGATTGTTTTCTAATTTTTTTTTATATCTTAATAGTAATAAGATTGAGGGCCCGTATGGTATACAGATTGCAAAAGTTAGGATTGACCATAAGTTAAATTATATAAGTCAGATATGTGGTATAAAAATTGTAAATAAGTCAATTTTGTGTGTGATACACATATTGCATAAATCAGTTTAAATATGTAATTACTATCGAGGACATGCATAATAGTGTGTTTGGTTTACAAATTGTATAAGTCAATTTCATCAAAATTATTTTATTTAATTATTAAGAAATTTTAAAATACTATATTGGTCAATAATATCAGTACAATAATAAATTTGTTATATATTACATAGCATTGCATAATTTAATCAAATACATAAAAGTAAAATGAAAATTGTAATTATGTTAAAAAATTAAGGACAAGTGAGACATTTCATATTTTTATACAACTGACAAATCCAAAAGTCACCTAATATCTACTTATGCAGATAAGACACTTTAACAAATTTGGACCGATTTTGTTTTGATCCAATCAAAGGTTTTTCAATGCTAAAGACCCTTACCAATTGGGATTCCAAATGCCAAAAGCATATCTTAAACTCTACACCAAATGGGGTATGAATTATTATTCTTTATTTATATTAATAAATTTTAATAATAATAAACTCTAACAATAATTAAATTCTTTATATTTAACCAATTATTTATAATTAATTAACTAATTAACACCATATTGATCTCCTCATTTCACATTGTTTTATCATACAATTGTAATTGCTTTTGTTTTATTTATATATTAAATTTTAATAATAATGAATTATAATAATAATTTAAAATTTATGTTTAAGAAGTATCTATAATTTAATGCTGTATTAAATATCATATCTCACTTAGTTTTATCGCATAGAAGTCATTTAGTATAAATATGCATGGGTTGTTGTTAATTCCTATGAGTATGACAAATTTAGTATGAATAATTTTCAACTCTGCTCTTAGATAAGTTATTTTTTTCCATAGTAAAGTGTCTTATTTATTTAATTTTTTTTTTTCATTTTGAAAATATTTTCTATCTATTTGATTTCTGTGTTGAAACAATTTGGAAAAATAAAAAATAACATAACATACATGTATGCTATAATTGTTCTTATTTATTAGGTTTATAAAACAAGAAATCAGCATAGTATTTATAAATTTAATATTTGAGAGAAGTTATTTAATATAAATTAGTTGGTTTAAGGAAAAAACATGTGATTTTAAATTTAGATTAATATTTACGGATCATTTTAAGGAAAAAATACTATTAATAATTGCTGATAGCAATGAAATATAATTTGTTTATGAGATTAAATTTAACAAAATAAGTATTGATAATACCAATGTGTGGAAAAATAAATTTAAATTATTTTTGATAAAATGTAATTGATTTCTAAATATTAATTAAGTAGGATGGAAGATGAAAATTTTATTTTCTTTGTTGGCATTGAATTTAACAAATGTTTTAATAATTATAAGATTGTAAACATTATTATTATTATTATTATTATTTTATGTTAATAATTTTTTTTAATAAAATTTGTCAACTTCTCATATGAAGGCATGACTGGCCAAAGAAACCCTAACCTCACATAAATAAGCACTTATGACCCCTGACCATTTATAGAAAAGTGTATAAACAAAATTAAAAACATAAACTTGTTTACCAAACATATGATATTTCAACTGAAAATTTTGGCAGAGGTCCCCGATAATACTTACATATATAAGTTAGTTACAATCAACCAGTTATAACAACAATATCAATGTACACAGAGGAGCTTCACTCCGTGCATCTCATAATCAATAACAATTAAACTACTGTACAAAACATAACATGACAACTCAAGCCTAATTTGACTGCAATATTTGTCCTTGGGCTTCAAGAGTGTGTTCTTGAATATATACCTTGCCGCAGTGTAATTGGCAAGTGACGACTCCCTAGGCGACGATCACTGATTTCCTGATACTAAAAAAGCAACAATAGTAGGAGAGTAAGTCACAAGCACTCAATGAATGACAAACATACCCTCAGACTACAAGTATCAATCAAAACATAAATAACACTTATTATAAATTAATATTTCACCTGCATACATTTAAATATAAAAATTTTTAAATTGATATCAATTTTACATTATACAAGATAAACAAGTCACTCACATCATTCAAAGTAAACATCTCAAACAATTCAATCAAAAAGGGCCAATTGGAGTAACTTAGCACCCGCACACTAAATATATTCTCCATATATATTTATCCCACCGGAGCTGAGTTATTTAAGTATTCAAAATCAAATATCACATAATCAAATTACAATATCCTAGGTGCACCCAGATTCTATTTCGGAAGTAAAAACCCTTTGGGAGAAAAATTCATTTTATTGGCCTTTATCAAACACAATTAAGTCACATATCAAGCATAACTCAAATAACTCACATTAAACTACACATTCTTATATGTCTCTAAATATTTACACAATTACCTGAAATACACATATACAATTACACATATTAATCTAGCAACCAAAAAATATGTAATTCACTAAAAAAAAAAGAAAAAGGGTTCATATTTCCGTCAAACAGTTGATGGTGTTGATAAATCCTCAACACAATCCAAACCTGCAAAATCATAAATTTATTTATTACTTATGATAATCATTTTAGTATAAATTCCATGATTTCTTAATCATACATAATGCACCTACATATATCTTGGGAGTTAATTCCTCTTAAACTTTTTACCGAATATCTTCAAGTAAAGTTAATTAGTTCAATTTATTCTATGATTCAACATTAACCTAGTATGTATATTCTTCTAAAGCATGTGCATGTGTTTATTTATATATATATATATAAATATAACTTCCAATACAATCAATACTTAACCATTATAATACTTATGTTCCAATTATTGAATTTAACTTTCATCAAAAGCATGATTTATACAATCTTAATATCAATATGTGTATTCCAATTTCAAAACTCTCTTTTCATATATATCATTTTCAACACCTTCAAGCTGTAAATATCATTATTCTAACTACTAATCTCACCTTAATTAAACCAAAAAGAATTTCCAACAAGTCATCTAACTTAAGAAATTACAACATCTAACTAACATGACTGACTTGGTTAATTTAAGGTTTTATAGCAAGAGAATATCCTACCCTTAATCACCTTGCAACCGTAATACTCTAAGGCCTATTCCCCTTCACTAAACAAGTTAGACATTTAAAGTTGAGAGTAACTTGAACTACTCAATACTCAAGCTCTAGTTTTCATTTTTATACCCACTAACTTCATGCTCGTAATTAAATTCAAAAGTGCAGAGTTTTATCACAAATTCCCATGGATTAACACTTATCCAAACTCTCCTAAAAGCTCACGGAAAGGGAGGAAAATTCCTACACTTTTCGTCCTTGCTATCCCACCTTCCAAAAGGGTAAATCACCCTAAAAAAAGGACCTTTAAGCCAGCCAAGGAGGTGAACGAGAATGACCAAGCTGCTGCCCCAAAATAGGGGACAACAGCTTGGTACAAAGCTCGCCGCAAAATTACTTTATCACCTACACACCCAACTGCAACTCAAACATAAACCCTAATCGGTTTAAACCACAACTAATAGGCCAAGAGGAGGACCATACCTCTCAGCTAAACAAAGAGAGGAGCAGGAAACAGAGGAGGCCACGACAAAAAGGGGAGCTGCCACAACCAAACTTGCAAGAGGAAACAAGGTAGGCCACGACAAGGTGAAAATTTTCCAAGAAACAAGCTACCAAGTGAATACGCCTTCAAGGGTTTTTCATGGGGCTCAAAACAGAGGATGAGGAGTAGAACTAGAAGCAAAACATGGCAGAAATGAAAGAGGAAGGACGGCTATGTCAGTTCAAAAAGGAGGGGGAAAGAAAAGACTGAAAAACAGATATATATATATATATATATATATATATATATATATATATATAAATATATATATTACTTTAGCTTTATTTTAACTTATTATTGTTTCACCTATATGTGAAAGTTATACAGCAAAATTGTAAAACGAATTACTAATGTATCAATAATGGAATTTAATGTATCAGGTTATAGCAAAATTAAATTGAATAATATATAAAGTTTAAATCTAATTAACTTTGGAAGGTGATTTTTTTTTATTTTTTATCATTCATTAGAAAGAATACGTCCATCAAAATCCTGATATATAGCATTATACTGATTATTATATTTTTTATTAAACATGCAAAAAGATAAGTAAAAAAATAAAAATATATTGATAGTTAAAAAATTAATAGAGTTATTATATTATACTATTTTAATTTCAGTGATATTAAATTTACTAGCTTTCATGAATCGTATTTATGATAAAGGATAAAAAACTTAGAAATCCAACTTTAATTACTATTCATATATAGTTATTAAAAATTAAAAATTTATTAATTTTGAAAAGAATTAGGAAAGAAAATCAAGTGTCAGAAAATAATTACAATCCTATTCATATTAAAAATGTAAAAGAATTAGGGAAGAACTTAAAATATAAAATAAAATTTTTTTTACACTAAACCACTTTTATATTCATTAGAGTATTTTTTTTTTTTTTTTAAATTGCCACTAAACCACTTTTACATTCATAAACAAATAGATAAACTTTTAAGATGGAATAAGAATTAGAAGTTAAAACAATAATATTATAATCATAAAAACTATACTCTTAATATTTTTCTAGTTCATAGTATTTTAAAAAATTAATTAATAAATTTTAGAAAAACTACAAAACATTATGATTATTAGGAACTTGTTTAACAAACATAATTGAGAAATTCAATTTTAGCTACTATTGATATGTAATAATTGAAGAATTTTTATTTTTTTTGAATTAATTATAATCATGAAAACTACACTCTTAATATTTCTTTTCATACCGAGTATTTTTTTAAAAAAAAAATTTAATTAATAAATTTGAGAAGAAAGAAAAAGTTATTACTTCTAGGAATTTATTAAATGAAAAAAAATTGAAAAATTCAAACTTAATTACCATTGACATATTTTATTAGATAATCATAATTTATTATTATTGCGAGAAATTAGAAAAAAAAGAAAAGAAATCATTAGTACTAAAATATTTGTAATCCTATTGATATTAAAATGGAGATTTTTTTTTTATTTTTTTAAAATTAGTTTACTAGAAGTCAAATAACTCCTAAAAGTAACTATGTAATAATAAAAAATCATAAGGCTATCTAAGAATTTCAAAATTTTTTTTACTAAGCCATTTATAAGTATAGATAAGTGGCTATTTTCAGAATGTTCTAACTTTCAAAAATTATATGTATTATATCTTAACAAGTGCTCCTAGGCACCTTTAGAAAAATCTAGATTTTTTTTTTTTTTTCATCGCTATCATATTATCAAAAGCTAATCTAATCTAATCCCATTTTATTATTAAGTTAATGTATGATATATATATATATATATTGACAGGAATGTTAATGTACGATATAATCACATGTCAAACAACCATGTTGCAAAGAAATGGGTTATCTTATTAATATTTTAAAAAATGAAATATGTTGGATTATATATGTTAATTACATGCAGAGGTAAAATATGATAGTGATACAAATTGATTATTCCATTAAAAATAAATAAATAAAATATTGTTATTATGTCACAACAATGGAATTAATAAATAACAAGTATTTGTGTCAATAACATTAACGCCTCGCCTTAGAGTGTGATAGAAATATGTGTCACTAATAAATAAATAAAAAGTTTAATTATATTTTTAATCTTTATAATTAGACAAAGTGCTTAATTTAGTCTCTATACTTTGAAATCATGAAATGTTATTATCATAATTTTCAAAATCATGCAATATAGTCCCTGTCATAAAATTTAATTTAACAGTAGTTGATATTACTAATAACTTTTACATGGCTTTTTCCCGTGTTTTAATGGATAAATAAAAAATTGTCAGCTGTCTTATAGTATAAATTAAATATTAAAAGAAAAAATTATTATTATTAGTATTTAAAAAATAGAATTAAAAAAATTGTAAACTCCCCCAATCCTAGATCTACCGTAATTCGTCCTCAGTTCACCACAACCAAATCTAATTTGTTGCTTCTTCAACTCCTAAATCTATTATTTCTTCTTAATGAATCGAACTAAACACTCCATTGTTCCAATCCTCGTTCCTTGATTTTCTTGACAATTTTTTTAGATGAAAATCTAAACCTATCTCTTGTTTTCCTCTCTTTTCTCATCCTTTTGTTGTCTCAGTTTGGCGTATGTGATTTTCAGGCAATTTGGAATCCTAACTCTGGTGAAGGGACTAGATCACCATCAATGGCACCAGATTTAGCTGACGCGTGAAATCTTTTTTTTTTTGTGAGTTTCTCTCCCCCATTAACGGCTCCAACGAAGTTTGACCCTTGAAAACGCCCTTAATTATCAAACTCATCAATCTTGATTTGGGAACAAAAAGGTTCAGCCATGGATGTGGTATGCCCCACAAACCCTTTGATATGAGATTTAACTCACCCTTATGAACTCGGCCCAGGAAATTCACATAAGCTAGGTCAGTTGTGAACACTGATGCTAGTATCAAATCTAACTTTTCCAATTAAGCCTCTATTTCCTTCGACTAAAGACCCAAACTCAATTTTATAAGGATTTTTTATGTTGAAGCTTACAAGGGATGTCTATTGGAGAGGATAAGGATGCTGAAAAACAAGAGATATGTGGTGGCAAGGCAAATGAGGCAACATTAACAGTGGAGGTGGGATGGGATAGGCGTGGATCTAGAACTCTTGGTTGGAGGTGTTTGCATTTGTTTTTTTTTTTTTTTTTCTAGTTCTTTTGTTTTGATATTTACTCTTTTTTTGTTTTTCTTTTTTCTGTATGTTTTAACTTTAAAAAAATAATAATGTTTTTTTAAAATTTTTATTTAATTTATGTTGTAAGATACATGACAATTTTTTATTTATTCATGATAATACAAGAACAAGTCACATAAACAATCGTTAATGACATCAGATTTTCTTAAGTTAAATTTGATGTTAGAAATTATATTACATAATAATAAAAATAAAATTTCATGTTAAATTTGATGTCAGAAATTATATTACATAATAATAAAAATAAAATTTCATGATTTTGAAGTGTAGAGACTAAATTAATTATTTTATCTAATTATAAAAACTAAAAGAAAAATTAATCATAAAATATTATTTGTTTGGATGGAGGAGCCAGCCCCCACTAGGCAGGCGGCCACGTGTTAAAGGCTGCGAATATTATTTTATAAGGACAAACTGAGGTATAACGAAGATAAGTCCGGGCCTGTATTATTGAATTTTTATTTATAACTTATCTTTGAGTAGTAATATAAGGTCTGATTAATTTCATTATCCTTGCCATTTTCACATATATGGCATGCAAGGTTATTAACAGTGAAGCAGCTCATTATTTTTATAAGAGTTGTTCATCTTGTACATACATGGGATTCATGGTTGAATTTCTTAAACGGGTCCTCTCTCGCAAAAATATTGGATTATCAATATTTATTGATACTTAATATTGGATTATCTTGTTGCTTAGGTTAAACTACTCGACTAATAATCCTTTCGATGATGCAGTAAAAAGTTTATGTGGAAAGACGTGATATGCTCAAGGAAAAAGTGAAGATTATGATTGAAACAATATTAAAATTCATTACGTCAAGTTGAACTAGTTAATGTCTTACAGAGACTATGACTATTTTATCACTTTAAAAATTATTTGAATGAAAAAACAATAACTTACATGCCAATGGATTAGCATTCAAACTATTTCAAAAAGGAACGATTGGATAATTTTGGATGAAATAATTTTGTGACAAACCGAATGGACATGAGTAAGGCCCTGTTTGGTGTGGAGTTTGAAACTAACTTTTGATGTTTAGAAGCCCAATCCGCTGATTGGGTGTGTCTAGGACCCAAAAAGGAGCGATTGGATCGAAACAAAATCGGTGCAACACTGTGAAAAGTGCCTTATCATCATAAGTTGATATTGAGTGACTTTTGAATTTGCCAAGAGTATAAAAATATGAATTGTCTCACTTGCCCTTGATTTTTTTAACACAATGAAAATTTTCATATTCCTTGAGCATTAAATTATTTTACTTTTATATATTTGATTAAATTATGCAATGCTATGTAATATATAACAAGTGTATTATTGTACTGATATTATTGACCAATATAGTATTTTAAAATTATTTAATACTTAAATAATTTTTTTTGGTTGAAACTGACTTATGCAATCTGTAAACTAAGCACATTATTATGCATATTCTCGATAGTAATTACATATTCAAACTGATTTGTACAATTTGTGTACTACACACAAAATTGACTTATTTATAATTTCCATACCAAATACATATGTAACTTATACAAATTTGACTTGTACAATCTGACATATATCTAACTTTTATAATCCATATATCAAATAGACCCTAAGGATGACAACAATTTAATATATTGGTTCAGGTCATATATCTAGTACACAAATTATGTTTAACTCAGATCAAATTGAGATGGAACGGGTTTGGATCGATCTGCAATAAACACATACCCTTCGTATAAAGCTAAGGGAAAGAAAAAGGAAATACAATAAGTCTAATTCAATTCAAATTCAAATTACTGCTTCAAATCTTATTATTTTTAGATAGAAATCGTGTCAATTTCTGGTCAATATCTAATTATGATTTGATTTGTTGTCATACTCTAAACGTGAACCTAGGTTAGCAAGTAAGAAATTTATATTCTTACATCTCATATATTTTTTTTTTGGGTGAAATACTTTTATGAAAATATCTAAATTATTAGTTGAATAAAATATACTTGAAAGGTATATTTGAAAATTCTCTTGATGTTATCTATCAATGATTTGATATCAAATCACATCTTCACCTAAAATTAGAATTTATGAAAATGGAAAAAACTTAATTTCATTAAATAGCTCATAAACCCAACAAATATTTTGTGAACCAAGCAAAATAAAATATTGACTTGTTTTTTTGACATTATTTTGACAATATTTTTATATTTCAGGAGGAAGAATATTGTCAATCTTATCTAGTCGAGGCAAAGTGGCTCTATAATGGTTGGATATCCATTGCAGTACCGGTGACACAGGCACACGCTTACTCTACTATTGCAAATCCAATAAAAAAAAAAGGCTTGGACTGCTTGGAAGAAGGATGTCTCAACATTATTCATTGGACGGCTGTGATTGTTGGCTTGGCAGATGATCTTGGAACCTTCTCAGTAAGCATGCCTAGCTTCTCTATTTTTTCAAACATCCTTTAATTTGCATATACTTCCCTACTTTCCTTTCTTTTTCTTTTTTGGACCATACCACATACAAAACATGAGATAACTATTTCTTCCTAAAACTCTTATTTTAGGAGGTAAGATTAGATTCCAAATCCTTACATTACTTCAAAATATTGTATTAATTAAACCAATTGGCACCTTCTTAATTCTATGTCTTAGTATTATTATTATTATTATTTTTTTAATTTTAGCAGGATGTAGAGACAAGCAATCCTAACAGTTCAGTCCAATATTACATGAACAAAAAAGAAACTTTTAAAGAAGTAGCCCGTAATTATATAAGATGCTTAATAAATGAAACCTGGAAGAAAATAAATAGAGATAGATTTGCTTCTTCTCCAATTCCTCAAGTTTTTGTCGAAATGTGTGTAAACTTTTCAAGGATGACACTTCGCATATACCAACATGGAGATGGTCATATAAGTCAAGCAGATGGTGTTAAGGATATCATGTCATCAATTCTTATTGACCCTATTCCCCATTGATAATGCTGTGAAGTCATAGCAAACAATCTTCAATTTGTGACCAATTGTATTTTCAAAGGAATGTTTGTGCTAGAGAATGCTCATGATTGTTCATGTGTGCTAGATTTGCCGTGTAGTTTTATTATGTTTTATGAAAATAAGACAAGGTGTGGTATGGTAAATTGATGTACAATCGATTGGTTTGGCTTTCTTATGAATTTTAATTTTACAGAAAATATGAGAATTTTACTAATTCGAATTAACTCGATCTGATTAATTTGATTAAACCGGATTTCTAAGTTGGATAATATTTTTATCCTTTTTCTTGTGTCGGATCAGTTATTTAGGTGAGAAGAATTTC
The DNA here is from genome assembly GCA_029379385.1 of Quillaja saponaria. Lineage (NCBI taxonomy): Eukaryota > Viridiplantae > Streptophyta > Magnoliopsida > Fabales > Quillajaceae > Quillaja > Quillaja saponaria. Next base: position 3,373,256 of record CM055611.1, read on the forward strand.
AACCCAATAACACTGAACCCACTTGAAATTATATATGAAAAATTTAGAACTATTTTTTATTTGTAAAAAAAAAATAAAGATCAATTGCACTTTATCCTATAACTATTGTTCATTTTGTAGTAACCCTCATGAACTGTGGAATTAGGTACATAATCTCCTTATTTGACTCAAAATTAACAAATAGTCCCTAATCATCCAAATAAGTTATTAAATCTAACATATTAACTCAAAAAATGCTAAAATATCCTGATATAAGTTTTTTTTTTTTTTTTTTTCAATTTGTATCTCTTATTTCTTCTTCTTCTTCTTATCATAGTTAAGATCAAGCACCTTTTAATGCATGAATATGAGTGCATGACTCTATTCAATATATATTCATGTATAAACTATATATTATTTTAAATTACATTTGTTTAATTTTAACTTTCTTATTCAATATGTAATATTAAAAGTCTCCAATTTATGTTACTTTTTAGTACAAAAATTATATAACTCATATATAGTTTTATTTTTGACTTTATTATTTGTTAAAATATTTAGTAAATTATTCTACAATAGGGTTTGACTAAAAAAGTCTATGTCGACCATGACCCAAATTTTTAACTGGGTACAATTTTTTATTATTGGACTATCTTATGTCAAAATTTGAATGGAATTTTTGTTAATCCGACTAAATCTGATCGGGTGGATGAAATGTATCTCAAATCTGACGCACCCGTACCCTAAATAAAAGTCGCAGGGTAAATAACACATCTCATCTCATTTCTTATAAATCACAACACTCATGCCTACACTACACATCAACTTCACAAATTAAAGTCAACCAAGACAATACAATTGCTCACTCACATGAGTATTCCTCATTATTTTATCTCACGCTCTCAATTTGATATTTCTCTCTAGGCATTTTCCTCATTATTTTATCTACGTTGCTTTTCTTTTATCTCTGTACTTGAATCTCTATTTACAGGTACAAGTTCACCTACTGAAGTTATTACACATAGGTGGGAGACAAGAGTTAAAAACTCTTTTAACTCTTTTTTGACAAATTTTGCGTGAAGACTTAAATGCCACCGAAAAAAGAATGACAAAGTGGTAGCCACAAAAGTCCAATATTATGGGCTGGATGCCCACAACATGAAGACATGAGTAACCAAATTAATAAAATAGCTATATCTAGAAATTGACAAACAAGACTGCTGGATATGGATACATACTAACCCAACATACTGATAAAGGAGAGCCACGAATATATATAAAGTGGAATCAGTAGGTATTTCATTGATTGGTGAGCTTTGATGACCTCCCTCCATAGATAGAAGGACAATGTTGGTTGTCAGCAAGAAGATAAGGATAGGCAATGCTGAAATGACCAATTACCACAATGAGTGAGAAATCGCAAACAAGAAGTCTAGCAATTTGATCAAAACAATCACTGCTTAGTCAATTTCTTTGATTTGTGTCAATTTAGAGATTGTAGTGTTGAAACTTAACACTTTGAAACGGAGGAAAATATAGTAAGTGCCTAAATTACGTAGGATGAGCTGTCATTATGGGTAATGGCTAGAACTCCCTGTTTAAGAACAAAGGTGGAAGAGACTGATCACAAGTTCTAAAACCTGAAAAGGAAAAAGAAATATAGTTGCCCTAACCTGGAAAACTACACAGAGGAAACCGGCAGTCAGGGCCACATAAAGCCATGAAAGGAACTAAGGGGCCTATTTTTCCAAAGTGGCTGGAATATAACAGCAGCTTTAATTGCCCAGAGTGAAGTGTATAGGAAATGTTAAAAAGAGCAGAAACAAAACTAAAATACATTGATCTGAGCAAAATGTGGGGAAACTGCATGAGCATCTTTTGCACCTGCAGTGTCAGTGGTAAAGTGAGAAACAACTCCTAATGGCCCAAATGATCAGAGAATGGATTATGCAGGATGAGTAGTAGTGTAGTACCCAGAACTACACTCCCATTGCAGTAGATAAACACAATAAAAGCCACCAATACCATGGGGAAGGGACTAAAAGACACTAATAGCAACCATTTCATATGCAATGCACTTCCATACATCTGTAATGTTTGTAGAGCTTTAAGAACAAAATCAAAAGTTAGGTTTCATTAAACATGTAAAAATGAACCTGAATAGAAATTATACTAATCCAATAAAGATTACATAGAAAAAATAACACCTTATGCATGGTGTTCTCACCACTCCTTGTATATCTCTACCAATCTCTCTTGTATCCCTACTCTAGATATGGTCTCACAACTATTACATCTCTTCCTTTTTCATACCTACAAATCTCACAAGTCTGCATATTTATACTACATATGACTTGTCCACTAAGCAAACTTTTTCTCCAAGAGAACGTAATCGCAACCTAATTAGACTTACTTACCCACCAAAATAAATTTAATTAGAGAATCTCAAGCTATTATCTAATTAGTTTTTCTTGCACACACCAAGAATAAACTAATTAAAAAATTATCAAGATATATCTGATTTGAGTTAAAATCTCAACACAATGATTAGAGTTTTAGAATATATATATATATATATATATATATATTGGTTTAGGCAGGTAAATGTTACTCTAATTTCACATCAGCACTTAATTTCTTTCTTTCCTGCCCAATACCAAATGTTTCTACATGCACTGCATGACTATAGCTCCATCAGTAAAACCAAATGCCGCCTTAATAGAAATATATGTTATTAATAAGTAAAATAATGTTTCTTTTTTATGGTTAACATAGATACATAATTAGCTGATCCATTGATTCAACCTTGTAGAAAAGTAGTTGATGAGCAGTTGAGTTATAAGATACCAAACACCCAAAAAATGCTCAACTTTTGTATTTTTTCTACCAGACATGCAAAGAAATTATTGAGAATATTGGGTAGATATAAATATTCTAATTTTACATAATTATGAATCACAATAATTTAATGATATAAAAATTGAGGTTTATAAGATAGAAAGATAATACTACAAAATCAAATACAAAGGCACTGTCCTTAAAGGTTGATTTTTGCCCTCTTAGAATATATCTGATGTATATTATGATGCACAAAGTCTCAACGGTTTAACCCTTCAAGAGTAGATTTTAAATCGTTCTCTAATCTTTTCACACAAGATTGAGAACCTTAACGAAGAGCCACAACTCTTTCTTTGCAATTTGAAATTGTTATAAAATGGTTATGGAATTGTTATATTACATACTCTCCTTATATAGGAGGAATCACAACTATCATACACGACTATATTATGATGGACATATTACAACGACTATAATAGAAATTAAGTTTGATTACCTAAATTAAATTTTTAACAGAAATGAATAACGCCAGTTGTCAAATGTTGTCTACTAAAAATCTATGGGTCTAAAGAAAATTCCATCTTATTAATTGAGATAAGTTTTTAAGTAAAAATGAATAAAAATGATTGTATGGATCTAAAAAGAATCTGTGGTTAAATTATTTGATAAAATCCATTGAAATTAATTTATACTTCAACAGAAATAAGAAGTTTATGAGTTCACTAATTCATAATTCTGAGAGAGAAAAAATATTTTGTAAAAATTATTTTAATGATGGTATAGTTTAATTTAAAAGCTCATGATTTCAATAAAAATAAATAAATAAATAAAATAAAAAGCTCATGATCAGAAGAATGAATTATTATTATTTTTTTTTCTTGTGGCCTCAATTTGGTTGCCACTCCCGCATTTTCTCGTCTGCTCTTTCTCCGTTTATATAATACCCATAGTCCACATGATTATCTTTCTCAGTTTCTCAATTTTTTTTTATTTATTCAAATATTTTTTCAATTAATAATTAGATTTCTTTAATAAGTATCTTAAAAACACTTATTAAGACAATAAATTAAATTCTAAAAATTAATTTTTAACAAAATAAAAAATTAATACTGTATTATGTAAATGATCATAATAAATATTAAAAATATTATGACAAATTTTAGGTCAGGCCACAATATTTGGATTTAATGTGGTTTTGTCCGTTTTGCTGTCATTTGTCCCGTTATTCTGTGCCACATCATTGCTATAAGTAATATTTTGGCACAAACTATTAGTTTCAGGCCACTGTTACCATAATAATAAGTAACAAGGAGACAAACAACATGAACCGCCTGATTTTTTTAATTCTTTTTCTTGATAAATTTTGCTTAAATTATGCTCGCAATGATTCATGAACCGTTGCAATCAGTAAAATATTATAATTATCAGGCAGTTTTAGTTTTAACAGATGATTGAGAGAATTAATACCCAATCTGAAACCACAACAAAATTAGCATGATTATTAAATATTTAGGTTTTTCTAACAATTATTATTAAGATATTAAAAATTAAAAATTAAAAATTTATAACAGTTATTATATTATTTTAGTCATTTACGGCAGCGCAATAACTGATGATAGAGACAGTACTCAATCCTTATAACTGATGTTAGTGTATGATATTGTCGTACGTCAAAACACGTGACATTGAAAGAAAAAAACAAATGTTAAAGATGATGCTTTGACTAAGAATGAATCCTCTAGTTACGAAATATGTTGGATTATATTTTATTTACCGGCATAATAAGTAAATTATGACAGTGATAAAAATTGATTATTCCATCAAAAAATAATTGTTATTATGTCACAAACTGAAATTTATAAGTAAAAAGTATTTGTGTCAATAACATTAACTCTACTACTCATAACTTTAGTTAAGTAGACTTATGTATACAAAACCACTAGGCTTAAATAATACCATTACAGTATTATATAGTAGTGTCATCAGCATGTATAATCCCTATAAATAATACCTTACGGAGAGAAATATTTATCATCTGTTCTCCCCTCAGTTACACAAAGGCTTGCATTGGATCCTTCAATTAGACTAAACTGAAGGAATTCATGTTCAAACAATGGAGGCCCCAATAATTTCAACGGTAGCTAATCATAATACTTCTGAAGACACAACTGTGGTTCATCGATTTGCAAATTTTAAGCCTCCTATTTGGACTTATGACTACATCCAATCTTTGAATAGTAAATATAAGGTATGATTGATTTCATTATATTTTTGTAGAAGAGATTACAATTAGGTTTCACCTAGATGAAAGTATTTCTCCCTCATAAAAATGAATTTTTTTCAATGAGTCTATCTAATGTTATTTAATTCTTATTCATGCAGTAAAGAGTTTATCTCGAAAAACATGATTTGTTGAAGGAAAAAGTTAAGATGATGATTGACACAATAGAAAACCCATTGCGTCAACTTGAGTTAGTTGATATCTTACAAAAATTTGGATTATTCTATCACTTTAAGGATGAAATGAAGAAAATTTTAGACAATATGCATGAAAGTTATATTGTTGATCAGGATACATGGAAAAACAACAATTTATATGTCATTGGACTAGCTTTTAGATTGTTCTGACAATATGGATACAATGTATCACCAAGTAATTGTGTGAATTAATCTCTCTATTTCTCTAAATTTCTTTATATATAGAATGATCCACTAACATATATGATTTTGCATTATTGTTGAAAGAGGTTTTCACTAAATTTCAAGATGAGATAGGTAATTTCAAGGCATTTATCGAAAATGATATTGAGGGAATGCCTTCATTATATGAAGCCTCGTATCTTTCAGTAAAAGATGAAATAATTTTGGATGTGGCAAGAAATTTCATCACAAAACATCTTGAAGAATTTGAGAACAAGAACAGAAACAAGGATATATCACTTTTAGTTGAGCATGCTTTGGAATTTCCATTACATTGGAGGTCACCCAGATTAGAGGCACGGTGGTTCATCAATCTATGTTGTAAAAGAAAATATCACATGCATCCCCTTTTACTTGAGCTTGCCAAGCTGGATTTCAACATTATGCAAGCCACTTACCAAGAAGAGCTAAAACATGCTTCAAGGTAATAACCTTTACACATCTCTTAATTAGCTAATAATTAATTCATAAAAAACAAAAGTTATTTCGAATAAAATTAATAAATTGTAAGCACAGTCATGACTAATGCGATTGATGTATCTCAACCATGTGTATAATTAACTATCACATAATTGTTAGTATGCTGTCACACATAATATGTAGACATACACAAAACTGAGATTGCACAATCATAACGATAAATACAATAGAGGGGGCTATATATGTTATTCATAACTTCTTTTTTCATACTTTAATACTAAATATTATTTACTTTTGTATACAAAGGTGGTGGGATCGTACTGGTCTTCCAAAGAAGTTGAGCTTTCTCAGGGACAGGTTAATGGAGGCGCACATTTGGCAGCCGGAGCAGGCAATGGAGCCTCAATTTGGATATTATAGGACACATTCCACAAGGCTCTTTCTACTTATGACTATGGTAGATGATCTTTATGATAGCTATGGTAGATTAGAAGAATTAGAACTCTTCACAGATGCTATTAAAGGGTTTTGAAATTTCACTAAAATATTCACTTTTATATATTTTCTCTCTTTAATTTTCTTGTGAAAATTTATGCAACCAATCTCAATAATTGAAAATTAAAGCTGATTAATTGTCGATATTTCTTTGCTTGGTTATATCTAACTTATACATAGGATAATTTAATCCTCATTTTCTTTATAACAATATTCAGATGGGATACAAGTTTGATAGATAAGCTCCCAGATCCCATGAAGGTCCTTTTCCTTGCTGTCCACAACTTTGTCAATGAGCTGGCCTTTGAAATTTTAAGGGATCAAGGATTCAACATCATACCATGTCTAAAGAAATATGTATGTATCATAAATTTATGAACTTATCATATAATTTTCATTTTTTGGATAAAATGATTTTTTATGGACAAATGATGGGATTTTAATTTGAAAGAGCGTCATTAATTAAAATATATTTTTTTTATGACCTCACCTAACATCTTCTGAATTTTTAATGGATAAACATTTTCTTTAACTATAAGATGAAATAATATATTGACTAAATCTTACATTTCAGTGGGGAGAATATATACAATCTTACCTAGTTGAGGCACAGTGGCAACGTAATGGAAATAGGCCATCCCTACCAGAATACTTTGACAATGCTTGGATTTCCATTGGAGTACCGTTGACGCGGATGCATGCTTACTTTACAATAGCTAATCCAATAAAAAAGGAGGCCTTGAATTCCTTGGAAGAAGAGGGTCCCAACTTTATTCATTGGACATCAATGTTAATTCGCTTGGTAGATGATATTGGAACATTTTCTGTAAGCATGCCTAGCAATCTCTAGTTCCCTTTGTTATGTTGATTAATCTTTTTCTTTCTTTTTTCAACTTTATTGAGATTTAGAGATGGACGATCCCAATTCAGTGTCATACTATATGAATGAAAAGAGTCCTTCCAAAGAAGAAGCTCTTAAATACATAAAGTGCTTAATAGATGAATTATGGAAGACGATAAATGATTATGGATTTACTTTTTCTCCATTTACATTTTGAAAGAAATGTGTGTAAACTTTTCAAGGCTGGCATTTCGCATGTTCCAGCATGGAGATGGTTATACAAGTCAAGCAGATGATGTTAAGGATATCATGTCATCCATTCTTATTGACCCTGTTCCCCTTCAATAATGCTGTGAAGTCATGGCAAACAATCTTCACTTTGTGCTGCATGCTTTTCAAATTGTGATCAATTTTATTGTCAAACGAATATTTTGTGTTGGAGAATGCTCGTCAGTGTTCATGTGTGCTTTGTGTACTTTTATTGTTGCACTATATGAAAATAAGAAAGTGTGGAATGTTAAAGTTGTGAATAACTAATTGGTTTAGTTTTATTATTATTATTATTACTATTTAATTTTGTTATAATTTTTTTTTCTGATAGCGATATGAGGAGAGTTTAGAGAAAAGAGATTTCTTATAATAATTTAAACACTGGATTGTAAGATATGAAACATAACTCAACACTTTGGACTAAACGTAATATATGTTATAATTACTAGGTCATGAAAATGCAAAACATAAGTCACCATAGAAAATTATTGAATTTATATATACATATTTGTAAATATTTGATTTTCTTTTCTTATATATGTCTAATTATTTTGAAGAAGTCTATACATATCTAATATAAATTAACTAATATAATTATAATTAGGAATTGAATATAATTAGAATTTTTTTTTTTATAATTATATGACATAGACTTATAAATATTAGTTATTTTATTTCATAATTCACTTATTTTTAAGTACTTTATTCAATAGACAAAATTTTATAGATTTGTTTGTATATGTTACAAGAAATGATTTCTTTACCACGATATATATTTTAAATAAAATGAATAAGAAACTATTTTTGACCCAAAATAATGAAACAAAAAGAAAAATTAAATAAAAGCCTTCAAATTAGGGGAAAAAAAAATCATTTCATTTTTGAAAGGAATGAAGGATTATTTTCATATAATCAAAGAAAAAATTATATTCAGAAAACATAGGCTAGCTTTAAGCAAGAAACCCTAAGAAATAAAATATTTTTCTTTATCAAGTTCTTTGTTGTGTAAATTATAATAAGCAAATTCCACAACAATAAATTGTTTATTTTGACATTGGACCATTTGGAAAAATTGAAAATTTATGGGACCATAATTATATTTTCTATTAGTCCCATTGGGAGCAAAAAGATTTTATCTACACCACACATAAAATTTTAAAAGCCGAGTGATCTCAATTGTCCCCATTTAGCCCTAATGCATCATGCCTTAATGTTTTGGCTGTCGCTAATATTGATTTTTTAAAAATAAATTATTATTTTGTAAATTATATTTTTGTTTATTTATTGTTGATTAATCAATAAAAATCATATTTAATTGAAAATAATAATCAAATATGCACAAACAAAAGTAGCAAATATCTGATGAGTATTTGTGAAAGCCTAGCAAAGCCAATCGATAATGTAGCATTGTGTTCTCGCTGGTAATGCAGTTTCTTGCATTGAATTTGGAATGTTAATGCTGTGAGTAGGAGACATTTGCAGGTGCTAGTAAAAGTTAAAAAACCAGAAGATGGGAATTATTGTGGGCATTATTCTGGAGTTATTAATGTGCAGTGTAAGCATGCGAGGGTTGTGATTTTTAAGAAATTATGATGTGAGGTAGTACCTGTATTATATTATTTAATCTTCTATTGTCACTTATTCTTTACATTTCCAAGACCTAATAATTAGTATATTTATTGTCTCTGATGCATAAGTTGTTTTTGGTGGCGAATCCATGAATTTTTATTTGTGGGAATAAAATATTATATATAAATTTTTTTCATATATATTTGAAATTATTTTCTTATTTATGTATAGTTATTTTAAGAAGTCCATGCATATCTAATATAACTCAATTAATATAATTATAATTAGTAATTGAATAAAATTATTATTTTATTTTATTTACAATGGTATCACATTGACTTATAAATATTAATTCATAATTCAATTTTTTATTATAAATATTAGTTATTTTATTTCTTAATTCACTTTTTTTTTTTATAAATACTTTATTCCATAAATAAAATTTTATTAATTTGTTTCTATATGTTATGTGAATTGATTTTTTCAACACTATATATATTTTTAAATAAAATGAATCATGAAAGGGAACTATGTTTGATCCAAAAATAATGAAACAAAGAGAGAAAAAATAAAGAAAATCCTTTTGTATTAGGAAAAAAATTATACCAAAAAAAAAAATTCATTTTAATTTTGAAAGGAATGGAGGATTATTTTCAAATAAACAAAAAAAATTTACTGGAAAAATATTAGGCTTTAAGCAAGAAATCCCAAAAAATAAAATATTTTTCTTTATTCGAGTTCTTTGGTGGGTAAATTGTAATAAGAAAATTCTAAAACAATAAATAATTTATTTCGATATTGGACTATTGTGGAAAAATAAAAATCTATGGGGTCATAATTATATTTTCTATTAGTTCAGTGGAGGCAAATAAGATTTTCATATACACCACACATGAAATTGTACAAGCTGAGTGACGTCAGCTAGCGACAAGCCGTATCTGATGAGTGTTGGTGACCACCTAGAAAAGCCAATTGATAATGCTGTGAATAAGTTTTTAAAAACATTTTAGTGATAGCTTTTATCGTTTATGATAATCTTTTGGTTGTTGCTAGTAGTGATTTTTCCTAAATAATTAATTATTATTTTGCCTTACGATATTTTTTATTCATTGTTGATTAATTAATAAAATTTATATTTAATTCTAAATTGTCATATCTCTTATAGAGACATGACTAACCAGAAGATTAGATAACCAAATCTTCGTAATGTTGTCTTTACCACTACTAGACACATATGACTCTCAAATTAATTATATTTAAAACTAAGAAAATTTTTATTAAAAAAAAAGCTTATTACTGAATACATAATATTTATTGAAAATTTTAGACAGAAATTCCACACAATGTGAAACATACCCAAAACATAAACAATATATATTTCTGTTTTTATACAACAAAAACAACAAGACCATAGAACTCTGTTTCGTCTCTCAATATAATAACAATCAACTAGACTATTACCCCACATATGACCAAGCACCTCACAATTCTAGTGTGATTGCAAACTTTCACACTTTAACTTCAATATTGAGACTCCGAAAAATTACCTTGTCGCTAAACACTAGGCAAAATCCATTATCATAACAGCCGTCCTCAGATAATCAATATTTCAGTGCAAATAATATCTTTGAATGGAATATAGATGGCCAATATGAATACAATATTCTTAATATGTTACAGTAAATGACCATGGTCAGTACTTCTTATCAAATCTCTTAACAATTATTCTAACTAATTTATTCTTAATATTTTAATAGCCAGTTTTACTAATCAATTAAAAATATGGTAGGATGAATACCTCATTGAAGATTAGTGAAGCCAAATAAACTTAGTAATCAAAATTGATATTGAAGGAAATCCTCTCCTCAAATCCAAGATTTCATAAATACTCTTATTTACATTATCACAAAATATTTCATCGAAGATCCGTCTATATGACGTGATAAATCAACTGAATTCCTTTCCAATCTTAAATGTAGAACCCTTGTTGACTTTAGGTGATATAAATACACTTTCTTTACCAGAGTCTTCTCTAAGTCCTATAGCAATCAACCTTTTTGAAAAGAAAATTTTCTAACTGGTCTTCCTCATTCTTTAGGAGACAAAGTTAAAGAAAAAATACAAAATATTAACAATAGAATCATTCCATATGAATAATTAACTGATGGATAGCTTTATAACTATGTCCAAAAAGTTGCTTTAAAAATTTATCAAGATGACAAAATTCAAAGACAATTAGCCAAATAAAGATCCATTAATCATAAAGATTTAGGAAGTTTCTTTTCTCAATATGGTTTTGATTGTCCTTTAAGTTCATCCAAACTATAAAAGAAACATCATTCTGAACCTCCCAAAACATACAAAAAATCTTCTTAAATAAAACTATCAAAAGAATTTACAAACACAAAAATCACAACCATGCTCCTCAATATTTTTCAAAATAAAGATAAACCACCTATTATCTGCTTTAAATATAACAAATCGGGTCATATTGCAAAATGAAACATAATTACAAAGAATCAAAACTTTAAATATCGACGAAGGTCTTCTAGCTCAACTTGATTATCTTCTAATTGAAGATTCATCTGCTAGATCAAGCCTTTTCTGATATAGAAGAAATTAATCAAAGTCAAAATGATGACGAAGCCTCTTCAGATTTATCTTTAAAAACTCTTAAATGTAATATCCTCATTAGAGAACAAGATCTCTTTTTTGAAGTCATTACTAGCCTTCCAAATAATGAAGATAAAAAATTATCTTTACAAACTTAAAGAAATCTTGGAAAACTAGAAAAATCAAGCAGACCTCCTCACAATCTTCTAATAGTTGCTAACTCTTTCAATCTAAAAGACGTTTTATCTAGATTTAACTCTGAGACAAAACTTGCAGCTCTTCAAGATTTTCAACATGAAGTTTCAAAACTTAAAACTGAAGTCAAATCTCTCAAATTCAGTAACAATAAAATATTTCAACATTCTAATTCCTTCAAAAGAGAAGAAACATCCATCTTTTAAGACATCCTCATCAAAACATTGTGACTCTTCATCTTCGGATGAAAACTTAGATATTTCTAATGATAATTTTCTTAATCTAATTACTCAAGTTTTATATCAGAAATGATATATCCCGATCAAACTTATTATTGAAATATCCTTTTTCGTTAAAACAGTTGTCTTGCTTGATACAAGAGCAGATTCAAGCTATATCTTAGAAGGACAAGTTCCAACAAAATTTTATACAAAAACTTTTGAACAATTAACTTTGGCTAATGGTTATGAGATCATAATCCATTGCAAATGTTCTAACATAATAATTGAAAATTCTCCTTTATAAATTTCAATAACATTTATTCTTGCAAAAGTATCACAAATCTAGTCATCCTAGGTACTAATTTAATTAGGCAATTAGATCCTTTTTGTGCAAACAAAGGAATATCCAAAGAAGTAATAGGTCAAACCATTTCCTTCCTTTTCCTTACAAAACTCACTTTCAGGAATCTTAATCTTATTGAAAATAAACAAAAATAAATCAATTTTTTTTTTCTGATGAATTTTTTTTTTTCAAAAGAATAGAAAGTCAACTTAATAATTCGATCATCAAAAACAAAATAAAAATTTTTGAAGAAAAAATCGAGATGCAATTCTATTATGATCTTCCAAATGATTTCTAGAAAAGAAAACATCATATGGTAGATTTTCCTTTTAAAAAGATTTTCATAAAAGACAAATTCCTACAAAAACCCGTCCAATATAAATGAATCAAGAAATTTTGAATTTTTGTCAAAAAGAAATTAGTGATCATCTTTCTAAAGGAATAATTCTCAAGAGCAAAAGTTCTTAATCTTGTCCTGTTTTTTATGTAAATAAAAATGTAGAGATTGAACATGGTACTCCTAGTTTAGTCATCAATTACAAACCTCTCAATCAAGCTCTCCAATGAATTAGATATCCTATTCCTAACAAAAAAATATTCTCAATCGTTTATACTCTTCAAAATTGTTTTAAATTTGATCTGAAATCATGTTTTTGACAAATTCAATTCAAAGAATCTGACAAATACAAAATTGCATTTACAATCCATTTTGGTTAATATGAATAGAATGTAATGCCTTTTGGATTAAAAAATGCACATTTTGAATTCCAAAGAATCATGAAGGATATGTTTAATCTTTATATAAGATTTATCATTGTTTATATTGATGATGTTTTAATCTTCTCATAAAATGTTGATGAACATTTTAAATATCTCAATATTTTATTTGATATTACAAAACAAAATAGTTTAGCAGTTTCTAGAACAAAATTTAGTCTTTTTCAACTACAATTAGGTTTCTTAGTCACATCATTCTCCATGGAACTATTATTCTAATTGATCGAGCTATTTAATTAGCTGACAATTTCTTGATCACATCATTGACAAAACTCAGTTATAAAGATTTCTAGATTATCTCAATTATGTTTTTGATTTCTTTCCAGTAGTTAGTAATCTTATCAAACCTTTGCATGACAAACTTAGGATTGATACTTCTCCCTGGTCTGAAATCCATACCTATATCGTTAAACAAATTAAGCTTAGGGTTAAGCATTTGCCATGTTTGTATCCTCCTTATCTTAAAGCTTTCAAAATTGTTAAAATTGATGTCTCTGACATTGGTTATGGTAACATTCTTAAGCAATCCATCAATGGCAAACAACATATCATTGCATATGCATCAAAATATTAGAATTGTGTACAACAAAACTACTATACCATTAAAAAAGATATTTTAGCAATTAGTTTGTGCATTTTCAAATTTCAAAGTGATTTACTAGATCAAAAGTTTTTGGTTAAAATAGATTGTAAATCTATAAAAAAAAGTTTTACAAAAAGATGTTAAAAATCTTGCATCAAAATAAATTTTTGCCTACTGGCAAGTAATTTTATCTATTTTTTATTTTGAAATTGAATACATCAAAGGTAACTCCAATTCTATTCCAGATTATCTTACTCCATAATTCTTGCAGGGTAGAAAATATGCCTAGAAAAACGAAAGAAAATGTTGTTATGCCTCATAATCCAAAATGGAAAACTCAATCCAAAGAGGAATCATCCAATTCCTTAGCCTAATCAACTCAAAAGCAATCCAAAGTGTCTTATGCCCTTTCTATAGAAACCCTTTTAGTAATCTAGCAATCAATACAAAAACCTCTTATCCTTTCAAAGCAATCTCAGGCAGACATTACTAACAAAAAACAACCTAAGTTAGTTACCCCTCTCAATCTAAAAGATTACATCCAGTTCAATCAAGAAGATGTAGCTCAAGCTATTATTTAACTAGCCCAATCAGTGACAATGGTACCCTCAAGTAAAGAACTTGTCTTTCAAACTTCTCGAATCTCTTCTCAAAAATCACAATTTTTTTATGTGCAAATTTATTCGGCTCAAACTATTCCTCAAATGGAACCCTATTTTTTAACTAATAATCCCTAATTAATTCATTAAATGGTTTTCCCACTAAATTGGTATTTTATGCTAATAGACATTTCAAAAACCCATAAGTATTATGAATTTATTTTGGTTAATAGTAATTCTGTTGCCACCAAACATTATAAGTCAAAATTGGATGCTAATTTCCTTACACATTTAACAATCCAAATTCTAAAAGTAATACATCATTCAGACTGGTAAACTAACCTTTTCAAAACTTGCAAATTCTCCCAGTCGTTTGATCGTATTAGTTACAATTACTGAGATTATTAAACCACTTGGAACAATGTCTTCAATTTTCAAAATAGTAATTATAAGCATTCATAGCTTATAGTTTTGAAAAAAATGTCCAGTATAACTTCCCTCATTGGTTCTCCTTGTGGTGGTCTCTACACGGTCCTTGTATAAAAACTTTCTAGATAAAGTAGCTAATGGCCTACTTTATTTTGATAAACATTTCAATATACCTGACCATAATCCAGACTATTGCATTTCTTTTCAAAATTTACATTAGCGTGGATCTATGCATGCCAATACAAGTAGTCTAAAAAATTCCAAGGTCATCAAGGTCTTTTATAAAAGATGCATTCCTTTCTCAAGCAAGGCTCAACAAAATAGTAGACAAGCTTTAATGCCTCAAAAGCTTATGCCACTTCAATCAGAAATTAGTTTCAACAAAATCTCTTATTTCTTAAAAAGTCTTTTCTAGAAGTCACTCAATTCTTACAGTAAAAATCCCAGATTATAGCCAAGCTGGCTTCTTGTTCAAGCAGACAGTAATATATTCAAAATTTCAAAACCATGGTTCAACTGTTACAAGCAGAAGAATATGCAAATGATGAATTTATCTTTGCCCCTTAAAAAGTTGATAGAAAACTAGTTTTCAATTCCTCTTCCAGAGCTTCAAGAAATAGATCTACTGACTATGCCCAATCCAATAAAGAAAATTGTTACGACATCAACCTTGAAGATGACTAAAACAGTTGAATTTTTCTCTATTGATGCACTATTCGATAGATCACTATATTAATCACTGTAGAAAGCTGCAACAGATTACTGTTACAATATTGAAGCACTATAGGTTTTTAATTTTCTATTTAAAGAGAGTTTCATCTTTCATTCAATCAAATAATGTATTTTCTTCTCTTTATGCCTTTTTTTTTTTAGTTTGGTGCAATTAAAAATAATGAACTTCTAAAGTATTTCAAGGGATATATACACTCCTCCATTTCCTCTAATTCTTATTTTAGAAACAAATTCTCAAATGACTGTATCCTATACTCTCTTTTCCTTCCATCACAATTTTTTAAATATTAGAGAAAATTTAAAATACCTAACTTAACCTAAACTCGCCCTATTTTATTTATTTATGTTTATTTCATATGTTTTAGAGCCAACTTATCATGAATTTCTCGACTAATCATCTCTCACAATGACATATCATCCTCAATAAATATCTTAGCCTTATTAAAATTATCTTGTCCACTTAATATCCAAAAAGTGCTCTGCAACTTAGGACTTTCAACTTCATAATTATATTCTGGGCTAAACATAATATTCTTATGCGTCCATTTCATACATTAAGCCACACATAAAATTTTAAAGTTGAGTGGTGTTAGTTGTTCCTACTCAGCTGTTACTACATCATCCCCCATCTCTGGTAGATACCCTTTTATCACTAATAATGGTTATGCAGCAACAGGCTATCTATCATTAGGCTAGCTATTTGAAGATCTCTGTCAATATATCAATTATATATTAATGAGTTATTTTGAATAAGCTAGCTATTTGAAGAACTCTTTCAGTATATCAATCATAAAAACTGTTTAAATAGTACAAGATATTATATGCAAGGATGGAAGTTATTTGGACACCACCATCACAAACCTACATTAACTAGGATGAAATGGGTCAAATTCTTTACCTGTCCATCTTCATTTCCTTTGCTTTCATAACATAATTCAAAATTGATTTGATAGAGGCTTCATTTGAAGACAAAAATGATTTGGCAGAGGCTTATTTGAAGACAAAAGTATGCCATTGAAATGACAAATATTGCCCTTAGTACTCCTAATAGAATTATATGATGAGCACAATGTAGATTCTCTTGAAGTTATTTATGACTCAATGATATGATTATGATATTTCGGTATATATATATATATGCACTAAAGGGAATAATATTTTTTTTTAAATTCTCTAGAGATTTTTCATACACATAATATATATAAACCTGTTACACAACAACAAAGTAAAATTATCACATGGAGCTCCTATCCATTTCATACCATATAAAGTAAAATAATCACATGGAGCTCCTATCCATTTCATACCATAGAAATTAACAACTTAACTATTACACAAATCAAAATCCAAGACTTAAGCTTTAATGTGACTGCAAAGCTTTATCCATTGGCTTCAAATAAGTGATATCTAGTGAATACCTTGTCGCATCAATATCAGCAAGTCAAATGTCAGTCAGTGAAGTTTGTTGAGATCATGATACAAAAAAATAAATAAATAAATAAACAAATGAAGTGCGAATCATAAAAACTAGCTGAGTGAAAAATGTACCCAGAGGGTACTATCATCAATCAATACATAAATAAAATACATAGGTTGAATAATCTCATATTAGCCTAAATTACAAAAAACAACTCAATTTCATACGTGCATACATATAGAAATTGTAAAATCAAACCAATATAACTCACAAAAGACAATATGTAAACAAATCAATCAAAGCATCCAAAAAAGGAAAATTAATAGTAATAAGATTGAATTATTATTCCTTATTTATATTAATTAATTTTAATAATAATGAACTCTAACAATAATTAAAATTTATATTTAACAAATTATTTTTAATTAATTAACACCATATTGATCTCTCTGTTTCACATTGTTTTATCATACAATTGTAACTACTTTTGTTCTATTTATATTTTAAATTTTAATAATAATGAACTATAATAATAATTAATTCTTTTATATTTAAGAAGTTATTTATAATTTAACACTATATTAAACATCACATCTCAATTTGTTTTATCACAGAAAAGTCATTTAGTATATGTATGTGTTGTTGTTAATTCCTATGAGTATGATTATACTTGTATAACATTTTGATTATTTTTTTAATGGTTCACCAAATATGTAAGTTCTTGATCAATTTTGAACTCTACTCTTAAATAAGCTATTTTTCCCATAGTAAAGTTCTTTTCTTTTTTCTTTTTTCATTTTGAAATTTTTTTTCAATCTATTTGATTTATGTTGTTTTGCTAAAACAATTTGGAAAAATAAAAAATAACATAACATACATGTATGCTTATAATTGTTTGCATTATTAGGTTTATAAAACAAGAAAGCAGCATAATATTTATAAATTTAATATTTAAGAGAATTTATTTAATAAAAATTAGTTGGTCTAAGTTATGGAAAAAACATGTGACTGCAATATTTTAGGATCATTTTGAGAAAAAAAAAATATTTATAGTTGTTTGCAGCAATGAAATATATTTTGTTTGTCATTGTAAATTTAAAGAAATAAGTCTTGATAATACCAATGATTGACAAAATAAATTTAAATTATTTGTGATATAAAGTAATTGGTCTCTAAATATATATATTTTTTGGGATCATTCATTGGAAAGAATGCATCAATTAGAATCTTGGTATATATTATTATAATGATTCTTGTCTTTATTATTAAAAATGCAAAAAGATAAGTAAAATATTAAAAATATATGGATAGTTAAAAAATTAATAGAGTTAGTATATTATTTTATTTTATTATAATTTTAGTAAAATTTAGTTTACTAGCTTTCGTGGCTTACACATTATGCGCATATATGATCATTAATAATTGACATACATATCAAGAAATAATAGTTAATAAAAAGTATTACTCGATGTTAATGACAATAAACAAATAAATAAATTCAAAAAAAATAATTCATAATATAAACATATAATTGTTTAAAATTCTAAAGATAGAAAAATAATTAACACAACAATATTATAATTGTAAAGACTATACTCTTAATATTTATTTTGACTCATAACATTATATTATAATTTTAGTTTATAATATTATAATTACTTTTCACTTATTAAAAAAAATAATAAGAAATTCAATCTTAATTAGCACTATATTATATATCACATCTTACTTTGTTTTATCGCGGAAAAGTCATTTAGTATATGTATGTATTGTTGTTAATTTCTATGAGTATGATTATACTTGTATAACATTTTGATTATTTTTTTAATGGTTCACAAAAAATGCAAGTTCTTGATCAATTTTCAACTCTACTCTTAAATAAGCTATTTTTCCAAGAGTAAAGTTCTTTTTTTTTTTCTTTTTTTCCATCTATTTGATTTATGTTGTTTTGCTGAAATAGTTTGGAAAAATAAAAAATAACAAAACATACATATATGATTATAATTGTTCGTATTTATTAGGTTTATAAAACAAGAAAGCAGCATAATATTTATAAATTTAATATTTAAGAGATTTTATTTAATAAAAATTAGTTGGTCTAAGTTAAGGAAAAAACATGTGACTGTAATATTTTGGGATCGTTTTGAGAAAAAAAAATATTTATAGTTGTTGGTAGTAATGAAATATATTTTGTTTGTGATAGCAAATTTAAAGAAATAAGTCTTGATAATACCAATGTTTGAAAAATTAAATTTAAATTATTTGTGATATAAATTAATTGTCTCTAAATATATATATTTTGTTTGTGATAACAAATTTAAAGAAATAAGTCTTGACAATACCAATGTTTGACAAAATAAATTTAAATTATTTGTGATATAAAGTAATTGGTCTCTAAATATATTTTTTTTTTTTGGGATCATTCATTGGAAAGAATGCATCAATTAGAATCTTGGTATATTTTATTATACGGATTCTTTTCTTTGTTATTAAACATGCAAAAAGATATATATTTTTTATTATATGGATTCTTTTCTTTGTTATTAAACATGCAAAAAGATAAGTAAAATAACAAAAATATATGGGTAGTTAAAAAATTAACAGTTATTATATTATATTATTTTATTATAATTTCAGTGATATTTAATTTACTAACTTTCGAGGCTCACGCGTTATGCGTAAATCACGTTTATGATTTAAACATATATTATCATTAATAATTGATGTACATATCAAGAAATTATAGTTAATAAAAAGCTACTCGATGTTAATGATAATAAACAAATAAATAAATTCAAAAAAAAATTTAATTCATAATATAAACATATAATTGTCTAAATTCTAAAGATAGAAGAATAATTAATACAACAATATTATAATTATAAAGGCTATAATCTTAATATTTATTTTGATTCATAGCATTATATTATAATTTTAGTTTATAATATTATAATTATTTGTATCTTATTACAAAAATTAAGAAATTCAATCTTAATTACTATTCACGTATAGTTATTAAAAATTAAAACTTTATTGTTATTGAAAATTATTAGGACAAAAAAAAAAATCAAGGGTTCTAAAATAATTTCAATCTTATTAATATTAAAATGGAAAAAAAAATTAAAGAAGAACTTAAAAATAAAATAATTTTTCTGCCCCTAAACCATTTTTATATTCATAAAAAATAGATAAACTTAAAAAAAAAAATTAAGATGGAATAAGAATCAAAAGTTAAAAACAATAATATTATAATCATGGAAACTATACACTTAATATTTTTATTGTTCATTGTATTTTTTTTAAAAATTAATTAATAAATTTAAGAAGAACTAGAAAACATTATAATTATTAGGAACTTGTGTAATAAAAGAAATTCAAAGATTCAATTTTAACTACTATTGATATATAATAATAGAAGAAATATATATTTTTTAATTAAATATAATCATGAAAACTACACTCTTAATATTTCTTTTAATTCATAGTATTTAAAAAAAAATTACTTCATAAATTTAAGAATAGCTAGAAAACTATGATTATTAGAAATTTATTAAACAAAAAGAATTTCGAAATTCAATTTTAATTACGATTGAAATATTTAATTAAAAAATAATAGATTTATTAATATGGAGAAAAAACCCTAACCCTAAGAAATCAATATAACTAAAACAATTACAATCCTACTGATATAAAATTGGTGAAAATTAAAATAAAAAAAAGTAATTTATTTGAAGTCAAATAACAATTAAAGGTAACTATGCAATAATAAAAAATCATAAGGCTATTTAAGGAAATTAAAAAAAATTTCACTTTTATATATAGTATAGATAAGTTGCTAAATTTAAACTATTTTAATTTTCAAAAATTATATTTATTATATCTTAATAAGTATTTTTAATTAGACAACGTTAGAAAAACCTAAAATCCTAATCTTTTTATCACTATCATATTATCAAAAGCTAATTTTTTAATCTAATCCAATCTAATCTAATCTCATTTTATTATTAAGTTAATGTATGATATCTTTTCATATATATATATATATATTTAGTTAGGAATGTTAATGTATGATATAATCATACTTCAAACAACCACGTTGCATAGACTTCGGTTATCTTATCACTATTTAAAAAATGAAATATTTTGTATTATATATGTTAATTACATGCATAGGAAAAATATGTTAGTGATACAAATTGATTATTCCATCAAAAAAATAATTGTTATTATGTCACAACACTGGAATTTATAAATAAAAATTACTTGTGTCAATAACATTAGCTCTAACTTTAATTTTAAGTAGAATTAGGTATTATAATTATATTCTAGTGGCTTAAGAGCTTATGCATTCATTGAAAACAAGGCAGAAAATTTGATATGGCAATTAAGGTGGATATGAGTAAAGCTTATGACTGAGTGGAATGGGAGTTTTTAGAAGGTATGCTCAATAAACTTGGCTTTCCCTCACGATGGGTGGAATTAATCATGGAACTGGTTACAACTATTTTTTATTCAGTGTCTTTTGATGGTGTAACACATGATTTTTTTAAACCACAAAGAGGGTTTCGACAAAGGGACCCTCTTTCTCCCTACCTTTTCCTTATTTGCGTTGAAGGACTTTCAATTTTACTAAATGATGCTGAAAATTCTAAGAAGCTATGTGGTTTGAAAATCTCACCGAGATGTCCATCTATTAACCATCTCTTGTTTGCCGATGATTCCATATTCTTTACTCGTGCTACTCCTCAAGATTGTGACCAAATTTTACAGATCCTCCACATATATGAAGCTGCTAGTGGGAGAAGGATTAACCTGTTAAAATCATCCCTTTTCTTTAGTGCCAACACTCCCCAGGCCACTCGGTTTGAACTTTCACAAAGGATGAATATTGTTCGCATGGGCTGCCAAGATAAATATTTGGGCCTCCCTGCACTAGTGTCCAAATCAAAACAGGATACCTTTCATGAAGTTAAAGAAAAAAATGGCCAAGAAGTTACAAGGATGGAAATCAAAATGTTTATCATGGTAAGGAAGTGTTAATCAAATTAGTGGCAGTAGCTATTCCGATATACACCATGGTGTGTTTCCGGCTTCCAAAGGTCCTATGTAGTGAAATTAGTCGGATGGTGGCTAAATTTTGGTGGAATCAAATGCAGAACACAGAACAATTCATTGGGTCAGTTGGAAGTCCATGTGTATGGCTAAAAAGGATGATGGTTTAGGATTCAAAGATCTTGAGAAACTCAATTTGGCAATGCTTGCAAAACAGGGTTGGAGGTTGGCTAAAAGTGATGACAGCCTTTTTTATAAGCTTTTTAAAGGAAGGTATTTTCCATTCACCTCCTTTCTTAATAATAGGCTGGGATCCAATCCATCATGGGGGTGGCGTAGTATATTATCAAGTTTAGAAGATCTTAATCGAGGTGCAAGGTGGCAGGTTGGTATTGGGATAGGTTTGCACATACATGGAACTAGCTGGGTTCCAAATTCTCATGGGTTTAAAGCACAGGTCAGACCTACAACACCATCACTATTGACCTGGGTTTCTCAATTAATACTCCATGATCCTTGACGTTGGAATGAACTAGCGGTATTATCAGTTCTAGAAAAGGAGGATGCAGACATTGTTTTGGCCTTACCACTTTCACAAACTGGTGCTCAAGACAAACTAATTTGGTACTTTAATCCAAGAGGTTTATATACAGTATCCTCAGGTTACCAAGCTTTGATGGAAACTCCAAATTTTTTTTTGGTTCTAATCCATTCTCATGGAAGACAATTTGGAAGTTGGATGTCCCAGGGAAAATCAAAACATTTTTATGGAAATTGTTACATGAAAGCTTAGCAGTTAGAGTCAACTTAAGTGCAAGGAGTACTCGCGAATGACACATGCCCACTATGTCTTGCTGCTTAAGAGACCACTTTGCATCTCTTTAATTCATGCCCTATTTCCATGCAAGTTTGGGTTACAACGTCTTTTGTGTTAACATATCCCAATATAACAGAAGTGTCTATTAAGGATTGGTGGAAGCAATCCTTGGTGCAGCTAGAAGGATTACAAGGTGAAGCTGCTCAACTCTTTTGCTTTTGTCTATGGATAATATGGAAAGCAAGGAATGACAAGGTCTTTAATTCTATCACTTGGATTCCTCAAGACATCTTTGGTAAGGCCACCACGAAGCTCCAACAATCCAAGCAGGCCATTTCAGCTCTTCATCATCAAACCCAATCATGTTGTTTGTTGCATGGGTTCCTCCTCCTCATGGGTTTGTTAAAGCAAACTTTGATGCAGGCACAAGCGTATAGAAAGGCAGTGTTGGATTTGTCATTTGTGATCATGAAGGTAATATCTTGATTGCTCATAGTTCTATAATACAAGGAATTATGGCTCCTTTCATGTTAGAATGTTTGGCCTTAATATATGCTATTCAGAAATGCTTAGAGCTTTGGTTCATCAATGTTGTTTTTGAAAAGGATGCTAAGCTGGTCATTGAAGTTGTTAATTCTAAGGTTGATGGGATTTCATCCTCTAATGTAATTATTGATGATATAGTCAATCTAGCTAGTCTCTTATGCTGCTCATTTAGCTTTGTTTTTTGGAAATTTAATTGGGTTACCCATAATGTGGCAAGGAAAACCTTCATGGATCCTACTCTTTGTGAAAATTTTTCATGCTTGCAAAGCTGGCTTAGAAATTTATTGTAAAGCCTAGCTGCTGTTTTTCAATATCAATAATATGGCCTATCTATCTTGTTTAAAAAAGAAAATTTTTTAATCATAATCTAATTATTATAATTTTTTAATAAATTAATAAAAATTATCGAAGATTTGAGTCAAAATCACTATGATTAATATTTTAGAGTATATATATATATAGTTTAGGCAGCTAAGTACTGTTACTCTTTAATTTCTCATCAATTCTTGAACTTCTGTCTTACTTGACCAATAAATTCCAAATGGTCCATCAGTGAAAGTGTCCAACCTTAACGCCGCCATCTCGGAGTGTGATAGAAATGTATGTCACTAATAAATAAAAGAAGGCTTAGTAATATTTTAGTCCCTATAATTAGATGAAGTGGTCAATTTAGTCCTTATATTTTAAAATTATAAAATGTCATTCTCATAATTTCTAAAATTATGTAATATAATTCTTACTGTCAAATTTAACTTAACAGAAGTTGATGTCACTAACAACTGTTTACATGGCTTGACCACTTGTTATAATGGTCAAATAAAAAAATTTCATGTGTCTTATTGCATAAATTAAATATATTTTCTAAAGAACAATATTATTATTAATATTTTAAAAAAATTAGAAAAACAAAAAGCCAAAGAATTAAAAAACAATGCAAACTCTCCTAATCATAGATCCACCATAATTCATCCTCACTCAACCATAACCAAACCTAATTTCACTACAAGAAAAACAAGTTTTAGCAAACACCAAAATCGGCTACTAATTTGGTGGCAAATAGGGTTAGCAACCAAATTTCCAACCCAAAGTGTTTGTAGCAAAAACACATCAATCTCTATTTGCAATAGAAATTTCAAATTTGGGTTGCTAATTTAGTATTTATATAGAATTTTTTAATTTTAGCTTATGAAATTCAATTTCAAAATCGGTTGCTAATGTTTGGTTCATCTAGAAAAAATTTTGTTACAAATTTGGATTAAAAAAAAAATTATGAGAATTTGATTGTAAAATCAATTGCCAAAATTAATTTGAATTATTTTTTATATCTACTTTTCATAAATTCGATATAATCAAATTAGTTGTTCTATAGTTAAGATTTAAGAAATTTCCAGGGTAAGTTTGGAATAAATCTATAAAAAAAAATTGATTTTAATTCAATTCAATTTAATTATTTTTTTTGTTTGAAACAAATCATTTTGTTGATAAAATTTAATAGAATTAAATTGAATTATATTGTTTGAAATATGAATAATCATAATGGAATTCAATTGAGTTTCACAATTTTACAATATTAACCCTAATTCTATATAATTCTTATATATCCACTTTAAGCTTGACCATTTTCTCTCTCTCTTCCTCCCTTTTTTGACCAATTTCTTTTTTATGGGTTAAGAAATGGGTGAGAAGAGACGAGTGTTGGGAGAGAAGAATGGGGTTTGAGAGCAAGTGTAAAAATGAGACAATGATAAAGGGTAAATTTGTCCTAAACAATTTTTTAAAGGCTAAATGAATTGAATTCTTTGTAAATCACAACAATTTTGGTAAGAATTTAACAAGAAAGAAGGTAATGAAAATGATATTTACAATGAATTAAATTCTCAAAGCATAACTGAGTTCTGAACATAAGATTGTAATAAAAATTCATTTAGAATGAATTGAATTCCCTAATTTTTGTGGTTCCAAACACACTCAAAAACCTCTTCAATTCATAAAATTGTCACTTGTAATATATCCATTTCAATACAAAAATTTAAGATTACAAGTTAAATAATATTAACAAAAGCTGTTATCCACTCTTCTGGGTCAAAGCTAGATGAGATAATGGATCCTCACCATATTTCTCAATGATTTGTGCATGATATGATTCCTACAATAAACAAATATATAAACATGACATAAGTAAATGAAAACTTGAAACAACTCCTTACACTTTCGACAGAAGTAAAAAAAAAAAAAAAAAAAAAAAATCCATTTGGTGTATAACACCAAAATAGATGATTTGAAGCACTTGTACTGCATAAAAAAAAGGTATACATAAATAAATCTAGTTGTATTATAGTGACTTAAGTAAAACACTATTACATTTTAAGATGGGAAAGAAAGTGTGCATTACACCACTCCTGATGGGAGGGTGCTCAGAAGCTATAAAGGAACCATGAGATGGTTAGGCCCTGCATGATCTTGATGTAGAGTAAAGTTTTAACAAGATGAGCTAGTCTAAGACCTCAACAAATTGAGAACTCAGATGTCATGAGCTACTAAAGTTGTATAAAGATCAATATACACTTATTTGAGTAAGGATATAAACAAATTGATCTCAATTTAAGAAACTAAAGGATCACTTACGTGCAACAGTTGCCTTTTGAATCCACAGCAACTATATGCTAAAAAAAAAAAAAAAAAAAAAAGAATGGAAAAAGAAATAAAAGTGAAGTAATGTTGTTGGATACGGAGACAACAGAGATAGACAGAAATAGAGAAAAAGAGGAGGCGATGCAATGACAGCAACTTGTATGATTTGTTTCACATGTAACTTTAACACTTGTTTCCCCGGAGAGAGAATCAATTACTCTTGGGTGGGGTTGGGCTTCATAAACAAGTCTCACTGAGCTGTTTTTAGAATTGTACTGCAAGCACATGCAATGATGTGTCAAGTTTTGCAAAAAAACAGGTTGAAATAAATGTCTGTCCTGTGCCAAGCATGCTACCATTGTGTGTATTTGTATGTTCACAAGCACATGGATACAAGACAAGGAAGGTTGTGGGTAAGAAGGATAAATAGAAGTTAATGCAATAAACCACGCCTCAGGTTAGGCCATGCACCAACTAACAAATGCTTAATCATAATTTAGATTAACACATTTATGATATTAATTCATTCTCAATACTAATTACTCAACAAAACCTATTAGACAGGTTTATCTTTTGGTGATATATGATCATCCCCTTTTTTAGGCATAGATTTTCTACTTTAATGCACACAGAGTACACTTAGCTGACATACTGAAGTTCATGGGTATTATACTACATTATATATAGTACTCGACATGATTACCAGTCATATCAAAATTTTGCAGCAAATCAACTAATATTCATAGATAAACCATCCTCAAATCTTATTTCCATAAGATTTATAGGAAAATTTGTCCATAGTCTGGGAGGCCAGGAGTCTTGGAGAATAAAATAGACTACAATTCAACAAAAAATTGAGCATATTGAGAACCAGGAAACATAAAATCATCAAGAGAGTCAATAAAATTATCCACAAACCATAGAGTGTTGAAGTTCCTTCAATGGAAGACATTAGATAGTAAAATCACCCCACATGTAGTGTTTTTAGCATCAAACACAAGCAGTGGACAGGAGTAGACTCAAATTCTGCAATAGATAAAGCAAGGATGTAAAATTGGATGAAAGAACCCCTCAATGAGTATTATATGAAAAATCTACATAATAAAAGAAAAATGGATTATTAACTCATCAAGGCAACTCTGGCACTATTAAATGATGCCTAACAAAGTCTAACAACCTTATTCCAAATAGCATTAAGATGTCAAAGCACCTGTCTTGAATAAAGCAACTGCCTCATTCCACATAGCATAGACAAGAATAAAGGCATCAAGATGTCAAAGGCACCTGCTTTGAATGAAGTTAACTTTAACTACAAAATATCACAAATCAAACCACCTATCCAAGCAAACAAATTACCATGAAGTTTGTAGACAAATGAAATTTTTAGTGCATTGTACAAGCTTAAATCTTTCATTTTTAAGCCATTAAGTCCCTTTCCATTATTCATTTTTAGACAAATGAGCTTCTTATTGTGGAAAACCTAGCCGTACTTTCAAGACAAGAGTTCAGGTTAGGTTGTTAGTTATGGCAAATGACATATTTTGATACAACTGCTAAATTTCAAGATTAACTTTATCAATTTTTAACTGAGCTCTTAATTTTGTGCAGAAACCACCATGTATCAATTCTTATGCCTTCAAAGAAGGCCTCACAAATGGAGGTAACAAGGTGCTTGTAAAATGACCTCTATAATTCCTTCTACTCAATAGCAACTAGAACTAAATGCTAATAATCAGGACAAGTTCGTAACTTCATGCAAATTTTATAATATATATAAACCTTAATGAAGAAAACAAAATAACGCACGGAAGAAACTGAATGAGCCTTGGATATCTCAGGTTGCTTCAGCTTCAACCTACATTTTATATGAGCAATAAAAAAAAGATCAAAAATAGAAATAGAGCATTAAATAGAAACCATGAATGTAGTATCAATATAGCTCATCAGCATCATATTTCAAATATTAATCAAATTTGTGGTAGATCAATTAACAAACACAAATGGAAGACGAAGATGAATCGATCAAAGAAACCAAAAAAATTATACATCCGATTAAATTATTGATCAGATTCCAAGGTTTTTTCTTGATGAAAATCAAGCTTAAAACTCAATCTTTAAATAGTTGATCAATTGACAATGAGATTTGGAAAAGAATATGATGAAGTTTCAAATCATTGAAAGAGCTAGCATGAAACTCTCATGAAACTACAATAAGATGGATTGAATTCAGATATTAAATTGAACCTACCCTTCCTCACACGTGCCAAGAACATTGCTCAGTCCCTCATCGTCACAAAACATCCATGGCTGGAGCTCTTAGACTACCTCATTTTGAGTTTGCAGATCTGAAATCGAAGAGGCTCGGAGCAGAGGAAAAGTTAAAAAAAAGAGGAAAGTTAGATAGCAACCAAATATTAGTTTCAATTTTTTTTTTTTCAAAAGCATAATCGAATCACTTTAACTAATTTTATTTATTTTCAATAATCAGTAACAAAATTATTGGTTGCTAATATATTTTATAGGTTGCTAAAATTGTGTACATTTTCATTATTTTTTTAATCAAAATTTATAATTAATTTGTAACCCATTAGTGACCGATCCAGTTGTAAAATTTTAATTCTTATAAAATTCGGTAACTGATATTTTATTTTATTTTAAAATGGTTGCAAAACTATATAATTTAGCAACCAAATTCTTTGCCTTTTCTGATTCCATTGCTACTAGCACTTTTTCTTGTAGTGTTTGTTGCTTCTACTCCTAAAGCTATTCTTTCCTCTTAATGAATCGAATTGAACACTCCGTTGTTTCCAATCCTCCTTCCTTGACTTGACAATTTTTTCAAATGGAAATCTAAGCCTATCTCTTGTTTTCTTCTCTTTTCTCATCATTTTGTTGACAAAGTTTTGACGGAAGTGATTTTCAGCCAATTTGGACGAATAACTCTGGTGATGGCACCAGATTTAGCTGATGGGGTGAAGTCTTTTTTGGTTGAGTTTTCTCCGCCATTAACAGCTCCAACAAATTTTGACCCTTGAAAACACCCCTATTGAACTCATCAATCTTGATTTGGGAACAAATAGATTCAGCCATGGATGTAGTACGTCCCACAAACCCTTTGATCTGAGATTAACTCACCCTTATGAACTCGGTCTAGGAAATACACATAAGCTAGGTCAATTGTGAACACTGATGCTGGTATGAAATCTAACTTTTCCAATCAAGTCTCTATTTCCTGTGATTAAAGATTGACCCAAAACTCAATTTTATGAGGATCTATTTTGAAACTTACAAGAGATGTCTACTGGGGAGGATAAGGATGCTAAAAAACACGAGATATGTGGTTGTGAGGCAAAGGCAAGATTAACAATGGAGGTGGGAAGGAATAGGCGTGGGTCCAGGACTTTCGGTTGGAGGTGTTTACATTTGTTCTTGTTTTTATTTTATTTTTAAAATCTTTTGTTTGATATATACTTTTTTTTTTTTTTTTTTTGGTATATATTAACTTTTTTTAAAATAATAATAATTTTTTTAAAAAGTTTTTACTTTATTTATGTCGTAAGACAAATGATAATTTTTTATTTATCGTGGTCAAGTCAAATAAGCATTTATTAGTGCCATCGGAGTTTTCCTATGTTAAATTTGACAATAAAGAGTGTACAACATAATAATAAAGACGATATTTCATAATTTTAAAATATAGGCCTAGAAACTAAAAGGATATTTAAACCAGAAAAAAATTATTTGTTTCGATGGAGGAGCCGGCCCCCACCAAGCAGGTGGCCATGTGTTAAAGGCTGCGAATATTATTTTATAAGGACCAATTGATGTATAGGAAGATAAGGACGAGCCTGTATTATTGAATTTTCATTTACAACTTATCTTAAATATTGGATTATCAATATTTATTGCTATCTAATATCAGATTATTGTATTGCTTAATTATGTCAACTTGAAATAGTTGATATACTATAGAGACTTAGATTAGTTTTATCACTTTTAAAGATCAATTGAAGATAATTTTAGGATAATATATATAAAAATAATACATTGAAAACCAACAACTTATATGTCCACTGGATTAGCATTCAGACTATTTTGACAAAATGGATATGATGTATCACCTGGTATTTGGGGTGCCTTAACCTCTATCTTTATGGATTTTCCTATTTCCCTATTTATTTATATATTTATTTTTTTTACAAGATCTCTACATAATTGGTCCACTAACATATATGTGGTTTTGTAGTATTGTTTATAAAGGTTTTCACTAGTTTTCGAGATGAGATGGGTAATTTTAAGTTATTATCGAGGATGATATTGAGGGAATGCTCTCATTATATGCAAGTCTCGTATCTTTTATTAAAAGGTGAAATAATTGTGGATGTGTCAAAAATTTCACCTCAAAACATGTCAAAGGATTTGTCAACAAGAACAAAGACAAGTATATATCATTATTAGTTGAACATGCTTTGGAATTTCCATTAGGCCACCAAGTTTACAGGCGAGGTGATTCATCAACTTATGCTGTAAAAGAAGGCATAATATGACCCCATTTTACTTGAGTTTGCTAAGCTGGATTTCAATATTTTGCAAGGCACCCACCAAGAAGAGCTAAAACATGCTTCAAGGTACACATGACATATCCCTAAACTAGTGAGATCTTAAAAAATTGAACTGGAATTATAAGTGAATGTAATTCTGAAAAATTAGAAATAAAATATTAACGATAATTGCGATTAATGTGATTTTCTTATCTGAACCGTGTTGAGTATTATTGCAAATAAAGGCGGTGGAATCGCACTGGTCTTCCAAAGAAGTTGAGTTTTCTTAGGGACAGATTAATGGAGAGTTACATTTGGAACCTGGAGTTGGTAGCCGAGCCTCATTTTGGACATTATAGGAGACATTCAGCAAAGCTCTATGTAGTGATGACTATGGTAGATGATCTTTATGATAGCTATGGTGCCTTCGTAGAATTAGAGCTCTTCACAGATTCTATTAAAAGGTTTTCAAATTTCACTCAAAAACTTCGTTTTCTTTTTTGAATTTTTATATTCGATTTTAATAATTTGATATTAAAGGTTGTTGTTATTATCGCTGACTTCATATTCTTTCCTTGGTAATATCAAACTTTTAGATAAGGTTTGATCAGCATTTTATTTTGTGAAAAATTTCAGATGTGATACAAGTTTGATAGATAAGCTCCCAGATCTCATGAAGATGCCTTTTCTTGCTATCCACAACTATGTCAATGAGGTGGCCTATGTAAGTTTTAAGGGATCAAGGATTCAACATTATTCCATGTCTAAAGAAATATGTATGTATCACAAATATTCTTAGTTGAATAAAATAAACTTGGAAGGTATATCAGAAAAATCTGCTGATCTTATATGGTAAGAGATTGAATCAGTATTTATTATTAAAACTAATTTTATTATGTAGCTTTAAAACTCAACGAATTTTTTACGAACCTAACAAAATAAAATATTTACTTGATTTTTTGACAATATTTTTATTTTCAGTGGGAAGAGAATTGTCAATCTTATCTAGTCAGGCAAAGTGGCTCTATAAGGGATATAGGCCATCCTTACAAGAATACTTGACAATTGTTGGATATCCATTGGAGTACTAGTGACACAGGTACATGCTTACTTTACCATTGCAAATCCAATTAAAAAAGAAGCCTTGTACTGCTTGGAAGAAGGATGTCCCAACATTATTCATTGGACGGCTGTGATTGTTCGCTTGGCAGATGATCTTGGAACCTTCTCAGTAAGCATGCCTAGCAATCTCTTTCTTTTAAGACATCTTTCAATTTACATATACTTCCCTACTTTCCTTTCTTTTTCTTTTTTGACCATACCATATACAAAACATGAGATAACTCTATCTCTTCCTAAAAACTCTTATTTCAAGAGGCAAGATTCAATTCCAATCTTTACATCAACTCCAAAATATTCTATCAATTAAACCAATTGGCACATTCTTAATTCCATGTCTTTTTTTCTTTTTTTTCTCAATTTCAGTGAAATATAGAGACAAGCAATCCTAACAGTTCAGTCCAATATTACATGAACAAAAAAGAAACTTCTGAAGAAGAAGCCCGTAATTATATAAGATGCTTAATAGATGAAACATGGAAGAAAATAAATGGAGATAGATTTGCTTCTTTTCCATTTCCTCAAGCTTTTGTAGAAATGTGTATAAACTTTTCAAGGATGGCACTTTGCATATAACAGCATGGAGATGGTTATACAAGTCAAGCAGATGATGTTAAGGATATCATGTCATCAATTCTTATTGACCCTATTCCCCATTGATAATGTAGTGAAGTCATGGCAAACATTCTTCAATTTGTGACCAATTCTATTTTCAAAGGAATGTTTGTGTTAGCGAGTGCTCATGACTATTCATGTCTGCTAGATTTGTTGTGTAGTTTTATTACGTTTTATGAAAATAAGACAATGTCTGGTATGGTAAATTGGTGAACAATTTATTGGTTTGGTTTTATTATGATTTTTAAATTTGCAAAAAGTCTGTGAACTTAGCTAATCTGAATTAGTTCAATTTGATCTTATTGAAACTTGACAATTCAATTAAAATTGATTTTTAAATTGGGTAATCTTTTTGTCATTTCTCTTGGGTTGGATCGATTATCCGGATGAAAAGAATTTCAACCCAATAACACTCGATCCACTCAAAATTATTTATATATCTTTTCTCAAAAATTGTATATTCATAATATGATTTTGATTTTAATCAACTTGGTTTTGCGTTGATGTATTATTTTTAGTTTTGTGATTTGACAATAACAAATGGAGATGATTTTAAAAGGGCCTTATTTTTAAAATGTTATTTCACTCATTTGTACCTTAGTAAAAAATGAATTTTGTCAACATGTGATTCTCATAATATTATGAATTATGATATGATCCATGTATATATAAGATTCAACTCGTTTTGTTCACCAATCAATTTTTAATTGGCACCATATCATGAAAAATAAGATGACATTACATGCATGATCGAGCAGTAAAAATGTAAATTTATATAATTAGCATTTTGATTTTAGAAAAATACAGATAAGTTTTATTTTTCTTTTTAATTTTTTAGTAAATTCTAAGAACAGCAAGTCCTAATTTTATTTTATTTTTATAAATAAAATATAGATATAGATATAGATATAGATATAAATATAATATAATACTTTTATTCTTATTTTTATATTTAATTTTTAGTTAAATTATGAAGTATATTTATTCTTATTTTTTATATTTAATTTTTAGTTTAAATTATGAAGAAAAAAAAAGTAAATAAAACTAATTTAGTAAAATAAATTATAAAATAATTAATAAATGGATAAATAAAAACTTCTAAATTGATGAGGTTTTCACCATCACCTTTTATAAGATTTTTCTAAAAGTTAAAAAAAAAAAAAATAGTTTTATGAGTAATTTATATTTATATGCATATCACTTGTTTTTTCCCTTCTAAAGACTTGAATTTATTTTTTCAATTGATATAAAATTTACTTTTTTTAGGTGTCATATTACGATTATGAAAATATAATAACACAAATTGAGTTCTGTTTGATTAAAGTTTGGGACAATTAAAAAAAAACAAAATTCTTAAAAATTATGATGCCAATGATCCGAAGGTAGAATGCTCAGTGCCTGGAAAATCCAAAGCCTACTCTCACACCAAATCATTCTGCGGCAGAGAGGAGCAAATGAGCAAAGTAACTGTCGGAGTGATAGTAAGCTTGTGGGTCATTCCTATCTCCATATTTGTTAATCGAATTGTTCCGGAGCCTTACATGGTGTGCAAATTTATTTATTCTTTTTTTTTTTTTTTTTTTCTGAGTAGATGTTAAGGGATTATGGTTAAACTGAACAATGGGAGAAATTTTCTAAATTTGAATTTGATTCATAGCCCATGATTTGCAGGATGAGATATTTCACATATTGCAGGTTCAGCAGTACTGCATGGGAAATTTTGGCAGTTGGGATCGTATGATTACTACTCCTCCTGGCCTGTATGTGTCTGATTCTTTGCTCAATCTTTATTTTTCTCAAATGAAATTTGGTCCTTTGCTGTTGTTCAATTGATTATGCATACTAAAATGATATGTAACTGGGGCTGCTTGAGTGAAAAAAGAAGAAGGATGAAGTGAGTCACAGTTATCTTGCAACGTACCAAATTAGGTTGTGCAGGCAAGAGTTTCAGCACAATGAATGCAGTCTACTGCCCATTGCTGTAGTGGTATGCTCAATATCTGTGGGCTTCATACACCCATTACACGATGGAAGTGATCTCTTATTACAATGGCAGGAGAACCTGGTCAAGGGCGTGAAAGTTTGAGAAGAGAGTTTAGCCACTTATAGGATTGATGTACCGATCGCAAATGTTTGGACCCAACACTTACTGCAGTAGAAAAGTCCTTGTGATCTATACTTGGTGTAGTTGTTATGATACTCAGGATATTCAGTGCTAGTTAATATATGCTTATACTATGCTGCTCCGTTAGATGCCATTGGTTTGTATATGATTCGTACAAGAATGGCACTAAACACCAGAGCTTCACAAATTTTCAGGATGAATAGAATATGGTTGCCAAACTCTATTGTCTTCCGATTCTGTAAAAAGATAATCCCATGACTCTTGTTGCAGTCCTTTTCAACTGAGAGACTTCAATCATTGTAATTTGATAAATAGTATTAGATACCATGTTTGATATTTGAAATGTAAAAACTTTTGCAGGTACTATCTTTCACTTGCCCATGTTGCTTCTTTGTTTCCAGGATTTTACTCTGTATGCGTTGCTTCATCATTTTCTGTTATTTGCTCCACTGCAGTTATTCGTTCCTTAATGTTGTCTTAGCAGTCAGCATCATTTTCTATGACATAGTTGCCCAATTGAAGCCAACCCTTGATGATAAAAAGGTGACACTTTATGCAGTGGTCCTAACCTTGTACCCCCTCCATTGGTTCTTCTCTTTTCTGTATTATACAGATGTTGCATCAGATACAGCAGTGCTGGCAATGTATCTTGCATGTCTGAAGAAGAATTACTGGCTTAGTGGATTGGTAAGGTATATATATAGCAGTTATTTCTTAAAATATTAGTCCATGAGAAAATTTGACCGGTATATGGCTATTTTTGGTCAATATTTGATTTTCATCTTCTTGTTTGTTTTCGGTTTTGTTTGTTTTTTTTTTTTTTTTTTTTTTTTTTTTTTCTCCCCTCCATCTAACTAATCATGTATAAAATTGTTAAATAATAATTATGATAACTAATATGCTTCAAGTTAGAACTTACACTTATAAGTTGTTTACTCCAAGAACCTCAAATGCTTCTCAATCTTGTCCTTTTGAGGCTCGCCAACAGTATTAGACAAATAAATATCCTAGCTATTATTTGAAGCCCTACTGGAGTTACGACTTTGCTTGATCAATTCCTCAAATGCGAACTTCAGTTCAATAATTATCTGTTGTATATATTAATTGATTTGTTAAAAAATTTCCCTTATATTTACTACTGCTACTCTTCTGACGAGTAAGGACATGTAGAAAAAGAAAAAAAAAAAAAAAAAAAAAACTTCGAATTGGAAAAACCTTAGATTCCATGCTGTTCCAATGTAAACAATGTAAATCTCAAACGCCTCTTAAGTGTTTCAGTTGTATCCTTTTGTTTCATCCTGTTAGTTGTCATGGATAGAAAACTGACTTGTTCAATGAATGGAAAATAATAGAAAGATTCTATGACAGAAATAAAACCTAGTGTTGTTGTTCTTTAAGTTGAGATTGTTTGGAATGAATCAAAACATTTATAAACATGAAATGTAAGAAGTATAATTGCGTCAAAGTGGACATAATTTCTAGTCAAAATCCATTGTTTTCCGTGGTTTGGCCTGTCATTTTCACTTCTGTTGTGATATACAATAATAGATGAAAGAAGAACGGGAAATGTTTTGAAATAATCAGCTGACATTGTTTAAAAATTGCATGTGAATTGAATCAATTGATTTAGTTACTTAATGTAAAGGGCCTAATGCGTATTTCACCCATGATTAATTAACACATGCAACTTTAAAATCTGTAATTCTTTGGAGTAATTGCATGAATATTTCTAGATTGTTTCCCAATGATTGCATCTATTTTGTTGCATGTAGCTCCTTAACACAGAAATCTTTTTTGTGGCACTGGTTTTTACAACTTGTTGACTCACCTGTGTAGCATCTGATGGAGGAACTACTAGATGACAAAGCTTACAGTAATTAGATTGTGAATATATTTTAGCCATTTTGATGGGGTTGAGCATATTTGTGTTTTAGATGCCACAGGTTCTTTTAATGTAATTGCTTTTATCTTTGAAAGTATTCATGAGAATATTGACATGCTAATTTATAAACCAGCAGTCACATTTGATTCTGTTTCATGTAGATTGGGGCCATTTCAGTTGTCATTCGGAAGACAAATATAATATTGATGCTTTTCGTCGCATGCACAGGCGTCATAGATATTGCTCTGACACCCCAGAAAGATAATGTGAAAGCAGCTGACTTAAATGTATCAATTAGTAAAACTGGTTGTGCAAATACTAATGACAATTATACAGAGGGTCTAAATCTGAGAAAGTGGAAGTTTAGCAAAGCTGTAACTGCAGTTAAACATTCTTTGCGGAGTAGACGTGCCTCTTCTACATCCTCATATTCAGGTTCATTTTTACATGTTTAAAGAAACTTAACTTTTCATTTTGTGCTTATAGCTCTATAAACATTACAGATGTGTGGCATTGCATTGCAGGTTTGTTTGATGAGATTTGGGAAATCTTTGTAACATTGTGGCGTATGAAGTGGTTGCTATTAGTGTCTTTTAGACTTTTGGTGGCTTTTGTTGTATTTGTCTACTGCAATGGGAGTGTAGTTCTGGGTACTACACCATTACTCATCCTGCATAATCCATTCTGATCTTTTGGGCCGTTAGGAGTTCTCACTTTACCTGACATTGCAGGTCCAAAAGATGCTCATGCAGTTTCCCCACATTTTGCTCAGATGATGTATTTTAGTCTGGTTTCTGCACTTAACATTTCCTATACACTTCACTTTGGGAAAATTAAGCTGCTTTTATATTTCTGCTATTTGGAAAAATAGGCCCCTCAGTTTCTTTCATGGTTTCATGGGCCCTACTGCCCGTTTCCTCTCTGTGCAGTTTTCCAGGTTAGGGGAGCTATATTTCACTTTTCTTTCCAGGTTTTAGAACTTGTGAGTCTCTTCCACCTTTTTTCTTAAACAGGGAGTTCTAGCCATTAGACATAATGATAGGTCATCCTACATAATTTAGGCACTCACTTATTTTACTCCATTTCATCGTGTTAAGTTTCAACTCTCAAATCTCTAAATTGACACAAATCAGAGAAATTGACCATGCAGTTATTGTTTTGATCAAATTGCTAGACTTTTCTTGTTTGCGATTTCTCACTCATTGTGGTAATTGGTCATTTCAGCATTGCTCATTCTTCTTTCTCATAATCGCCATTATCCTTTCTATCTATGGAGGAAGGTCATCACAGCTCACTGGTGAATGAAATACCTTATGATCCCACTTTATATATATTCGTGGCTTTTCATTATCAGTATGTTGGGTTAGCATATATCCATATCCAGCAGCCTTGTTTGTTAATTTCTAGATATATTTTTTTATTATTAATTTGGTTACTCGTGTCTTCTTGTTGGACTTTAATGGTTGGCTGCCACTTTGTCATTCTTCTTTCAGTGGCATTTAAGCCATTCACATAAGATTTGTCAAAAGAGAGTTAAGAGAATCTTAATTAACCCACCTATATTAAATAACTTCAGTAGGTAAACTTGGACCTATAAATAGAGGTTCAAGTGCAGAGATAAAGAACAAGCAACAAGAGAATGGAAGAGTTGCTTGCAGAGAAATACCAAAGTTAGAGTAAGTGTGTGAGACATAAAATAGCAAGGAAATATTCATTCAGGGGTGTGAGTGAGCAATTGTTATGAGCTTACTATTGTTGGGTAGATCTCTATACTAGGTTAATCACTTTGATGATATATCTTGTATATCTCTAGTACTGATTAGAGAGGATCACTTTATATCTCTACTATTATTATATTAGAAAATCTGGGTGCTAGATTACTTATCCCTTTGACTTTTATTGGGTACTGATGCTCGGATTTGAGATAAATTTTATCTATCCAATTAAGTTATATTGATAAAAATTTTATCTAAGCTTTGACGTCAAATGGTCTAGTAATAAAAAATTGTAATTGATTAAAAACTCAGGTGGGTTGGATCGAGTTAGAATATTTTTTAGTTGTACCTTATTGACAAGAATGATTTACTAAATATTTGTAACAATAATAAAGTCAAAAATAAAGAATATGAGCTATATAATTTTGAACTAAAAAATAACATAACTTGGAGTATTTTAACATTACAAATTTTATAAGAAAATAAAAATAAAAAAAATGTAATTTAAAATAATATACTTTTATATGAATATAAATTCAAAACTAAATATGATATGGTTAAAAATTAACATGAACATATATAGAATGAAGGCATGCACTCTTCTTCATATATTAAAACGATTTGTATCCTGTTTGATCATAATTTTTATGTCAATTATATTTTATCTACATAAAATTTTAATTATACTTTATCCACGTCAATTATCACCCCTTCTACAATAACTCACATTAATTATCATATTAGTAAAGATTCTTCAATGCTTTTCTTGTCTCCATCTCCATTTTTTCTCTTTTGATTGGAAAGGTGATTGATCAGAAGAAGGAATTATTTCTTTTTTCTTGTGGCCTCAATTTGGCCGCCACTCCCAAAATTTCTCGTCTTCCCCGTTCTCAGTTTATCTAGTATTCATAGCTCACATGCTTATCTTATTTTTTCAATTAATCATTAGATTCTTGTCACGAGTATCTTATTTTTTCAATTAATCATTAGATTCTTGTGACGAGTATCTGAAAAATATTTGTTAAGATCAATAAATTTAATTTTGAAAAATTAGTTTTTTAAAAATTAAATAAATTAATACTGTATTATATAAATTATCATAATATATAATAAAAATATTATGATAAATATAAGATCAGGCCTCAGTATTTGAAATTTGACGTGGTTATGTCCGTTTTGCAACATAATAACAATAATAATTATAATAACAAGGAGACAAACAACATGAACTGACTATTTTCTTTCTTTTTAAGGTACATTCCACTTAAGCTATGTTCATGATGATACATGAACCGTGGCAATGAAACATTGTTATCAAGCTGCTTTTGTCATTAAATGATAATTATGAGAATTAATACCCAATCGTAGACCACAACAAAATTAGCAAGATTATTAAATATTTAGATTTTTCTAACAATTATTATTAAAATATTATAAATAAATAAAATTTATAACATATATTATATTATTTTAGCCATTTAAGGCTGCGCTATAACTGATGATAGAGACAATACTCAATTCTAGACCACAACAAAATTAGCAAGATTATTAAATATTTAGATTTTTCTAACAATTATTATTAAGATATTTAGGGCTGCGCCATAACTAATGATAGAGACAATACTTAATTCTAGCCGCAACAAATTTGGCAATGATCATCACATGTTTGAATTTTTTTTTAACAAGTATTACTAAAATATTTGTTAAGGAATTATAAATAAAAACTTTCTATAATATTATATAATTTAAATTCATTTAATTTATAAAAAAAAATTATATTTATATTATTTTAAAAAGTCTCTTAAAAACCTGTTGAAAGAAAAAAAAATCTTAAAAGCTAATCTTTTTATCACTATCATATTATCAAAATCTAATCTTTTAATCAAATCTCATTTTATTATTGTGTTAGTGCATGATCTAATCATACGTCAAATCACGTGATACAGAAAAAAAAAAAAACAGAAAAAAGAAGGTTAAAGATGGTGCACCTAGTTATGAAATATGTAGGATTATATGTTAATTACGTGCATAGGTAAATTATGCCAGTGATACAAATTAATTATTCCATCAAAAAATAATTGTTATTATGTCACAACACTGGAATTTATAAATAAAAAGTATTTGTGTCAATAACATTAACTCTACTACTCTTAAATTTAATTAAGTAGACTTATGTATTATGATTATATTAAATGATAAATATATAAATTTATACATTAACAATTAAATAAATATTAAAAAAATAAATAATAAAAAATGTTATTGAGCTTTGTTATATTAGTCATTATATTTATGTCATATTGTATTCATGTCACTACATTCATGTCAGTATTTCTTAGTTTTATAGTATTTAATAATTAGTTTAAAATTATGACAATACTTTTTATGTTCATTCATATCAAATTCTAAGAGTTTACTTCAGAGTTTAGAAGAAAAAGATTGTAGAGAATATGTTTAGAACAAAAAGATTGTAGAGAATATGCAAGGAGGAAAAAGAGAAAAGAAAACAAAGAAAAATACAGAAAAATATTTTAATTTTATTTATGAGTTTAAAAATATGAAGAGAAAGAATAGAGTGCAATATTTCTTATTTAGGAGATAAGTAAAAAGGAGAGAAAATGACATATATTATTACATAATTTTGTAATTATATATTAAAAGATTTTATTTAAATATTAGTTGGTATTAAGTAAAAGTGATATTTGTAAATTTATTATCACAAATAAAATTATAATGTATTTTCCCTTCTGTATCTCTATTCTTTTTTTATTTGGAGCAATTGAAAATAATGAATTTCTAAAGGATTTCAAAGGATACATACACTCTTCTATTTTTTCTAATTCCTATTTTAGAAACAAATTCTCAAATGACTGTATCCTATACTCTCTTTCCTTCCATCTCAATTTTTCTCATCTCAAATCGAGCACTACAGAAAATTTGATATACCTAAGTTAACCTAAACTCGCCCAATTTTATTTAGTTACTTTTATTTCATTTGCGTCTGAGCCTAGCTTATCATGGATACCTCGACTAATCACCTTTTAGTATGATCAAAGACATGTCATATATGTCAAGACTAGAAAATTTCAAATAATTTTACTCCCCACTGGCCCCTCTCACAAACAATTAAAACCCAAAAATCCAATGGAAAAAAAAAATACACATTCTTGACCAATACATTCTTGACCAATATGCTAACTCCTTAGTCACTCTCCATATTTAAAAACACCAAAATTATGTGGCGGCCCAATTATTTATATTTACTTTTTTATAATGTATCGTATGATTCTTTTGAAACACATTTCTCATGCTTATTCGAAAAAGTACTATAGTAGCAAGTGTAGTGCAAACTTCAAATGATGTCAAGCTTATAATCCCTATAAATAATACTAGTACTTACAGAGAGAAATATCTCATCTGTTCTCCTCTCTCAGTTACACAAAGGCTTGCATTCGGTCCTTCAATTAGACAAAATAGAAGGAATTCATATTCAAACCATGGAGGCTCCAATAATTACAACTGTGGTTCATCTGAGTCCAAATTTTAAGCCCCCTATTTGGACTTATGACTACATCCAATCTTTGAGTAGTAAATATAAGGTATGATTGATTTCATTAGCGTTGTCATTTTTTCATGCATAGAATAGCAAGCAAAGATATTGATTGGGAGATTATATTTTTGTGGAAGATATTACAATTAGGTTTTACCTGTGCGAAAGTATTTTTTTCGTAAAAATGAAAAAATTTCAATGGTTACAAGTCTACATAAATTCCTTTAATTATTATTGATGCAGGAAAAAATTTATCTCGAAAGACGTGATATGTTGAAGGTAAAAGTTCAGACGATGATTGACACAATAGAAAACCCATTACGTCAACTTGAATTAGTTGATGTCTTACAAAGACTCGGATTATTTTATCACTTTAAAGACAAATTGAAGAAAATCTTAGACAATATGCATGAAAGTTACATTGTTGACGAGGATACATGGAAAAACAACAATTTATATGCCATTGGACTAGCATTTAGATTGTTTCGACAATATGAATATAATGTGTCACCAGGTATTTGTGTGCATTAATATCTCTCTTTCTCTAAATTTCTATCTATATACAATGATCCACTGACACATATGGTTTTGCATTATTGTTTAAAGAGGTTTTCACTAATTTTCAAGATGAGATGGGTGATTTCAAGGCATTTATCAAAGATGATATTGAGGGAATGCTCTCATTATATGAGGCCTCATATCTTTCAATAAAAGATGAAATAATTTTGGATGCGCCAAGAAATTTCACCACAAAACATCTCAAAAATTTGAGAACAAGAACAAAAACAAGGATATATCTCTTTTAGTTAAGCATGCTTTGGAATTTCCATTACATTGGAGGTCACCGAGATTAGAGGCACGGTGGTTCATCAATTTATGTTGTAAAAGAAAATATCATATGCATCCCCTTTTACTTGAGCTTGCCAAGCTGGATTTCAACATTATGCAAGCCACTTACCAAGAAGAGCTAAAACATGCTTCAAGGTATTAACGTTTACACATCTCTTAATTAGCTAATAATTAATTCATAAAAAAAAAAATTATTTCGAATAAAATTAATAAATTTTAAGCACAGTCATGACTAATGCGATTGATGTATCTCAACCATGTGTATAATTAACTTTCACATAATTGTTAGTATGCTATCATACATAATATGGAGACATACACAAAACTGAGATTGCACAATCATAACGATAAATACAATAGAAGGGGTTATATACGTTATTCATACTTTAATACTAAATATTATTTACTTTTGTATACAAAGGTGGTGGGATCGTACTGGTCTTCCAAAGAAGTTAAGCTTTCTCAGGGACAGGTTAATGGAGGCGTACATTTGGCAGCCGGAGCAGGCAATGGAGCCTCAATTTGGATATTATAGGACACATTCCACAAGGCTCTTTCTACTTATGACTATGGTAGATGATCTTTATGATAGCTATGGTAGATTGGAAGAATTAGAACTCTTCACAGATGCTATTAAAAGGTTTTGAAATTTCACTAAAATATTCACTTTTATATATTTTCTCTCTTTAATTTTCCTGTGAAAAATTTATGTAACCAATCTCAATAATTGAAAATTAAAGCTGATTAATTGTCGATATTTCTTTGCTTGGTTATATCTAACTTGTACATAGGGTAATTTAATCCTCATTTTCTTTATAACAATATTCAGATGGGATACAAGTTTGATAGATAAGCTCTCAGATCCCATGAAGATCCTTTTCATTGCTGTCCACAACTTTGTCAATGAGCTGGCCTATGAAATTTTAAGGGATCAAGGATTCAACATCATACCATGTCTAAAGAAATATGTATGTATAATAAATTTATGAACTTATCATATAATTTTCATTTTTTGGATAAAATTATTTTTTTGGCAAATTGATGGGATTTTAATATGAAAGAGCGTCATTAATTAAAATATTTTTTTTTATGACCTCACCTAACATCTTCTGAATTTTTAAGAATATCAAAATTTTAATGGATGAACATTTCTTTTACTATAAGATAAAATATTATATTGACTAAATCTTACATTTCAGTGGGGAGAATATACACAAGCTTACCTAGTTGAGGCACAGTGGCAATATAATGGAAATAGGCCATCCCTACAAGAATACCTTGACAATGCTTGGATTTCCATTGGAATGCCGTTGACGCGGATACATGCTTACTTTACAATTGCAAATCCAATAAAAAAGGAGGTCTTGAATTCCTTGGAAGAAGGGTATCCCAACTTTATTCATTGGACAGCAATGTTAATTCGCTTGGTAGATGATATTGGGACATTTTCAGTAAGCATGCCTAGCGATCTCTTTTTTATTTATATATATACTTCTTTAGTTCCCTTTCTTATGTTTATCAATCTTTTTCTTTCTTTTTTTCAAATTTAGCGCGATTTAGAGGTGAGCGATCCCAATTCAATCTCATTATATATGAGCGAAAAGGGCATTTCCGAAGAAGAAGCTCGTAAATACATAAGGTGCTTAATAGATGAAATATGGAAGATGGTAAACGGATATAGATTTGCTTGTTCTCCCTTCCCTCAGATTTTGATGGAAATGTGTGTAAACTTTGCAAGGCTGGCACTTTGCGTATTCCAGCATGGAGATGGTTATACAAGTCAAGCAGATGATGTTAAGGATATCATGTCATCCCTTCTTATTGACCCTATTCCCCTTCAATAATACTGTGAAGCCATGGCAAACAACCTTCACTTTGTGCTGCATGCTTTTCAAGCTGTGAACAATTTTATTTTCAAACGAATATTTTGTGTTGGAGAATGGTCATGAGTGTTCATGTGTGCTTTGTGTACTTTTATTATTGAGCCATATGAAAATAAGATAAGGTTTGGAATGTTAAAGTTGTGTATAACTACTTGGTTTAGTTTTATAATAATGATTTTTCAATTTTGTTATAGTTTTTTTCCCGATAGCGATATGAGGAGAGTTTAGAGAAAAGAGATTTCTTATAATAATTTACACACTAGATCGTAAGATATTAAACATAACTCGACACTTTGGACTAAACGTG
The DNA here is from genome assembly GCA_029379385.1 of Quillaja saponaria. Classification (NCBI taxonomy): domain Eukaryota; kingdom Viridiplantae; phylum Streptophyta; class Magnoliopsida; order Fabales; family Quillajaceae; genus Quillaja; species Quillaja saponaria. The sequence continues at coordinate 3,417,909 of CM055611.1, forward strand.
ATATATGTTATAATTATTAGGTCATGAAAATGCAAAACATAAGTCACCATAGAAAATTATTGAATATATATATATATATATATTTTTTTTATATATATATATATATTTTTTTTTTCTTTTCTTATATATGTCTAGCTTTTTTTAAGAAGTCTATACATATCTACTATAAATTAAATAATATAATTATAATTAGGAATTGAATATAATTAGAATTTATTCTTTTATAATGATATGACATTGACTTATAAATATTAGTTATTTTATTTCATAATTCACTTATTTTTAAGTACGTTATTCAATAAACAAAATTTTATTGATTTGTTTGTATATGTTATAAGAAATGATTTCTTTAACATGATATATATTTTTAAATAAAATGAATCATGAAAAAAAACTATTTTTGACCCAAAAATAATGAAACAAGGAGAGAGAAATTAAATAAAAGCATTTTGAATTGGGGGGGGGGGGGGGGGGGGGGGGGGGGGGGGGAGTGGAATATAAGAAAAAAAATCATTTTATTTTTGAAAGGAATGGAGGATTATTTTCATATAATCAAAGAAAAAATTATATTCAGAAAATATAGGCTAGCTTTAAGCAAGAAACCCTAAGAAATAAAATATTTTTCTTTATCAAGTTCTTTGTTGGGTAAATTATAATAAGCAAATTCTAAAACAATAAATCGTTTATTTTGACACTGGACCATTGTGGAAAAATTGAAAATTTATGGGATCATAATTATATTTTCTATTAGTCCAGTGGGAGCAAAAAGATTTTATATACACCACACATAAAATTTTAAAAGCCGAGTGATCTCAATTGTCCCCATTTAGCCCTAATGCATCATGCCTTAATGTTTTGGCCGTCGTTAATATTGACTTTTTTAAAATAAATTATTATTTTGTAAATTATATTTTTGTTTATTTATTGTTGATTAATCAATAAAAATCATTTTAATTGAAAATAATAATCAAATATGCTCAAACAAAAGTATGACACTCATTATATTAATAAAATTATCACAATTACAATTAAACAATTCAAAGTGCAAAGAAACGTCCTTCTTTTTTTTTTTCAATAATACAATACAAAAAAAAAATAAAAAATCATGAGTCTTATTATTCTTATACGATAGTCTCTCATCATTCTTCTTCTTACTCACATCTTAACGAGATTCTTAATAACATCAATAACTTCAGCCTCCTTTACCTAACAAATCAAAATAATAGGCAATAAAAGACATCAAAATATTAAATGAAAAAATAAACAAAAATCACAACAAAAATAAATGGGCATATATATAGAGAGATAGAGCTTGATACTTTAAAAGACAAGAGCCTATATATTATTCATCTTATTGACATAAACACTTGTTATATTGTGTTCACTGAACATAAAATAGAAAAATCCTATCAAGAAATAGATTAACATCATAATAGTCTTGAAGACTGGCTAATAATCTATTGAGAATGACTTACCATGTCAACATCATCTGTCTCTGATAGAAAAACGTAAGCGGGTGCAATTGTAAGCCCAAAAAGGTTAAGGAATTAAGAAAAGGACACGAAGAAAATTGCCTTCACGAAACAAAGCACTACCTATAAACTTAAGAAAACATCATATATTAATGAGTTATTTTGAATAGGCTAACTATTTGAAGATCTCTGTCAGTTTATCAATCATAAAAACTGTTTAAATAGTACAAGATATTATATTATAGATGGAAGATATCTGGACACCTCCACAAATCTACATTAACAGATGAAAGGGTCAAAATGCATTACCTGTCCATCTTCATTTCCTTAGCTTTCATAACATAATTCAAAAATGATTTGACCGGAGGCTTCATTTGAAGACAAAAATGATTTGACAGAGGCTTCATTTTGAAGACAAAAATGATTTGAAATGACAAATGTTGCCCCTGGTACACCAAAATAGAATTATATGTTAAGCACAATGTGGATTCTCTTGAAGTAATTTATATTCATATTGTTGGGATTTTTATCCAAATCTTTATTAACTAGTTTTTTAATTAATTTATTTTTGGTGGGTAAGAATAAAGTGATAAGATGTTAATTGAGATTTTCTAATTAGATTTAAATTGGTAGATAAATAAATATAGTTAGATGGTTATAGGGTTTCTATAAAGTAAGAGAAAACGTTAATTATAGAGCAAGTCTTATATAGTATAAATATATAGACTTGTAAAAGATGTCAGTATGATAAAGAAAGAGATCACAGAGTTCAAAGAGAGACTAGTATAGATATGGCGAAAATGGTGAGAAAACTATAGGTGTAGAGTGTTACTTTTTTTATTTAATATTTCTTGAAATATTAATAAATTCTTTTTTTCACCCGTGGATATAGGTAAGGGTCTAAACCACGTTATATCTTAAATTGATGTTTATTTCTTTTCTCGTTTATTTATATTTTGTGGTTATTATCTTTCGTTATTTTTACTATAACTCAATGAATATGGAATGTGAATTTTCTATAATTCCCAACAGTTGGGATTAGAGCTAAGCTTGATTTTGGCAATAGTTTGAGATGGCAAAATTTGCAGGCACAACATTTGAAGTGGAGTTGTTGGATGGGAAGAACAATTTCAATGTTTGGCAAAGTATTGTGAAGGATATTGTCCTTATATAAGGTATTGCAGGATAAGAAACTGCAAAAGATGAGTGATGATGATTAGGAAGAATTGGAGATGAAGGTTGTAAGTGCGATTTGTCTAATTTGGTGCCAAACAATGTATCCTCGTAAAGTGCCAAACTCTACGAGAGAATAATGAGAGAATGGCGAGGAGGTCGTCCCTTGCTAAATTTAACCAAGGAGATGTTGCCTGTCCAATTCCTCGCTAAGTTGAAACTAGCATTTCATTTATTTAAATTTCATTTAGTGATGGATTTTGTCCCCATCTAAATTTCGATTCAAAAAAATAAAAATAAAGATCCCCTTTCCCCCTTTGATTCACTTTCTCTCTCTCTACTACTGTTGCCATCTGTTGCCGTTGTTTCTGTCGATCACCATTGCTGTCCACTGCCTCCTTCTCTTCAAATTTTGGCCAAGGTAAGAATGAGGTAGTGGAGTATTTGGATTTTGGGTATTTAGGTTTTGGGGTATTAAGTTTTAGGACATTGAATTAATTGTATAAAAACGTGATTGTTAAATGTTTTATTTGTTTCTTTGATTGATTAGATTGTATGAAATTATGTTAATTTGGTGTGAAATTTTGAAAGTTTGTAGTTTTATGGTTTGGAGTTTTGTTTTTAGGGTTTTGAATGATTATATTATGATTTATTGATTACATTCTGTGTAATTGTGTGGTTAATTTGGTCGATGAACTTGCTTTAATTATTTTTGCAAAAATTTAGGTTGTTAAATTGTTAGGAATGATTTAATATTGTTTTTTAAATGGATTTTGGTTTTGGGTTATAATTTTTTTAATTAAGATTACAATTGATTTTAGATATTGGGTTGGCGATATTATATATTGCCATTGATTTTGTAAAACTTTGACATTAAATATGTATCAAGTATATATGTCTTTGTATATCTACATTTGAATGCATACTCATGAAATCTTTGAATCCCTATCAAGTATCGATAATTTTAAATGAATTTATTTGTTCATGTTCATATAATTTTGGACAAACGTTAACTTCATTTGTTATTGATTCTTGAATTATTCAAGTTGGATAATTTAGGAAACGAAAATATATATTCTAATAGTGATTTGCTAAACTTTTCATTTCCTTGATTTGAAGTTTCATTGTTTGTTATTTCTCTATATTCTCCGGATACATACATAAATAAGGAATGTTTTACCTATTCACGTAGTATACTTAGGAGTTGACAATATTTTTTATGATTTTTGTTTTGTAGATGACGGTCAGAGGTCTCAGCACTAGCGAAACTAGATGAGGAGGTAAGACTCCACCTAACTGATGAGGCAAGAGATGAGCACAAGTACTTAGGTAGAAGAGATCATTAGCTAGTTATATAGTTTTAACTAGTTATACATGCTATAAGAAATTTGTTTTGTTTTACGTTATATTTTTATGGTTTGAATTGTCATTTTTGAACAGAGTAATAACAACAGTTCAGTCCTTCTGTTCTATTAATGTAGTTTCAATTGATTATTTAACGTGTTTCATTTAGATTGTGGATTAAAATGTTGTGATATTTTGTAATTTTTTTTTTTGTTCCCAACTAATCTGTCATTTTCTTGTTGTGACACTTCGCAGGTTCCAGCATTGAGATAATTATACAAATCAAGCAGATGATGTTAATGATATCATGTAATCCATTCTTCTTGACCATATTCCCTTTTCCATAATGTTGTGAAGCCATGGCAAACAACCTTCACTTTGTGGTGCATGCTTTTCAAATTGTGACCAATTTTTTTTTCAGACGAATATTTTGTATTTGAGAACGCTCTTCAGTGTTCATGTGTGCTTAATTTGTTGTGTAGTTTTAATATACACTATTTGAAAATAGGATAAGGTGTGGTATGCTAAAGTTATGTATAATTAAATGATTTAATTTTGTTATTTTCTTTTTAATTTTGTTATAGTTTTTTTTTTTTTTTTTTTGATAATACTAGGAGTGTGTGAAGGAGATTTTTTTATGATAATTATTCAAAAACTCGGATAATACCTAATGTCACATTAGAAAATTATTGAATTACATAACAGAGGTAACACCTTTCGTTTCTTAAAAATCACAACCCTCGCATGCGTACACTTGCACATTGACTCCACAAGTTCCACTCGAAGACTAGGTGTCTCACCAACTAAGACAAAGCTTGTACGGGTAGGTGTTAAACAAGTATACATTCAATCACAAACTACATATCAAGTCAATGCAATGCTGCCAGCAGTAACTCGTAAAAGACACTTCAAAAAATCAATCAAACTTCCTAGATGTTTATGAGAACAAAATTTTCAAGTTAAAACCACGAAAAAAATGTATATATATATATTACATTACTCATTTCCATGCCCAAGCTCCATGTAATTTGGGCATCAGCTGAAAGAATTGATATTGAAAGAAGAATGAATCAAATTTGGTTTCTGATTTGCTAAATTTTTGTGAAGGCTCATGAAGCTTTGCAATTTTCTTAAGAATTAATCTACCATATGAATCTCTGGATCCCAGGCTCATGATCCCAATGGAAAGGCCGAAACAAAGACATCATCATCGTAAAGAATTCAGAGCTACATACTGTATCCCCATGAGAAGCCAAGTTCCATTATCCTCAACATGGCAATGAAGCACAAGAAAATCGAATGGTATGGTGTAGTATCTGAACCCTATCAGTGGAGCAGGTACAAGAACAGCATCAGTAGCCAAGAAGTAAGCCAACACCCAGATTTTCTTTTGAAGTTTCCCTGTTTGAGGAAAGACATGAGTAAGCGAAATTAACAAATTCTTTTATCTAGAGCTTTACAAACAAGACTACTGATATGGATATATACTAACCCAACATACTGATAATGGAAAACCAGGAATAAATATAAAGTGGGATCAGAAGGTATTTCATTGACCAGTGTGCTCTGATGACCTTCCTCCTAGAGATAGAAAGGATAATGGCGATTGTCAGCAAGAAGATTGGGATGAGCTATGCTGAAATGACCTAATTGCCACAATGATGAAAAATTCCAAACAAGAAAACGTCTAACAATTCATTTGAACTAAGAACTGCTTAGTCCATTTCATCGTTTTGTGTTAATTTAGAGATTTTAGTGTTGAAACTTCTTCATAGGAGAATTGGAGGAAAATATAGGAAGTACCAAAAATACGTGGGATGAGGTGTCATGATGTCAAATGGTTAGAATTCCCTCTTTAAGAACAAAGGTGGCGGAGATTCACAAGTTCTAGAACCTGAAAAGAAAAATGAAATATAGTTTACCTGACCTGAAATACTACACAGAGAGGAAGCCGGAAGTAAGGGCTATGAAACCCTGAAAGAAACTGAAGGACCTATTTTTCAAAAATGGCTGGAATAGGATATCAGCTTTGCCCAAAGTAAAGTGTATTGGAAATGTTAAGTGCAGAAACCAGACTAAAATACATCATCTGAGCAAAGTGTGGGGAAACTGCATGAGCATCTTTTGCACCTGCGCAGTGTCAGAGGTAAAGTGAAATAGAACTCCTAATGGCCCAAAGATCACAATGGATTAAGCAGGATGAGTACTAGCAAGAACTACACTCCCGTTGCAATAAACAAATGCAACAAAAGCCATCAATACCATGAGGAATGGGCTAAAAGACACCAATAGCTCCCACTTCATATGCCACAATTTTACAAAGATTTCCCAAATCTCATCAAACAAACCTGCAATGCAGTGCCACACATCTGAAATGTTTAATGTTTATAGAGCTATAAGCACAAAATGAAAAGTTAAGTTTCATTAAACATGTAAAAGTGAACCTGAAGATGAGGATGTAGAAGAGGCATGTCTACTCCATAAAGAATGTTTAACGCTAGTTACAGCTTTGCTGAACGTCCGCTATCAGTTTTAGACCCTCTGTACAACTGTCGCTAGTATTTGCCTTTCCTGTTTTACTAATTGATACATCCAAATCAGCTGCTTTTGCATTTTCTTTCTTGTGGGTCAGAGCAATATCTATAAATCCAGTGCATGCAACGAAAGGCATCCATATTATATTTGTCTGCCGAAAGACAACTGAAATGGCCCCAATCTACATGAAACATAATCTAATGTAATTACTGGTTTATAAATTATCATGTCATTATTCTCATGAATACTTTCAAGGATAATAATAATTACATCAATAGAACCTTACATCACATGAAAAGGGTTATAATATTGTGGCAATCTAAATAGTTCCTCAATCAGATTCTACAAAAGTGAGACAAACGGTAAAAACCAGTTTTGACCAAAAAGACTTCTATGTTAATGAGCTAAATGCAAGTAAAAAGATGCTATCATCGAGAAACAGCCAAAATTTTCCTGCAATTACTCCAAAGGATTATAGATTTTACAATTGTGTGTTAATTAATCAAGGGTGAATTACACATTGGACCCTTAATATTAAGTAACTTAATCAATTCAGAACATGCATTTCTAATTTTAAATAATGTCAGCCGATTATTTCAAAACATTTCTCCCGTTCTTCTTTCATCTAATATTGTATTATTGTATATCACAACACAAGGGAAAATGACAAGTCAAAACACGGAAAACACTGGTGCTGACTGGAAATTAAGTCAGCTTTGATCCAATTTACTTCTTACAATCGTGCTTACAAATGTTTTGATTCATTTCACGCAATCTCAACTTAAAGAACATCTATCATGGAACCTTTCTATTAGTTGCCACACATTTAACAAGTCACTTTTCCATCCATGACAAATAACAGGATGAGACAGAAGGTTGCACCTGAAACAATTAGAGAAGTGTGAGATTTACAATGTTTAAACCAGAACAGCATGGAATATTGATGGATATCTATCATCCTCCTTTCTCTGAAATATCTTTCTCAAAAGTTATAGATGCTTTGAATTGTAACTTTCTTGAGTTTCTTTTTCAGTTCTTCAATTTATCCTTTAGGAGGTTTAATGTTTTGTATCCTTATCATGTAGAAAGGTTTTTCCCATTTGATGTGTTTTCTTTTCTTTTTCTTCATTCCCTTACTCAACAGAAGAACAGAAGTAGTAAATATAAGGGGAAATTTTTAACAAATCAATTAACGTATACAACAGATAATTATTAAACTGAAACCGCATTTGAGGAATTGATCAAGCAAAGTCATAACTTCAGTTCAGCTTCAAATAATAGATAAGCTATATATTTTGTCTATTACCGTGGGCGAGCCTCAAAAGGACAAGATTGAAAAGCATCAAGGTTATTGGAGTAAACAACTTATTAGTGTACCTAAGTTCTAACTTGAAGCATATTAGTTATCAGAATTATTATTTAACAATAGCATGAATGATTAGTAAGATGTGGAGAGGAAAAAGAAAAAACTAGTATACGAAAATCACTTATTGACCGAAAAAAGTCATATACTGGTCAAATTTTGTCATGGAATTTTAAGAAGGTAACTCCTAGGTATATATATCTCTTACCAATCCACTCAGCCAGTAATTCTTCTTCAAACATGCAAGATACATTACCAGCACTGCTGTAACTGATGCAACATCTGCATAATACAGAAAAGTGACGAACCAGTGGAGGGGGTACAAGGCTAGGACCACTGCATAAAGTGTCACCTTTTTATCATCAAAGGCTGGCTTCAAATGGGCAACTATGTCATAGAAAATGATGCTGCATATGACTGCTAAGACAACATTAATGGAACGAAGAACTGAAGTGGAGCAAATATCAGAAAAATGACGAAGCAGCTATTACAGAGTAAAATCCTGGAAACAAAGAAGCAACATGGGCAAGTGAAAGATTGTACCTGCAAAAGTTTTTACATTTCAAATATCAAACATAGTATCTAATACTATTTATCAAATTAGAATGATTGAAGTCTCTCAATTGAAAAGGACTGCAACAAGAGTCATGGGATTGTCTTCTTACAGAATCAGAAGACTATAGAGATTGGCAACCATATTCTATTCATCCTGAAAAATTGTGAAGCTCTGGTGTTTCGTGCCATTCTTGTACTAATCATATATAACTCAATGGCATCCAACGGAGCAGCATATATTAACTAGCACTGTATGTCCGAGTATCATAACAACTACACCAAGTATAGATCACAAAGACTTTTCTACTGCAGGTACAGATCACAAAGACTTTTCTACTGCAAGTATAGATCACAGAGACTTTTCTACTGCAGTAAGTGTTGGGTCACGATATTAAATAAGAAAAGAATATTGTATTATAATATTAATATTTTTTTTAAAAATTGGGTGATCATGGCTCCGATCCTCTTAAAGGCTCCTCCCTTGGCTCTAAGTGTGTAAATTCAGTTCTTTTTCACTTAGTTGAATGCTTGTTCTACCTCCAAATCACTTGTGAGTGTCCCTGTGCCTGGCTTTTTAGAAATCTCAATAATAGGGAGATGATTACATAATAATCATGCATCCCATAACCTCATTCACTGTATTGTTACAAAATCCAAACACACACTCTCTCTCTCTCTCTTGAAAGAACTGAATCCTTTACATAATTGAATGCTCATGTGAACGAACATCAGCATGCATGACACTACATATGGTACTTTCTCCCAACTTAAATAACCATATGCATGCTTTTTTTTTTTTTTTTTTTTTTTTATTTCTGCCTCTTTTCCCCTGTATCTTTCTCTCTGCCCCTAGCTATCTAAACCCTCCCAGGCCAAGATTGATTTTAGAAAGCTAGCTAGGACCACAACCAAAATAATTAGAGAAAGAATGTCCACAAAAGCTGGTTCATCAAGATGGTGCCCAACCCCAGAGCAGCTCATGAACTTGGAGGAAATGTATAGGAGTGGGATAAGAACACTTACTGCTTCCCAAATTCAACATCTCACAGCCCATCTTTCTTTGTATGGAAAAATTGAAGGAAAGAATGTGTACTATTGGTTTCAGAACCATAAGGCAAGGGACAGACAAAAGCTCAGAAGGAAGCTCAGTAAGCAACTTCAGCTACAGAAGCAACATCATCAGCAACTTATGAATCATAATGATCAGCAGACTCACCATTTTCATGGTGGCTTTGGTTCTGTTCCAAGTTCTTTTTATAACTCATCTTCCTTACTTGTCTTTTCTCAGGTAATTATTAATTGACTTACTCCCATGGGGTGTGTGGTCTAACCCTTTTAGTTTTCTATACTTATAAGCTAAGTACATTTTTTGTTGATGGTGTTCTTTTTGAACTCTGAAAGTTAGTAAAGAAATCCAAAAAAAGGAAAAGTTAAGTAAATGCTTGTCTGCATGAAGAAGTAAAAACAAATGAAACTTGCTATTTTTCTCTTAAAATCTGTTTTACGATTATTCTGAGTTTTCCAAATAGGGAGAAGCTGAGGATGCATCAAAACAGGCAGAGAACTACATTTGGAAGGTGCATAATCAACAAAGGGTGATGGAGAATCAGAAAACACCGATCACATTTTACAACTGTGACTGGAAGATGATGATGGACATGAGTCCAGCTAATTCCTTATGTTGCAATACCAGACCTCTCAAGACTCTAGAACTTTTTCCAGTCACAGAAGCCGGACTCAAAGAAGACTGCACTAAATCCAACTAAAACCAGCTGCATCTCTCCCTCTTAGTGATCTATGATTCTTTGGGATTGGATGTAATTGGTTATGGACTAACCTGGCTTTTCCTGAGTTTCCATAAAGTTGACATATTAAAGGTCCAAGGAAATGGAATTTGGATCCTCTCCTGCGCCGGAGCGGATCCTGTTCCAGATCAAAGGCTCACAATTTTCCTCCAAAAGTGTATTTTATTGCAAAAAAAACAATCTGTCCTTTGGATCTAGAACAGGAGAAGATCCGGATACAAGGATATAAGGAAGATAACATGCAGTTGTATCATACTTTTTAGTGAAGTACTGTTTTCTTCATTATATTAGAAAGTTAAAAATTATGTTAATTACTACTTTTTTTCTGTACCTTTGATCTTCAGTTTGTCTCTTACTCGTCTCTTAAATCTGTCATAAAGCAACAAAATATAGTACTCCATCGAGATGCATGCCAAGATCAGCTTTTTGTTACTCTTAGACCTTTTAGACAAATAGTCAATCCGAGGGGACATTACCTAGCAGCATATATAATCTTGCAGAATCACCCTCAGCAACTTAACATATTATTAGGTTGTTCTATGGGAGGGGAGTGTTTAAGTTTTATACTTGGTTTTATTTGTATAAACTTGAACATTTACGCTTCAAGAGTAAAGTGTTAAGAGTATTTGTTAGTTTTAAGTCCCTACACTATTTAGATGTGATAGTCTTACTATTATTTAGTATAACTAAAATCCATTTTATTCGTGCTAGGATACTTTTTCTTATTCTATTTTATTCTACACTACTTAACTTTTTAGCCATGGGATAAAGTGATGTGCCTTGGAATATTGCTTTTTAACCAAACTAGTGAAGTAACCCGTGGCTAACGGACTTCGGGTTATTTGTTGTTGGACTTTTTTATAATTGCATATAATGAACCTTACATTGGCATGTGTTTGGTTGTAAATGAGAGGACGAACACAAATTCTGTTTAAAAGGGAGAAAAAAAACGAAGAAACAAAGAAAAAGAAGAAGCATATACTTAGTGGTGAGGGCATGAGCAGTGCTGTATAAAAGTCAGGTACTAAGGACACAAGTTTGCATGAGTGACAGAGTAAACCTTTGGAAATTCTCTAAGCAAAAACTTTACCTCACTTTGTATTAATTGCATATGATGTTTGTTCTTTTCTAGTTGAAATACAACTGTGGGAACTATGAAACAAGTTTCTTCTAAGTATAAATAGGGTAGCTACTCTAGAAGTTCTCCTTGTGAAAGTGAAAGCGAGTCGATGAATTTAAGCTAAACTCTTGGCAAAGTTTCTTCAATGTTTGGGTTAGAATAGGACTTCCACAATAGAACACGCCTGCATCAACAGCATCAATAGATCGTTAAAATGGGAGAAACAGGGTTGTGCTATACATAGACTCTGTAATTTGACAGCTCCCTTACTTAACCAAACTTCAACGTAGTAGGCTTACCAATCCGAGAAGATCCATGCGTGCTTGCTAATTGAGAAAAGACTTTTTTCCAGTTGGGTCTTGAAAAATGAGTTCGTATCTGTCATAGTATTAATATGTTACATGAAGTAGTAAATGTATAATGGTTGAAGGTTAGAAGGTTCATGCTTAATAAATGATTCATGCTTAATGAATGATGTACCCGGCTTTCTGAAACAACATCAACTCCATTTTTTGCATGTTGCAGCTTCTGCACCATGGCAATAAGTGCAGACCTTGCATCACCTTCTTCATAGACACTAGTCAAGTAGTTGTGCATTTCTATGACATGCTGCAACATATATAAAATATGTCATAATTTTACCATTCAGTTAAATATAGGCATATGAAGGAAAGTAGGAAACATAACCAAGCTTCTAAATTATAAACCTACATTGCTATCATACTCTGCAATATCATCCATGACACCTTTGAACCATTCAAAAGAACCCTGTTCTCTTGTTACCCAATAAAAATATGCTCTTTCAGGACCTTTCTTATGTTCTACTGGTGTGGGGCTATATCCTGATGCCTGGTTATACATGGACTCCTGCATTAACCGTTGCTAGGTTAATACGCTTCAATATATTTCTAAACAATTGAATTGACTATATGATCTTTTTCATGACTCACAATGTCATTCTTATTTGGCTTGATATTGTTCAAGAGATCTTTGAGAATACTGATGAATGGTGTTGCTCCGATTCCCAAACCTATGAGCAAGAGGATATCATACTTGTTGAAATCCTGAGCTGGGGCTCCAAACGGGCCCTTGATGAGGATCCTTGGATATCTACCACAAGAAAGAGAAGCAAATTAGGTATGGTACAATTTCAGAAGTTATGAAGCAGAAAGGCTCTATTCACCTAGCTTGTGAATATTCATAATTTGAATCTGCATTTGCATTTGCTCTAGTTTCCATTCTCACTAGGTTTCCCCTCCTTGCTTGTGTATTTTGGGGTTCACAGGCCTGCACTTCTTTGAGTTAATACTGCAGATGGGAGAAAAATAGATTTGCTTTGCTCATAGATAGATAAATACTGTCACCTGTGCGAATTTATTTTTGAGCTCTGAAGTCCAATCTCCCAAGGTTCGAATGTGGACACTCAGGTAGTCATCTCCTGGTGCAGAAGTGATGGAGAAAGGATGCCTGTAACAAAGATGAATTGGAGCATTCTAACTAAAAAGATGTTGCACGTTGGATTTCTGAATATGATCAGCAGGTATCTTATTCTTTACCATTCAAAAGTTGATATATCTGGACACTTGACAAAAAGGTACATCCCACTTTTGTACTTGAATCCTGGAGGTTTGCTCATGTACAAGTGCTAGAACATTTCCCGTATATATTATGGCCTGAAGTGTTCGAGCAGCAAAGTTATTTTCAATCACTTTTACAGGATTCAGGAGGAAAAAAAAAATTGTTTTGTGCTGACCTTAATGACATCAACGCGGTGATTTCTTTCGCTGATTACTGTGTATGTTCTTTCACTAGCGTAGAATAACACTGGAACCGTGATATACATCCAAGTCTGCGTGGAAAAGATCACAAAAATAGATTCAGAAGTCAATTCCACTTTATGGGTTTTAATCAAATGGCTAGATAGAAAACTACAGGTACAGTTCTAGGAATGATTTGAAATGGGAAGATTTGACAGATCTATTAAGAAAGAACTCGGTAATATATGCTGTGATCCATGCACCATAGTTAAAATCAATTTGAATTAGGAAACCCCTATATACTGGTGGTTGGAAGGTACTGTTCTGGAAGTTGGAAGATCAAATTTTGGTTTCTAAGTATGACTTGTAAAATTTGTGAAGGTAACATAAAGCCAACAGCAAGAAAACATCATATCTTTCCTGCGTACGCTCTACATTTCTTTCCCCTTTATTTTGCAAAACACAAGCTGATATTTTATTTGAGTTAATAAAACTATGTAGCATATTTGTGTATATATCATTGAAAGCTTAACTTAAATATACCTATAGATTAATAAGATACTCGTCAATGAATAAGTAGAACAAAGTTTTATATATGTCACTGTAAATCATTCGTCATACATACCGTCTTCTTCTGCCAGTCCTTGGTAAGAAATAGAAAGTATCCATGTATGACCAGGAGGATGTAAACCAGAACCAGCAAATGATGTGCATACCAGAAGGCATTAAATCCTGCCAAATGGTGAAGCGACCAGGGTAGCTTGACTACACTTTTTCTGAAATAGTGTGTTGCAAGCGTGAAGGAAAAAGCCATAATCAAAACCATGAGAATTCCAGATACTCCAGGAATACTTGCCAACAAACCCAGGTAGTCTGGCTGATTGTAGTCAAAACCAGACCCAAGTATTGTCATGAACTCTGATTTTGGGCATGAAGACACTCTTGGAAAATCACAAGTTAGATGCACTATTGAATGAACAAATGTTCCTATGGCTACTGCACATGCAATCATCTTGTGGAAGTTTATACTATCGTCAAAAGGGATTAAGTAACTAAGGAATGATGATCTTAACTGAGTGAGAGTCCTTCTACAGACAGGAAAGAGAATGAGAGCCATATTGAACTTGAGAGTCTCGGCAGCACCCTTTGCAACGCAGAGGCAATGTCCCATGACTTTAAATGCCTCTCTGTTCTTGTATTGGCGGAACTTCCAAATAAACAGGACCAAGTTTATGGTTACCCATAATGTAATAACCCATATCCTCTTCCAATTATCATGGACTTGTTCTGAGGTTTGAGATATGAATCTACTAACAGGAGTTCTGTACCTTTTGGGTAGCATCGCTCTTGTTAGAGTTTGGGTTTTCTTGGCAAGTTTGACATTACCGTCTTCAGTGCTCACCATTTCTCTTAGCAGAGTTTCTAGCTGCCACATCTGTTCAAACCAGAAAAGTAAGCATAGAAAAGCACATGGTTTGTACAATCATGTCTAAGTAGTAGAACAATGTAAACATTCTAACCTCTATATATCCCAAATGATCAGGATCAAGCTCTTCCATGATTAAAGCTGCATATGATGCAGCTTGCTGTTTGAGATTCGCTAGCTTGTTCGCAGAGGCACTCAACACTATAACCTTTTTCAGAACAAACTTTAGAAATCTGATTACAAAATGGAAGAGGTAAGAGAATGCACATTGGTCTGAGTCCTCACCTCTTTTACCTCATCCTCTGATAGCCTCCCATCCCCATTCTTGTCACACCTGAAATAATAACATAACTAAATTCTCTCATTCTGGCCTTTCCATGAGTATCATACTAAAAAGAATAAAAAACATATAGGAGAAATGGTAGAACTCTTACATGTCAAAGAATATCTGAAGTCGGGATTCCATGTCTCGATTAGTCATGTCTTCCCAGAACATTCTAAGTTCATTCTCAGTTATCCCATTCTCTACATGTATATTCCTTCTTCTTACCAATCCATCGAACAGTTCGCCTGCGAAATCCTTTGAATCTCCTCCCATCCCTATAAAAGATTATATTAATGAAAACCCTCATATAGTTTTCCAATTCAAAGTAACTTATGATGAAAGTACTACAGACCAAAACCCAGGTTGCATAAAAAGAATGTTTACCAATGCAGGTTCCAAATTTGTCCCTTGACAGCCTTCCATCAACTGCATATTGATTGAAACGGTTCCTAACAGATTTCCAAGCATCAGCTTCCTTCCCTGTGACCGTCCTATCAAGAAACCTTAAACTCTTAATCCCTCTGCTTGCAGCTGATGGCATTCTTGCCATTTTAACAGCATTGCCTTCAATCCCATTTCTCTTTCTTATACTGCTATTACTCCTCTGCAATCTTTCCTCATTGGGATTTTTTGTTTCTCTGCTCTGGGTTTCTTCATTTAAAGGCACTTCCATCATTTGATGTTCAATCTCAATGCTCTCAAGAACCCATTTTGATGGATCATCAGGAGCTACTTTCTCTGATGAAAGGTTCATTGATTGACAAAATTAGATTTTTATTTTTTATTTTATTTTTTTAATTCAACGAGAAAATTGAAAAACAAAATCTGGGTGAAGGTGGTATTCTGGAAAATCCCACAAAGAGAGAGGAGAAGGGTGGAAGGTAAGAACTAAGAAAGGTCGTTGAAATGGTCAACTTGGGTGGGAAAGAGAACAGTGAATTTGAAGGCTCAGTTAGTTTATTTTAATAATAGAAAATTATAGAAGATTCCAAAATGAAACCAATTCAGACAACTACCTCAAAAATATGCATTCACAAACTCAATATTGTTTTTCCTGTATTTGGTTGGAAGGAAACAAAAAAAAATCCTTTATTTCAAATATATTAAAACTATTTATGTCACTTTTATTCTTATTTTTCAATAATTACATAAATACCCTTAAATTGTCTTCTTATTAACAAATACATATAATTTAAGTAATTTAATACTGTATGACATTTTTAATCTTCAATTAAAAATCAAAATTGAACCAATAATCATTCTTAAAATTATGATAAAACTAAAAATTAAAAATAAAATTAATGAAAAACAATGTTTGTAAAATAGAAGTTTTTTAAGAATATGAAGTTTTTCTTGCCAAATCTTTAAAAATAAATAAATAAATTATTGCTTAGTTGTATTATTATGATTTTAATAATGATTATTAATTTTATTTTATATGTCATTTTAAGTTAAATAATATGGTGTTAATAATTTAATTGAAGTTTTAAGATTATCATTGCTAGTTTTAAAGGCACATGGTGTTTCTAATTTAACTACTTAGGCTTGGTTTGGTAATGTTGTGACTTTTTGAGAGGTGTTGTATATTTCTGGCTCTCCTATTTTTAAAATGCTTCAGTAGTAGTGTTTGGGAGAATAATGTAAAAACTATTATCAATAAGTAGAAGCCATAAAATTAGTGTTTGGTAAATTAAATGTGAAGCTGATTCGAAGATCTAAATTAACTATAATAAACATTGATAATTAGAAAAAGAGTTGGAAAACTTAATTAACAAATACAAATTTTTATTAAAAGTTAAGTCATATTAGTTGGCTTTTAAAAGCTCAAAGTAGAAGCACCCTAGCGCATTTTTTTTACCAAACATGAAAAAAAAAATTCCTTATACTCTTTATAAGCATAAGTACCTTCCCAAATAGTATTTCCAAGCCAAGCCTTGTACTGTGATCCTACTGTCAATTAAAATAGAAAATGGACACTCACAAAATATGTTTCACATTATTTGAAAAATAATTAGAAAGCCATATTTGGGAACAAGCAGAAATATAAGTATTCATCATGCAATGCAACAAAATTTGTTCAAAACAAACTAATTTGAACAAATTAGAGCAAGCCCAAGATCAATTGTGTGCACAAACTAACCTGATCTCTCTGCTGTCTTGGGGTTTGGTGCTCCTTGCTCAGCTCTCATGATGAGGGGAAAAAAATGAAGAAATCTTTTCAGTTTTGAAAGAATTGGAAAAGAGAAGGCAGAGTTAGCCTTTTAGAGATGCAAAAAATGGTGAAGGGCAAGAAGTTATTAATTTTTAGAGCAGATCGAGGAAGTTTACATGTCTATATAACAACACAGTCAATGCTAGCTTTGAGTCTCCTATGCAAGCTAATTCTTTTAAAAGACTTATTAATTGATTTTAAATTATTTATGTAATTAAAAATTAGATTCCTGAATGTGAAGGAGAGTTGTGATCATCACGTTCTCCTGTTGGTGAGTCCATGACAATATTTTGAACTGCAAGTTAATTGCTTTTATATATATATATATATATTCAAGAATTACATGCATCTCCTACAATAACAAAAAAGAATTGTGGCAACTTTAAATATACTCTAACCGACTATCACTTTCAAGCCAAAACTTTTATTGGATCACTTTATCCCTACAAAATTCTTACCTTTTTCATTCAACAATGGAATCTATACATTTCGCATTATAAGATTATTGAATAGTATAAATTTGTATAATATATTAGATAACTAATATAATTATACGATTGTATTTTCTTTTTCACAAAATAGTCTATGATAGAATATACGAGGAATTAACAATAAAAATTTATAATGCGCGTCAAGTGTACGCTAATAAAATCAACATATATATAATATCTGATTAAGCACTAAAAAATAATAAAAGAATATATATACATTCCTTCTTCTCATTTTTCTAGGGAGGATGATCAATGAGGAGGTCTTAAAAAACAAACATGGAGCCTAACATTAAACCTTAATTTTAAGAAAGTTTTGATGATGATCTTCTAAAATTCGTGTAAACATGAGTTTCGAGCTTGTAAATAAATGACGAGAAACATGTATAAATAATATTTGTATCAGTGAATAAGTTACAATCTTTGTATTAATATATATTCATTATACATTATAATATTTTCTAATTTGATCTCCTTAAAAAAATTATTTGATTATTGAGGGCTTGAAAGCTTGATTGTGAATGAAATGATATTGATTTTTTAAATTGACAATTTGGATTTTCCTTCAGAATGTAGTTGGCAGATTCTTCAAGAATCGAGTGCTAAGAATGGTCTTGAATTTGATGTGAGTTTTGCAGAGCTCTGTTGTCTTCCTTTCTTCTTCTTGTTTCTTTTTCTAAAATAAAAGAATGAACACTTTATTTACTGTAAATTACTAATTATCATAAATAAATAAAAATCTCTATTTTCATAAAATCACTAATCATAAATAAAAAAAATCCTTATTTTACTAACTTTATCCAAATTTTTATATTTTCTTACTAATTATTGTAAAAAATTCATAATCACCATAAAAACCTTTCTTTTTTTTTTTTTTGGTAAGGATAAAAACCGTGTTTTCAATATAACCATAATTTCATTACTCCCTAATTATCATAAAATTCATATTTCCTCCTCTCTAATTATATTAAAATCACCAATACTAATATATTTTAACAATATAAACTAATTTCAACTAAGTCACTACTTACTCTAAAATCCTTAACAAAGCTACTAATTTTACAATTTGTAAGATTAATTCAAATTAATAGTATGACTAAGAGTAATTCAAAAGAAAAATAAATATTAATTCATAACTTGAAAAGATAAATCAATTAATTACAAATTAAAATGTATGAGAAGAAAATGTATTACCGTAAAAGAAGATTGAGAGTATGTAGAGATTTTGCTTTGTGTCATGAGTGTGGGAAATATTTGTGAAAGTGAGTATGAGGATGGCTTGAGAACATAGAGACGAAGAGAAAGGAAAATTTTGAGGGAGTGTGTGTATGAGTGAATTGGATGAAACTGTATGAAGGGGGTGGTGGGAGGGAGGAAGAATAGAAATCCAAGAATTAAAGCATTTGTTGGAGGCCTTGCGGTTGGAGGGAAAGGGAGCGGTCACGGACGGGTATGTCACGGTCACGGGAAAGCTCAACTGTCAGCTGGCAGGAAACAAAGCTGAAGGGAAGGACATCACGCAAGCAAGGAGGCTTTGGCCTAAAAGTTAAAAAACATAAGCTCAAAGTAAGACTCCGGCAAAAAAGTTAAAAAGTTAAAAAGTTAAAACAAATTATTATTTTAAATCTTAAAATATATATATATATTGTTCATGAATATCCTTACACTCCATTAGTGTCAATTAAAATTATAAATGATCTGAGCTTGAGACAAACTTTGGTGACTCGTTAATTTTTAATAAAACTCAAGCTAAGCTTATATTCAATAAAAACTTATCAATTTAGATTTGTTAAGAAATCACAAGCATAAATTTTAGTTAAGGCTCGGCCCATTAATAAACCATAATTTTTTTTAATTTAAAATTAAATATAATATATAAATACTTTGTACTCTATAATTGGTATTGAGTGTTTAATTAATTTATAAAAATAAATATTTTATATTATATATTTATATTAAAGGCTTGCAAACTTAGTCAAATTTTATAAAATTCGAGCTGAACTCAAGCAAGCACTTGCCATTGTAATTTTATTTAGAGTTTATGATTATATTTTTTTTAAACTTGAATTTGGTATCATATCACTTTGGACCGCTAAATTCAAGCGGATCGTACCACCACGTCCACACAAAACATTATACTTTTTTCCGTTTCACCATCCCCACCAAATAGGCCAACGAGCGCAAACGAAGGCCAAATAGGCAAGGGGCCAGGACTGACGACTGAGGAAGTCGTAGAGATTCCCAACCTCTCACCGCCACCATCCCCACCGGTGCCAACTTTCACCTCAGGTAAGCAGGCTTTGGTTCTCTTCCGTTCATTCTAGTCCATTCTTTCTCAGTCTCTCTTTCTCAATCTGTTAGGTATCCTTAACCATTGATGATATGCATGCTGATAGTTACTTTCTGTAGACTTGTTTTCTCTACATTAGGGAATGTAATTTGGGTTTTTTGTGTTTGGAATTTTGAGAATATATTAATTATCTCTTCTAAGTTGACTGTTCTATTTCCGTATTACAATTTTTCTTTTTTCCAAATTAAGTTTTTGTTGATTACAAGTACTGATATGATTATAAGACATGAAAGAACCTTTGGGCATTTTATTTTGCTCCCTTAGATTTCTAGGATAATGCATGGTGCATTATAGCATTGGTCAATATGAACTTTTTCCTAGATAGCCATGGATTACTAAGATAATTTGTAAATGTATTATTGTGTGACCGTAACTGCTTATGTTTCCTATGAATTAGGCTTTCAACAATAATGACATATGCTTGAAAGTAATGGTTCTTTCAAATTTGTAATTGTTTTAACTTATTTGGCCAACAACAATAAGTTATGTTGTATCATTGAGAACTTTTTTGTATATGTATAATTAATAGTTTATCCAAGAATCCAAAACCATTAAGTCAAGCCAAAAGTTTTTTCCTTTGGTGATGGGTATTGTAGTCAAATCTAGGTACTTTTTTTTTTTTTAATTTCATCAAACTACATCTCTATCTCTTCTTCTTTTGGTTAGTGGGTTTCCACATTGACTAAGAAAAATAATGTTTTTCTAATTTGCTTTTAGTTTATGATCAGTTGGTGTAGCATACAGTAGTTTCCCTTTGCGACATTTGGTGTGACTGTCATTATAGGAAATCGCTTGAAGCAGTATGCTATTGTAGTATGTGTTACCTTTAGTTTTACTATATATTCATTTGTTCACCATGTAGTTAACCTACATTTGCCTGCTTTGCTTATGGATTATAATTCTAACGTTAATTTCGGCATCATCCTTGCTGTCTTGAATTCTAAGTTCAATTGTCAGAACAAATAACTTATCTTGACACACATGACTGCAACCAATTGCAGTGCTGCTACAAAAAATCCATTCAAAGTCCCCAATGGATAACTGGACATTGGTGTTAACTTTCTCATATCTATCTTTTCTTGGATATGGGAGCTCCAACTTTTGTCTTTTCATATGGAAAGATATTAACACTTGATATTTTGGACCTTACTAAATGACCATTTATTGTTCTTGAAATGATTCATGACATACCCTATTATTATGGTAGGTTTCTTAAACTAACGGCAACTAATTATTTGCAGTTTAATTTTTATGTATATTGATTCTCTTTTGCTTTGTGTATATGTATAAAGGGTAAAACATGAAGACTATTTCTGGTAAATCCATCTCATCAAAGTCAATCTCTCTTTCAAAAGCTGCCAAAATTCTCTCAAAGTTTGTATCTGCTGAGAATGGTGCTTCACAAGCTATCAGTGCATACCTTGAACGGGCCTCAACCTCATTTAATGAGTTGAATCAGCTCCACAAGGAGCTTAGAGCACCACACTCTGAATGCAAGCATAAAAGGCACAGATCAGAGACTACTAACAATGAGGACAAAATAGTGGGAAAGCCAAATCAGAATGATGAGATTACTCAGGAACTGAAACTGAATCATGGTGCTCTGCAATCTGGGAACAAGCTCAGAAGGCATAAGTTGAAGAGTGAGAACAAGGTCAAGGGTGAAGAAAATCCTAACCGTGGTGTTTTTGAATTAGGTCAAGAACCTAATAATGGCTTCAGGGATTATGTGGGGATGGAGGGTGAAACTGAGAAGCATGGGAGAAAGAAGGAAAATAAGAAGCAGGACGTAGGTTCTGGTAATAACGTTGATAATGGAGGTGAACATGGAGACAAGGGAGCTAGGGGTAAATTGGTAACTGATGCTGAGGAGAGCCATGCTTGGAGTGTTGACTCAGGGCGAGAGTTGCGTAACGGGGTTGAGGGTAATGTTGGAATTGAGAGCAAGGCAAAGAAGCATAAAGAAGGAAAAGAAGAAGATTAAGGATGATACTGGTAATTTTTCTGGTGATAGGGGTGAAGTTGACAATGAAGAAGGTGAGGGTGGAGTGAAAACCAAGGTCCCGCAAATACTACAGAGGAAGCAGGGGAACAATGGAGAGGGTGAAAAGCAAGGGTTAACTGGTTCAGTAGAGTTGCAAAGTAAGAAGAAAAAGAGATCCGGGACTGGGGCTGAGGGTAAAATGATTATTGAACAGGTAATGGTGGAGGAAAGGAAGGAAAGGAAGAATGCAGATGGGGAAGTGGGAGTAGCAGATGGCTCAGAGGAACCATGGAGCAAAAAGAAAAAGAGAAGGACATGAGGGAGATTATTAGTTATAGGTGATAAGACAATGTAGTTTGTTGTTGCTCTACCAATTATGAGGATTTTGTATTATTTGGATGGCGTACTTTGTAATATTTTATTCCTTAACGACCATGTAACATACAACAAGCTGCTTCCTGTTAGCAATTCTTGCAACAGAATTTTATGTTCTTATAAAGTAAGCTGTATGTTTTTATAAGTGATTCAAATAGCAGTGCTTGTATTAATTACACGTATCACTGTAGCTTGATGATATAAAAGGGCATGAAGGAAACATATTAACATACTGCACACGCCACCGGGGTGTGCCTTTACCTGCCGATCATGTTGTGATTTGCAAATGTATGAAGCATATGCTGATCCATTCAAGTAGCTACATTTATGTACTGGACAGCTACAGCTAGCTAACCTGTGCAATTATGGAATATTTGACATTCTTTTTGAATGGTGGTGACATTTCTGAATTATGACTTCTTATACATGTATTGTTTGCAATTGTTTTTTTTCATACAGGAAATTGCTTCTTGGCCTGAAGATTTTTTGTTATAGGATCTTTGGGTTGCTGTAGCCTGTATACAGTGTGTAGAATCCTCTGTTATATCTTCAATTTCAAATATGTAATTTTATTTTTGTCTTGAATTTCTGCCTTCATTCAAATTTCTAACACCTATACTTTGTATTGGCATGCTTTCATATTTCTTGGCTTAGATAACTGATTTGATCATCTGAGATTTTCTACAGACACATCTGATCCATTCATAATGTTTTTGAGCTCTCATTTTTGTCAATTGTAGACTGATCTAGTCATTTCCACTGGTCAGGCATACGGTCGAGATTCATCATTATCATTGAAAAGACTTCCTGCTGCAGATAAGTAATGGCAGTCACCCATGTGCAGTGCAGTATAACTTGGAGTTATGATTTGATTGCATGCAACTACCTTACAATATGTCATGGGCCAGTACTCCCCCCCTCCCCCCATATAAGTATTTGCGTCTAAATTTCTGTTTTATTTACTCAACCAGAAAGAGGAGACTGTAGGGAACTATACCCTAAATCTTTCTGTTCAAGTATGCCTCTTCTAGTGCTTACTAAAATTTCTCATTCGTATGGTTGGTGTTACTTTTGATATATTGTTTTAAATAGCTGTTAAAATTATCAATATTACTTCTTTTGCAGACATGCTATTCTAGCTTTCGAGTTGCAGAGACTTTCCACAATTGTGTGAGATTTCCTCAACTCTTCAGAAATAAGCACACATATTGAGGTACTCGTCTCCCTATTCTACTTACTTCAATTCAGTTACCTTTTTCCCTCCTTCAAGATGGATGAGTAAGCAACTTGAGTTTTTAAAATGAAGTTTACCAGGTTTCCAAAAAGCATGCTTCTACCTTAGAGACACTGTATTGGGATGGCATAAATTGCTTTACATAGTTTGGTAGGCTGAAGCTTAATCTTGACAACTTGTTCATGGTCTTGCATTCAGCACACACCTCTTCAACTTTGGGATTGTAAATGACCTTCATGGAGTCCTCAACATTTGAGAACATTATGTTCTAAAGTATTGATGCCAGAACACATAATAGACACATGTTGCCATTTTCTTTTCTTTTCTTGTTTCTTGATGATTTACATGATACACACATTTGAAAAATTTTCTGTTATGTTTTTTACTTTTCCTACTTTCAGTTTATTCCATATTTTCCATTGCATCTGTGGTTCATGCTTTTGAGAAAATGGTTTATATTTGGTGTCATAAATATCTATAATTATGCTGAGATGAATGGTAGCAGCCCTATTTAGAGCCTTTTATTCTATCATTTGTCTTACTTACCATTAGATTATGAAAAGAGCTGAAATGTCCATGTATCAGTAGCATTGAAGTGACAATTGGTAGGAGGAGCTGAAGTTAGTTAATAATCAATGATAAAGGAGAAAATGAAGTGGAATTGATGTATAGGATTTAGGTAGATCAAAAAGTCTAACATCCTCACCTTCAAAGAGCCTTGTGTTTGCTGGAACATTTGGATGTTGATAATTTTTTGGTTATGTTGCTATAAGTATATTTATGCTAATAATTGGAGGTCGGGCTGTTTTCTGTTAACAATGGCAGGTTTGACATTTTTGTTGGATGTGTAAAGTACAAATACTCCAATCCAATCTTTACTGACTCGTGTCTTAGTTAATAGTTGGATCTGATTAGTATATATGTGAATGATCTGTTTTTGACATGAATGTGTGTCTGAATTGTGTCAGGGAATCATTTATTGGATTTATGTTTCATCTAAACTAAGTGCTCATTCAGATACAAAAAATTTTGCTTTTTTTTTTTTGTTGGGGGGGGGAGAGAGAGAGGATAGCCCATGAAAAAACAAAACAGAAAATTCTCATTCTAATGAAAGAATAATACAAATACATATTCTTGACAATATTATTGATGTCACTCGCATTTAATATGTTCAAATGTCAAAGTCGGTATCCCTCTATTCTTATCCCCCATCAATAAATAACTCAAAAGATCAATTGGCTAATGCCAAATGTCAAAAAGGGCCAACTTAGAAAAAGTAATTGTAAAAGCAGTCTCAGATTTGAGTTTAATCTAGAATTAATTCGAAAAGAAAAAAAACAGGTTTCAACATTTGGGAAGATCTGCTGGTGGTGGAAGCAACTTCTGATTTGGGAGCTTTCCATCTAAAACAACCCAAGCCATTTTCAAACCCCAGCTTGTATGGATCTCCAAATGACAATGCATGAACCATACCCCTGTTATCACACAATTAACAAAGCATTTATCATCTAAAAAAATTGTCTTGAAAAATTTTGATTTAGATATGCTTTGTTTGTGTATTTAAAATGGTCCTTAACATGTATAACTCTTTCATACTAACCTGGATTATCTGCTAGGAAACGTATGGCAACCCACCCATCAGCAGGCACTCCCACCGTGTTCCTTTCAACAGGATCAACAAGATTCAAGTTTGCAGGGTCCTTATTTGGATCAAAGTTACCGAAACCTTGGCCAACAACAAAGAAGTTGAATCCATGAAGATGGAGAGGGTGGCTTTCAGCACCAAGAATGCTGGTGTCCTGCATGATAAGCTCCACACTTGTATTAAAAGGAAGAACCATTAGCTTTGTCCCATTACCAACCATGGTGTTGTTAGGTGGGGTGCCTGTATAGTTGAATTGAGTTAAAGGACTAACTGGAAAGTCGGGGGTGTATATTCCATGGGATTGTCCCAAGAAGTGGGCTTGGAGGAGTGCAGTGGTTGGCATTGCAAATGATATGTTATTGACAGAAGTTGCAAACATTGTGCCATTAGGTCCCTGACAAGTTTGGTTATGTTTGCAGGAGCTTGTTCCAAGGCCTATCGTGAAGAAAAATTCCCTGTCAACCTTTTGGGGAACATTAGCTGGAACTGAGAGGTGGCTAAGCTGCGGAGTTTGTTGGAAAAATTGGTTGCAAAGGAAGTATCATTGAGAGCAGGAATTGTGGGTTTAAAGAGTGGAAGCTTTTTAACTGAAGCAGCTGAATGAAGAGCGTTTGATGGGAGTTCATATTCTAGGATTCCGGCAACAGTTGAATTATCAAAAGTGCCGAGGCCTGTCACGTATGGTCTAGCAATCATGAAGAATGTGGCATTGGGGGTAGCGGTATTTAGTCTTGAGTAGAACATTTGTGGTCTGTCCAGGGGCAATGACAATTGTGCTGGTCTCAAAAGGTTTGACATAGACAGCATCTGCTTCAACAACTGTGAGCATATGGTTTGCAATGCTGAAGAAGAGCTCTTCGTCAAGTGCAGCATTGATCAAACGAAGAAGGTATGCTTTTCCATGCTTCACTTTCAACTTGAATGTATCTGCCAAGACCCACCTCTTATTCATGAGTATGCATTAATCTTACAGGGAAATTGGAATTTCCAATTCAAGTTATTTCAGCTGTGTTTTGAAACGTTTACATCTATTAGCACTTGGTCCCTTTGGCAGAGCAATTATAGAAAGGCCCAAGTAGACCATTAATAGTATATGCATCAGAAACATTTGGGCCTCCACCTGTTTGCAGGGCCTGGCTAATGACTGCCTCCGTATCTGCATTCCACCATTCTCCTGAAATTTATATAAATAGGAGCAAAGTTACTGTATTTAGACTTTCAAAGAGGAAATCTAGTGATCAGGTCTGTAAGATAGCTCAGTCATATTTAATTACCGAAAATGACGGGGCGTCCTTGTAGGGTTTGGCAAAAGGGTAAGGAACACTATGCTTGGGAAGAATGATGAGAGGACCATAGACAGTTGATCTTAACCATGATATGTGGGCATGCCAAAAGAGAGTGCCTCTCTGGCCAACAATGGTGTAGTTGTACACGTAGCTCTGCCCTGTTTGAATGGGGCATTGAGTCACATACGCAGGCCCATCTGCCCACCCTGTTTGAATCTGTCTAATGCCATGCCTGTGTAAAATGGGAGTGAACTTATCAAACAGTACTAATAGGTTCAAAATTTTTGATTATTTACTAATATTTAAGCACAAGAAAGGCAAGTTAATGACATTACCAGTGAATTGACATGTTGTTCTGAACATGGTTAACTACTTTGATTAGAAGCTGATCACCCTCCCTAGCTACAATGCGAGGTCCCGGAAACTGACCGTTGACTGTCACAATGCTCTTTGTGTGGCATAGCCGAGTCACATTTTGTAGCTTAATCTACAACATAGGAAAAGCAACAGAAAAATTCAATGAAAAATGTATAGAAATGCAAATATTTTAACATTATGAGCTAGCTGGATAAACAAATGACATAAGATGCTCTGAGTTTGTATGGCATGTACATCAAAATGGTAGTGCCTGGTTATGCCAGCAAGTGCTATCTCAGTAATAACACACAAAATGATAGCCAATGGCAAAAGAAGGACTGTCATATTCCTCTCTGAAGATTATTCCTTGAGTTTAGACTGTGGATGCAATAAAGCTTATTTCTAGGAGATATATATATATATATATATAGGGATGAGAGGTGGTGTTTGGTTGAGTAGGTGATGTATACTTGTCTTGTTCAAGGAGATGCTAGAAACTAGAAGAGTTTCAAGGCTATATTTTTAATAAGAATCAGTTGTTAGAACAACTTTAGAGTGGTGTCAAAGACAATCAATTTCGTTTGACCTCCTTCTTGTTCAATTCAAAACTTTACAGTGTTATACTAATATAATCTTGTTGCCATTATTAACCCACTTAAAGTAGATTGGACACATTTTCATGCATGCATAACAATAACAGTGAAATCAAGAACTGCCTTTTATTCATTATTTTCATTTTCAAATCTTAAAGGCTAGTGAAATAAACTTAGAATTCTTCAATATTTATTTGAATTATAGAGGCATACCTATATATGTAGTGATGAGTTGAGTGAATCAAAGTATATTCATTTAATTCAAAGTATGTACATCCTAGTATATATACTAGACAAGGGTTATTACTCAAACACCCTTATTACACCTTAACACACATATACAACACTCCCCCTCAAGATGGTGCATAAATATCTCTCATGCCCATCTTGCAAACAATAGAATGAAAAACTAAACTACTAAGTCCTTTTGTAAAGATATCGGCCAATTGGCTTTCAGATCTTACAAATGGTATACAAATGAGACGAGAGTCTAGTTTCTTTTTAATAAAATGTCTATCAATTTCAATGTGTTTTGTACGATCATGCTGGACTGGATTGTGTGCTATAATGATTGCAGCGGTATTGTCACAATATAACAGAAGAGGCTTTTCCCAAGATAATCTGAGCTCTTCCATCAACTTCTTAAGCCATAACAACTCACAAGTCCCGTGGGCCATCGCTCTGTATTCTGCTTAAGCACTAGATCTAGAAACCACAGTCTGCTTCTTACTTCTCCATGACACTAAGTTCCCACCAACAAATGTGCAATATCCTGAAGTAGACCTTCTATCATCAAGTGATCCAGCCCAATCTGCATCTGTATAGGCTTCTAGTTTCAGGCTTCTATTGTTTTCAAAGAGAAGTCCCTTCCCAGGTGCAGATTTCAGGTATCGCAATATACGATGAACTGCATCCAAATGGTCGGAACGAGGGTCATGCATAAACTGGCTAACCACACTAACAGCATAAGCTATGTCTGGACGAGTATGAGATAGATAAATTAGCCTTCCAACCAGTCGTTGATATCTCTCTCTATCAACATATTCTCCATCTCCACTTTGTAACTTGTGGTTTGTCTCAATAGGTGTAGTTGCAGGCCTACATCCAAGCATACATGTCTCTTCTAGCAAATCAAGGACATATTGCCTTTGAGATAGAAAGATACCCCTGTCTGAATGAGCAACTTCAATCCCAAGAAAGTAACATAGCTTCCCTAAATCCTTGATTTCAAATTCCTTGGCAAGATGACTTTTCAACTTAGATACCTCTGCAGGGTTATCACCTGTCACAACTATATCATCAACATAGACAATAAGGATAGTAATCCTCCCATGACAGTGTTTTACAAACATTGTGTGATCAGCATTGCTTTGTTGGTATCCAAAAGAAATCATCGCCTTCTGAAATCTATCAAACCAGGCTCGGGGTGACTGTTTGAGACCATACAAGGACTTCTTCAGCTTACATACCTTCCCTTCAGTCTTTTGACATGAGAAGCCTAGAGGGATCTCCATATAGACTTCCTCAGCAAGATCTCCATGCAAGAACGCATTCTTTACATCCAATTGCTGTAAGTCCCAACCAAGATTCGCTGCACAAGAGATAAGAACTCTGATAGAATTCATCTTGGCAATAGGAGCAAATGTTTCTTGATAATCCACCCCATAAGTTTGAGTGAATCCTCTTGCAACAAGTCTCGCTTTATATCTCTCAATTATCCCATCAGCTTTTCTCTTAATGGTAAAGACCCATTTACAACCAACAGCTCGTTTTCCATGAGGGAGACTAGCAAGCTCCCAAGTATCATTCTTGGATAAGGCTTTCATTTCCTCAACCATTGCATCTTCCCATTTAGGATCAGCAAGAGCTTCTTTCCAATCCTGTGGAATAGACACAGAAGACAGAGTGGAGACAAATGCTCTATATGATGGAGACAAAGATTTATATGAGACATGATTAGAGATAGGATGATGAGTACAAGTCCTAACTGCTTTTCTAATTGCAATAGGAAGATTAGTATCATCAATGACAGGAGAATCATGAGGTGTATTTGAAGAAGGAATAGCATCAGGAGACTTACAAGGATGTACCCGGCATGGAAGCTGGGTCTGGAGAGAACTCTTGGCTAGGTAAAGCAGGTTCGATGGCTATTTTTCCATGTTGTCTACATCTGCGGTTATACTTAAGCAAATCCGGCTTTGCTAGCCTCGTATGAATCTCATTATTCCTCACTTCTTCCAGTATACTCTCATCCTGTTTTGCTTCATCTTCCTTCTCTTTCATTCTGTCATCTATTAACAACTCAGGTAGCCACTCCCCCTTACTACCATAAGACACCTCTTCCTCACTATTACTCTCCCCCTGAAAAGGTGTCGTGGAGAAATAAGGATTGGATTCATGAAAAGTGACATCCATGCTAACATAAGTCTTCCTAGTAGGAGGATGGTAGCATTTGTATCCATTCTGAGTGGCAGAGTACCCAATAAATATACATTTCAGTGCTCGATGATCAAGCTTACTGATGTTCTTCCCGTGCTCATGAACAAAGCAAACACAACCAAATTCTTTAGGAGGGACCACAAAGGAACAATTAACTTGAAGAACATCCAGAGGGGTGTTAAAATCAAGAGTCCGAAGAGACATACGGTTAATGAGATAAGCTGCAGAGAGAACTGCATCTCCCCAATAAGCCTTAGGGACATTCATAGTAAACATGAGGGACCGTGCTACCTCCAAAAGATGTCGATTTTTGCGTTCAGCTGTACCATTCAGAGCCGAGGTGTCAACACAACTAGTTTGATGCATTATGCCATGATCCCGAAGATATTTCTGAAAATTACCCTCTGTATACTCTGTACCATTATCACTCCTTAAAATCTTAACTTTACCATCAAACTGTGTACAGACAAGTTTATGAAACATCTGAAAACAAGTGAATACTTCATTTTTAGCACGCAAAAAGTACACCCAGGTAGTGCGACTAAAACAATCAATGAATGTAACAAACCACTTGTAACCAGATAAAGATACAACACGACTAGGACCCCAAACATCAGAGTGAATAAGAGCAAAAGGAGTAGTACTTTTATTATTCAATAAAGGATAAGAAGCACGCTTATGTTTAGCAAATTCACAGGCATCACATAGCAAATTGTTCATAGTACAATGCTTAAGTAAGTCTGGAAACATGTTTCCTAGAACCAAAAAAGATGGGTGTCCTAAACGGCGATGCCACTAAACTAACTGCTGTTGAGAAGTAATAGAAGCACTACTCTGAAGAGATTGACTAGAAGCAACTGTGTCAACTGTGTTTGCCAAAATACTAGGACCATATTCCAATAAGTATAGCCCATCTTGCTCTTTACCATAGCCAATCGTTCTTCCTGTTCCCAGTTCCTGAAATTTACAACAACAAGAATCAAATATAACTTGGCAATTTAAGTCTCTAGTGATTGAGCTAATTGACAAGAGATTCATGAAAATTTAGGAATGTGAAGAACAGAAGACAATGGTAAGGTAGGAGTGCACTGAATAGAACCTTTCCCAGAAATAGTGGACAAGGAGCCATCGGCTACCCTCACCTTGTCTTTACCAGAACAAGGGAAATAAGTAGAAAAATTTCTAGAAGTACCAGTCATATGGTCGGAGGCTCCAGAATCAATGATCCAAGGCTCTGAATCTGTGGTGGAATGAGTGCCAAAGGCATGATGAGAAGGGGCATGATGAGAAGATGCAGCTGAAGTGGAAGGACAACCATCAAGTTTTGCCATCAGACTCCTAAGATGCTGCATTTCTTCAGGATTAAGTGCACTTGATTCCGTAGAAGGTGATGACTCAACAGTTTCAGAGACATGAGCTCGTGATCTAGGCGGTCCTACAAACCTGCCACATCTGCCTCTAGTAGGACGACCATGTAACTTTCAACATGTGTCTCTAGTATGACGAGTCTTACCACAATAATCACACTGCAAGTCATCCTTATCACTACCCCTTGCAATCTCAATCCCTCTAGTATGCACTCCTTTAGATTCTTTCGGAATAGGAGTTGCTACCATTGCAGATCTCTCACGAGTTACTACATGAAGCATAGCTATCCTCCTACTCTCCTCCTGTTGTACATAAGCATATGTCTGCCTCAGATTTGGAAAAGGATCTCTTCCCAAAACCTGAACTCTAATCTGATCATACTCAAGATTAAGTCCAGCCAAGAAATCATACACTCTCTCCTTATCCACCACCTTCTTGTAAGAAGCTGCATCCGCATGATGTACTAGCTGATACTCCTGATAGTAATCCAACTCTTGCCATAAACCACTCAGTTCAGCAAAGTATTGAGCAATAGTCAATTCTCCCTGCTTAGTCTCATGGAGCTTCTTCCTAAGCTCAAAGACTTGAATATCATTTCTAACTTGAGAATAAGTTTGGCACAAAGCTGTCCACATCTTATCAGCAGAATCAAGTAACAAGTAACCACGGGAGATTTGTGGTTGCATAGAGTTAATCAACCACGACATAACTAAGGAGTTTTCCGAAATCCATGACTCCAATAATGGATCTCCATTAGCTGGTTTACTTTTGCTACCAATAACATAACCATACAACCCACGTGCCTGAATAAATAATAGGCACGAGCGAGACCAAGCCAAGAAATTGTTGCCATCAAACTTCACCGGGCTAATTTGGAGGGAAGGATTATCGTTAGAGATTCCAACTCTACTCCTACTCCCACTACTGCCATTCCCAGGACTAACAACTTCCTCTGACATGCTTAAGTAGAGAAATCAGCAAAGAAAACCAGCACTGGATGAACTAAAATACAGAGAACTCAACACCCACCACCCACACGATCAACAAAACACCCAACCCTCTCAACAATACCTCCAGAACACTACCCAGAACTCAGAAGTACCTGCAGGCAACAAGACCATCCAAACAGATTCGAGAAACAGTACCCGCACCTAGGAGAATCGGGTCTGTGAGCTCTTTCTCCAAAAAACCAGGTTTTCCTCCCAAGCAACCCTCGAAATCCCCTCTCCTATTCCACTCGAAGTCACCGAGGGCCTAAAAGAGGGAGACAGCCGCTTAACACGGCCGGAATTGAAGAATCCCGAGTTAGGTCACGAACTCAAAAGAGGCAAAATAGACCTCTGAAACCGCAGCAGATGGAGACGAAAACCTGGGTGTTTTGTTCGTCTTCTCGAGGCGAATCTGCCTGTGGTCTTCGATCCTGAAAAAGTCGCCGGAAAGTGCCGTACAAGGCGGCACCGGCGCCGGTCAACGGCAGCTTTGCAGCGGTCAACGGAGGCTCTGCGGCGGTCAACGGAGGTCCTAGCAGAGGTTAGGGTTTTGGCTCTGATACCATGATGAGTTGAGTGAATCAAAGTATATTCATTTAATTCAAAGTATGTACATCCTAGTATATATACTAGACAAGGGTTATTACCCAAACACCCTTATTACACCTTAACACACATATACAACATGTAGATATATTTTCTTCTTAATCATCATATAATTCTGAAGTTCAATTGATGCTGTCTCTTTTCTTTCATAATTTTAACATTATAGAATTGAGCAATGAAAATCATTGTTCAGACGTATCTCTCCTAACCATTGTTCTTGATGACAAGCAAAATATGAAATGGAAGGGAGGTTTGTCAAGCAGTCACTTTACTAGTTGTTTGCAATATTTTTACATTATTATGAAATTGAAACAATCAGACAGGTTTCAATTATGTATATATTGATGGCTTTTTATTACCAAAAGGGGAAATATTGATGGATTTTCAAATAATCCTTTTTATTTGTGCATAGTATTTGTCTTGATTTTAATGTTGCTAATATTTCGTTTTTATTTAAGTCTATATCTCTTTTTGACTTATTGATTTTTAAAAATTATATCTAATTTTAATTTCTATTTTGTCCTCTTTGTAATGTTTCATAATTATGAAAAATAAATAATTTAGTTGAAATTTTACAAGTTTTGAAAATTATTTAATTTGAACAAAACGAAGCATATTTTTCACTTTTTCTTTTTAAGGAAGAAGAGAATAATTATACACAATCGGAAAAATTGAAGGATTAATTAAACACAATTGAAAATGTGAGAATTAAATTAAAACTTGTGGTAAACTTTAGGGACCAAAAAGGTTCTTTTGTCTTCTTTTTTTTCTTTTTCTTGTTTTATTTTTTTATTTTTTTCCTAGTTTAGTATAGTAAGACTAAGTTTGGTAATGCTTAGATGATGAGAAAGTCATAGTACCCCAAAATTATTTGATTAATTTTGTTGGAGGAGTGTTTCTTCTACTATTTTCAAGAAGTCAGTGTAGTATTGACTTTTCAAATTTAAAAATACAAAATTTACATTATAAATTTTAGAAAATTTGAGATATATATTTAATTAATTTATAAATCATTTAATTTCTCTCTCCAAATTTATTCCTGAAGATTTCATATTTCTTTCCTCTCATCTTCTATTTTCTATTCCCTCCAAAATAAAAAATTTCCCAATAAAATTTTTTTATCTTCAAAAAATTTTCAACCATTATATAAGAGAAAATTTGTGTAACAGCAATTAGAAGGAATGTGATTTATTGAAAATTTGTATTGTTAGTGTTGTTTACAAAATAATATATTAGTATTTCACATTCCCTCTAATATTTTAAAATATATATATATATATATATATTTATATAATGTTACGAGAAAACATTTCATTTTTTTTTTAATTTTTGGTAATCATGTTGAGAAGAAAGCATTTATTAATTAAAAAAAAAAAGGGATAGAAAGAAATATACGAAGAGCATCTTGATCATATTTCTATGTTTGATTTGGTGTATATATCTATACTATATATAATGGCTTAGTGGAAGAAATTTTAGATTTTCTTAAATACCTTTATGAGTTGTTATTATTACATTGTTAGCTTTAGTTGTTATTTTACTTCAACTAGACTATTAATATTTATTTTTTTCTTCTAATTCTTCTCCATTTTAATATCAATAGAATTGTAATTTTTTAAATTATTGGTTTCTTTTTTACTAATTCATCTTTGATTTCCTTAAAAACCCTTACGAGTTGTTGTTATTACATAGTTATCTTTAATTGTTATTTTACTTCAAATATACTATTAATGTTTTTTTTTTTTTTATTTCTAATCCTTCTTCATTTTCATATCAATAAAATTTTAATTGTTTTAGAACTATTGAATTATTTTTTACTGAACATTCATAAATCTTAAAATTAAATTTCTCAATTTTTTTTTTTGTTTAATAAGTACCCAAAAATAATAATTTTTTAGTTCTTATCAAATTTGTAAATAAAAAAAATATATTAAGAGAATAAATTTCATGATTATAATATTATTATTTTACCTTTTAATTCATAAAAAAATAATTTTTTAATAATTAATGTCAATAATAGTTAAGATTAAATTTTTTTATTTAATAAGTTTCTACTAATTATAATGTTTTTTAAATTTAGGAATTGATGTTTTTTAAGAAAAAGAAAATACTATGAATTTAAAATATTATTAAGAGTACAATTTATAAGTTTTACTATTACACAAAGTATTTTTTAATTGTTATTTTGTTTCAAAAAAACTAACTATTTTATTTTTTATTTTTTACTTCTTTTTTAACTTCCCATTTTTAGTATTAATAAAATTGTAATTGTTTTATGGCTATTGATTTTTTTGTCCTAATTCTTTTTACAATTAATAAATTTATAATTTTTCAATAACTATATATCAATAATAATTAAGATTGTATTTCTCAATTTTTTTATAAAATAGGGATGGATCAAAAGAAAAATATTCAAAGTATAGCTCTCTTGATTATAATATTGTTTTGTTGATTCTTTTAATTTTTTTTATTAAATTTATCTATTTATTTAATATCATTAACAAGGAGTATTTTTTTTTTTATCAACTATAATTTCTTGATATGTACATGAATTGTTGATGAACATACATATAAATATTATAAACATTGTTCACACTTAACGCATGTGCCACGAAAGCTAGTATATATACACACGTGTAGAAGAATAATAAAAATTAATTAATATTAATGATATTTATTTTTGTCATTTTATATATTTACAGCAACTTATGATTTGTTTTACCAAATATTTTGTTCATTATTTTTACTACCCATGTCAATTTTTATAAAAGATGTACCAAACTGTTTCCATATCATGAAAGTCGTAACAGTTTTTTAAAAATCATAACATTACCAAACTTAGCCTAAAATTCACATAAATCAATTGAATTCTTAAGAACAAAAGTATAAGAAAAGCAAAATTTTAATTTACAAATCTGTCCTTATTCAATTGGAACTTTTTTTTTTTTTTTTTAAGATATTCAAATGGCAGTAAGCAATAGTTGATAGAAAGTATTTTAAGAATTCTAGTTTGTAAAACCTTAAGAAGAAAACAACAATTCAATTCGGAAAAACAAAATTTCAAATGAACGAGTGGGCATAAAACCCAAATAACGAATCAAATCAAAACTAACAACAACTATGATATTCTGACAAGGTTTACTTTTGAAAATGAAAAAAAAAAAAAAAAAATGCCTTTCTAACAAAACAAATAGCATTTAATGGATTTCATACCCAGAATACAAATAATCATATCATAACTAATTTCTCAAACCAACATTCATTTCAAAACTTCTAAACTAAATTCTCATATCAACATGAAAATCAAATAGTATTGTTTATCAAGTGAACCTCCAATTCCAAGATCATTGTCAAGTTTATCAAAGCAGATTCAATTCAAGTGTTAAAAAATTTGAAATCTAGCTTCACCATCAAGCCAACTGTAACTATGGATTAAGGTAATGCAAAGATATGCTTTAGGTCCCAAACATCTATATGATACCCTTTTGATATGCATAGAACTGAAACTTAAGTGTCTTTGAACTGCTCATGGCTTCTCAGAGTTAAATTAATGTGATCAAACAAATCATTCTTACAATAGCGCTGTTGCTGCAAAGGACATAATCCTATGTTTTAGGAACACAATCTCTAGCACTTAGCAATTGGATGAGGACCTCAATAGTTGAATTGAGTATATAGCCATTTAAGGTCAGTTTGATTTTTCTTGCATTGTGTACTTTGTGCAGATTTATCTGTTTATGTTTTACTGCTCTGATGAACAAAAACGACTCATTCATTCCATACAAATTACATTCTTTTACGATTTTGAGCTTCTGAATGAATTGCATGTTGAATCCAAGAGTTCATAAAGGCTTGATGAAAAAATTAGAGACTGCTGAATGTAAGTACGTAACCATTAGTAAGAGGAGTTGAAGTTGAAGTTGAATAATCAATGGTAGACGAGAAACTGAAGTAAAGTTAATCTTTAGGCCTTCTTGGTATGCCAGAAAGTATAACATAATTTTCCCTCAGGCCTTGTGTTTTCTGGGCCTTCTTAGCTGTTGGTAGTTTTTAGTTATGCTGCTGGAGGAGGGGGTACATATTCGAGCTGAATGGAGGTTAATTAGACTATATATCTTCTGTTTTAATGCTTCTTTTTTTTTTTTTTTTTTTGGCTGCAAACATTTGACAATGTTATATGATTAAGAATTTGTCAGACATAATCATCTGTTTGACATGCATGTCTGTCTCAATTGTGCCAGTGAATCATTTTTTAGCTCGATGATTCATACATCGTAAATGCTTATCTAAATCTCCTTCTCATTGCATACCTTTTTTCTTTTCTTTCTCGTTTTCGTTTTCTTTTTGGGGGGAGGGGTGTTGGGAAGAGTGGAGGCAGGGCATAATATTTCACAGAACTTCGGCAGATGTCCAGATAAAAAACCTCAGTCCATCAAAAATGAAAAAGAAAATCAGTTTTCATTCTAAGAAAAACGGAAGAAATTATAGTAGCTGAAAGCCTGAAAGCCTGAAACCCTGAAACCAAGGAATCTCAAAGTATATGAAAGAATGTTACAAGTTCATACTCTTGACATTATTGAAGTTTCTCATATTCACATGATCAAATCTCAAAGTCAGAAAAGAAGGCCAGCCTGTCTGCTTAAGTCTCTTGAATAAATAAAACAGTTATTCTAAGATCAGTAGGCTAATGCTGAATGCGAAAAGAGGAGCCAAAAAAAGAATTTGAAGGCCAAGTTTCGGACTAGAGTTAATAAAGACGTGAAAAGAAAAGATAAGGTTCAACATTTGGGAAGATCTGCTGGTGGTGGAAGCAACTTCTGATTTGGGAGCTTTCCATCCAAAACAACCCAAGCCATCTTCAATCCCCAGCTGGTATGGATCTCCAGGTGACAATGCATGAACCATACCCCTGTTATCACATAATAACTTGTCATTTAAATGAATTAATCCAGCAGCTAGTGACAATTATCAACTGAACGGAAAAATAGTTTTAGTGTAGTAAGACATATTTTTATTTAGATATGCTTTGTTTTTATGTCTGTATATAAGATGGTCTTTATGTATAATTCTTTCTTACTGACCTGGGTTATCTGCTAGGATACGAATCGGCAACCCACCCACCAGCAGGCACTCCCACCGTGTTCCTTTCAACAGGATCAACAAGATTGAAGTTTGCAGGGTCCTTACTTGGACCAAAGTTACCAAAACCTTGGCCAACAACAAAGAAGTTGAATCCATGAAGATGGAGAGGATGGCTTTCAGCACCAAGAATGCTCGTATCCTGCATGGTAAGCTCCACACTTGTGTTAAAAGGAAGAACCATTAGCTTTGTCCCATTACCAACCATGGTGTTGTTTGGTGGGGTGCCTGTATAGTTGAATTGAGTTAAGTGATTGACTCGAAAGTCAGAGGAGTAAATTCCATGGGATTGACCCGAGAAGTGAGCTTGAAGGAGTGCAGTGGTTGGCATTGCAAATGATATGTTATTGACAGAAGCGGCAAACATTGTTCCACTGGGTCCCTGACAGGTCTGGTTATGATGGCAAGGGCTTGTTCCAAGGCCTATTGTGAAGAGAAATTTCCTATCAACCTTCTGGGGAACATTAGCAGGAAATTGAGCATTCGCTAGGCTTCGGAGTTTGTTGGCAAAATTGGCCGCAAAAGAAGTGTCATTCAGCACAGGAAGAACAGGTTTAAAGAGTTGAAGCTTTTTTATTGAAGGAGATGAATGAAGAGTTTTTGATGGGTGTTCATATTCTAGTATACCGGCAACAGTTGAATTGTCAAAAGTGCCAAGGCCAGTCACATAGGGCCTAGCTGTCATGAAGAATGTGGCATTAGGAGATTGGGATTTGGCCATGAGAAGAACATTTGGGGTCTGTCCAAGGGCAATGAGAATTGTGCTAGTGTGGAAAGGTTTAACATAAACAGCATCAGCTTCAACAACCGTGAGGGTGTGGTTTGCAATGCTGAAGAATAGCTCTTCATCAAGTGAAGCATTGATCAACCGGAGAAGGTAAGTTCTTCCTGGCTTCACCTTCAGCTTGAAAGTGTCTGCCAAGACCCATGTCTTTTATAAGTTCACATTAATCTTATAAGAATAAAAATACTTGCAAATTCTGGTTTTGTTAGTTGTCTTTAGGAATCCTAAAGAATTTAATCAATGTCACTGTCTAAAAGAATATTTTATATCAAGTAAATCTATATCTGTTAGCACTTGGTACCTTTGGCAGAGCAGTTATATAATGGCCCTGGAAGGCCATTAATAGCATATGCATCCGAGACATTGGGGCCTCCACCTGTTTGCATGGCCTGGCTAATGACTGCTTCAGTGTCTGCATTCCACCATTCTCCTGAAATTATAGAAATGGAAGAAAGTATAGTAATCAGATTAACAAAAAGGAAATTTAGACAGAAACTAGGTCTTGCTTAATATGTAATTACCGAAAATGATGGGGACTTCCTTGTAGGGTTTGGCAAAAGGATATGGAACACCATACTTGGGAAGAATGATGAGAGGACCATAGACAGTTGATCTTAACCATGATATGTGAGCATGCCACCAGAGAGTGCCTCTCTGGCCAACAATGGTGTAATTGTACACATAGCTCTGCCCTGTTTGAATGGGGAATTGCGTCACATATGCAGGCCCATCTGCCCAACCTGTTTGAAGCTGTCTAATTCCATGCCTGTTTCAATGTGAGCAAAGTTACCAAACAGTACTAACAAGTCAATAACTTTTCTTCATAACTCATATTACACACAAGAAAGGAAAGTTAATGACATTACCAATCAATGGACATGTTGTTCTGAACATGATTAACCAATTTGATTAGAAGCTGATCACCCTCCCTAGCTACAATGCGAGGCCCCAGAAACTGACCGTTGACTGTCACAACACTCTTTGTGTGGCATAGTCGAGTCACAATTTGTAGCTTAATCTAAAACATAGGAAAAGAACAGAAAAATTCAATGAAAAATGTAAGTAGAAATGCAAATATTTTAATATCATGAGCTGGCTAGCTTGATAAATGACATAAGAAGTTCTAAATTTGTATGGCATGTACGTCAAAATGGTAGTGCCTGGTTATGCCAGCAAGTGCTATCTCAGGAATGACACACAAAATGATAGCCAATGGCAAAAGAAGGACTGCCATATTCCTCTCTCAAGATTATTCCTTGAGTTTAAACTGTGGATGCAATAAAGCTCATTTCTAGGAGATATATATATATATAGGGATGAGAGGTGGTGTTTGGTTGAGTAGGTGATGTAAACTTACCTTGTTCAAGGAGATGCTAGAAACTAGAAGAGTTTCAAGGCTATAGTTTTAATAAGAATCAGTTGCTAGAACAACTTTAGAGTGGTGTCAAAGACAATCAATTTTATTTGACCTCCTCCTTGTTCAATTCAAAACTTTATAGTGTTATAATCATATAATCTTGTTGCCATGATATTAACCCACTTAAAGTAGATTTGACACATTTTCATGCATGCATACCAATAACAGTGAAATCAAGGGACATAAAACTACCTTTTTATTCATTATTTTCATTTTAAAATCTTTTTTTTTTTGGGTAGGTAAACAGGGCAAAGCCCAAAACACAAAAGAAACTACAAAGGAACACTACGATGTCTAGCTACCCCACTGATATCTTAATTAAGAACAGCACCGAGGCCTTCAAGAGGCCTGACAAAGGAATGAACACCTAAATCCAGAGAGCCTCCAAATTTAGCTAACCAATCAGCGACAAAATTTCCTTCTCTGTAGACATGAGCAACTCTAATTTCCCAGTTCCTTTTAAGCAGATTTCTACATTCCTAAATGACAAAGAAGAGAGGGTGACAAGATTTCCTGTCAGAAGTAACCAACTCAATAGCAATAGTAGAATCAACCTCTAACTCCAACTTCCTAATATTCATCTGTCAAGCCAGATTAAGGCCATGCAAAATACCAAAGAGTTTAGCTTCAGTATTAGACCCCTGACCTAGATTAGCAGCAAAGCCTGTAAGCCATTCTCCCATATTATTTCTAAGTAAACCTCCACAACTAGCATAAAGATTGTTATTTTGAGAAGCCCCGTTAGTATTAAGTTTAATCCACCCTTTAGTAGGAAATTGCTAGGAAATCAAAACATCTTGACTAATAGGCTTGGTAGAATTCTGATGAAGAGAGACCCAGATCGCCTCACAATCTTTAGTAAAACAAACCCCTTCTCAAAAAGAAATTTGTTTCTCCGATTCCAAAGCCTCCAACAAACTATAGTAAACACAGAAGGCCAAGGGATATCAAGTCTTCCCTACAACCTGTCAGTAGAGATATTCAGAAAAAGCCAATCCTTGAAATCAATACCAAAGAAAGCTACCTTTAAATCAGTAGGGAGTAAATAGTTCCAGACTTTACGAGCCATAACACAATCTCTCATGACATGACAACAATCTTCCAAGGGAGAATCACAAATCTCACAATTCAAGGACCCAAAAATGTGCCTAATACATATCATTTGGTTAGTTAAAAGCTTCTGATGGCACAATAGCCACATAAATGTTTTAACTCTAGGCAAAGTAATAATATTCCAGCAACATTTCCAAATCTTATGATTAATAAGATTAACCCTCCTCAAAATGATAAGATCCCTGGCTGTAGCAGTAGTGAATCCACCATTAGAAGTGAGGCTCCAAATTTTCCTATCTTCATAGTTCTGATAAGTGTCAATAGGTAAAGAAGAAAGTTTGCATATCATATCATCAGGAAGGAAACAATCCATAAGATCAGTATTGATCTTCCCATCAATAACATAATCAGCAACAGAGAGATTCAAGACCTCATCAGGAATATCAACCATGGCCTTATCTTGTAGAGAATCATTACCACACCAGTAATCAGTCCAAAACTTGATATGATCACCTTTTCTTAATCTCCACCTAGTTCCTTCTTTAAGCAATTTAATCCCTTTCACCATACTTTTCCAAGTATGAGAGTGATAAGGCTTAATATCAACATCCCACAAACTCCCATGCTTAAAGTACTTACATTTAAGAACTTGGGCCCACAAAGCTTCTTCCTCAGTATATAGCCTCCAACTAAGTTTAGCAAGTAAAACCAGATTGGTTTCAGTCATCTTTTTTAAACCAAGACCACCAAACTCCTTTGGAAGGCAGACTTGGTCCTAGTTAACCAAATGCATCTTATGGTGCTTATCAGAATCCCCCCATAGAAAATTTCTTTGAATTCTATCAATTTGATCTCAAACAGCAACAGGAAGCATGGTAGTCTGCATAGTGTAATTAGGGATAGCAGAAGAAGAAGCTTGAATAAGAATAGCTCTTCCTGCCAAAGAAAGTTGCTTCATCTTCCAACCAGCCAGCTTCCTTTGAACTTTATCACAAACTTCCTTATAAGTATTTTTATTAACTCTAGACTGCAGCAAAGGCAGGAGCCATTTTGGTCTTTAACTAAAAGGTTAGTATTGGAAGAAAGCATTATTCTAGATTTGGCAGCACTAATAGTCAAACCAGAAAGTTTGGAGAAGTTCTGAAGATAACCCCAAATAGTGGCAATCTGGTCAACAGAGGCTTTAGAAAAAAGCATTAAATCATCTGCAAAGAAAAGATGGGAGAGAATAGAACCACCTCTAGATATCTGAACAATATTCCAAGAACCATCAGTAATAAAATCAGTAATTATATGGCCTACCTTCTCCATGCAAAGCACAAATAAGTAGGGTGAAAGGGGATCCCCTTGTCTAAGACCCTTTTGAGCTTTAAACATCTCAGTTCTCTCCTTATTCTAGAGAACTGAGTAGTTAACAGTACACACACACTTCATAATAAGTTCAATCCAGTCCTGAGGTAAGCCTATTTCAGCTAGAATGTCCTTAATAAAACCCCATTTGATTTTATCATAAGCTTTCTCAATATCAATCTTCCAAATGGCACCCCCAACTCTTCTTTTTTTCTGTTTAAAAGCATAAATGATCTCCTGCACTATGATGATATTATCACTGGTTTGCCTACCATGAATAAAACTACACTGAGTAGGAGCAACTAGCTTTCTCATTAAAGGCCTAATTCTGGCCACTAGAATTTTAGAAATAATCTTATAACTTACATTGCATAAACCAATAGGTCTAAAATATTTAACATACTCTGGAACATCAACTTTAGGAATCAGAGTAAGTAGAATAGTATTAATTTCATCAAGAAGAATACTTGACTGAAAAAAATCCTGAACCAAACTAGTAATGTGATTCTGAATAAAGTCCCAACACTAATGATAAAAGATAGCTTGGAATCCATCACTACCAGGAGCCTTAAAAGCCCCA
This sequence comes from Quillaja saponaria, assembly GCA_029379385.1. Classification (NCBI taxonomy): domain Eukaryota; kingdom Viridiplantae; phylum Streptophyta; class Magnoliopsida; order Fabales; family Quillajaceae; genus Quillaja; species Quillaja saponaria. The sequence continues at coordinate 3,461,033 of CM055611.1, forward strand.
ATTGAGAACACAGCTCTTTTGATTTCACCTTGAGAAGTACATTGTCTAAGCCTTCTCAACTCCCCACTAGTCAAGCAAGGAAAGGAACACCCGGAAAGGTAATCAAGAAGAGAATAGTTTCTATTCGAGACTTCATAAAGATTTTTGAAAAAATACACAACAAGAGCTTTTAAGGAGTTAGGGTCCTTTACCCAATTATCCTCATCATCTTTAAGAGTCTTGACTTTGTTTCTACTTCTTCTAACTAGAGTACTAGTATAAAATAACTAGTGTTTCCGTCACCAAGTTTAATCCACTTTTCTCTAGATTTCTGAAACCACAACATTTTTTCCTGGTTAAGAACTTCATTAAACTGCTTCAACAATTCACATTCCAGATTTATTAAGAAAGGATTATAACCTTTGCAAAGAGAAACCTGAATGCCTTTAATTCTAGCCAGTAGAGTCTTTTTCTTCTTATGAATATTACCAAACACTTCTTTATTCCCATGCTTCAGAGCAATAGAAAATTCAGTAAGCAAAGCAGGCATATTGTTCATATTATCAACCCAAAAATCCTTAGCCAGATCAGGAAATTGTTCATAATAAAACCATGCAGCCTCAAATCTAAAAGGCCTTAAATCTAAAAGGCCTCAAATTATGAGTAGGAAGAGTCATACCTTCCAAATTAACAAGAATTGGACAATGGTCGGGCCTTGTTCTAAGGAGATGCTGAACCAAAGCTTCTAGGAAGAGATGTCTTCAATCAATATACCTCTATCTAATCTTTTATAAATTAATCCATAACTATATCTCATATTACTCTAAGTGAATTTAGGGCCAGAGAACCCCAAGTCAATAAGCTTGTTCCTATTAAACCAAGTACAGAAACCAGGGCTTCCAAAATTATAAGAATTCTGATTAGAAGTCTCAGAACAAGAAAGAATATCATTAAAGTCTCCAACCAAAAGCCAAGGTAAGTCCCAAGCTTCAAACTGAGAATTCATGAACTTCCAGAACTCAGATCTTTTAGAACAGGAAGGACTAGCATAAACAGCAGATAACATCCAATTAGAGCCCTCAAGATTACTAATAATAATATTACTACCCTGAGAACAAGAAGCAACATCTTTAATTTGAAGTATGTCTGACTGCCACAATAACCAAATTCCACAACTAAAACCCTCTGTCTCAATTCTATAATGCTGAAAGAAACCTATTTCTCAATAAACATTTAGCCTTCCGAGCATTAATTCTAGTTTTTACGAGAATAACAATAGCAGGTTTATGCTTTCTAAAAAGGTCAAAAACAGAAGTCATGAAACACTTACTCCCAGCTCCTCTAACATTCCACATAAGGATTCTAAACATAACTAAATAATGAAAGAAACCAATCAACCAGAATCATCAAACACATCAGGATTAGAAACCTGAGTGTCAACACCCATCATATTATCCTCACCCACATATTGATCAGACAAATTACTCAATTCAGAGTCATCAATCATTTCTACTATAAAGGAGGTACCTGCAAACTTCAACCCAAGCATCAGGAGGTTTAGGTTGATCAAGTACAAGATTTCCAGCTTTCCTACTACTAGAAGTATTTGAAATATCAGCTAGGACTTGCTTATCAAGACCAATCCACTGATCAATCTGAATAACAAAACTGTTAGAGTTAGAAGCAATTGAGCTTCCAAAAATAAAGTCCTGACCAATTTTATCGAAGTTCTTTTCACTTTCGGAGACTTCCATACTTTTCACCCCTTGAAAAGAAACCTTGCCTGGAACTTGAAACTTGACTTTGTGATTCATCTTTGAGGTTCCAGTAGAATTTCCTTTGGCAACTCAAGCCTTTCTTTGATTAATTACACCACTACGATTCCTTGTCACAGAGAGATCCTTAACTTTATTTTTGAGAGATTAAACTTGCTCAGAAAGCATCTCCTGCCTTGAAACCTTAAGTTGAACCACATCTACCAAATCCTCTTGAACATCAGCAACAGGGGTAGTAATCCCTTCATTTTCCAATACCCCAAACCGAGAACCAGTCCTTGAAGCCTCTTGACACCCCTTAGAGACTGAGAGTTAAAGTTCATCACCTCAGTATTCCATGATTTCTGACCCATAACTCGATTAGTAACTTTAGGTCTCCTTCCTCTTTGAGGAACTAACATCCATGGCCTATAATCAGCCTTAGTCACATCCACTCCCTTATCATCAGTCATCCTTTCACTAGCCATGTCACAAGGACCATCTGGAACATTTGAATCTCTCTTACCCACGTTATTCACCTCAACATTAGTTGGACAATGCTCTTTGCTATGACAAAAAACAACACAATGGAAATAAATCATATGAAAACCCTCATATTCAATCCGCCTCCATCTCTTACCAATTTTGATTTTAAGAATCAAAGGTTTATCAAGTTCAATCTCAATACAGATTCTGGAAAACTTACCTCTTTCAGAGTCCTGAGTGGCTTTATCCACCTCCAAGGTATTTCTAATTTGACCCACAGCTTCAAATAGAGAGTCAAATTGAAAATATTCTATTGGTAGCTCAGGGAATCGAATCCAACAGCTGTGTGTTTGATTCTCTCTTTGTTAGGCTGAAATTCAAGTTTATAGCGTCTCATAGTTAGATAATGCCCAGCTATAATCCATGGGCCATTGGTCAGCACATGATTCAGATCCTCAAAAGAATTTAAACGCACAATGTAGAAATCACAGCCAAGATCGATAAGCTTGAGATCACCTTTCAATTGCCACTTTTGCTTAAGCCTATTAAGCATATACCCATAGGAAAGACTCCTCCCAAGGAGCTAATAATTAAGGAACCGCTCCATGGCTAAAAATGGCGGTCCAATTCCAGAATAGGAATGTGAACCTTAGACCAGGAACAATCATCATCATTATCCTAAAAAATCTCATTATCATCGTCTGAGTCAATACCACCTATATTCCAGTTGCAACTAGAATCTCCAAGCCCAAAACCTTTCAGCTTGTCCTTATGTGAACTTGACTGCCCAGGAATGAAGCAGGACTGATTCCTTGGCATAACATATTCAAATCCCGGTGGTGATACATCAGAATTCTCTAAATTCGCATCCTCATCAACTAAAGATGACAACATACTCTTTTTCTTGCTCTGTCAAGGACCCACATCAAAGGGCCAATGAGGATCGGCAGTTTCTATGATCGAAAAAGCTAGGGGAGAATAGCTCCGGCACACATTAAGATGCAAACGACATACGATACTAATAGTTTTTTTGGAAATAGGCTCACGATAGCAGAAAAGCTAAACTTACGCCGAGAGAATTATTAAAGAATACCTCTTTCAGTCAGCAACGCTTTGTTCATTTTTAAATCTTAAAGCATAGTGAAATAAACTTAGAATTCTTCATTATTTATTTAAATTATAGAGAAATATCTATATGTACATATATGTAGATATATTTTCTTCTTGATCATCATATAATTCTGAAGTTCAAAAATTGATGCCATCTCTTGTCATTAATAATTTTAACATTATAAAATTGAGCAATGAAAATCATTGTTCAGACGTATCTCTCCTAACCATTGTTCTTGATGACAAAGCAAAACATGAAATGGAAGGGAGGTTTGTCAAGCAGTCACTTTACTAGTTGTTTGTAATATTTTTACATTATTATGAAATTGAAGACAACGTCAAAGATGAATGGTAGGTGAATCTCAATTGATGCTATTGTTTCCTAAGCAAGAAAACCAGCCTTGAAAAATGGGTTTTCAGAGAGGTTTCAATTATGTATATATTGATGGATTTTTATTGCCAAAAGAGGAAATATTGATGGATTTTCAAATAATCCTTTTTATTTGTGCAGAGTGTTTGTCTTGATTTTAGTGTTGCTAATATTTCATTTTTATTTAAGTCTTTGGCATATTGATTTTTTTAAATTATATCCAATTTTAATTTCTATTTTATCCTCTTTTTAATGTTTCATAATATCTTGCATAATTATGAAAACTATTTTTTTTTATTTTTACTCTTCATATCATAGTTTAAACAAAGAATAATTTAGTTGAAATTTTACAAGTTTTGAAAATTATTTAATTTTAATAAAACAAAACATGTTTCTCACTTTTTCTTTTTAAGGAAGAAGAGATTAGGATTAATTATACACAATCCGCAAAATTGAAATTGATGGATTAATTAAACACAATTGAAAATGCGAGAATTAAATTGAAGCTCGTGGTAAATTTAGGGACCAAAATGGTACTTTTAATTTTTTATTTATTTATTATTTTTAAGAGGGTGTTGTAGTTTTTTAAAAGCCACAACACCTAAAATTTGTTTGATTAATTATTTTTGAGAAGTGCTTCTTCTATTATTTTTCAAGAAGTTAGGGGTGCTTTTAAAAATACCCAAAGTGATACTTTTCAAATTTAAAAATACAAAATTCACCTTATTCATTTTAGAAAATTTTAAATTTATTTTTAATTAATTTATAAACCATTTAATTCCTCTCCCCTAAATTTATTCCAAAACCTCTTCGTATTTCTTCCCTCTCATCTTTCTACTTTCAATTTCCTCCAAAACAAAATTTTTTGATCTTTCCTCCAGTTTTAATTTTTTTTTTTAACCATTATATAAGAGCAAATTTATGTAACAGCAATTAGAAGGAATGTGATTTATTGAAAAATAGTATTGTTTGTGTTGTTTACAAAATAATATTTTAGTATTTCACATGCACTCTAATATTTTAGAATATATATAAGAAAACAATTAATTTTTTTTTATTTTTTAGTAATCATGTCTAGAAGAAAGCATTTATAAATATAAAAATAAAAATAAAAGGTGAAGAAAGAAAGATACAAATAGCATCCCGAACACATTTCCATGTTTGATCTGGTGTGTGTGTCGAGATTAAGAATAATAAAAATTTATTTTATACATTTACAATAACTTATGATTTATTTTGCCAAATATCTTGTTCATTATTTTTTGTACTCATATCAATTTTTATAATAGATTTACCTAAACATGGTTAGCATGCCTTTTTTACAGTTTGTCCACAACATAAAAGTTATAACAGTTTTTTAAAAGTCACATCATTACCAAACTCAACCTAAGATTCACATAAATTAGTCTAATTCTTAAGAACAAATGAATAGGAAAAGCTATATTTTACTTTCACAAATCTGCCTTATTCAAATGGAAATTTTTATTATTATTACTTTTTGCCTAGATATTCAAATGGCAGTAAGCAATAGTTGAAAGGAAGTATTTTAAGAATTCTAGTTTGTAAAACCTTCAAAAGAAAACAACAATTCAATTCGGAAAACTCTACAAAATCTCAAATGAACTAGTGGGCATAAAACCCAAATAACGAATCGAATCAAAACTAACAATACATAGATATACCGACAAGGTTTACTCTTGAAAGTGAAGGGAAAAAAAAATTTCTAACAAAAAAAATTTACAAAATCCATAGCATTTAATGGATTTCATACCCAGAATTCAAATAATGATAACATAACTAATTTCTCAAACCAACGTTCAGTTCAAAACTTCTAACTAAATTCTCATATCAACATGAAAATCAAATAGTATAGTTTATCAAGTGAACCTCCAATTCCAAGATCATTGTCAAATTTATCAAAGCAGATTCAATTCAAGTGTTGAAAATTTTGAAACTTGGCTTCACCATCAAACCAACTGTAACTATGGATTAATAATGCAAAGATATGCTTAGGTCCAAAACATCTACTCATGTAAAGATAAATATGATACCCTTTTGATATGCATAGAACTGAAACTTTACAGACTTTGAACTGATCATGGCTTCTCAGAGTTAAATTAATGTGATCAAACACATCGTTCTTACAATAGCGCTGTTGCTGCGAAGGACACAATCCTATGTTTTAGGAACACAATCTTTTGCACTTAGCAATTGGATGAGGACATCAATAGTTGAATTGAGTATATAGCCATTTAAGGTTAGTTTGATTTGTGTTGCATTGTGTACTTAGTGCAGGTTTATCCGTTTATGTTTTACTTCACTGATGAACAAAAACGACTCATTCATTCCATACAAATTACATTCTTTTACGATTTTGAGCTGCTGAATGAATTGCATGTTGAATCCAAGAGTTCATATAGGACTTGATGAAAAAATTAGAGACTGTGCTGAATGTAAGTACGTAACCATTAGTAAGAGGAGTTGAAGTTGAAGTTGTATAATCAATGGTAGACGAGAAACTGAAGTAAAGTTAATCTTTAGGCCTTCTTGGTATGCCAGAAAGTATAACATAATTTGCCCTCAGGCCCTGTGTTTTCTGGGCCTTCTTAGGTGTTGGTAGTTTTTAGTTATGCTGCTGGAGGAGGGGGAACATATTCGAGTGAATGGAGGTTAAATTAGACTATATAACTTCTGTTTTAATGCTTTTTCTTTTTTTTCTTTTTTTTTTGGTGCAGACATTTTACATTGTTATATGATTAAGAATTTGTCAGACATCATCTGTTTGGCATGAACGTCTGTCTCAATTGCGCCAGTGAATCATTTTTTAGCTCGATGGTTTATACATTGTAAAATGCTTATCTAAATCTCCTTCTCATTGCATACCTTTTTTCTTTTGTTGGTGGTTTTCTTTTTCTTTACTGGGGGGAGGGGGGTTGGGAAGAGTGGAGTCAGGGCATAATATTTCACAGAACTTTGGCAGATGTGCAGATGAAAAACCTCAGTCCATCAAAAAAGAAAAAGAAAACAGTTTTCATTCTGAGACAAAAGGAAGAAATTATAGCAGCTGAAAGCCTGAAACCAAGGAATTCTCAATGTATATGAAAGAATGTTACAAGTTCATACTCTTGACATTATTGAAGTTTCTCACATTAACATGATCAAATCTCAAAGTCAGAAAAGAAGGCCAGCCTTCGGCTTAAGTCACTTGAATAAATAAAACAGTTATTCTACCATCGGTAGGCTAATGCTGAATGCGAAAGGAGGGGCGAAAAAAGAATTTGAAGGTGAATTTCAGACGAGGGTTAATAAAGAGGTGAAAAGAAAAGAAAAGGTTCAACATTTGGGAAGATCTGCTGGTGGTGGAAGCAACTTCTGATTTGGGAGCTTTCCATCCAAAACAACCCAAGCCATCTTCAATCCCCAGCTGGTATGGATCTCCAGGTGACAATGCATGAACCATACCCCTGTTATCACATAATAACTTGTCATTTAAATGAATTAATCCAGCAGCTAGTGACAATTATCAACTGAACGGAAAAATAGTTTTAGTGTAGTAAGACATATTTTTATTTAGATATGCTTTGTTTTTATGTCTGTATATAAGATGGTCTTTATGTATAATTCTTTCTTACTGACCTGGGTTATCTGCTAGGAAACGAATCGCAACCCACCCACCAGCAGGCACTCCTACCGTGTTCCTTTCAACAGGATCAACAAGATTGAAGTTTGCAGGGTCCTTACTTGGATCAAAGTTACCAAAACCTTGGCCAACAACAAAGAAGTTGAATCCATGAAGATGCAGAGGGTGGCTTTCAGCACCAAGAATGCTCGTATCCTGCATGGTAAGCTCCACACTTGTGTTAAAAGGAAGAACCATTAGCTTTGTCCCATTACCAACCATGGTGTTGTTTGGTGGGGTGCCTGTATAGTTGAATTGAGTTAAGGGACTGACTGGAAAGTCAGAGGAGTAAATTCCATGGGATTGACCCGAGAAGTGAGCTTGAAGGAGTGCAGTGGTTGGCATTGCAAATGATATGTTATTGACAGAAGCTGCAAACATTGTTCCATTGGGTCCCTGACAGGTTTGGTTATGTTGGCAAGGGCTTGTTCCAAGGCCTATTGTGAAGAGAAATTTCCTATCAACCTTCTGTGGAACATTAGCAGGAAATTGAGCACTTGCTAAGCTTCGGAGTTTGTTAGCAAAATTGGCCGCAAAAGAAGTGTCATTCAGCGCAGGAAGAACAGGTTTAAAGAGTTGAAGCTTTTTTATTGAAGAAGATGAATGAAGAGTTTTTGATGGGTGTTCATATTCTAGTATACCGGCAACAGTTGAATTATCAAAAGTGCCAAGGCCAGTCACATAGGGCCTAGCTGTCATGAAGAATGTGGCATTAGGAGAATGAGATTTAGTCTTGAGAATAACATTTGTGGTCTGTCCAGGGGCAATGAGAATTGTGCTAGTGTGGAAAGGTTTAACATAAACAGCATCGGCTTCAACAACCGTGAGGGTATGGTTTGCAATACTGAAGAATAGCTCTTCGTCAAGTGCAGCATTGATCAACCGGAGAAGGTAAGTTCTTCCTGGCTTCACCTTCAGCTTGAAAGTGTCTGCCAAGACCCATGTCTTATTTATAAGTTCACATTAATCTTATAAGAATAAACAGACTTGCAAATTCTGGTTCTGTTAGTTGTCTTTATGAATCCTAAAGAATTTAATCAATGTCACTGTATAAAAATATTGCATATCCAGTAAATCTTTATATGTTACCACTTGGTACCTTTGGCAGAGCAGTTATATAATGGTCCTGGAAGGCCATTAATAGTATATGCATCTGAGACATTAGGGCCTCCACCTGTTTGCATGGCCTGGCTAATGACTGCCTCAGTGTCTGCATTCCACCATTCTCCTGAAATTATAGAAATGGGGGAAAGTATAGTATTCCGATTAACTAAGAGGAAATTTAGACAGAAACTAGGTCTTGCTTAATATGTAATTACCGAAAATGATGGGGACTTCCTTGTAGGGTTTAGCAAAAGGGTATGGAACACCATGCTTGGGAAGAATGATGAGAGGACCATAGACAGTTGATCTTAACCATGATATGTGAGCATGCCACCAGAGAGTGCCTCTCTGGCCAACAATGGTGTAGTTGTACACATAGCTCTGCCCTGTTTGAATGGGGCATTGAGCCACATATGAAGGACCATCTGCCCACCCTGTTTGAAGTTGTCTAATGCCATGCCTGTTTCAGTGGTATAGTTATCAAACAGTACTAATAAGTCAATAACTTTTCTTCGTAACTCATATTACACACAAGAAAGGAAAGTTAATGACATCACCAGTGAATAGACATGTTATTCTGAACATGGTTAACCACTTTGATTAGAAGCTGATCACCCTCCCTAGCTACAATGCGAGGCCCCGGAAACTGACCGTTGACTGTCACAATGCTCTTTGTGTGGCATAGTCGAGTCACATTTTGTAGCTTAATCTAACATAGGGAAAGCAAAAGTAAAATTCAATAAAAAATGAGAATATAAGTGCAAAAATGACATTAGAAGTGCTGTATTTGTATGATATGTACATCAAAATGGTAGTGTCTGGTTATGCCGGCAAGTGCAAGCTCGGAAATGAGACACAAAGTGATAGCAATTGACAAAAGAAAGGCTGCCATTGCTATATTTCTCTCTGAAAGGGTGATTGTGAAATGTTACTTGAGTTTAAACTGTGGATGCAACGTAGCTCACTTCTAGGAAATATATATAGAGAATGAGAGTTTGGTGTTTGGTTGAGAAGGTGATGTAAGCTTGTCTTGTTCAAAGAGAAGCTAGAATCTGGAAGATCTTCAATCAGGGCTTTATTTTTTAATAAGAATCAGTTGTTATAACAACTGTAGAGTGTTGTCAAAGACAATCAATTTCGTTTTACCTCCTTTTTGTTTAAGTCAAAACTTAAACAAAATTATTATAATCAGATGATTCATATTCCCCATAATATGTATAACTCTTTTTATAGTAGTTTTGATACACTTCCATTTTATGATGTGAAAACTGATAAGATGTGTGTTAGAGATTTTTGTAAAAAAAAATTAGCATCAATGCATTGTTGATGTTGCAAGAATTGAGCATTATTTATCATTGTTCACATGTAACTCTCTCAACCGCTGTTCCTTGGTGTCAAATCAAAACATGAAATAGAAGGGGGGCAATGTATTTCTGCCAAGCAGTCATTTTAGGAAGAGTTGTTTGAAATAGTTTTATATTATCATGAAGACCACGTCAAAGATGAATAGTAGGGAAACCTCAATTGACGCTATTGTTTCCTAAGCAAACTGACCTACCTTGAAAAGCATATACGGATTGAGAAAACAAACAATGACAGAGGAATTTGAGTTAAATGTGTTGAGGGATTTTGGTAAAATTAGTTTCTTCTTTTTCTCATATCAATATATACATATACTAATTTTTGTGGTAAATCGTGTTTATTATATATATATTTGCTCATCAACAATTGATATACATATTAAAAAAATTATAGTTAACAAATATATATATATATACTTCATGTTATTGATATTAAACAAACAAATAAATTTGATAACAAAATTTAATTCATAATATAAATATAAGTATAATTAAAATTCTAAATATAGACAAAGAATTGGCATTACAATATTATAATCATAAAAATATGCTCCTAATATTTTTTTTTAATTTATAGTATTTAAAAAAAAAATTATAATAAAATTATTTGTAACTTATTAAATAAATAAATTGAGAAATTCAGTCTTAATTACTAAAATATAGATTTATTAATATTGAAAAGAATTAGGAAAAAAAATCAATATTCATAAAACAATTGCAATCCTATTAATATTAAAATAGAGGAGAATTAGGGAAGAAGTTAAAAAAAAAAAGTCTATTTAAGGTAAAATAACAACTAAAAAATATTTATTATTGTAATAGTAAAAACTCATAAGCTATTTAAAAAATAAAATTTCTCCCACTAAACCATTTTATATTCATAAACAAATAGATAAGATTTAGCAAAAAAAATAAATTTATAAATTTAATTAAAATATTAGTTCTTAAGATGGCAGAAAAAAAAAAAACAAAGTTAAAAAAAATAATATTATAATTATAAAAATTGTACTCATAATATTTCTTAATTCATAGTACTTTTATTATTTTTTTTAAATCCTAAATATAAGAAAATTTAAAAATATCATAATTATTAGGAACTTATTAATTTATTTATTTTTGAGAAATTCAATCTTAACTACTATTGATATATAATTATAATTTTTTTTATGAATTACAAGTTAAAATAATAATATTATAATTATGAAAACTATACCCTAAATATTACTTTTAATTGATAGTATTTTTTTAAAATTTGAAGTAATAAATTTGAGAATAACTTAAAAAAAATTATTATTAGGAATTTATTAAACATAAAAATAATAAGAAAACAATTTATTTACTATTGATATATAATTATTAATATTGAGAAGAATTAGTAAATAAGAAATCAATAATCTTAAAACAATTACAATTCTATTAAAATTAAAATGAAGAAGAATTCAAAAATAGATTAAAAAAATAATAGTAGTTTATTTAAAGTAAAATTATAATTAAAGATAACTAGGTAAAAGTGTAGTTTTTATAATGATTGGATCACAAATTTCAGTATGAATATGAGCTCTTTCGCCACCCTGGCCAGAGACCCAGAAACAAAGACAACAAACACTTCTTTAGCACACAGCTTGTAACAGCGAGGATGAAGGCCCATTGGACCAAATGGATATATATATATATATATATATATATATATTTATTTATTTATTATTATTATTTTTTTCTCATCAATGGAAGACACACAGCTCATACCTTGACTAATCATATTTATATCAGTCAAATGATTAAAAAAATAGATAAATATAACAGTATTTGCTGAAATTATATGTATATTATAATAATTAAATTAGACACAAATATGAGATTTAAAAGATAAAAAACTAATACCAGAAAATCGTGCTCTCTGCAATAAATCATTATTTTTCTAAACATAACATAAAATAATTAGTTCTTTTTTCAAAAAAGATAATTTTAACAAATATAATGACTAGTTATAAATCCACTCCTTTTATGATTTCAACTACTATGATTCAATGGTTATAAATCACCAGTTTCCAATGGTTAGTTTTTTAACGGGTTATTAAGAATAAATTTTGAAACAACTAAAATTGTCAATGAAATGTACAAATCTTAGTGGTTGAAATAAGTTAATGACTTAAATTTTAATCGTGTTACTCATAACTTCTCTTTCCAAAAATAACACTAGACAATTTTGAAAGAAAAGAAAGTCCAATTTTTCCTCTAAGGAGAGAAAATAAAAAAATAAAAACCCTGCTATTTTTAAGTTGAAAATAATTATAGAAATGCTAATAATTTTTTATTTTTTATTTTTATAAGAAAGGAAAACACAAAGAACTACAAAACAGGAATGACTATCCTACGCTTCCATGCAACGCCCACATTATCCCTATTGATCATGTCTTGAACCTCAGAAGGAACTTGCTCCCAGTCTACTTGAGCTTCCATGTTGTCTAATATAAAACTAGCCTCATGGAAAGTATGAACCAGAGACACCTCTGAACTCCTAGCCACTATGCTCTGGATTTCTTTAATGAGGGACTAATTAGTATTGTAAGCAATAGACCCCTTGGTGAGTAATGAAAGCACCACTTCTGAATCAGATTCAAGAATGATTTTCTTATTTCGATCCCTTATTCCAATCAACAAGAATGCTTAGCCTTAGAGCCCAAAGTTCGACTCTTTTGCAATTTCAGTATAATTTTAATATTAATTTTTTATATCAAAATAAAATTTTTATAATAAATTTTTATATTGAGCATAAACATTTATTTGTAACATTGTTGAGAATTTAAACTTTCTATATACATATTGAGTGATTAAGTTTATGGAGCAATTTGAAAAGAAAATAAAGGTTATATATTGAACATATGATAAGTTTTTTAGTGCACACTAACTCCAAAAGCAAAACAAAATTGCAAAAAAAAGTTAATAATATGTGTTTATTTGAACCTTAGAAATATTTTAAAATCTAAGTTATTAATTTATTTCAATTACCAATTTAATTTGATTTTCCGATATACAAGAAAAATTTCAAGATGAATTTATATAGTTGCTTTAGAGAACTTTAATGTGCAGAAACATTCCATCATGTTATGTGAAATACCATAAAGGTTCATAATCCATAGCAACATTTCTTCATCTCAAGACATAGTTCATAATCCATTAATTATAACTTCCGTCTTGTTTCTCAGATATGATAAACCACATAATTTCATAAACAAATGCCATCTATAACGAATATTGCATTTTTTTTTTTTTTACTTTTTGAGTTTAATGGTCATATGTGTTCAAATTAGCTTATATCTATTTTGACTAATTAACTTTAACGTGTGAACAAATACAGGTCATTCACGCCGGAACTAGAAAATCTATAATAATTTTACTCTTCACGGTCTCTGCTACAAATTTGAATTAAAAAAAACACACACACATATCTTAACCACCAAGTGAATTTGTTGAGATTAAAGATTGCGTTTCTTCATATAACGTCTGACGACAAACTTTATAAATTAAACACCTTCAAGTATGTCTTAGAGATTTATAAATATTAACAATTCGTCATGTTTCAACCAACACAAATATGGGGAAATTATGAAAGGAAACACATAAGCTTTTGTTGATTGCACTTGGACTAAATTAGTTATACACAACCTAACAAGGTGTGGTTCAAGTGATAAGGTACGCTTGAGCTTAGCGGTTGAAAGACCTATGTAATATCAGGGATTCGAGTCAGCAGGAAAACACTTGTGGAGAGGAGACAATTATGAATCCCGAACTAAATTAGGCTCACACCCAAATGATATAGAAATATTCGTGAGAAATTTAAAAAAATAATAATATTAGTGATACACATACGTGGATTTGCATGGAAAAGATTCTAGCTTTTAGTTGGTGTAGTTAAAACTTTTATATATATATAATGATAATTTTTATTTTCAATTACAATAATGAAGATCAGTAGTTATACTTTTCATAGTCTATATACTACGAAAGTTATAAAATTAATAAATATACAAAATGTATATCATCCACTTGTGTGATTTTTTTCTCTTATTTTTTTTTTTTAGTTGTCTTTATCTTCTCAATAATCTTTAAGTAGTAAAAGTTTCAAAGTTTCCTTTTTTCTAAATCTAGTGAAAATTAAATAATTAGTATTATTAGTCGACGTGTGAATAAGCGATCTGAACACACATGAACACTAAATAAAAAAAAAAATTGATTCTTGTGCGTAGCTTAATTAAGATCTCTTTATATCTTTCAACAAGCCAAAAAGATATATATTTATTAGAAAGTGTATCCAGACCTTTAAGAAAGTTGCTATTTTTTTATTTATTTTTACTTTTTAAATAAAATAAAAGAATATGAGTGATGATATAATGAAATGAAGGTTTAATTATTATTTTATTTCTGAAATATTACACAAGTTTTTAATTTTATTCTTAAGATTTTATTTTTTCTTCTAATTGGATTTTCATGATTTAATTTTTATAATTGTATCTTACATTATATTTATTTTTATATTTTTTCTAACTAGATATTATTATTTTTTTTAATTGAATATTTTATGAAACTATCACCGTTAAATTGAGACGTTGGAATCCAACAAAATTAACCAGAATGTCTTCTTAAAAAAATGAAGAAATAAATTTCTAATTGCATGTGACAAAAAAATCACATGAATTTTATCGACCCAATTAGTAGAGAAACTTTATTTGTTAAATCTCAATTATTTTAAAACCCTAATTCTCCCTCTTAACATAGTTATTCTTCGTATTTTCAAAATCATCAAATTTCTTTAAGTATTAATCAGATCAACTAACCTCTTCAGATTTCTTATTAATTTAATAGAAGAATTCTTTACAAACAAATTAAATCCTAATTAGAAAAAAATATATATCTTGAATGACATAATTAAAAAAAAAATTACATTACAAAATTTAGAAATAGTATAAATTTTCTGAAAACAGTAATTAAGCCTAAAAGAAGTAAAATAATTAGAAATATAATATAATATAAAAAATTAAATTATATATATTTTGAGATATTCCAAAAAAGAAAAATGAGTCTTACATAATTAAAAAGAAGATGAAATAATAGGAAATCTTATAAAATAGATATGGGCATGGAGTATTAATAATTGCAGTAAATAATTTTCAGTGCCACTTTCTATATCATTAATTTGACTCCAAACTGATTCAATATAATAATGATGTGACCAAGATCTTCTTAGAATTGCATGCATCATAAAATTCAGAACAAATGAAGTTCTCAAATTGGAAGGAAAGAAGAAAAACTTGCATCATGTTGCTTTCTTTGTTTCCTTTGTGACCACAAAACAAGTGATCAGCAGCAAGCGACACAGCATAGTGGAAGACATAAAGCCTTTAATTTGTAATCCAACAAAGTTTCCAACTGTACAATCTGCATCCACTCCAACCATGCTGAGCATCTCCTAAAAGCAACATACTTTTTTCAAATATACTCTTTTTTTTTTTCTTTTCTTTTTTTAGGATTTCAATTAAAAAGTTTACCATATATATTTGCTTTGTATACATCTAACAAAAAAATATGTAAGGTATACTTATTACGTGCAGAGAATGAAATAAAAATTGAATATTATGTACATCAAATTGTTCTTTTTATTATATAAAAGTTTTTTGTGTCCACAAATCAAGTTTTGCATTGTGTATAATAATAAAGTTTTTCGTCCTCTACTATAAATTTACACGATAGATACTGATCAGAGAGACCAATATTTTTCAAAAACACTAGAAGGACCACATTGATTAAATTGAAAATAGAGAGACCAAAGTAAAAATTTTATCAAATTAATTATGGGGACCAATGGTATATAATTAAGCTTTTTTTTTTTTATTCATTTAATTCTGATAGACTTTGTAAACATGCTAAATGGATTTGTGGAAATTATTGGGGGAAGGAGAGAGTACACGTATTGATAATGACATGGAATGATATGATTGTTGAAAGTGGAAGCAAAATCATAAGCCTCAAAGGCATGACTTGCAATCATGTCCATGACAGTAAAAGTGCAATTTTATTTATTTTTTTTCACAATTCTTAATTCTGTTTATTTAAAATCTAATTAATTTGTACCTTTTTTTTTTTTTTTTTTTATCAAAGTAGCCAAAAATTTGAATTTTAGGTTTTAATGCACCATTAAGTCATATGAGTACTGTTAAATTTTTGTTTATGATTAACATGCCTTAATTTTAGGTTCTGATAGTACCACCAATATGCATGTATGAGTATTAAAGGGGAAATTTTATTTTTATTCGTAGAAGGATTATTATTAATTAAGTCTATCAGCGTTGTATTTAGTATTTTTTGACTTTTTAGTTACATAATTTTTTATATTTTTTATTTTAATAAAAAAAAATATGTATAAATAGAGAGGGTGAGAGAAAATGGGAGATAAATTGACTTATTTTATAAATATAATAGTGGTTGTAGTGAGTAGTTAGTTTTTTTTTTTTTTTCTCCTTTTTTTTCAAATTTAAAAATTAAATTTTATATTATCAAAAAATTAATTTTTTTTAATATAGTTAAACTACACTTTTCATCAATATAGTTTGCACTAAATCTATTGTAGTCATCCTTATAGTTTAAAAAGTTAAAATTTAGGACGCATATGATCATTGCTTTCATTTTGGTCCAAATTAAGAAAATGATATGGGCCACATTTAATACATATGTATTGACATAGTTTTTAAAACAATTATTCATAGTTTTAATTGTTTATTTTATATATGTTTTAAAATTAAAAAATATTTTATTTGAGACCAATGTATTGGTGTCTCGTATTTTATTTGGCAATGTAGTATTATGTTGGTCTATGTCATTTTCTATTACATCAATTTTTAAAACTATGACTTATTGATTTTAACTTTTTAAACTATAAAAAATAAAGTAGATTTTAGTATAAATTATAGAAATAAAAAGTGTAATTTAGTATATATATATATATATATAAATGTATAATATGATAAGCATTATATGAAATTTTATGAAAAGGAAACGGGTACAAATTAAATGGAGGAAACCACCCATGAGATATTTAAATTTTAACTTCTTCAAACTTGGGATTTCATACCTTTGTCATTTTTTTTTTCATTTTGAATATATATATATATATTATAATAATTTAACTATACTAATGTTGAGTTTGGTAATGCTGTGACTTGCTATGAAAAAGTAGCTGTCTAAAAATCACATCAACCATATTTGGTAAGCCTTTTGTAAAAGTTGATGTGAGTAATAAAAATAATGAATAAGGTATTTGGCAAAACAAATCATAAGCTGCTATGAATATATAAAATGACAAAAAAAAACTATCATTAACTAAGTATATATTTAGGGAGAGAAATTAAATAATTTATAAATTAACTAATATATATTTGATAATTTTCTAAAATTAATAAGGTGATTTTTATATTTGTAATGTTGAAAAGCCAAAGCAAACTTTCAAAAGCACACATCTAACTTTTTAAAACAGTAAAAGAAGCACTCCTGAAAAAAAAAAAAAAAATTAACCAAACAATATTTAAGTGTTGTAGCTTTTCAAAAGCCAAAGCATTTTCTTTATAAAGTATTATCAAACTCAGGCTTTGTTTGATAATGTTGAAAAAGTAGCTGTAAAAAAGTCACAGCAACCCTGTTTGATAAATTTTTTTGTAAAAGTTGTTGTAACTAGTAAAAGTAATTAACAAGATATTTTGTAAAACAAATCATAAGTTACTGTGAATATATAAAATAACAAAAATAGATATCATTAATTAAATATATATTTAGGGAGAACAATTTAATGGTTTATAAATTAATTGAAGATATATTTGGTAATTTCTAAAATTAATAAGATAACTTTTATACTTTTAATTTTGAAAAATTATAGCTAGTTTTTAAAAGCAACACTTCAGGTGCTTTTAAAAACACCTATAACTTTTTAAAATTAGTAAAAAAAGAAACTCTAAAACAAATTAACAAAATAATATTTAAGTGTTATAATTTTTTAAAAATCAAAGCAGCCTCTTGCAAAATATTATCAAATTTAGCCTCAGCCTTAAGTATGCCAAATCTAGTATATAAATATTTCTTTAAAAAAAAAATTTTATATTTTGTAGCCTATAAATTCATTGCATTTCTTATATATCAAAAAAAAGTTTCAAGTTTTAGAAATGCTTAGCGACAGAAAAATTGAGATATGTTGTTTGTAAATTTCGAGTTCCAATTTTGTGAAAGTAAAACAGGTATGTGAAATCCTATTATTGGTTAGCATTCCTCCACGCGTCTGCCTAAGCGTGTGGGGTATAGCACTCACTACTTCAAGGCACAAACTTGCGTTGATAAAGTCCAAGTGTTTGAATACTAATTGATGATGAAAACCGTGTACTTTTCACTTTGGGCACTCACATCCCTTTCTTTTTACTCAAAAACATTTGAAAACATCATGCTCTTTTATCTTCATAATTTTTTTTGGAGGGGAAATAAAATTATCATTGAGAAACAAGATTGATGTAATTTAAATGAAAAATCGACATGCTTACATAAAATTTAGTGTTACAATATAATTTTAAATTTTTTTCTAAAAATCGAGATGATCATCTTCATCAATAATTATCTTTATTATATGTATTGTAACGATTCAAAAATTACTTTTCATATGATATTTCATATAAGAAACTTTTTTATTGAGAGTAATAGATTGGATCCATTACAACAAAAACTCTCAAAATAAAAAAAGACAAATTCTATTACAGAAATGAAAAAGGCTTAAAGATCGATCATAAAAATAATTAGATTTGATAAAACTAACCGCACAACCTCTACATTTTTCATAGAAATGACTAGATTTGAGGTTGATTTATTTAAAAATGAATGAAAAAGGAGATGGTAAGTAGTTGCTGAAGAGGCAACAACCCCGTATAGGGAAGTTTTGAAGAATTATAGACTAAAGAATTCTAGAGAAGGAGGAGAGTTTCTATGTATAGTGTTTGCATCATTTGGAATTCTTAGGTTTAATTTGATAATGTTGTGATTTTTTGAGAGGTGTTGTGCTCTCATGACTCTCTTAGAGCTATTTTTAAAAATTTACAGTAGTAACATTTAATAAAATAATGCAAAAGCTGCTCTCAATAAGTAGAAGCCACAAATTGATTGTTGTTAAATTTATTGTAAAACTGCTCCAAAAATTTAAATTGACTATAATGGATATTGATAATAAAAATAAAGGTAATTAACCTATTGCATTAATTAATAAAAAGATAAATACGAATTTTCATTAAAAGTTAAAGTTATATTAGTATTTTAAATTTTTAAGAGCAGAAGCCAGCTTTTAAAAGACCACAGCAAAGTGCCCTATTTTTGTTTTTGCCAAACATAAAAAGATTGACTTATGATCTTTATAAGTATAAGCACCCTCCAAAAGAGCAATACCAAACCAAGCCTTAATCTCGTCAATTTATCTTATCACAAAAGGAGTTATAAATATTTGTGATGGTAGTAACTACTAATTAGTATAACACTTTGACAAATAAAATTAGCTGTAGAGTATAATAGGTTATCACACACTAACTAGCTAGCTATATTTATAGTATAACTAATACTTTGACAAAGAAAACTAGCTAGTATAATAATAGGCTAGACTAAAAAAAAATTTCCAAAGATCACACCGAAACTTTTTAGTCAATTTGATCAACTGAAAAGATCCTATAATCTCACCAAAGAAAGAAAAAAAAAATCCTATAATTTTAATAGGACATTTCCAGTAATATATCGTGTAAATTGATTCCAATTAATTGAAAGACAATACATATATGCAACTCATCAAAATGGAATTTTCAAGTGAGACAAACAATTTTAAATTTGAATTTTTTTTGTTTTTGAAAGATAAGCATTACATTATGGGATAAATAACTTACAAATAAGAGAAAATTAACTACGTACACATTTTGAATAAGATCTTCTCTGCAGAAAGTCATACACTTTATCTTTCAAGATATTCATTTACAAGATAGATAACAGAAGGTGCCACATTGACTTTTTAATATAAAAACTACAGTGATGAAATTGAACAAATTTAAATAGTAAATAAGGGAATAAAAGTGAACATTGGGTCAAATTATAAGAGCCAAAACCCACAATTTACCCTATTAGTTTATATATCCTAGAGATAGTTGATAGCATTTGGGACAGCTCTGGAAGCTGACCAAATCTGAATTGCGTTTCAGTGAAGGTATCCAAAGTAACCAATCCCCAAATCAAAGCATCACTCCGTTACTTACTCCACCGGCTATTATATATACAAGGAAAAAGTGGAAAGCGACCATTGTAATGCTTGCAAAGCATCCTATCTTTCTCTCTCTCTCTCTCTCTCTATATATATATATGATACACAAAATAAATTAATTCTACAGATTATCATAAGCATCATTAATTTTTCACCAAAATCAAACTTCTTTTAGTTGGCTTCCTTTTCTTCAATAGGTTTCTAAAATTTCAACAAGTTTTGCCTATATATTACTTTGGAAAAATATCTAATCTGATTTGTTAGGTAACATCATATATAATTTGGTAAAATGATACTTTTCAATTCAACTATGGACGTAGAAATTTGGGTAAGCTATAAATGATCTGAATTAATTAAGTAGTTGGATCTTTAATTAAAATTTATTCAATATAGCTAATATTTATTATTTTAATTTAATACTTCAAAACAACTTTGGTACTACAACCTATAGTGATCTAGCTAGGACATAATGCTATTTTCTCGTTGAGTTTCAACTTTTTAGGTAACATTTTTTAAGAGAGTTATGTGACCTTTTAAAAGTCACAGCATGCAAAAACGATTTGATTAACTAGTTCTTAGGAATGACTTTTTACTTATTTTTCAAAAGTTAGGTGTGCTTTTAAAAGCATAAACAGGAAATGTTTTTAAAAATTGATTGTAGTTTTTTATCAGCTTCTTTTACAAAGTTAAAAGCTATAATAATTTTTGAAAGTCACAACATTACCAAACTTAGTCTAAATATATTATTGTGCTAGTAAGTTAGTGAATTTGATAGATCTGTCTCCCTTTTTTGTGAAAAATTATTGAAATGTATATTGAAAACAAATTAGGCAGAAATCAAACACTTTAATAAAATAACAAAATTCGGCTGCTCCTATATGTAAATTTCTCAATAGTGTAAGAGATTAATTAGTCATTCTTGTTGACAGATCAGTAGTCTTTGATAACGGAGTTTCTATAAGCAATTACATGTTAATGTTAGCTTATGAGTTGACCCGTTAAAGTTAACAGTTGATTTGGATGTTGGGAATATGTTGCTAAACAACTAATACGTACGTAGTTCATGTGAAATACAATTGAGAACAAAAGTAAATTTCTCCTTTTTAAGTCAATCTGTTAGAATAGATCGTTATCAGCTAATTTAGATGATTTGTATACTTTACCCAAATGAAATAATTTATAGGAATGTTATAAAATATATCGTACGTAGTTTATGGGATACTGTTTGTTTAACTGACTGTAAAAGAAAAGAAAAAGTAGTGGTATTGAAAAATAAATAAGGATCTAACTATTCCCTTGGAATTCTAAAACTGGATTTCCAAATATGATGAACATATGTATATGATGTAGACCTTCTAAAAAAGTCAAATTTTGGGTACCTTTATCTTTATGTGGCTTCTATTGCTTGCAAGAAAAACAAAGCATCTGATAGATCATGATCCATAGATGGGGGTTCACAAATCACAATACAAACATATAGCAACTAGCAAGAGAAATGAGAAATAGGAGACTCAGATATTAAATATATTTAAAATATATATTTGCTGTATGGTCCCCCATGAAGCAAAACCACGTGCATAGATGCATCAAAGTTCGTAGAAATCAGACAAAAAAGCAAAGCACATGCAGTTCTAAAATTAACAAAGATTTTTATTACTTATTACAACTTCCCTCCTCCAACCCCAAATTATTTTCCTAAACAAATTAATTAAATTCTTGCAGAAAATAAAGTGAGAGAGACAGCAGTAGTAGTTAGTGAAGGGGTTGGAGGCTTTCATCAAACACTTCTCTTGGCGAAGGATCCAATGCACTTAAACTCTCTCAACCCCTTTCTTTATAATTCACAGGTCACACTTCAACAAACTAGAAAAAATACTAAACTCTCTCCCTCTCTCTCTTTCTTTCTCAGAGACATATCACAAACACCTACCAAAAGTACAAGCTGAGAGAAATCTCTAAAGAAAAGAAAGAGAAAAAGCTTGTGATTTGATAATTATATTCCATTCCTTATGTGGGATTCATCCACTTATCTGCTTCTGCTAGCTCTCTCTCTCTCTATCTCACTCTCTAATATTTTTCTTCTTCTTCTCATGTACTCAGAATTGGAGGAAATCTTCTTTGTAAGTATGTCAAATTCAGATTGCATTCTTGTAAAAGAAGAACAATTAGAAGCTGATGTTAACAATTTCAACATTGTGAAAAAGCCCACCTTGGAGATACAATTGGATGAGTGTCATGTGGAAGAAGAAGAAGAAAGAATTGTCATGTCCAAGCAAGTGGAAAGCACATCATTGGAAGAGAAACTAAATGTGGAAGAAGACGGCAAAGATGACGATGGGTTTAGAACTCCAACTTCTTTGGATCAGAGAATTCCAGTGACTAAACAATGCCCACTTGCACCAAGAAAACCCAGACCATCTCTCAAAAGAAAAACATTCAATAATATTACCCACAAAAACTCTCATCCCACTTGATCTCTCAAAGGAGGTTGAGTCATTGTTTCCAACCCAGTTTAGCACTACTCATCTCTCAATCAAATTCACACTACAAGAGCAACAAGAAAGCTCGACGAGATGACGACGGCGACAACGGACAAGGACGATGGAAAGTAATGTTATGAACCTTATGGTACATGAGTTTCTCAACTTTTACACATATATAATAAGATTGCATATGGGAATCCTAGACAAATTCTTCAAATTTGTTTAGTAACATTTTTGTTCTTGTTTTCTCCTTTGATTTTTTATTTTCTGCTTGGGATTCTTTTTTTTCTTTTTTCTTTTTTCATTTGGTGGAATTACTTGTGATATTGGTATAAAGTGAAAGATTTGCAAAAGATGAAACATGTTTGAAGTGCATACATGATGAACAAGAGAGAGAAAGAGAGAAAAGAAATTAAGAAGGGTTGTGAGTGTGTATCTATGTGTAACTGTGTGGCAGTAGAATTCTAACTTTACTGCTCCGACCAGCTTCTTTTGTGCTGGTTAAGGTGTGTAAAAGGAAGAGAATTTGTTCTGATAAATATATATCTTATGTAAATAAGAATAATCAAGATTTCATCTTCAAGCTTTCTAAATTCTAACTTCTAAAGCATTGAAGGATTTTCTTTTTTGGGTTCATTTTCTTTCTGAAAGATTCTTTCTTACGTTGTACGCTTAGATCAGAAGTTCTCTTTGGAATTGGATTCCCAATATTATTAAAGAAAAGGAGTACAAATTAATAACAAGAAGTAGTATAAGTATGGTTGTTATGGCTGCAATGATTATATACAGTCATTTTTTATATTTTTTAAATGTTATTACTATATTAATAGAATTGGAATTAATTTCCTCACTCCAATTCAGATAAAAATTAGAATTATTAATTTAATATCATGAAAGAAGCTAAATAAGTTTAAATATATATAATTTTGGGTTCATATAGTATTAATTTGTAATCAAAATTAAATTTGAAAATATGCTTTCCAAGTTGTACCGGTTTTGAATTTTAATAGATCACAAAAGAAACCTCAAGCCATTTCTAATTGCTCTTGTTTAGACAAAAGATCGATTTTCTTGAATAAATCCAAACAACAAGAAGTACACCATCGACATCTATCAATGTATAGTGAATCCCACCCCACCATTTTTTTTAGGAAATTTATCTTCATCAAATTCTGCTATACATTTTTTAATAATTAACACATATATACTTTTTGATCTCAATAAATTTTAAATTTGCGACCTCCAAACTAAAAGTCTCAAATTATAAATCAAATCTCAGTTTATAGAAGTTTTTAATAGATAACTTTTTATAGACTTTCACTAATGATTCCAATATGAGAATAATAGAAAATTGGCATTGGATCTTAGACTCCATGCAAGGCAGCTGGGGAATTTTTATATATATTTATTAAAATACACAATCTCATGTATGGTTTGGGACTTGTGATTTGTAAACCCAATCCATCATGAATAAGAGGTTACAGGGTTACAAGGGAACATTCTCATGATCTAGTAGAATTCTTTTACTATTCAAAAATTAATTAATTAATTAATCTTATTAAAGTGCCTCTTTTATTTTCTTTTTAAGAATAACTATTAATAATAATAGTATGTAAGGAAATTAAAATGCATGCGGATTTTGGGTCACGAGAAACGCAGCTTCACCAATCACCACTAGTTGATTAATATTTTTAAAAATATTAGCCAGAGCAAACTATATATAAACATTCTCATCTTTTTATAAATCGACAACCTATCTTATTTTATTTTTTTGTTCTAGTCAGTTAATTTTGAAAGTATAAGGTCATATGCTCATATAGGTGGTGAAATTACATGATTCAAATATGGTCAAAACTTACGTAAATGAAAAAATAATAATAATAAAAGACAGTGATTGAGATATTTATTTTAACATTCATATTATTTTTCTTAATATGATAAACTAATAATAAAACTAAAGAGTTGTAAAATAGAAATTTAACAACTGCTAGCTATAGGGAGAGAAAAAGATATATAGTTAGGACTCATGATAAAATAGATAAGGAGTTGTACTTGTACATGATAGTTTAAGACTATCCTAGTTGGCTCATATACAGTGTTTGGCTGCAAATGAATAATATAGACTTATAATGTTAACTCTCTCTTATACTATGACTGATAGTATAAAAGTATATAATGAGAAGAGGAGGGTAAGATAATAATATAATAATTGAAAAGTTATATAGTCTAATACATTATATAATTATATACTATACAATGATATATGATATACTAAATGAGTCAGTAATTAGAAAAGAAATTTGATTAATAAAAAATAATCAAATTATTTTAAGAATGATAAAATTTATTATATTTAATGTGATGCAATCCTAAAAATATTGACAATAAATAATAATAATAATAATATACCAAAATTGGGACAAAACAAAAAAACGAGTTGACTAACGTATTTTATAAGTAGAACGTGGCAAGAGGTAACTAGTTCGTGCGGAGACGTAATGTTTTCTTCTCAAAGCCATTGACCGTTTCTTTACCTCCAAAATTCCACCTACCAAAACATAGATTTATAACGGTAACGATTTCTTCTCTCCCCTTGATTTCCTCTCTTCCACTTTCTCTTCCACTCAAACCGAAAATTTCATACACTTTCTCTCACTTTCCTTCAACTTCCAGGAAATTTTCTGTTTCGAAAACAAATCTTTGCCAACCCATTTTCGATTTCACCAAAATGGAACGCAAGAAAACGCTTACTATGAATTGGGATGGTCTCAGAGACGACGACGACGACGATCGCTTCTTTGAAACATATGAACGAATTTCGTGTGCTAATGCTCTGGATTTGGATTCTTCCGACGACGACGACGACGATGAATTCGACGACAGCAGAATTTCCTTCTCCTCCGTTGTTTCCTCCATCCAATCCCATAAATTTCGAAACTTTTCGACAAAATTTATGTTGCCCACAACAACACCTATGTCCCCTGATTATGACATATGGATGGCTGCTCCTGGATCAATTACAGAACGAAGAAAACGTTTGCTTCATGGAATGGGCTTAGATGGTAACAAAGAGCCTTCAACCATTAATACCAGCTCTGAGCTCAATCGTGCAGTGACAAAGAAAATCGAAAACGGTAATGATTTGTCGAAACCAGATGAGAAACAAGCTAGTGCTACTTCCTCGCCTGAGGAAACAAAACCAGAGCGTTCTCCGTTACCAATTGTCCTGGTTCGGTCACGTTCAGATGGAGACATTGATCCGTTTTCAATTTCAAAATCCAGGAAAGAAGAGTTAATTGGCTCGATATCGAAACAACGTTTAACACGTACTAATTCTGCCATAGCGGCACCTCATTCTCGGATTTGTTCGTACCCAGATGGGATTAGAGTCTCGCCTAAAAAAACTAGTTCAGCTGTGAAATCAATGGGGCATAGTCGGGGTTTGACGTCAATGTTGTCCAATTCTAGGTTTGGCGCTTTCTTCTTGATCAAGAGTTTGGATACTGGGAAGGAATTTATTGTCAATGGATACGATGAAGCTGGAATGTGGAATAAGCTGAGTGATTTGCAGACTGGGAAGAAGTTAACAATGGAAGAATTTGAAAAGTGTGTTGGTCATTCCCCTGTTGTTAAAGAGCTAATGAGGCGTGAGAATGTTGGTAGAAGTGATGATGATGGTGGTAGCGAGAAGAAATTAACAGGTCATAATTATCTTTCAAAGAGTTTGAGAATGAGCAAGAGAAGAGGGGTTGCTTTGTTGAAGAACATAAAGGGTGTGGCAAATTCAATGGGTGGGTTCATTGGTGATCAAAAAGAAAGGGAGGCTCAACTCCCACCACTGACACCAGAAAAAAAACCCAATAAGAATTCATCAGAATGGGTGAAAGTTCGCCAAAGTGGTAAGTCGTATAAGGAGCTCTCTGCTCTTCAATTGTGTCAAGAATTTGAAGCTCATCAGGGATCCATTTGGACAATGAGGTTCAATTTTGGTGGGAATTATCTTGCAAGTGCTGGAGAGGACAAGGTAATTCATGTATGGGAAGTGCAAGAATGTGATGTTATGTCGTTAAGGCCAGAAGAAGGGAATCTCACTCCACTGCATCCATCATTGGTACCCAGTAGCCGGGATCAAACCGGGCTTGAGACTCCACCATTGTCTTCTGAGAAGAAGAAAAAAGGAAAATCTGGAAGTAAAAGAGGAAATCAGATTCCTGATTATGTTCATGTGGCTGAAACTGTGTTCTCCCTATCAGAAATTCCATTTTGTTCTTTCAAAGGTCATCTTGATGATGTTCTGGACCTGTCCTGGTCCAGGTCCCAGGTCAGCTTCTCCTCTATTATACTGTTTTCTGCTTAAGTCAAAAGATAGTTTACATTTTTCATAGTGTAAACAGACTTGCCTATTTGAAATGTATTAATGGAGTCCTATTTCGACGGATTTGCAGCTATTGCTTTCATCTTCTATGGACAAAACTGTCAGATTATGGGACCTAGAAAGCAAGACATGCTTGAAGTTGTTTGCGCACAATGATTATGGTACTGACAAATTGATTTTGCTTCTTCTATTTTAATGTTGCGTATGGTTTTCATGCACTCGGCTTAAAACTTCATCTTTTCTCTTCACCTATTTTTATGTGGAATTGGGTTCTGCAGTAACTTGCATACACTTCAATCCTATGGATGACGATTATTTCATAAGTGGCTCCCTTGATGGTAAGGTTAGAATATGGAGCATACCTGAAAGACAAGTAGTAGACTGGAGTGATCTTAATGAAATGGTTACAGCTGTTTCCTACACTCCAGATGGGCAGGTGAGCTTTCTTTTCCTTTATTTGGAGGCATGCATTATGAGGTTGTGTTTCATCATTCTTAATAGTAGTGTCAATAATTTTAGTGGATACTGAACTGAGTTCGGCTTAGCAGATTCTCAGTCAAGTTGTATTAATCCAACAAAAGATTTTAAATCCAATAATTGTTTTGATCATTGTATGACATCTTGTTGTAGAGTGCCCTTATTGGTTCACATAAAGGGAGTTGTCGCATGTATAGCACAGAAGGTAGGGCTTATTCTCTAGATTTCACTGATATTTACATAGGTATTCCTAATCCAGGTTGTTTATATTGATCCCACCTTAATTATGTTATGATACAGATTGCAAATTAAGTCAAACAGGCACAATTGAAATTCGGCGCAGGAAGAAATCCCATTTGAAAAAGATTACTGGTTTCCAGGTAATAATCATCATTCCCATTTTTTCTGTGTCACTTATTCTGTTCCACCACCATCAGATGCTGTATCCCGGTATTTCTTTACAGTTTGCTCCAGGCAATCCAGCTGAAGTGCTTATCACTTCTGCTGATTCCAGGATAAGAATTGTGGATGGTTCAGAAGTTGTTCATAAGTTTATAGGTATGATCATATCAGATCATCTTAAAATTTTCAATGCAAGATAATTAATGGATATATCTTCTCCAATTTTATAGTTTAAGAAAATATATCTATTATTTTGTTTGGTTAATAGGCTTTCGAAATACAAGCAGCCAAATTGCAGCTTCATTTAGTCAAGATGGGAGATATATCATAAGTGCAAGTGAGGATTCTCAAGTATATGTTTGGAAGCATGAAGAACTACGACATGCAGGAAGTGTGATTACCACCCGATCTCATGAACAATTTCTGTGTAAAGATGTCTCGGTGGCAATAACCTGGCCTGGTGCTATAAAGGGTGATCCTCCATCAGTACCAATTCATTCCAAAAGACACTCAAAGCGCATGTCACAGCCTCCTTCTTCTTGCGGTTCACCAGCCAGAGACGACAACTATGCTGTTGCAAATAGTAAGAGGATGCTGCCACCTCTTCCCAAGAAAAGTAATAATATTACTATAGAGAAACCCTCAACTCCTCCAGAGCAAGAGGAAGAGCATGCACAAATTTCTTGCTCAGAGTCTGGAATTGGAGATTCGTTCAATTCAGATTCTGCCTCAATTAGAGATGTCGATTCACCTTCTTTCTCTGCTGCTGCCAGTCCAATATCATCTTCTTCCTCACTTAGGTATGGTGATTCATCACCTTCAATATCTGCTTCCAATCCATCATCTTCATGGTCTTCCTCTTGGTCATGGTTTGATATTGGTGGCCATGGCAATAACACTATGCAAGCAACAGCATGGGGTTTGGTCATTGTGACAGCAGGGGTTGGAGGTGAAATCCGGTGTTATCAAAATTTTGGGCTACCTCGTAGACTTGGCCGCCAGGCCAATCTCTTTGGAAGCCCTGCATGAATGGTTTCGTAGTGGTAAATCTAGAAGTATTTTCTTCCTTTTTCTGCTGACAAAGCTTCTCCCATGGTGCAGGAGTTCTGTTCAGGACGATATAGTTCTTACACAAGTAGAAGCCCAGTGCATTGAAAATCAAAATACAGAATTTGTAAATGCCAAACTCACTTCATTTTCCCACCAAATTTGATGTAGAAAGCTTAGGTTTTTAAGCATCTAATGTTACTATTGATTCATTGGCATCAAGGTATTTTCATACCATTGTAATTTGTAAACCACCAATTGTTGTAGACATTATATAAGAGTTGATGAAATATTTTCCTTGAAGTAAATATGCATCATCAGAAAGTTGTGGACAAGGGGGAAACTATATTAGAATGAGTATTATGATGTTGTTTCTACTCTCTGGGAGAGCTATTTCTTGGTTTGCAGAATTCATGCATTGTGCAGAAGAAAATAACAACTTCTTGCTGAATATAAAGTTTTTTCCAATTCACTCTACTCCTTTGCTTTATATATTGTGATGATGATGCATGATGATGATCTCTGCAATTGAAAGAATTGTGAAAGTTATTAGCCTAAGATGGTTGAGGTGCAACAGTAACAGTAAGTAACTGTGTAAAGAAAAAAAAAACATGTCATAAGAAGGACATTTCTGGAGAATAAACTCCTTACTTGCCCGAACTTAAATCATCTCTTTAGTTATTAGGAGTTGAGTTGATCTGATTACAGTGTAAAAATACACAACAATTAACAAGGTTACTTAAGAGTTAGAAAAAGGCTTTATTGTAGACTTATGCTACACTCTATTTACATAACTTGTAAAGCAAGTATCTTCTACCAATGAAAAATAACTTGTAAAGTAAGTATGGAACTTCTTAATTAACTTTATGAATATTGATCATGTTATATATAGATTTTTCCATTTACAAAAATGACAAATGCTACATTTTCCTCTCAAAATTGTCTAAAAAATGCATGATAATTTTGATTTTTTAATGTCAAAGCTCACTTTTTATACCCTGTGATTTTTTATCAAATCTCTTCGCCACTTTATGTTTTTAGAATTTGTCACAAAATTATTTTCAAATTAATTGGTTCGGTTAGCGTGTGTTTTTTTAATCAAAGTTCAAAGCTCTAGTGAACCTAAAGTTATTTGATTTAACAAACACAACTTTTCGATAATAAAGAAGACAAAAACAATACAGGTGAATGCTGTACACATTCCTTAAATGTAACAGGGTATCAATTTGATAAAGAAATAGATTTCAATGAGGGGTAAGACAATGCTAGATGCATATTCCTTTGGGTTACGTATGGATTTATTGAATTTGAAATTATAAATTATTAAAATTAGAATTAGTTAGAATTATAATATATGAGTTTAAATCACATTAAAAAGTATAATTGAAATTGTGCTACAAAATACTTGATGGTAGTTGTCGACATTTCCGATGGCTTTCAATAGTGGCTATCGTCATTGCCATTGGCATCTGACAATGGTTGCTGTAGTCTTTGACAACTTTCAACTGTGATTATTGTCGCCTCCTAGCAGGAGTTGTCATAATCTCTTAAAAGTTTCGATGATGACTGTTGTTATTCCATTGAATCCATATGATGGTTGTCGTCATCTCTAATAGGTGCTAACAGTGGTTTTCATTATTTTTGGTTGTCTCGATAGTTGTTGATGATGGTCATTGTTGTATTTTACGGGTTTTGATGGTGTTTGGAATCATATTTGACAGATCAACAGTGACAACAATGACAGTGCTAGTGGCCAATAACATGTGGATGAGTTGTCGATGGATAATGGCCAATGGTGGGTGGCAAAGATTGTCAGTGGTGGTAATCAATTTTATATAGCATAATGTGCTGTTATAAGTAAGTGACTGTCAATAATATCACATACTCAATAATTATAAATTTTAGGGTCTACACATAAGGGTTGAAGATCATGAGCTTGTAGTTGTTTATGCAAAATAAAAAAAATGTAATTGAATAGTCAAGTTCTAGTTCTAGTTTAAATTCAATGCACCCAAATGAACCTATATAATTGACCGAGGATAAAAATTTGATAAAGAGATAAATTTCAATGGAGTAAGACAAATTTATGGAGAATTTGGTTATTGACGGAATATGACTTTATAATAGATGAACACAATTCACATAGGAGACATCAAATATGTACCTGGTGAGATTTAAATTTAACATTGCACCTTCATTGTTGTAAGTTGAACTAAAACCTGTGCCACGCTGAAAATTTTTTAACACGAGAAAATGATTAAGCAAAAAAATATGCTATGGCTAAGTGATTTCTTTTTATGAAACTTTATGCTTTTTTATTTTATATAAAGACAAATCCATATGCGCATTGGAATGAATGCAGATAAAGTATGTACACTTCAAAATTTTAGGATTAATGATCAAGAATGTGTATTCTTTTTTATTAATTTTATTATCTTAAATTTTTTATTTTGTTTTTATTGAAAATATAATTAATTGATGAGTACGAAACGCTGCGGAACATACCTACTAAATTGAAAATGCAAATCTCCCGCGCGCTTTGCTTACTGAATTCTTTCTCCCAAATACAGAATTGAGCGACAGAGAAATGGAACTAGTTCTCTCTTCCCAGCTCCCAAACCTCTCACCGAAACCCTAGAATTTCACTTCCTCAATTTCTCCATCGAAACCTAATCCCGATCTCTATTCACTTTTCAAAACCCTATATCTAGTACATGGCATCGCCGATCTCTTATCCGGACGTCGACGACAAAGATCTTGACGACGCTACTTTGTGGGCTGTTATTGATTCTGCTACAGGCTCACATTCCTCAACCAAGTGTAAATCCCTCGAAGTCAAATACCCCAATTTCCATTGCCCAAACTCAGTTTCAAAACCCTCACCGACACACAAATTCTCCAAAACCCCGAGAAATTCCTACTCTTCTACCACAGAATCTAGGGTTTCGGCTGAAGGTGAAGTGTTGCAAGAGACTTGGGTTTATCGGCCACCACGGAAGATTGCAAGGACTTGTGCTTCGGAATCAAGTGACAGTAGTCCTCTAGCTATGGTCAGAAATGTGCAGCGAACTCCGATTGCTCCTTTTTATTCTTCCCCAGAGTCGTATTTGTCTCCGGAAATTGGAAGGTCTAGTGTAAGGGAGCTTAGAACTTGCTCAGATGTCTCTCCGGGAAGTGATGGGTTGAATGGGGAGAAGGAGAAAATGAGGCATGGTTTGTCGGGAAGGTTTCCTTCTGTTTCTATGTTTAAGGATTATCAGAATGCAGCTATGGCGGTAATTTCTTCATATACTTGAATCTTGATGGCGAATAGGTTTTCATTATAACATGATGTTTTTGAAGAACTTTGGATTAATTATGAATTGAACTGATGTAGTAAAATCCTACTTTGATTTCACAGTCGTTAGTTTGGCAGGGCCTATTTTGAGTGCAGAATTTGAAATCTTCAACAATGCTAAACATGACTGGTATTTATGAAATGTCAATCTAAACTGCTAAGCAATTGAAACATGCTTTGAGGATGAGGTGGAATAGCTTTGGTAGTCTTTCTGACCCAAACTTAATTAGGTAGAGACTGCAAGTGTTTTTTAAAAAAACTGATTCTATCACTAATTATACAGAATGAGGGATATTGAACAAGAATATCTAGATTCCTGTTGCATGATAGGTTAAAAACCATACAGTCAATGAGTGACTTACATTATTTATTAATCAACATTTTTCGAAGGAGTTGCCGGTTTCAACTATAATTAAATTCATATTCTTGATCTATTTTTGGAGTTGATTAAGATTAGAAGGAATTTAACAGCTTAGTATAGTTGACTATAGATTTTATCCTTTGTGTATTGTGAATGGGGGCAGCAAGTGGTTAGTTACAGAAAGAAATGACATTTGATTATTTTTGACACAGAATTATATCCCCATGGTTGAATCCTTTTTATATGCCCCTTCTTATAAGGCATTCTTTAGTAAGCTATGCTTCCTTTAACAGAGACATAAAACAAAAAATTTCTCTATTTGTTGCCATCTGGCTTGGCTGTTTTAACATTGAACTTGTTTTTGTGTGTACTTGATTGTTCTGAACAAAATCATGTAGTGTCTTTCATTATCACAGCCACTTCGATTTTTGGATATACTCGTGCTTTAAACCTTGTATTAATGACAGCCATAAACTTTTGCTTTCTTGTCCTTTACTTTGTTCTTGTTCAGATGACTTTGAAGAATCCAATGTTTAATATGCTGAGTTTTCCAGCTACTTGAATGTATGTGAACAGATGCACTAATTGCTTCTCATTAAAAAGAAATATACACATGAGTTTTGTGTATTCCAGCACCTAACACCCCCCTAGAAATGTCCACGGTTCTCATTTAGGTATCTGAAGTCTGAAGCTACATGTGGTCTTGCTGTATTACTATTTTCTTTTACTCGGTTTTAAGCTAATCAAGTAATGTTTGTGTCATTTTAATGGACAGATTTTGGAGAAAAGTGATTACACCTTGATATCTGGAAATCCTTTCATAAAAAGGACAGGTATGGAAATAAGGATGTGTTTTATTTTTATGTTTGAACATCAATTGATAGATGTAAGATGAGGCATATAATTTTTGTAGGTTGGAGAAAGATATCATGCTACTTCAATATCTCTTTCGAAATCAGGGACAAGGACATTGAATTTGATGAGAATCGCAATGTTCAGCGAGCTGAATTTGTGGTTCGGGCATGTATGCAGTATGTTTTCCCTATTATTTGGTGTATCCAGTCATGTTGCTGCTAATATATGCTGAAGTTTTACTTTCCTCATTTTGTTATTTACTTCCATTGCCACTAGGGGTGGTAGGTTCTCAGATGGATGGGGCTCTTGTGAACGGCGTGAAAAAAGATTTTCAAAACCAAATCATGATATCCCAAGCACAGCAGAGACCAGAGCCAAAAATAGAGCATGTCAGGTTGGTCTTTGCTTCTAGTTTTTTAGTTCCCACGTATGAAGTATCAGAATCATTGTTTCATTAACAACTCTTGTTTCATTAGCAACATTAGATCTCTTTGCATACAGTCAACCGGTTCTTGAGCTTTACCTTTATCATATTTTAAAGACTGTTGACTTTCACAGGACCTGTTAGGTATTGGAGAATACCGGCCCAGGGCAAACCAAGTTCAAAGATGATGGGGGATCAACCTTGTAATCTCTGCACTTCATACCACAAAATCCTGAGAACTACATTTTTTATAGATCGTCGAAGTTTGTTTGGGGTTAAGGGAGATATTGAAGGAAAAACACTAGAAAAGTAATTGATATATGTATCTTGTGTT
Organism: Quillaja saponaria; assembly: GCA_029379385.1. Classification (NCBI taxonomy): domain Eukaryota; kingdom Viridiplantae; phylum Streptophyta; class Magnoliopsida; order Fabales; family Quillajaceae; genus Quillaja; species Quillaja saponaria. Next base: position 3,495,289 of record CM055611.1, read on the forward strand.
TGCGTGTCAGTGTAGGTAGTTATTTACTTATTTTGTTTTGGGAGGGGGGACTGGGGGCTGTAAAGATGTTGCTGTTGTATTCTATTGCCTTGCAATCTTGGGGGATATATGTTTAAAAATTGCACTGGTCTATATCTGCTGATAATCTTAGTGTTAACTGTGATAAATTGTCGTGGACATTGTCCCCATCTTCTCTGCTGTTTAAGCGTCAGAGTTTCTGTAGCACAGACTAATTACAAGACTGAACGGAGTTTGTGGGCCAAAAAGAGAAAGATGCCCTCGAAAGACAAGATGAACCATTTGATAAATCAACCAAAGCAGTTTTATTTCTTTTTTAATTTTTCAGACCTCGAAAGCTGTATCATCTCTTTTTCCCATTATTAAAAAACCAATGTCATCTCTTATGGTAACAAGCCCCCATCCTTTTCTCTTTTTTCTTTTGTCATCTTCAAGTCTTGGTGCAGCAGTTGCCAAGTCGACAGGTGAACGATGATAATGCCGATGGCCAAGCTGCCAATGATCATGTGGTTTTGTGATACTATCTTATGGCTAACATATATTAGGCTTAATACAGTAATATTATATATTTTTAAGCTCATATTTTTACTACATAATAAACTGTTTAACTTTGTTATCTAAGATTTGTAAGTTTCTAATTATCTTTTATACATAATCATGAATAATCTTAGTTGACTTGATGGCACAAGATTAAAAATTTCAAGTAACGGTTTTTTTGGAAAAAAAAAGAAAAAAGAAAACTCGTTGCTATCTTTTATTAAGTAAAATTATTGCGTTTATGCATAATTGAAAATGGAAAATCTAACTTGACTGGGAAACTTCTAACCAAAATAATGGCTTCTCTTCCATCATTCCATGGACGTTGTAAATTGAAACACTAAATTCAGTCTCAACTCTTAAACTGATTTATCTGGTTTGGCAACTTCCAATTATAATACTCAAAATTGACCAATAACCCAAATTTATAGGGGGTAGTGAGGTAATTTTAATGTTTTGAAAACAAATAAAGTTGGCTTCCTCTGTAACTCTCTGTCCTGTCCGCTCTAGTGTTTTCCTTTCTCACTCTCCCGTACAAAATTATTCTGTGTTCCTCTTCTTCTACCATCTACTCTGTCTCCTAAGCCAGTGGCTCACAACAAACTGGTAAGTAGCATTCTCACTTCCTATATCCTATTCTCTTTCTCTCTCTTAAGGAAGCATTGCAATTTGCACAGCTTGCTTTCTTCTCTGAACAATACAATGTGGAAAACGACCGACAGTTTCTTCTCTTAAGTGACCTTCTTAGTATAGAAAAAATCATTCCTTTTTCAAACAGAGAGCCATGGCTCAACAGGTACCACTCTTTCACTTTCCAAACCACACACACACACTAACACTCACTGTGTATGGATTCATTGAGAACATTTGGAGGTTTCTCAGTATATGGCACCGAACCCAAGTTTTTTTTTTTTTTTTGGTTGATACAGGAAGAAGGGTGGCCTTTGGGTTTAAGACCATTGAATGCCAGAGTTGGGCTGGTTAGAAACCTTGATTTCTCTGGATCAGTCTCATTCAGTACTTTGCTTACTGGTTCTCCAACTTCATTAACTGATTCTTCTTCAGATCTTGATACTGAGGTATGCGATTTTCTTTAAAGAATGAGCCAAAAAAAAAACTAGTTTCATCTTTTTCTCTCTGTTTTTTCTTAGCATAGAATGATAGAATAGGTGTCATTAATATGATACAGATAACAGACCTGCAATTTCTCTGCAAGCATAACTATGATGAAGATCTCAACTTCATGCCAATGTTCTCTTTTTTGTTATTATCTGACACATTCATATAAACTCAGTGCACAGAGCACTCCATGTCTGTAAATCATGTCTCTGTTTTTCCCTCGATGTCTCATGCCTATTATAAAGTTGGGATACTTTACTCTTTCCATCTGGTTTTGAATGATGCCGTTTGACCATGTTCTTCGTTTCTATTGATTACATAGAGATGGAAATTTTATATTTGAAATGGGACAAAAGAAATTGAAAACAAAGTAGTTTTTTCTTTTCTTTTGATAAATTAGGAACTTGTAAGGATGATGACCCATAAAGCATGGATATGTTTTTTCTTCCTTTTTTGCTTTTTTAAATCTCTATTTAGATCTCTAGCTCATTGGTATTATATAATTGCTAGCCTAGCATGGGTCCGGGAGCATGTCCCAACATCATGTTTGAAGAAGAGATTAATTCAGTGAGATGCTTAAAATGAAATTGGATGTGTTGGGAACTCAACACAGCAACATAAAACTTTGTTAAAACTTATGAATACAAATTGCGAATTCACAGGGTTTTTCTCTACTTATTCATGTAGCGGATACAGATACCAACTAGTTTTGTGATGATCCATGTAGTCGATCTCAACGATTTGAAATTAAAACATGTTGTGGTTCTATTAGACCCACAACTTCTTCTATCTATTGCATTTTAGGTAGTTTACCAAATTAGAATAGATTTTGCATACTTTTGGTAGTACTGTTACATGTTTTCTGCTTCCCTAACTCCATTTGATTTGTTTTAGTCCACTGGATCATTCTTCCGTGATAAGAGCATAACACTTGGGAGCCTCATTGGTATTTCTAGCATCCTAGAGCTTTCAAGGAGATCAATCAGAGGAAGGCCAGCAGAAACTTCAAGGGACAAAAAGATTCACAGACTGAAGCCTTGGCTGTTCTCATCTCTTTGCTCAAAGCTAAGTACTGATGCTGTAAGAGTAAGCAATACTCCATCTCTTGGTCACTTTCTTGAAGCAGAGAGGAGAACTTACAGAAGGAATGAATACCCAAGTGATTTCTCCCCAGTTCCAGATTCGAACACGCTATTTGCCGGTGGTGAAATTGCTATTCCAGCTTCATTGGTTGAAGATGGTGCAAAGGAATCTAGCAGTGAATTTGTAGAACATGGCAATGGATATGGAGTTCCAATAGTTTTTTCATGTTTGTGTGGACGAGTATTAAATGATGAGTGATAACTTCTCTTAAATCATTTTTTAAAACCTCTCTCTTTTAGGGATCTCAATTATTGTTTGATTATCTCAAGAGAATCCTCTTAATTACTCTCTCTGCTCTTTGCATAGTAAACTCTTAACTCATTTAAAGACTCTGACTGTCTATTTTATATTCAATTGTAGCTCAAAACTGCGATGTTAAACTTTGGACACTCCCACCGCTATGTGCAAGTAGCAAAATTGCTCCATGCATACTGCTCTTCTCGTGGGAGCAAAAATCTGTAATTTGAAAAATATTATAAATTAATTTTTTCTATCCAAATGTGATATTGTCATGTGACACACATATGGCTATTATATCCATGTTCTTCTTCATCTTGTATTTTTCTTTTTCTTTTTCTTATTTTTACACTTCACCCTCATTTGATTTTGATTTCCCAAAAAAAAAATTAAAAAAAATTAAAAGAATAACATTTTGTAAGGCTATACCTCATTTTTTATGCATAAATTAATTTGGTAAAGTATTAGTTTTACTTTTTTTTTTTTTTGGGTCTAAATCTCATTATTGTTTTTCATTGAATAATTTCTTCGGAATCTTTTATACAATTCAAAAATCGCATACTGTACATGAAATGAAATATAAGAAACAAATAAAAACTACTACATAGGAAAAAGAACATATGTAAAATATTCTATGTGCATGATGCATTACATAATTTTGTTAATTTAAATTTTTTTTCTTTCAAAATATATAGAATTTAGCTTAACAATTTGAATCATCCAGATTGAAATATTACAAACAGTGAAACCACTTGAAAGTATAATATAAAAATATCTTAAAATTATGTAATCCAAAAAATTGGGAAGAATATGAGGAAGAAAAAGAAAATGTAGGACAAAGCCCATATAGGTTTGGTGTTCATTTGGGCCAGAGCCTGGATCTGCTGTACAGACTAATAAGCCTAATCTCCCAAAACGCCTAAAACCCTAAGAATCTTTATTTTTTTTTTTTTCATTTTTGTGATTACATTTCTCCGACTAAAACCCTAAGAAACGAGAAGAAGCAGTTTCTCACTGTCACAGTCACCATCACCATCACCATCACCTAAGCATAGCCATGTCTGAGCTTGAGATTTCTCGCTCGGAGAAGAAAAAGAAGAAGCACAGAAACAAAGATGAAACCCCAGACACTCCCAAATCACTTGGTGGGATTGATTCTGAACCCACTCAGAAAGACACTGACTTTATGATCAAACCCCAGAGCTTCACTCCCACCATTGATACCTCTCAGTGGCCAATACTCCTCAAGAACTACGAACGCCTCAACGTTCGGACTGGGCATTACACTCCTCTACCGTCCGGTTACTCTCCCCTCAAGCGGCCTCTTGTTGAGTACATCAGGTATGGTGTTCTCAATCTTGATAAACCCGCTAACCCATCTTCACATGAGGTTGTAGCTTGGATTAAACGGATTCTCCGGGTTGAAAAAACGGGTCATAGTGGTACCCTGGATCCCAAAGTTACTGGGAATCTTATAGTCTGCATTGATCGAGCCACCAGGCTTGTGAAATCGCAACAGGGTGCTGGGAAGGAGTATGTCTGTGTTGCTCGGTTACATTCATCGGTCCCTGATGTTGCCAAGGTGGCTCGGGCACTTGAAACACTTACTGGGGCTGTGTTTCAGAGGCCGCCGTTGATTTCAGCTGTGAAAAGGCAGCTTAGGATTAGGACAATATATGAAAGTAAGCTTCTTGAGTATGACCCAGATAAGCATTTGGCTGTTTTTTGGATTTCCTGTGAAGCTGGAACCTATGTAAGGACGCTCTGTGTTCATCTGGGGTTGATTCTTGGGGTTGGAGGTCATATGCAGGAGCTGAGGAGGGTGAGGTCTGGGATTATGGGTGAAAAAGATAACATGGTCACTATGCACGATGTAATCGATGCTCAGTGGGTTTATGATAATTATAGGGATGAGACTTATTTGAGAAGGGTTATTATGCCACTTGAAGTGCTTTTGACAACTTATAAGAGATTAGTTGTGAAGGATTCTGCTGTGAATGCCATTTGCTATGGAGCAAAGTTAATGATTCCAGGATTGCTGAGGTTTGAGAATGATATTGAGGTTGGGGAGGAAGTTGTGCTTATGACTACCAAAGGGGAAGCAATTGCATTGGGAATTGCAGAGATGACTACATCAGTGATGGCAACTTGTGACCATGGTGTGGTGGCAAAGATTAAGAGGGTTGTGATGGACCGAGATACTTACCCAAGGAAATGGGGGTTGGGGCCTAGGGCATCTATGAAGAAGAAACTGATTGTAGAGGGGAAGTTAGATAAGCATGGGAAACCTAACCAGAATACTCCTCAAGAATGGGTGAGAAACCTGGTTTTTCCAACTGGTGGTGACTCAATGGTTGCAGGGCTTGCCGCTGCTACTGAACCAGCTGCACTGGAGAAGGAGTCTTCTCTAACAGACAAAGAAAAGAAAAAGATTCAGGATGAGGAAGGTGAGGATAGGCATAAGCGGAAATTGGAAGAAAGCCCTGGTAGTCTTGTTCCAGTTTCTACTAAGAAAGTGAAAAGAGACGAAGTTGGGAAGCAAGAGAAAATGAAGGTTAAGAAGGTGAAGGAAGAGGTGGTGGAGCTTGAAGTTGAGAAGGAGGAGAAAAAGGAGAAAAAGGAGAAAAAGGAGAAAAAGGAGAAAAAGGAGAAAAAGAAAAAACACAAAAAGGATAAAGAGAATAGTGAACTGGTGTCTTCAGATGAGGGGAAAACTAAGAATGTGAAGAATCATAAAGATGTTGTTGGCGCTAGTTCACCTGCTACAGAGAAGTCTGATAAGAAGAAAAAGAAGAAGAAAGACAAAGAGGCTGAATTGACTGCTGAGACTGTTAATGGTGATGACGGTCTTGGTGATGCTGATCATAGTGAGAAGAAGAAGAAGAAGGAGAAGAAGGAGAAGAAAAAGAAGAATGAAGATGCAGAAGAGGAATAAAGAGAGGACTTCACTATGGTAATTTTAGTAATGTAAGCCTTGCATACATTATGTATTTTTTGTCATCTTGAAACTGTTATGAGTATTTTATATGTTTCCTAAATTTTTGATGCTTTTTTGGACAACTTTTCATGGTATCCTGTTCTCACTTCCTGTTTCATGTTATTTCTATTTATTCATTTTCTTTAGTTTTATTTTTTTGGACGAAAATTGTATGATTTTTTTCCCTACATCTTTAAGTTGTGTTTAAACTAACCAGGATTTGTCATAATTTGACCATGTTGGGTGTGCCTTTGGTTAAGTAAGAACTTAACCTGCCAGGATTTAAGCAGTCATCATTTGATAACAAGGTTGTTGATGCCTTGTCATTAATTGGTTTATCTGAACTATAATTTGCAAATGGTGTGGTGATTATTTTGGGGCTTTAAACTTATGTTTCCTGTTTTGCTTGAACCTTTCTATAATTCAGGTCATGGTTTAAACATGTAACACATCCAAGCTAAGCCAATAGTTACAGTTGCTTAGTCTAGAAGTTGCAAATATCTGTAACAGTGAAAGCCCCAAACCCCCCAGGTGAAAGAGTTGATGCTAGTGGTTATGTATATACACTAGTATTGACCTGTAAGAGTGTGTATATAAATAGGCTTATAATGATTTTATAGCTCTATCCTCGGGAACAACATAAAATGATTCCAAAGTTGGTCCATGTGTTGACATGGTCAGTTGAGTTACCAATACAAATGATACCATAACTAACCGATTATTGGTTCCATACTTTGTGCTTAATTGCTATATATTGATCTTGTGCCTTTTACAGTATTATTATCTACTTAAATAGAATGAATTCTTATGCGTCAAATCCTTTTAGGGCGTTTTTTGAAGGTCATGAAGGTGCAGGTGTGGGTGCAAGGGAGAAAGGGAAGCATCAAGAGCAGGTTCTATCGACATAACCAAAACTCACCCTGCAGCCAATTTCTGCCATTAGAATCTAGTGGCGATGCTCTATCAGTTGGATTACGGAGTGTTTATCTTCATTGTTTTAAAGACATTTCTGGAAACTCACCGATTGACAATCTTTATTAGCACCTTTCCTACTTATTGGTTTCACAGTTTTGCTATTCATTATATGTGTGAAACAAAGTGCATGACTACATGGCCAGGGTTTTTTTGCCAGCATCTTAGGCAGCAGCTTCACATTTTCCTTGCAGTTAGAAAGCTATCGTGGAGATAAAAACTTGCACTATTGTTTTTAATTCTTGGTGGTAATTGATAGCTGCTGCTATTTTTTTATCAGTCACATTTACGTCTAATAATTGGAAGGAATGAATTATATTTCTTCTGACCAAAGAGGTTGTAGGTTTTGATATGAAGTTCTTGATATACAAGACTAAGTCATTTTATTAATTGGCACTTACATTGTAATTGTAATTTTAATTTTAATATTATTATTATTTTACTTTTTTAAGAGTAAAGAGAAATAATCATTGATGTAAAAAGAATCAACATCCTATAGTGTAACGTTAGGAAGAAAAAAAAAAAAAGCAAATATTTTTCCTTCTAACGTATTACACAAATTTTTTTTTTCGTTTTTGAAAAATTATAATTTTTAAATAAAGTTTTTCAAGATTAATATTTTCCAATTTTTGTCATGTAATATTTAATAAAATTAATTTTTTATTGAAGTCAAAATTATTAAACTTAAATAAAAAAAACTACGTAATTAATTACTATTGTTAAAAATAATTTAAAGAAAAATTTGGGTTTACAATTTTAGAATTAAAAAAATAATATTTCAACCATTCATATTTATTTTTTCATCATTTTCTAAAACATATGTCACTAATTTTATTAAATTTCATATCAATTTAAAATTTTGATTTGATTAAGAATTTATTAATAAAAATTAGATTTTGAAGTACCATAATAGATGGAAGTCAAGTCTTTACTTTCCTTCATCCATCTCTCTGTCCAAACATGCCTTAATCTGTACGGACTAATTATTACGGACAGGAAAAAATCGCGCAGACGCACAACAAATGGCGACACATCCCATTCCCACCTGTTTATTCTCCTTTCTTTCGCCATTCCCTCTTTGGTTTCAGCAGCAGAGGGGCGTGTTTGAGCTTCGTCAAAGGAAGATGAGAAAGCTCTATTGCTTCAGAAGCTAATCGATGTTGTGAAGGAGATCTCTGAAATTTCGAACTTCAAGTGCTTGATTAAGAAGCAATGTTGCAATCTCAGTAGGAGAATTAGGCTATTGGCGCCATTGTTCGAAGAATTGGGGCAGAGGACGATTCCCCAGGAGACTTTGGATGCGCTCGTTTCGTTGAGAGAAGCCTTGGAAAAGGCCAAGGATTTGCTCAAGTTTGGCCGCCATGGAAGCCAAGTTTACATGGTGAGTATTTATTCATATAAGTTTTCCCTTCTTTTTTACAATTTACTTTTCTTTGTGTCAGGGGTAATGTTGGGGGAAAAGAAAGGCTCAGATAGTAAAGATGAATTTTTGAGCAGTGGGTTCTTCTTTGGTATTAAATTTGGATAACTTAGTTGAAGAGGGTTTCAGTTTCAAACTTATTTGATCAGTTCGTTTTTCTTAACAAAAAATAATGGTAGGGATTGTAGGGAATTCCAAGCAACACAATCACAGGTTTCAATTAGTCCAACAAGACACAAGAATAAATATATTGAGTTAGAGAAAAATCCTAGGAGTGGAATTCGAATCTGGATTCAACTTCTATTAAAAAAATTCGGATTTTGTTTAAAATATTTGAACTAAATAATTTGATATAGTGGAATTCGAATTAAAAAATTTGAATTCTGTTTGAAATTCAAATTTGAATTCATATCCGAATCCGAATAAATGTATTATTTGGTTCGATATACGAAAAATAATTCAATATAGTATTCGAATCTGAATTTGAATTATTCGAAATAAATTTAAATAAAATTATTATTTTTACCAAAATACCTTAAAAAATTCGAATATTTTGAAACTTTATTTGAATTTGAATTCCAAATTTTATTCGAATTCGAACTCGAATTTCAGTTTATGCCTGAACATTCGAATTTACAGGAATTTGAATAGTGTACTATTCGATTTGAATTCCATTTTTATAGGATTCGAAGTATACAAAATAAGATATTTTTATTAAATATTTATTTATTTATTGTTTTACCAAAATACCATAAGAAATTCAAATATTTTGAAATTTTATTCGAATTTGAGTTCAAATTTTAGATTTTTATTCAAATTGGAGTTCAAATTTTAAATTTTATTCGAATTCAAATATTTGAAATTGCATTCGAATTTGAACTCAAACTCGAATTTCAGTTAATATTCAAATAAAATTTCAAAATATTCGAGTTCAAAGCTTGTAAATTTGAAGTTAATGGAGGACGATTAGTAGAAAAGCATTTGAGCCATCAAGATCTTGCAAATCAGTTATCCATGATGAAAATAAGGCTAGATGATGAGTTACAAGCATTATTCCTTTTAAGCTCTTTGTTGCTTGATAGCTGGGAAACAATGGTGGTAACAGTTAGTAACTCGGTTCCAAATGACACATTGAGTTTGAAGAATGTCAATGACAGTATGTTCAATGAGGAAGCCAAGCGGAAGGAGTTGGGTGTAGATAAAGAGCAAGAGAAAAATAACAACACTAGATTTGTGTGGAAAACCCTATAGAGTTAAAAGGAACTCTAGAAAAAATCACAGGACAAATTCCAACAATTTTCCACTATAATAATATTAGGGATACAAAGTGATCCTCTCTAGTCACTACTAGAGATATACAAGATATATCGTCAAACTGGATAACCCAATGTAGAGATCTAACAAAAAATAATGACTCACAGCTATCACTCACTCATATCTTGGACTGAGTATTTCTTCACTATTTTCATCTCACACACACTAGAAAATACCTTCACCTTGGTACACTCACTGCAACTCTTTGCAGATACTTCTTTTGCTCTGCACTCTTTCTCACCGTACTTCTCTCTGGTTGCATATGCTGCACTTGAAACTCTTTATTTATTTATCTAAGTTCACCTACCGAATTTATTACGTACAGGTGGGAGAGCTGCCCATTGTTGACACTTTGGTGTGGATGGCTTAAATGCCACTGAAAAAAGAACACCAAAGTTGCATGTCTTTGGCACTACAAAAGTCTAGGGCTGGACGCTGAAAACAGGGATCCATTAAAACCTGTATTGCTTTGGTTCTGCTTCACATGTAATTTTGTGATGCTGGACTGACTCTACTTTCTTAACACACTAGATGCGAGGGAGTTACATACTAAATAGGCATTATATTCTTTTGAGGAAATTCTCAATATCGATGAAGAATGGGTCTATTAGATCTTGGCTTGCTTGATGTAGAACTTTAACAAGACCGTCAGAGGTACTTTCATCTGAAATGCATGTTATGGTGTTCGGCCTCAAGGAAGAGTATGAAATAACATACAGATATCTATTCCAGGTCCATTGTTGTTTTTCAGTTTTACACATCTTTCTGAAGTGAGATTATATATTAATTAAGTTTGTCTTTAATAAATTTCTGGTTCAGTAGTACCATGCTCTTTTGAGCCATGATGCGTTCAATTGAACGGGTTACTATGGTTTCTATAAACAGTGAACCATAAAAAATTATCAATATTTTTTCCCACTTCCTTGTGCTGTATGACAGTGATTGTCTTGCATAGGCAGTTAAATTTCTTCTTAATATATTTTCTTGTCCTATAAAAGGATGGCTTCAATAGAGCTAACATTGCCAAAAGTTGGTACTTTTAAAAGGTAATCCTCAAACCATGCTGAATGCTCAAATTTTCATTGGTTAGTTCAAGGTCCTTCTAACTGTCTTCTGTCTGTACCATCTTATATAGCTTCTTTTAATAATGTGTAACTTAAAAGTGACCATAAAAAGGCAACTAAAAGAAATCTCGATATTTTGCATCTTCAGTGAGATGCTTGCCTTTTTGCCATTCCCTAATTAACCATCCTCTGTTACTCTAGTCCTTGACCTATAAACTTTGACGTTGACTTTTACAAGTCACTGGAATCCTTAGACTGAAGCAAGTCTAGTAATTGATTCTGAAAATCGTAGAGACAAGTGAATATTAAGGCTTGAAAAGTGTCTTTGATAGATAGGTACTGTATTGTCTCTAAATTTATTTTTCAGAAATAAATTGTCCCCTGATTGACCGTGTAAATTTTGTACATTTTTATACACTTCAGTGTGTAGTGAGTGTAAATTATGTTAATTTATGATGATAATGAGGTCCGTTATATAATCCAGCATCTGTTCTAAATTATCCCTCAAAGTGGAGAATAAGATTTATACTAGGCATAAAAATTGGCCAAAAAGTCTTGAGGGCTAAAAGGCGAGAGTTATTGGTTGCTCTAACAGCTACAATGCATAGGTCATGTCTCTTGATGTGAATAATAGGTCTGTTTCCCTATTCTGCCTCCCGTCATTACTACCCTGATTGTTGGTCTCTTCTCTGTATCTGTGTTTGGGGTATAGACAATTGCATACGAGGATATGAACATAAAAAAACTATAATTTTCGTCCTGTATTTTGATTTGGTAGAAGCTTAATGTCGATGCCTGCAGGTGCTGGAGAGAGAGCAAGTTCAGTACAAATTTGACAATCTTTCTGCTCATTTTGAGCAAGCTATAAGCACTGTCTCCTATGACAAATTTGACATTTCAGATGAAGTTAAGGAGCAGGTGAACATCCTATCTGTGTACTTCTAAAGAAAATTAATGTTATCTTATTTAGAAGACTTTGAGATTGGTCATGCACTCATTTTCTTTAATGTGAATATTGGACTGTGTAAGGTAAAGAATTAGGAAATCTCAAGATCCCAAAATGAAGACTAAATACATTTTTAATCATAAGGGAAGAAAATCCTTCACCTCATACTTACAAGGGCTTCTGTGAGAATCTCAGAAGCTGGTATTCACTCACAAATAATTATTAGTCCTCTGAGTATTTAACAAATCCTCCCCCACCCCCACCCCCACCCCACCCCCACCCCACCCCAGTTTCTTAATTGTTTTTTGCAACTACTGTCATTGTTAGGTTGAGATTGTGAACACTCAGTTTCGAAGAGCCAAACAGTGACTCGATGCACCTGATTCAGAACTGTACGAGTATCTGTTATCCACTTATAACCCTAGCTATGATGCAAATGCCGATCCAGCTGTTTTACTTATTATCTGTGAAAAACTGCAATTTATGGATATCGAATCTATTAAGAAAGAGTCACTTGCGCTAGATGAGATGGTTGCTAGTATGGGTGATGATCTGAGCAAAGTGACACCAGAGATCAGAGATGTCAATACTGCTGAAGAAAATTGAAGATTTTGTGCAGGCAGAATTTGCCAATGTTAGCGTATCTGGGAGTAAAGGTTGTTCCCCTCATGCTGGGGAGATGTGCACTGAGGATCATTTGCAATCATTGGCTATACCTAATGATTTTCGTTGCCCAATATCGCTTGAATTGATGAAAGACCCTGTTATCATTTCCACGGACAGGTATGATTGAAGATATATCTTTTATTTATTTTTTCTTGCAGTTCATGGTTTCTTTTATTGGGTACATAGTGATGGTGATATTGTTAATTCGACATATACGTGGAACATATAGACAAACAAAATTCTGTAGGACTGTGAACAAGTTAAAATGTGCTCTTGCTTATCTAAAAGATTGCCATTGTCATGCTATTTTGCTATAGTGCCTCTAATACTGTTTTTCATGGGTTATAACTTAATAAGCAATATTTCAAGACATTACCACCAATACTATGTTGTATACACTAGACACCCCTTTTTCTTTTTCAAAGGAAAGAATATATTGTATACGCTATAAATTCATTTTCTTTCTGGTCAAATACTAAGGTATATGAACAAGAATGTGTTAGTAACATAAGAGTTTTAAAAACCATTACTTTTGAGGGTCAACAATGGCATGGGTTGAATTCAGAAGTATAAGATAACAAATGGCTTAAGATGGATAATGGAGGACATAGCTCTAGAAAGGGTTTGAATGGTGGGGGCGATGCATGAGAGGACCCCAATTAGATTTAGACAAAGTTTGTATGTCCAACACCAAATTCTCTGGATCAAGGCTTCTACTTTTTGCATTGTGAGGGTCATTTTGATAGGATGATAGGAAAGTTGCTTTATTTGAGTTTCTGTCGCGAGGCAGCTATGCAAAAGCTTCTGTTTACCAAGAACTACAGAACTGTTTGGTAAGAATCTTAAAGAGCTCTGTAGTTGGCAAAGTGCATTATTATATACCCTGTCAAAAACTGCTGGGAATGTCTACCATATGAAAATGATCATTGTATAATAATTATTAATCACTAATGATGTTTATTAGCAATATATTTATCAATTTAGTTTGCATTTCATAATGACTATCTGTTAACTAATTTCTATAAGATTTTATTAGAGTTATTAGGGATGTTATTTGTAGCACATATTTCTATTAGTTGCATTAAGAAACAGTAAACATAGCTTTTATAATTTGTTATTCTGTAGTAATCAATATTAAATTTGCTATAAAAAGTCATAAACATAAATAATGTGATAGTTAATTATGGTCTGTACTATCTAGATTTTGCAGATTTACTCTAAAACTGGGTTCTATTAATATTGGTAGTAATTCTGATAATAAGTTGGTTTTTTGTTCATACTATGATTAATATGAAGAGTTTCATTTAATATTTTAATTTTTACACTTATTATATTATCACTATTACTATAGAAATAAATGTACAACGTCAGAGATATTAAATTATAGAATGTATTACCTTAATCAAAGATCCGATTGCTCCTTTGCACTTCACAGCTTTTTTCATATTTGATATTATATATTTTATGAAAATGCAGTACAATCAAAGGGAAAAGAACTGAATATCTGAAACGGAATATTTATTAATATACTCCCATTCATCAAATCATAAATACTTATTTAAAAAAATTCATTTTTGAATATCTTTTGAAATCCATGGTGTTTTTTACTTCTCTTTTTAACAAAAAACAAAGAAGCAGGCCTGATATAATTTTCTGAGTTCTTATTGTCAAATCTGCAAAGATTTCCATATTTAGAATGTTTTCCTTCATGCTAACGTGTCAGACACAGTCCTTTAATAATTAGTTCAAATACAACCTTGATTTTCTTTTTTCCCCTAAATATAAGCTGTAAAGTACTGTTATCTTGCAGGTATAAGAAGTTCAATTTTTTTTATAGAGAACAATTACACAATAATTGTTTCATAGCAGGTTAAAAGTGCTATATGAAGCATTGGTTGCAGAATGAAATTAATTTAGCTGATTTCATTTCTAATGTACTTTTTGTATAAAACGAAAAACTAAACCATTTTCGTACAACGCTTTACTGTAGTCTACAAGAAGAGAGTTCATATATAGCATCCCTGTTTACAGTATAAGGTTTTTAGGTTTCTTGAAAGACTGTTTGATTTTGTTCTTTCTTCCAACTAAGACATACAAAAAAATAATGCTCTTATGAGTTAGAACGCAGGATAAAAGAATCACTAGCAGAAATCGAAGTAATAAACTGTCAATACTTGGGGCTCTAGGATTTGACACCCCTCTGACAGATTACAATTAGACTTTTTCATATACAGAAATGGAGTTTTGTTGGCGGTTCTTTTTTAAAGTTATCAATTCTTAGAAGTGAGCTTCTGGAATGAACTAAGGTTTTCCTCCCTTGCGTCTTCCTATGAATTTTACTTGTTAAAAAGCTATTTGTTCTTCCTTGTTAAATAAAATAGAGTAAGGAAAAAGATTGTGACTTTGATTGATATCTTAAAACTTACACCTATAAATTTTTTTTTATAGTAAATAATAAAACATAAACTTCTATATCTATATAATGTGGGACTACACAATACAATAATATTATTTTTCTAACACTTCTCCTCAAGATGGAGTATATAATGCTCAATCTTGAGAGATACCCAAAGTATTTTGATGAATTGGATCTGGATTAGCTTGGAGGCCATACAGAGTGAGAATCATGAATAGCTTGTCTCTTTGTGCCTCTTGGTCAGCTAGATTAATGATAAGAGATAATATTTCAGCAAATTTAGCTTTGACATTATGAGTCTTGCCCAAATAAGTAGACATATTTTGATTAACCTAGTTTAGATTCAATAGATTAGAAACTACAATGTAAAAACGTTAAATATCATTAATGTATAAACATGTGGCCTGTTTTCACAATTCAAAACATGTCTTATATGTCTGGAAAATCTACAATATAAAGGTTCAAGAGATGTCCAAAGTAAACTGTATAATTGGGCATCGATCTTTTTCTAATTGGGTTGTTTAGGGGTTGAAATATCGGCTAATATTTTTGTGAGATGATTTTTATATTCTTGTCCCAGAAACCATAACTTAACAGATGCAGTCCAAGACAAATAATTAGATCCATTCAATTTGTCAGTAGTAATAACAGAAGATCCAAAAAATACAGAGGTAAAAATACTAGTTTTTGATGTTTGATTTCAGATTTTTTTGAGGTAGACATACCGATGAACATTGTGGGTGAACAGTGTAATGAATAGTACAAAACAGTACACAGTAGTAAAGAGACATGCTAGAACGAGACATATTGAAAACAAAATAAAAATTAGGATTTTCTCTCTCTAAGCTCTGATACCATGTTAAATAAAATAGAATAAGGAAAGTGATTGCTGGCCTGATTGATATCTTAAAGCCTACACTTATAAATTTTATTTATAGTAAATAATAAAACATAGACTTTCACATCTAAACAATGTAAGGACTATATAATACAATAATATTATACTCCTAACATTCCTAAATCCTTTTTTCTTTCTCCCTTTCTCTAGACATATGAATGAGCAACTCACGTCAATGTTGGGCATCATCTCCTAGCTCTTCTGAATGTGTAGAACTTGATAGTCTGATCAACAAGCTTACATCTGAAAACATTGAGGATCAGCAATTCGCTGCAGGTGAGGAATGTAACTAAAATTTGGTCTTTTCTCTAGCGCTCTCACTTTCTATGTGCGTGTCTTATGTAGTGTTGACCTCATTATGTGAAATGATATGATGGTTTCTCCTGCTGTGATCCCTGTTATTCTGGATACTGGTTTTTATTCGTTTAGACATTGAACATTTGATACAGTGCAGGAACATTTATTCATTTCTTCTTTCTTAAGCTTAATGGATCTTTTTTCATATCTACACACTTTTTACTACTAAAGTTTCCAGTCTTTCATCTAGATAATGGGGCTGTTTGTTCCAAGCTTATTGTTAGTAGGAGTAAGGAATTCATTAAAAAAAAATGCTGACAATAAAAATTCCAAAGCAAAGAAAACTACAATAATAACTAGCTTCATATTTTTGTAAAGAAAATACACTCTGCAATTTTCGTTCCTTGTTTAAATTTATCTAATGTTGAAAGAAAGTAGCATCATATTACCAATCAGAGAAAGGAAAGAAAATAGAATCATATTACCTGTGTAAAAGGAAACTAATCTTACACCATTTAATAACTTTACGTGCAGTATATCTTTCATAAAACCCAGTTGGATTTGAAAGCCTTTTCATGTAGATGATGCTTGACAAATCTCTTATAAGTCAGACACTAGTTGCCATCCAATAATATCACTTAAAACTGACCTTTTGTATTGTTTTATAATGCAAGAAAATCTTAGTTATTAATAAACATGATGATATCCAGTAGATATATGTTCACAATTGGAACAATAAGGACTTATAATGCAATGGCGGGATTGTTGACTTTGGTATCTTATGAAAAGTTACTCGGTGGTGTAATACTAGAGAGTTTTACACTGGTGCCTTTCGATGCTAACTGAGTTGCAAGCACATAATCTTTTTGGGGTTCAGTAGCATCTATTAACCTGATTGATTGCGAAGTTTCTAATGCAAATATGAAATGTGGGCAGCTAAACCCTGACCCTTGTAACTTATGTACTCATTGTAAATTTTATTTGAAAAGTGATTCTTCTTCCTCTTACATATCCAGTTTGCTGCAGGTGAGCTCCGTTGTCTTGCCAAACACAACAGTCAAAATCGCTTGTTGATTGCTGAGGCTGGTGCCACACCCCTTCTGGTTGGTCTTCTGTGTGTGCTTGACACTCGCACCCAAGAGCATGCAGTTACTGCACTTCTGAACTTGTCTATAAACGTAGATAACAAGGGGTACATCATTGCATCTGAGGCTGTTCCCGGGATCCTTCATGTGCTCAAAACTGGTAGTATGGAGGCAAGGGAAAATTCTGCGGCCACTTTTTTCAGTTTATCTGTAGTGGATGAATACAAAGTGACAATTGGTGCCTCTGGGGCAATTCCAGCTCTTGTAACTCTATTAAGTGAAGGTAGCCAAAGGGGGAAGGTGGATGCAGCAAGAGCAATTTTCAATTTGTGTATATATCAAGGGAACAAGGGACGGGCAGTTAGGGCCCGCATAGTGCCCATGCTGATTGCACTGGTTATGGAACCTAGTATTGAGATGGAGGATGAGGCATTGGCCATTATGGCAATACTGGCTAGCCACCCTGATGGAAAAGCTGCAGTTGGAGATTTGAATGCTGTGCCAACTTTGGTGGAACTGATCAGTAATGGATCTCCTAGGAACAGACAGAATGCAATCGCTGTGCTGGTGCACCTTTGTGGTGCAGATCCTCAACATGTGTCACAAGCCAGGTCAATTGGGGTAATGAATCCTCTCTTGGCCCTGGCAGAAAACGACAGAGAGAGGGGGAAGCGGAAAGCTGCTCAGTTGCTTGTGCTTTTAGGCAACTGTACAGAGCATGATGAACAGTAGAAGGATAGAAACTGATAGCCTACCTCAGGCACTGCCGTTGTTCAACCACTGCAGATTATGGCAGACATCACTAATGATAGTTGAGATTATGTTAAAATTTGTAGTTTGGCATTATAGTATTATCATTAGCTTCCTATTCGTCGGAGAGAAATCCAATTGCCTTTTACTGGACAATTATAGAAGCAGTTGTAAATGTAACTGTTCTGGAGGTTTCATATTTGCTTGACATTGCACTTGTATAATTCCATATTGAACTAGGTTCCTTTTGTATAAATGTATCTATCATTTTCAGTCAGATTTATTGATTTGGAATGAAAGTAGCCATGCAACTTTAGGTGGGCGGGTCGATTAGATTGTTTTCTTTTGGGGGTGAATAATTCTGATGCAAGATCATCATTTTGAATTGACAAATCTCACTGTTGCTTTCAGAAAATGATAGAAGATTGAATTGTCGTTTCTGGATTGTATGGTTAGTTATTTGTCTTTTTTTACCAGATAGGATACTGGATAAGATTATTCTTCTTTCATAGAAAATAGTTGGAAGTAGTATAATCTTTCATTATTTGTGGTTTTGTTGATTGCAGCATGTATGTGTTGGATCAAGTAATTGTTAGCTACAATCTGAAGGAAGAACAAAAAGGAAGAAATATGATGGAGCAATAATGTTGCAATTCAATAGTGCTAATCAACATCATTTGGAAAGAGATTTTGCCACTAGAGCGACTGAGTGGGCAGGGAATCAGTAACTCAAAAACACAGCTCTTTGTGAAAGTTAATAAACTTGCCAAACACAAATGGATGACTACTTTGATTTGTTACTTTATTTTCATTTTCCAACTTTATGAAAGTTCTTTAGCTAGAAAACAACTAAACTTGCTGAAATATATCATCTTCTCAATCAATCTGTACTGTCTAATTAAGTGGAGTCTCGTTAGGTTTATAAATGAGTAATTATTATTTCAATTTTTGTTCAACTTATATTTATAAATAATAATAATTAATTATTTTTATAAAAAGTAGAACGAGTACCAACAACAAGATCATTTTCATGGCTTCAAGTGCTATATTATTAAATCTGCTTAAGATCAACTATTTAGATATGAAAGGGCCCACCAACCAAATCTATCCTCCATATTGCTAGAGAGTAGAGTTTTTTTTTATTTACATTTTAGGACTACATGCATTTCCTTATAACTTGAGTTGAATAATTAAGAGAATCCAATCTTTGGCTTTCAAATCATTTTTCAGTAAGAATAATGCTGAAGTACAAAAAGCATTTCTTGATTTAAATACATTAATAGAGAAAAAATAATAATGACAAGATGTTCATTCGTGTTAGAGAGATTATCGTATAATATTTCTTTCAATTTTATGTAAGTAAAATTGATTTTCTTATATTATCATGATGCATTATATGAGTCTCCTTTTCAGATTGGCATAATAAAATTACACTAAAACGGATGGTAGGAAATTAATTAATTATATTTATCAAACTGAGTGGTTCCTCATGCAAGCATCCATTCCATGCAAATGCATATCTAAACAAAAATTAAAAACCAAACTCATCAATGAAGAAACACCCATTTGAGAATAATAATATTATGTTAAGAAAAAAGAATAATAATATTAAATGTAATTCATCATTTGTATTGAGGAGGAATCTTTGTTTTGCATGAAGAACACGACACCCAACTTTTGCAAAAGATTGGAGATTACACATGAACATGCAAATTAAAATGCTATCCCTTAAGAATCCATTAGCTTATTAAACAATTATTTATTAAGCAGTCAACAAATTTGAACCCATTTTAGAAGAATTTCATTTGATGAAATGCATTGATTAATTCCGTGATGATTCATTGTAACTTTACCATTTTGGTCTGACTTGACCATTAGCCTCGTTTAGCAAACATATTCAAGTCAAGCCTTTTTGTATTTGTTTTTTCTTAAACCCTAGCCTAGGAGAAAGAGTCTGATTGGATGCCAAATTAATTAGTAGATTATAGTTGGATCGATCATGTCGGATCGGGTGAGATATTTGATCTAATCAAATAAGATTTTTTTTGTGTCTAACCGATTTAGATTTACGAATTCTACTGAATTCAAATATGATATGACTTGTTAGGCTTGGAATAGATCCTGAGTGACACCACATAAATTATTACGTCTTTGTCAAAATTATGGAAAATTTTTGAAAATGATCCTGTTAAACTTAAGAGAAATACATATTAACCTCATTTATTTTGGACAAAGAAATTAAACTAATGAGTTAATAATTTATTTTAAGCATAACATCCACCGTCTCTAAAATATCACACTTTTTGTCAATTTTATCCCAAAAATATTTTTTTATAGTTAATTTCATCCTAAAAGTTTTAAAACATTTTAATATCTTCTCTGAGTTTAACACAGTTAATATGTTGTATGGAAATTGTTGATGGGGCTTAAAATATTGTTTTTTGCCACATAAGTGCTAAGGTGGCAAAAAATTATTTTTTTACTCCTCTCATGCAATGTTTTCTTACTCTTATTTTCATCATCTCTCACTAAAATTATGAAATTAGGGTTTTTGATAAATAAACATTTTAAAAATTTTGTACATTTTGATAATATTTTGAGAGAGAAAAAAGTGAGACAGTAATAGTGCAAAATAATTTTAGGACGGAATTGACTAAAAAAATAATAGTTTGAAGATGAAATTCATTTTAAAAAAAAAATGATACTTTAAGGTCAATTATTTGTAAATTTTCTTTTGCAAACTCAATATACATGTGCATCCAATAAAATATTAGTCACATCAGCATTTTCTGTCCAAAATATTAACGATGTTAGATTTAAGGAAGACATTGCAAACATTTTGTGACAAATTGACCGAAAAAATACTTTTACGATGAAATTGACCAAAGTATGATACTTTAGGGACTAAATATTTCATTTTTCCTTTATTTTACTATTTATAATGTATAAAATTAAATTATTCTTTAGTTTTAAATTTTATTAGTCCTTAGCAATTTTTAAGCATTTATTTATTTATAATTGTACATTATGAAATGGTTTCTAATATTGTCAATTTAAAGGAATTGAAACTTATTATATAGAGATTAATGTACTAGCTCAAGATTTAATGCGACAATATTGACTGTTATGTAAAAAAAAAAAAAAAACTTAGCAAATAATATTTATGTTATTTTAAAAGTCAAAAGACTTTTATGGTCTCTTACTTTAGAATTAGTATGTATTAATTCATTTAAATTAATTAAAAATATATAAAATTTAGTTTATCACTCTTAATAAGCACTGATTTTTTTATCAACTCACATAAATTAAATATATTTTTATTAAATTTAAGCTAATTAAAATATTAACTTATTCATAACTACCCACTTCACTCTCACTTACACACTAGCTAACTCATCTTTTATTTTTTTAAATAGAAATCAAAAATTTAAAATGACAATTTTATACTTTAAAAAACATAATTTGACATGTGCGTAAGAACGTGCATATCGCTAGTGTAAAAAAAAAAAGTGAAACAATGAAGAAGTGATATATATAGTTACGTAAAAAGCCTAGAAGGGACATTTTCTTAATTAAATTTAAAATGTTAATTCAATTGACATGCTTAGTTAGATATGGCTTGATAATAAAAAATTTCACGTAATATTCCAAGATTATTTAAAACTCTATGACACATGGCATGATTCCCTCTTCTTCTTTACATAAGTACACGTGCACGTGTGACTCATTAACTATATACGTGATCAATACCAGCAAAACCATTCAATAAGAGTGTGATATATATAATATGCCTGAAAAAGACCCAATTCATTATGTATGTAAATACGCATGGCTATCTCAGCAAAGTTAAATGGAATAAATGACTCCAAAGGATGCCATTCGCACAAAAAGAGAAAAATTATTATACATCAAAGAATCTGTTTCGTCTATTTATTCAGGCCCATTGAACACAAATTTGAATTGTAAATGGCAATGATAGCACGACTTGTTTTCTTTTCTTTTTTCTATGTAAGTGTGGTGGCATATACGCGTATATACATATGTTAGTCATAGTTATAGTTACTAGTTCTAGTTTTGGTTCCCATCTCATGGCAGTAGTCCAATTAAGTGGGATGTGTAAATTTCCGTGTAGGATTTGAATGGAATGCATAGAGGAATCTAAAATAGAGAAAACATGTGCATGATTGACAACACGTGGGAGAACGTGAGGACTCACAAGAGCTTCGAATCTCTATCTCTTTCTTTCTTTTTCCACTTGTGCATCAATATAAATATAAATACATCTCATCATCAACAATTCCACATCTGTATATAGTGATCTAGAGAGAGAAAGAGGGAATATGTGTCGTATAATAATGGTCTTAATTACAAAAGTGAAAGCTGCAGTACATACACAGAATAAAGAGAGAGTAACACATGTAGTGATCATACTCACTTTTAATTTTTTTTCTTTCTTAATTTTTTATGAAATAATATTAAACATATATTCACATATATACGAGTAGGTTTTCAAGAGTTAATTATTGAAACTTTTGAATAATAAAAAATGCAAGCGACACTCGACCGAGAGGCTAGTAGCATTTGCATACTCTGTGAAAGAGGGAGAGAGAGTTAGACAAAGAGAAAATTATAAGCAATGATATAAAATTTGGCTTGAAATTCCAAGCTCTGAAAATTGTTGGAAAATGTTCTATCTTTGCATACAATTCTTCTTTTCCATTCACATAATATAGTTGAATATTGACATTTGAATTTGTTTGACTTAATTAGCTGCGCTATTTGTTTGCTTTCTTCTTTCTAGAGGTGGTAATTAACTATCTTCCTTCCTTCTTGCAAAAGCAAACCCAAGATTCCTTTCTTTCAACATGACCAATCCAATCCCAATATTTATATATAGCGTTAATTGCGATTTACACTAATATCAAAAACCAAGATATATTGAGAGTTTACCAAAGCAGGATCAAATTTTAGTGAAGAGATGATGTTACATTACACGTATCACATATAATACGGAACCGATTTAGTGTTATATATATATATATCTTAAAGTTAGTTATCAGTGTCTTCTTTTTTAGTTAGACAAAAAACTTAATTATTTTAATTAAAAATTATTTAATTATAAGGGCATTGTAGTAAGTTTCATAAAAAATTATAATCCTCAATTCCCAAATGATTTTCATCTTGTTTTACGTGCCCAACTCCATTTACTTTTTCGCTTCTTTGTTCTTCTTGCTTATGCTTAAGCTCAATCAAAATTGCTATCCAAAAGCCAAGAAACAAAATACAGTGTAAAGAGATCCCCAAAAAAATCTCAGTTACTGAAAATTAATTGACTAAAAATGATCTGCATTGGATTTTTCATCATTTTGGAGTTGGATAGCTTTTCTTTGTCCATGTCTAATGTTTTAGAATTTTTATTTTCTGCTAGTTGAAAGTGTTTTTGATTTATTTTGTCTTTTGTATTTGTTGTGGGATTCAATTGTGATTACAATAAAATGTGTGAGAAAGAATCAAATAATGTAAGAGATGTATTCAAATTCAATCCGATTCTAATGTTGAAATCTGCACAAGTAACAAAATCAGTCATGGAAGGAAATTGAAAGAGGAAGAGATTTTGACAACAAATAGGGAATAAAAATTGTTTCACAGTAGCAGGGGAAGGAGAAAGGAGATGACTTAAGGAGGAAAGAGTGGGAGTGCGTAAAACAAGATGAAATACATTGAGAATTTGGGATTATAATTTATAGAACTTACTACAATACCCTTGTAATCAAATAATTCCTAATTAAAATAATTGGGTTTTTTGTTTAACTAAAAGAGAGAGCACTGATAACTTACAATCATATGAGTGTATGTTAGAATTTAAATGTAGAATTGTAGAAAGAAGAGAAGAGAAGGGTATAATGTTAATCATCCAAAAACATAAACTTTTGACTGTAACTACACTAGTGAAATAAACATGAATGATTAATTGATTAAGTCTTGTGAAATATTTAAACTCGTGATTATTTCACATATATAAGAAAGATTCGTTTTTCAATTTCTTTTAAGATGTGGTTATGTTAAGTTTTTAGTTTTCAAACTCAATTATCAATTAACGAGGAAATTAAGGAACATAGGCTGCCAAAAAAAAAAAAAAAACACAGGAATCAACAATATCCTTAAAACTGTAACTGTAAGAAGGTTGGACCAAAAAGCAGAGTCATATGTAAATACAAGAATCATGATTGTTTGCAAAGTTCCACGCGGCTCTGAAGCGCGTGTCAGTAATATCCAATCACAGGGACCGAGGTGGTCTTTTTTGGGTCCCGAATACTGACAAAGCAGTCGCTTGTCTTCTTGTGAGTCGTGCTACTCGCTTACGCGCGTGAAAATTTACGAAAGGGTCGAGAAATTCCCTTATTTGGCTTCTAGTTGTCTCCTCCCTAATTCTCTGCTTACTCTTTGAAACTTTGACTCTGGAGATTGTATGACAGTATTTGTTAATGATGAAATTTAAGTACGGATCATTTTTATTTTATAATTTTCCCAGAAAATAAAATTTTATTTTGAAGAAGTATTAATTGCTAAAATTTAAAATTTTGATAGATATTTATTTCAATAAAACCAAAAATAATGAAATTCATGGACAAATGAATGTTTGTACTTTGTACCTTATTTTGTAATTTCAAGATATATTACAAATTAATTATTTTGTAGAAATAAACTATTGTAATCGTTTGATAATTAGCAATTCTCTTATGTAAGGGAAATACTTTATTATCTTTAATTATATGCTTGCATGTGCTATTTACTCATTTGTGTATAATATACGAAAGATTGAGATGAAACAATTGCAACCACGACGATTCAATTTAGTAATAACAATCTGTTATAAGTGTGGCTATTCAGTCTAATCAAATCAAATTTTTTACTTGTCTTAATATATTCGTATAGGATTGATATCAAATCAAGATCCATGAACTTTGAAACAAATTCTAATCATATCATATTGAACTATTGTTACTTCGAATCCATCAAATTAGGATTTAACAAATTTAGGTAAGGTCAACTTTGAATCTGATTATGCTAGAGGTGTGTACTTAGAAGGGTACAAATTCCATTAATTACCCGACCATGTGACAATTCAATTCGAAAATAACGACATAGACCTCTTTTTGTGTTTGCACTAGAAAAAGAAATATATATTCAACATTCTTAATAAGAAAAGACCATGACCATGATGAAGAAGATGACTATGATCATCTTTTGATTCTTTTTGTTTTCTCTATGTTTCTATGGATTTGGGTGCCATTTTGGAGTCTTTTGAGGCTGTCTTTGGTCTTTGCCATCAAAATGGCGAAATTAACGCTTTTGTGTGACCTTGCACTTACAAAATCTCAGTGTTACAGTCTTACAACACACTCACCCAACAGTTATAAGTACATTCTCATGTTATTACAAAATCATTCTGTTTTTTCTTGTCTCTCTTAGTCAGTATGCCATACTTAAGAATGAGTGTTATTTTATATTAAAGGGTCAAATTAAATATGCTAAATCTCATGCAAAAAACATATATTTTCTTTTAATAATAAGTTTTTCTTTTAAAAAAAAAACTAAATAGTAATATATTGTTTCTTGAGGAGTTGGAAGTCACTAAACTCTATGTGGATATGTTTTTTTTTTTTTAATATATATATATATATATATATATATTAATTAATAAAAAAATATATAAAATAGGAAACTGAGATCTGCATGATCTCCATAGGGAATAATGCATCATGTTTTAGAATAAGAACTAAGATTTCTTAAAGTACTACAAATTGCTCAATGAAGTTAGCTAGCTATATGTGGCTGCACAAGATGAAACATCACAATCATTTTTGGAAAAATTAAAACGGAAAACAGAGACTGGTAATCGGTCTTTTTTATTTTATTTTATATTATTTCTCTTTAATAAAATTTGAATCCAATATCTTTAAATTAAAAATCTCAATCATTTAAATCATTGGGTATCTTTTTAAAATCTTGTTTAAGTTTAAATGAATACTAACATGATGAGCTTAGATTTTTTGATGTTATGTTTAAATTTTTTTCATCATATGATGTTAAGTCTAATGTCCAAATTTGTCAATAATTGTTCAATTATTTGCTATGTTGTTAATTAACTTTGAAGTAATCATTAAATCCAAGCAACACCATGAAACTACCATGTTGGTTGTTGAAAATAAGAGAATAATGTTCACAAATTAAATACTGTTAATTAATTATTAACACTTTATAATTATTTCTCACTCCAATTTAGTAAAGAGATCATTGTCATAGACTATAACCATCAAAGTCTTCCTTAATACAATATGAATATTGACTTCAAAAAGATGAAAACAATTAGTAATTATTATATAGAGTTGGAAATAACTGATCTCTATCTAACAGTAAAAATCAATTTACATATCTATGGTTTGACAAATTATGTTGAAAATTTGCATAGTAAAATATTTGACGAAGTTTTAGGTCCTTTTCAAAGTTGAAATTAAACCATATTTTGGTATATACATCAGCAAAAAGGTCTACAAACCAAAGGGATCAAAGTTGCTGCTATATATATGATGGTTAGATTAACTGCGAGTAACACTTTTCCAGTCCACAAAATATGCTTAATTAAGATATGATAAACGTTACCTAGATCATTACTTAAATCACCAGCATCATTTTCCTTACTCTTAGTTTAAATTGGAATTCCACAAAGCTTCCAAATCAACAATATTTTAAGGGATTCGGGCGCCGCGATCACCGTGGAATGAAGTAGTCATTTTAAATTACAAATGAGATCAAATTGTTTAACATGCCAGCAACACTTCAACCTATGCTTTTGATGAGCAAGTTCAAAGTTCCATGGTGAACTCTTAACTCCATTATATAGCAAAGAACCTCCTCCTCCTCATCATCATACAAGCAAGCTAAAATTATCAAAAACAAAATAAGGAAAGGAAAGGAAAGACCTACAATTTCTGTCTAGGGTTTTTCATTAGATAATGTAAAAGAAATTAAAAGAGGATAATATGAAATCTAAGCTGTTTCATCCTATGGAACTGTCTTCAAAAGCAGAAGAAGCAGCTTCACCAGAAACACCCAATTGTTTTTTCTTCTATAGTTGATTGCTAGTAGTGGAAGAAGAGCTAAACCCAGAAAGGTCTGTCCATGGTGAAGCAGTACTAGAAGTGCCAGTGTTTGTGCTCCAATACTGTTGTACCTCATTCCCAGTTGGATTATTACTAATTCCCAACAACTGTCTTGAAAAATTCAGTTCCTGCTGATGACTTTCTTCCATTTTCACTGAGGCAAATTGAGTTATCAACCCTGAATTACTAGTCGCCTTAGGCCTGACCTGACCCACTCCGTTTCCAAATCCGGATCCATGATCAGCATCACCTTCAAATGGGTATAATCCTGTTGATGATTCCAAACCAGTTGCCAAGAAAGGAAACTGTTGTGTTTGCTGCAATCTCCATTGGTCTAATCCAGCTGCTGATGATAAGAGGGACCCACTTCCACCGCCATTTCCTCCACCGGTACCGCCACTTCCACCCAAACCACTTCCTAACTGAAAATTCAAATCTCCAACCATTGGATTAGGACCAGAAGAGATCAAATTCCCATAATTCAAGCCGTAATTGAAGCCCATTTCTCCGGCTGCAAAGTGGTCATGAGCAGTGAGCTGATGCAATGGAGCCATAAACCGCAGTGGCGGTGGCAGCTGAGATGAAAGGCCAATTATCTCGTGATGACCCGCAGCTCCAGTGTTAGAAGAAATTGAGTTTGTAGAATTAGCACTACCCGGTTTGGCAATCAGAGGAACTCACCGGTGACTTTGAACTGCTTCCGCTACTTTCTCCTTTGCTTCTCTTGTTTCTCCGGCAACCGCCTCCTACCGGGACATTTCTAAGAGCCCCACCTCTAGTCCAGTACCTTCTACAAGTCTTGCAAAAGTGGCGAGGCTGAGAGAGGCTGTAGTTATTGAAGTAACAAAATTTTGTGTTTGTGGATTCACATCTTGGGCATTTTTGCGCTGGTTCTGGCAAAGGTATGTTAGCCATACGAGCTCGATCAGCCATAGACCCGGGCCTGATCGAGCCTGCACCACCACCAACTCCATGTGGAGGTGGTGGAGGAGGTGGCGGTGGAAGAAGATGAGAACTTACGCTGACAGTTCCAGAAATCGGATGATTCGGTTGCTGTAATTAATAAGAAAGACAAAAGCAAAGAAATCAAATATCTTGAGTATATTCAAGGAAGAAGAATTTAGATAACGAAAGTAAGAAAAAGAATATTTATCTTTAGAATTTTATTTGTTATATAACTTTTAGCTAGGTAAAAGAATTCAAATTCCACAAAGGAAAAAAAAAATCAAAAATTAAATTCATGAAGAAGAAACCCTTACCTGTTGCCAGTTGGATGGATCAAGATAACTTGGAATGGATGAATAAACCATCTTCTTGATCTTTAATTAATTCTCTTTTTGAAAAGTTTGATGGGTTTTCTTTTCTTTTTGCTGGAGGTAGATAATAGTGGAGAATCACATCAACAAAGAGCTAGTGAGAGAGAGGGAGAGTTGCAGAAAGAGAGAAAGTGTAAGAGAAGAATAGGAGAGAATGAGGAACGAAAATAAAGGAGGGGGCTTTAAAGTATTTATATATAAAAATTGTTCAAGTTAAATTATTTTTTGTTGTTCATTCTCCGTAAGACTCTTTTTGTATTTTTGCTTTTTAGGGTTTTGAGAAGGCGATGTTTCTTAACCTATAAGCTTCTTTATGATGCTCTTTGTTCTCTGTGGGTACTGCTGTGTGCTTAGAAAAAAGACATTAATTAGTGCCTGTGCCTGCATGGAAAAAGTTTGTGTATAAATGATAGAGATAGAGAGAGAGAGCGAGAGTAGTCTATTATATTATATTGTTTGCTTAATTGGAGTACATAAATATATATAATATATACTACAGGAACTTTAATTATGGGTACATATAAAAATGAATGTGTGGCATAAATTTAAAAAAAAAAAAGAAAAAAAAAAGGGTAAAGAAATAGAAATATAATTTTTAGAAAAGGGAGTAATTGGTGGTTTGGTGATGGATGTATAATAGTGGAAGTGTCCCGACCGAATGAACCTTTTTACCTGGTCCGCTCTGTTCCCTTCCCCCACTCTGCTGAGAGTCTGCTTTCCTTTGATTTGCATTTGCATGGGGAGGGAATATTTGATACCACGCGCCCACATATAGAGAAGAGAACGCCATGCCTAGCTAGTCAAACATACTCTTTAATCTTTATTTTGTGTTTGCATTAATGCATTTGTTTGTACAAGAGAGTTAGGAAAGGAGGGTCCCAATCAATTAATTAAGAATTTATTTATTCTGTATCCTGCCGAGTGGGTACAAAATAATACGACTATAAAAAGTTTTGTTTATTTTTAAAAAATGAATATTAAGTGAGATTTTATATTTTTGTAGACATATTATCATGTGCTTAGCGAATACTAAATAGATAAACTTTATAGAAAGTTTAGAATCTCTTCTTCAAGAGGTCTCATTGAGATATCTAACAAGTAACAAGCTTGATGGTTCTTTGGCAATGCATATATGATTGAGTTCTCGTGTACTATATATGGTCTAGAATTTTCAGAGATTTGGTTTCTTAACTTGACTGGGTTTACCAAATTTCTCTTGTTTGGTTTTTGCTCCTTCAGTTTTAATTGCAAAAGTTCAAAGAGAGGATTCTAATAATGGGATAGCAAATAATAATGATATTTGGGAATAAGTGTCATGGGGAATGTATATGGAAAACATTGAAGTCTATGGCAGTTTTTACTTAAAAGCTAACTAGCTAACTATTAGCTAGGGAGTGCCCAAAGGGCCCTTCAACCCCACTGTGGGACTAATGGAAACCTAACAATCTGGCTAAAGTATAGCCAAAACCACATTAAGGATACTTGCTTTTGGTTAAACACTATATCAATGCATTTCCCATTCCCCAGCTAGCTAGAAATTTAATGATCCCTGATCATCATGGTACCCATGCAGGAGTATTATTTTTTGATTTGGCAATGGAGGATGCTTATAGAGTCAAATCTCCCCTATTCCCAAAGTGACTGGCTTTCCTAAAGCAAAAGAATATATACAAGACATTGAAACAAACAAACATGGAAAGAAATAAATATTTTTTCTTAATATAGGGTCAAATTTCCCAATCCTAATCCTATATTCCCATTTGTATTTGATTTTGATTTCCAGCTGCTTAGCCAGACGCTCATTTGCCTCGGAATGAAAATATACTGATAATTTGGGAATCAACCCGAGATTTGTTCAACAGTAATGAGAGGAAGAGGCACAACTAGTTAGTTTTAGTTTTGGGGAAGTAGGGATATTTGGTACGCTGGATAGGCCCAGATCAATTTTAAACAGAAATAGGCCTACTGGGCCCATAAAACCATTCCATGAGTCCACTAGAATCTTAAACACATACATATATATATATACTTGTTTACTAGCACTAGCAATGACCAATTTGATGCATCATATAAGAATAACACGATAAAATAAAACTATTTAATTGTCTCTAATACAATGTTTGACATTAATATGATAGTATAAAGTTATATTGATAATCCATTAGTATAGAACATTTTCTTTTCCAAGTGAAATCCCCTAAAATATAAAAGAGTGAAAAAGTGCTTTCGTTGTTGTGGAATAAAAAGCCTTCGTATCTTAATGCATGTATTTAATTTATTTAAAGCTATTAAAGCGGGATCCACTTTTTGGGGAATATGGGTCGAAGCAATAACAAGAATATTTCTAGTGAAACATCTTTCACAATCCCTAGAAAGATAGTTCACTAATAGACCGAGAGATAAGTAATTCGACTCATTCACATCCATGTCTTATATAATAAAGTAATTATATAGTTTTTTATATGATGGGCCAAACCTACTCACTTCCAAAATATAATAAAATAACATTTCCATTTTAGATAGAAGAAATTATAGCTATTAGTTGAATTAACCCAAATGGTAAACTCCACTCAAGAAAAATTCAATGTGGTAATTGGGGGTGTTCATGGGTTGGTTAAACTGACCAAAACCAATCTAAAAACCACCCAAAAATTTGGATTGATTTGGTTACTTTTAATATTTTTTATTTTATTTTTTAAATTTTGTTATGGTTTTTAGAATTACTCTTGATTAATCGAAATCGAACCAAATTTTTTTATATATTTTAAATTTAAATAATAGATATTAATATTATGAAATATTTAGTTTCATATGTATTCTTAATTTTAGAAAACTTATCTCATCCTCCTAAATCCCAAACCAAATCAAAGAGTCTTAATCCTAATTGTGACATCCAACAAAAAAAAAAAAAAAAAAACTCATTTGAGCTTAAAATTAGGTGATCAAAACTAAATTAAAAAACCAACCTAAACCACTCTGATTAAATTGAATTGGGTTGTTTAACCAACCCAATCATACCCAATATTGATTACTTCAAAACTCAAATCGATGATTTTGAATTAGTTGAAATTTTACTTAAAACCAACCTAACTCGAACCATAAACACCCCTAGCGGTAGACATCAATGAACATATTGGAAGCCTCCCAGTTTGACTTCTTGGTTTAGAATTTAGATCCTTGCATATTTCTCATCTTGAGAGAGGAAAGGGAAATGTTAAAGAGGAAGAGGGAAGATGTGTTATAACATTCAAGAGGAGTTCTGAAGAGATGTCCTTGACCTTAATCCTTCTAGCTGGTGTTCCCCAATGTGAAACTGTTTGTATCTATATAGATATGGAAAATTAACACACGAAAGAGTAAAAAAAACACATTCTGTTTGGCTGTAAGATCCCATATTTTAAGAATAGAGAATCATGGGAGAACAGATTAACTATTGCAAGATTACTTACACTGTTTAGACCTAAAACTTACAGAATCCATAAGTTTCAATATCAGTTCCTCTAACCTCCTTGAACTTACTGTTGGTTTAACTGCATTTGGATTTCCAAAATTAATACAAAGATCTTTACCCAAGAAAGAATTCCCCACGCACCAACCCCCAGGAGTAAATCGGCCATCAGATCTCCTTAAGAGCTCCACATCAATTTTGTCTAGAACTGGATCGTCCTTCGAAAACTTCCTAGCAAAAGGGGCACCACTCTTAACCATGTCACCAAAATGTTCCAATTTTAACAACATTGGATGTTGCTTGGGAGGGTTATCCCATCTTATATAATGCAAATCATGATTTACAGTAGTATTCTGGAAGTCCTTGTGGTTGCAAATGACAGTGTGGAAGTAACCCTCAGGAGACGAAAGGAAATTTGTGTAGTACATAAGGAGAGTACGAGGAAGATTATCCCATCCCCAAATACAGAACTCAAGGAACGATTTTGTCAGCACAACCCATCCAGACCCTGTAAATATTGATATGTTTAAATACATAATTAATATGCATGAAAAACGTTGTTCGGTAAAAATGAGCAACCGATTGAAAAGGACATATGACTATCCTCCAAATATCAAACCAGTACATCATTAAGATATTGGGTGATGGTTCATATTTGATTCTGGGAATTACTGAGAAAAAAATGTGCCTTTTCTATAGCTTATTTTTGGTGTTATCATTTCTATAAGCTTCCTAAAGCTCCCATTTCTGAATTTTATGCGTTGTATGAGGTTATTTTCTCCTAGAATCTTCAAATAAAATTTAGATAACATAAGTGTCAAATCTCAAGGAATTTTCATTATTTTATAAATCTTTGTGATAGAGACACTTGATCATCTCCTGTTGCTGAATATTTTTGAATCTCTTTCTCTTTCTAGGGGATATAACTTGAACTTTGGAGACCCTTTCTTTCAAGTTGTGTTTAGCCTTTCTTGAAAGGAACTAATTATAACTTATCATGTGAAACATTGTTTCTTCAAACCCTTTCCATTTTTGTACAGATAACAAATTCAATCTCAAATTAAGATAGCTGCATTAATTCTTAGCAAAAAAAAGAAAAAGATAGCTGCATTAATGTGAGAAAACAAAACAAGACAGAAAGAAAGTTGGACATCTTGAAGATTCCAAGCAATATTGAATTATATTTATACCATAAAAAGGTTTAATATTGTACCTGTGAATAGCTTGAAAGAAGATGGCATGGATCTTTTCTCTTTGGCCCAATATACCCCTGATTTCCTTGAATGATACAAGCCTGGATCTATAATGATTGGCCTAGCTCTTTGATACCTGCAAGAATAGATTGGAGTAGTTACTAGTTAGTAACTACATATAATTTATAAAGTACCATATTACTTTTGTGCATCTTAAGAGAAATTTACAGCAACCAAGTTGATGAAGTAGGTATTTTAAATGAACAATTAAATTATAACTCCTAAATTCTATATTTTCGTTCTCCATCACAAGTATACAGAGACAAGATCACAGGGTAAGTTAGAAGCTCACTCTTTCCACCCAACATTACTTGTGTGCTCGATGAAGTTTAGATCCCTAGGCAAGTATGAGAAGATATGCAAGAGATCTGGAGCAAGAAGATACAGTAAATAGTCAGCAAACCCAGCAAAATTTATACACACTCAATTCTCACCTAAATAACATAGTATAAATCTCTTTTCTTTGACAACCAAGATGACAATAAAATATTTTATCTACAAAATTAACAGATAATAATGTTAAGAGAAGATTTTGTTCTGTCAATAAGATGCATATTCAAAAACAAATTTACTGAAAATCGTGATGACTTCAACAATAAAGGTGCACAGAGACTCGGTCTTTTTTCATTCTCATTTTCTTTGTCATTCAATTTTTTCCTCGTCTATCAAGATAAGTTGCTGGCAGGATATACTTTCCAAGAGTATGAGTAGATATACATTTGGTACAGTGATTTTTTGCCCTTGCTATGTTAGCTTTAATTCAAAGGCCAAGACATTCAGTTAGAATACAAGAAAGATTTACCCCTAACAATCCAAATTCAGAAAAGTGTGGCCTTGATTCATAATAATATATTTATTCAATCTTGTTTTGAACAAAGGGAAACCAAGCTGAACTCAAGTTCATTTTTGAAACTCAATAATCTTACCAATTGAGCCTGACATACCTTTTTCTCAATGACATGAGTTTGTAGCTATTAAAGATAAGACCCTGTACAACCAATGCATGACTACTTACAACTTACAGGCATTGAAGTTTTCGAATACCAATTATTTTAATCAATTTTCCGAGAAAAAGAAAACTAATCTGGTGAAATACATATGATTATTCCTTTTTATTCTTCTAAAAAGAACAGAGCTATTTATGTAAGATTGTAGCAAGCTGGTATTTTTTTAATATACACAGTTTTTCAACTCAAGCTTGTCTAGGACAGGGGGGAAAGGTAAGGTTGAAGAGCTAGGTGCTCAACTCAGCTTGTTTTAGACACCCAGTACCCACCAACAAGGCATGAGTTCATCTGATAAAAAGACTAACAAACATAGTCTATGAGTGAAAGGCACCATTTAAAGCTCACTCTTTATAACGAAAAAGGTGTATGAACAAGACACTGAAGAAAATGAAACTACCCATGAATCAAAATCATATACGTTCTCAATTAAGAATTTATATACCTATGTGGAATAGCATTGAACTTCTAACATATTTGACATTAGCATAAATGATGTGATATTTGTCTAAAAATATGCCTCAATCAAAAATTGCCAGCTAATCAAATTCACACGAATCGTTAAAACATATTTCTATAAAAAACCAAACAAATGTAAGGATGAAGTAGAATTAAACTTACCATCTTGCGACATGAGTGGATAATCAGAGGCGCTTAGATTAATAAACCAGTCCCAATCCTTTGCCTGCTTCAACAACACCGCAATTGCGTGAAGCGTACTAGCAATCATTGTTGGACCCTTGTAAGTTATCAGATTCGCCTTACCCACCACCATCACATTCCTAAACTCCCTAAATACATTCTCCGATTTCACATACTTGGCAAGCTCAAGCCGCTCAGCATCTGAAGCTTCCAAATCAAGATGCAACAGATAATAATTCCTTGGGTGATACACAGCTTGAAGAACCCTCTTAAGGCGCGGTCCATCCTCTTTCGTACCCGAAATCAAATACGCAAATCTGGGTAATTTCGGAACCCGAAACCCACCATTTCGGTCGTCGACCTTGAAAGTAGTGAAATTTGGTTGCTCATGATCAAATTCAAAACCCGAACTTGAAGAAGACCAACTTAGCCCAAGAAAAACAGTGAAGAGGACCACGATAGAGAGTAGCGAAAGTGAAATCATGGGCATAAGCCATTTCCGATCTAGATAATAGGGGGTTTGATTTCTTTTCATCAGCAATTGAGAATAGGGTTAGGGTTTGAAGAATGGATATGATTAAGGTTTGAAGGTATGTGTCGGCATGGTCTGGAGTTTCTTTACGGATGGGTTAAGGTTGTAGTGTCCCTTCAATCCGAGTAAAGACCGGAGAGGGAAACGTAAATTAATTTGAATTGCACGTTTTCTGATTTTATGTTCAATTCAAAAAGATGCCATGAATTGTGAACCTCCACTTTTTGGGTTTGACCTCTTTCTTTTTTTTTTTCTATGGAAATGTAAATTAATTTAAATGGTATGCTTACTCATTTTACGTTAATAGCTTTCATAATACAATCGTTATTGTGTGTGAATCATATTTAT
Organism: Quillaja saponaria; assembly: GCA_029379385.1. Classification (NCBI taxonomy): domain Eukaryota; kingdom Viridiplantae; phylum Streptophyta; class Magnoliopsida; order Fabales; family Quillajaceae; genus Quillaja; species Quillaja saponaria. Next base: position 3,530,855 of record CM055611.1, read on the forward strand.
GCTATATATAATTGATGTATATATTAAAAATTTATAGTTAATGACATAAAACAAATAATTAAATTTAATTAAATTTTAATTGATAATATAAATATGTATTTATTTTAAAAAAAAAAAATCAATACAATAATATTATAATCATAAAAATTATATTCTGAATATTTATTTGAATTCATAACATTTTTTAAAATTTTTATTTATTTGTAACTTGTTAAACAAATTAAAAAAAAGAAATTCAATATTAATGACTATTGATATATAATTATTGACAAATTATGAATTTATTAATATTAAAAATAACAACTAAATATAACTACGAAATACTAAAAACTCAGAAAGATACTTAAGAAAATAAAAAAATTCTGCTACTAAGCAACAACTTTTATATATATATATATAGTATAAATTAATAAAAGTGTATATCTAGTAATTGTGTTTTTTTTTTTAAGTATAATATTTTATTATGTTTTTTATAATTCCAAAATGAACTTGACAACAACTTTCGTTTGATCTGAGTCTATTAAATGAGCTGCTCCTATAGTCTTATGCACATGCACATGCACGTACGAGCTTAAATTGATTAATAACATTAATCACAATTGTACCCAATACTTCTTAAATTATGGACATATTCCTTGGTCTTGTGTATATATAGTGTACCTACAAAAGTATAAATGTCTAGAATTAAACTAGCTATCTGCGAAAGTACTGCATTTAAACAGGAGAGCATCAATATCAATTTAAACAAATGAACTTGTTCTACCAGTTACTTGTTGCATATATTTGAAATTTTCCAAATAAGAATCAATCAATTTTCTCATTTTCTGGATCTTAATTAAAGAGTTTGGTGAGACGTCAAAAATAACATGCTTATCACGCTTACAAGTTGTAATTTTTTAACTTGAAATTGCAGGTAAAGTCACTTCTGACTTTTAAAAAAAAAAATTATATTAAAAAAAAAAAGTCACCACCCAGTACCCACACTTTTAATATGGGTATGCAGATTTTTCTTAAGCAAACTTTCTAAATTGAAAACCACACATACCTAGCAAATTTTACTCTCTCTCTATGTTAGATATTAGATGCTTGAAAATGTAGCAATAAATAAATTTTTTCTTGAGACAATAAAAAATGCATGCAAACCTACACATGGGGTTCTGAATTCCTTCATTCTAGTTTTAGATTGCCGTAGGTTTCAAGTGTAAAATTACCAATTGTCTCAAATAAGCATGACTTACCCTATTGTATCTTCCTTCAAATTTGAATTCCAAATTTCTAGGGGAATTCCTCAATTGTACTGCAAGTAATACTTGAAAATGTTTAGCTCAGCCAACTTAAAAACAAAAAGACAAAAAAACAAAAAAGAAAAAGAAAAAAAAGAAGTAGAACAGAACAGAACAGAGCACAACAAAACATAGTCAAACCAAATTATGGCATCCTGACAATTCCTATTGTAGATCATTATCTCTAGCCGATACAAAGCTATTAGGATCCTTATAAGTAGGGGTATAATTCAAATTGAATAGTTTAAAATATTGTATTATTTTAATTTGAAAGCAACTACTCAAATGCGAATACCTATTCAAATCTAAAATGATATTTGAATTTGATAAATACTCAAATATTTGATTTTTTGATGAATATTCTGTCACACCCTTCACAGAAACATGACTGGTCAGGAGAATTAGGATAACCAAATCAATGTAACATTGACTTTACCATAACTGAATACCTACGACTTTTGACTAATCCAACATATAAAAGACAAATTTTATAAAACAAAAATTAACTGAAAAAAATTTGTATACTAAAACAAATAATAATTTACTGAAAATTTCGGCAGAGAATCCATGTAATACGAAACATGCCTTAAAATACAAACACATGCTTCTGTTTTTACAATAACAATACAGAAAATAAGGAACTTCTCTTCATCCATATCATAATCAATATAAAGAACTAGACTATTACACCATATAAAATTAGACATCTCACAGTTTTAGTGTGACTGCAAAATTTCATCATTGACTTCAAGTTTGAGATCTTGGAAAATACCTGGCTGTACTCTGTCGGTAGGTCACGAGCTCGGCGACATCATATAATGAATCTTGTTACTAAAAAAAATGTCAACAGAGAAGGGGTGAGTTCTATGAACTCCGTGAGTGAAAAATCGTACCCAAAAGGTACTAACGTCACTTAACACAAGTATATAATGTATATAGTCAATTAACATCATGTAACAATATTCATGTCTTGATTCAAAATACACGTACACCTTTGTAATCGTCATAAATTCACAACTTACATGATTCATAAGATTACAAATTAATCAGAGAAATCATAGCATACAAAGCAAACAAAAGGCTAATGAGTAACCTAGCCTTGTACAACAGCATCACCCTTATCGGGCATTTATGCACCCTCACAACAGATTAATTTTAGTATATAATCCATCCCACTAGGGTTGAGCACTCAAATTTTTAAAAACATTTATCAAAATCACTTGGGGTTCTGAATTCCTTCATTCTAGTTTCAGATTGCCAGTAGGTTTCAAGTGTTACATTACCAATTGTCTCAAATAACCATGACTTACCTTATTGTATCTTCCTTCAAATTTGAATTCCAAATTTCTAGGGGAATTCCTCAATTTTACTACAAGTAATACTTGAAGTGTTTAGCTCAACCAACTTAAAAACAAAAAGACAAAAAGACAAAAAAAGAAAAGAAAAAAGAAGCAGAACAGAACAAAACAGAGCACAACAAAACATAGTCAAACCAAATTATGGCATCCGACAATTCCTATTGTAGATCATTATCTCTAGCCGATACAAAGTTATTAGGATCCTTATAAGTAGGGGTATAATTCAAATTGAATAATTTAAAATATTGTATTATTTTAATTTGAAAGTAACTACTCAAATGCGAATACCTATTCAAATCTAAAATGATATTTGAATTTGATAAATACTCAAATATTTGATTTTTTGATGAATATTCTGTCACACCCTTCACAGAAACATGACTGGTCGGAGAATTAGATAACCAAATCAATGTAACATTGACTTTACCACAACTGAATACCTACGACTTTTGACTAATCCAACATATAAAAGACAAATTTTATAAAACAAAAATTAACTGAAAAAAAATTTGTATACTAAAACAAATAACAATTTACTGAAAATTTCAGCAGAGACTCCCTGCAATACGAAACATGCCTTAAAATACAAACACATATGCTTCTGTTTTTACAATAACAATTCAGAAAATAAGGAGCTTCGCTCCATCCATATCATAAACAAGACAAAGAACTAGACTATTACACCATATAAAATTAGACATCTCACAGTTCTAGTGTGACTGCAAAATTTCATCATTGACTTTCAAGTTTGAGATCTTGGAAAATACCTGGCTATACTCTGTCGATAGGTCATGAGCTCGGCGACATCATATACTGAATCTTTTTACTAAAAAAAATGTCAACAGAGAAAGGGGTAAGTCCTATGAACTCCATGAGTGAAAAATCGTACCCAAAAGGTACTAGCGTCACTTAACACAAGTATATAATGTATATAGTCAATTAACATCATGTAACAATATTCATGTCTTGATTCAAAATACACGTACACCTTTGTAATCGTCATAAATTCACAACTTACATGATTTATAAGATCACAAATTAATCAGAGAAATCATAGCATACAAAGCAAACAAAAGGCTAATGAGTAACCTAGCCCTGCATAATAGCATCACCCCTATCGGGCATTTATGCACCCGCACAACAGATTAATTTTAGTATATAATCCATCCCACTAGGGTTGAGCACTCAAATTTTTAAAAACATTTATCAGAATCACCTGGGGTTCTGAATTCCTTCATTCTAGTTTCAGATTGCCGTAGGTTTCAAGTGTTACATTACCAATTGTCTCAAATAATCATGACTTACTCTATTGTATCTTCCTTCAAATTTGAATTCCAAATTTCTAGGGGAATTCATCAATTGTACTACAAGTAATACTTGAAAATGTTTAGCTCAACCAACTTAAAGAAAAAAAAAAAAACAAAAAAACAAAAAACAAAACATAACAAAGCATAGCATAACATAGTCAAACCAAATTATGGGCATCCGACGATTCTGATTGTAGATTATTATCTCTAGCTGATACAAAGCTATTAGGATCCTTAGAAATAGGAGTATAATTCGAATTGAATGGTTTAAAATACTGTATTACTTTAATTTGAATTCAACTACTCAAATGCAAATACCTATTCAAATCTAAAATGATATTTGAATTTGACAAATACTCCAATATTTGATTTTTTGACGAATATTCTGTCACACGTCTCACTAGTAGCATGACTGGTCGGAGAATTGGATAACCAAACCTCTGAAACCCTGACTTTACCACTACTGAATACCTACGACTTTTGATTAAACCAACAAATAAAAGACAAAATTTATAAAACAAAAATTAACTAAAAAAAATTTGTATAGTGAAACAAATAACAATTTATTGAAAATTTTGGCAAAGGCTCCTTGCAATGCAGAACATGCCTTAAAATACAAATACATATACTTCTGTTTTTACAACAATAATACAGAAAATAAGGAGTTCTGCTCTATTCATATCATAAACAAGACAAAGGACTAGACTATTACACCATATAATATTAAATATCCTATAGTTCTAGTGTGACTACAAACTTTTATCATTGACTTCAAGTCTGGGATCTTGGAAAGTACCTGGCTGTACTCTGTCGGTAGGTCACGAGCTCGGCGACATCATATACTAAATCTTGTTACTAAAAAAAATGTCAACAGAGAAGGGGTGACTCATACGAACTCCGTGAGTGAAAAATCATACCCAAAAGGTACTAGTGTCACTTAACACAAATATATAATGTATATAGTCAATTAACATTATGTAACAATGTTCATGTTTTAATTCAAAATACACGTACACTTGTGTAATCAGTCATAAATTCACAACTTACATGATTCATAGGATTACAAATTAATCAGAGAAATCATAGCATACAAAGCAAATAAAGGACTAACGAGTAACCCAATCCCACATAATATTATCACCCCCACCTAGGCATTTATGTGCCTGCGCAATAGATTAATCTCCGTATCTAATCCATTCCTACCGGGGTTGAACACTCAAATTTTTAAAAACATTTATCAGAATCAAAATATCTCAAGATTTCAAATCAGAATATCCTAGGTGCACCTGGATCTCAGTTTCGAAAATAAAAATCATTTCTCAGAAAATTTCAATTTGTTGGTCCTTATTAACCACAAACAATTGCAAACAAGCATGATTCAAATAACTGAAACATTGCACTTGCACATTTATTCAATTACACATAATAATCTAGCTCCAAAGGCAACAGTTAACGACTCACTTGTTTACAATTCTTGTTCGCCACTTCCTCTTGCGCTCACATGTGTCATCAGGCCATATTAGGGTCCGAAATTGAAATTCATATATTCACATGATACTTAGTTCATAAACGTTATAATTATAATCTTTTAATTCCTAAAATTATATATCAACTTACATATAAGTCCGTTTAGATAGTTTAATCAATTCCTTGTATGACACCTGATTCTATATCATGTATGTATATCATATATATATATATATACACATATCAATAAATTCATACTAACTCATACTTGGGAATTAAATTATGAAACTTTCCAGTATAGTTTATCAAGATGTTAAAAATATTTCATCTTCAACATTCTACTCCTAATTTGCCCTTTAAGACTCTTTAACATCAATTACTTCAAAACAGGCTCAGTTAAGATCCGAAAATCACAACTATGACTTCCAATGTCTCAAAATACACGCAACATGAAATTAAGACCTGCATCGCTCCAGATGTATCCTCCAATATGTTAGGAATAACTTTTTTTCAGAGGTTTTAAGTTAATTCTAACCACACCCCCCCCCCCCCTTTCGAAATCTCCTAAACTGACTGAAGCTCACTAAAAATCCTAAATGGACCTAGCAGCGGTCCAATAGTTCTAACAATAAATATATTTGGAACCAGGTTACAATATTTTCCAGTTAGTATCTTAAGAATCTAAGCTACACTTTCTCTTTAGAGCTCTTAATTTAATTTAGTTTTGAAAATACCCGAAATACAAAAATGTTCCAACTTGCAAAATTTACTCCTACTTCACTTCAATAACCACTTCAAAGTTAATTTCCACGATTCCTAAATCATACATAATTACACCAAACATATTTCTTGAGATGAAATCACCTTAACCATTTATTCGAATATTTTAAAATAAAGTTAATTAGTTCAATATCATGTTTCTTGATTAGCTATTTAATTTATCAAACCTAGATAAATCAACTTCTACATATATGTTAACACTTAATTTCTTGTAGACACATTGTCAAATACTTTGAAAACATATTTAGTTTCCATTGGTGTGTATGTATTTGTATATAAACATACACCAAAAGCCAACACATCTCTTCCTTTTGATATTCTTATATCCCAACTTTGAATTCTAATTAAATTACTTATTTAAAATTCATCTAACTTAGAGTATACAAGTCCAATATTAACATACTTGAATTTCCAATTATCTAAAAACTTCCTTCTCATCCTTAGCTTACCAACGTCTCCAAACTATGATTATAATCATTTTATCTATTATTTTATCTTCTTAACTAAATTAAAAGGAATTCCTAACACTTTACCTAAATTAAATATTTACAACCCCTACACTAACATGAGTAACTTGACTAATTTAAGGTTTTAAAACAATAAAATTTCTGCATCTTTTTCACTTAGCACTTTAAAATCAAGATTACTTTAAAAAAAACCATCTCAATTCTTGAACTTTGGAATATCTTAAACTCCTTTAAGTTGTGCACAAGTATGGCACATGTTTGATGGCTCTTTACATGTTATCCGTGGGATAACACTAGAAATTAGGCCAAGAAAATTTTATAACCCAAGGCCAAGGTAGCTGAATTCTACCTCTTTCCCTCACGGCTACAATACACCAAAAACAGGGCATGTAAACAGTCCATGTTGCAGCCACCTACAGCCATATTTTCAATTCATTCTCACACCCTACACAACCACACATACACCACAACTTTTAAAGCTCACGGGGTGGGCAAAAGCGCACACACATGGCTGGAATTTCTAGCCTGAGACCAAACACACACACCCCCATGTATGAAAGGTATTCATGAAGAGCTTTGAAGCTCAAGGCACTAAAGACTCCTACATGGCTGGTTATTTTCCATGGCTGTCCTTTAAAACAGGGCAGCCACTTTCATGTCTTAAGAAAACAACAAACCATACCAAATGAAAAGAAAGTCCATACGGTCAAGTAGGAGAAAAAAAAATAAAAAATTGTACCTTGAACTTGGGCTTGAACAAAGGGAACCAAGAATTCTATTAAAGTGTAAAAGGAAGAATGAATTATGGTGGTAAGGTGCAGAAAACAAAAGAGTTCAGCTGAGGGTGAAAAAGGATAATGCGGTGCCCTTTTGTGTGAGAGGAGATAAGGATAATAAATTAAATAAAGCTAAAGTACAAAGTCAAAGGTCAATTGCAAATTTGTGGTGTTTATTTTACTTATATATAGATATATATACATATATATATATATATCACCTCTAATTTTCTAGCTTTTACTTTTATTTAACATTTATTATTATTATTGCTTTATTAATACAATGTACACAATTAAATTTCAAGTATCATGGCAACCAGTAATGAAGTATCAAAATTTTAATTCCTATATTACATATATATACATATAAATATTCATCCACTCTAATTTAACTTAATTTAATTTTTTTTTCCCTTATCACAATAAATTACGCACCACCATTCTAAATCGTAAGTAAAAATATCAAGTTATAGCATATTCAAATATTTGAATTCCCTTTGTAGTAAATGATATTTATCTAAAAAATTAATGTTTAAAAACATTAATAAAATTAAACTAAATAATTTACAATCAAGATATGGATATTTTAGTTACATAACTATCATCACAAACTATAAGCACCACCGTACAATTGAAAATAAATACAAATAACTATATAAATTAATAGTTTTATGTATCCATTTTTAATGAATATCAAATAGTTAATTGAGTACTTAATTGAATAATTTGATTGAATACTACAACATTTCAATTCTCCTTGATCATAATTTTTTTTAAGAATTTTTAAAAAACCTTAAGAGCCTAATTGTTCATTTTGTATATCCCGTTACTACTTCTTAGTCTAGCCAAGCATGACCTTGAGATTAGGTTCATTAATTGTTAACGAGCTTGTTGCCACCTTTACTTATAACCTAAAAGTTAAAAAATATATATATATATATTATATTAAATTCCCTTCTATTGAGGTTTAGTAAATTGACACTAATTCATAGTTTGGAAGAAAAAATAAAATAAAAAAATCAACACTTCTCTTCCTTAGCTTGATGGAAAGCTAATAGTGTTATAAAATAATATGACCAAAAAAAATCAAAAAGTTCGTTTATATTTAAAGTACCAAAAAGTTATACTTTTAGTTAATCTATGCTTTTACTTTTTTCTTTTCTTTCTTTCTTAATAGTAATATTTTATGTTAACCTAGGTTTTTTATTTTTAATATTTTTTTCTCTTATAAAAAAGAAAATATATAAATAAATTAAATTTTTATTGATATTGTAACTAGAAAAATAGAATTTATAATTACCACCAATATAAACAAGTCATACAAAGATTTTAAAAGACAAGTAAGCCATAATTAACAAATATTGGACTTTTAATTGGAACATCCCTTTACCATTTTAACCTTTGTATTTTAAAAAAAAAAGGTTAGGTTTAAAAGATTTAATGAGTAGATTTAAAAAAAAAAAAAGAAATTAGATATTATCTCTTTATTTATTGATAGAAAAGAAATATAAAAAGAGAGAATGATAAAATTTTATTAATTTTTATAAGTATTTAGCCTTTCTTTAATTTTTTTTAATAATGAATGATTTTCCCTAGCAATTATCATTCCCTTATTTAAGATAGATACACCCAAAAGTGGTTGGTCGTAGTGGTAAGGGAATTGTAATCCTGAGAGAAGGCCAAAAGTTTGAATTCTGGAGTCGCCCATCTGCAATACTTAGACTTCTGGGAAACCAAAAAAGATAGATACTAGTAGGGGGCAATAAGAAGTATTACTCATAAAATCAGAGGAAATAAAAAATGAGAGTATTGTCATTGGAAAATGGTGACATAACATCAACGACATGGTTGTTTTTCTTTTAACTAAATTTTTTATTTTTCTTACATTATCTACCATGAGATAAATTTTTTGAATATGTAGAAAAAATATATTTAGTTTTCTACAAGTAAGTTTTATCTCATAATATGTAATAATAAAAAAAATAAAAAAATCATGTTAGTTAATATTTTTTAATATTCATATTAAAAATTTAAATAGTAGAATAATCAATTAAATACTGAAAAAAAAAATGAGAGAAAAAAAAGAAAAGAAAAAGGAGAGCTTCTTATACAATTTTTTTTGGTAAACGATTTTTATACATTAATTTGTGAGCTTGTTGGAGAGCTTATAGGAAAGTAATAGGTGAGAAATATTCAAAGAAATTAGGAAACAAATCCAATCTAATTGATGGAAAAGATTTTGGTTTAAGGTTTTATAAGAAAGCCATTGAGCTTATTATTCTTATAATATTCGTCCACCAAGAAAACGATATTAGGGCAATTAAACCACCACAAGTCATAGAATGGTCCAAGTTTCTTATAAAATCGTCTTTCAATATCTTGATTTATGTATTAGACTTTCACCGAAAATCGTTATTTGCTCTACCGATTTGTTTACCCATTTTACCATAAGTAGTATAGTATTTGTCTAATTTCTGTTAACATTTTATTTTATTTTTATTTAGAGGTCAAGTGTATTTGAGCTGGTTTACACGCACGTCGACTAATTATCTATTTGGTCCGGTCAAAGATAGGTCATCTACACTTGGACTAGAGAATTTATGAAGATATCCACACAAGCTTCCCCTAAGGAGAATCGGATTATGTGTTGTCACTTTTTATCATAAAGTATCAATATCTCTTTCTTTTTATATGTAAGTACATATGATGAGAAACAACTCATAATTAAAGAGTAAATAACTACACATTTGTCAATGATAGGATTTAAACTTGGGACCTAATGGTCCTACCACTTACCTTCGACATTAAAAGTAGTAACTATTTAAAGATAAAAGGACTTAAATTGTAGAAAACTTTATAGCAAAACTTATTGGTCTCTTAATATTATGAATATAACTTTGATGGCTTTGGTCAAAGGTAGATATTATAAAAATGCACTTACCTTGGACATTAAGGCCCTGTTTGGTTAAGTTTTATGTAAAAATATTTTTCAAGTAGAGCTGCTTAAAAAGTATTGTATTAAGTTGAAAAAGTTTTGGATCACAGTTAAAGTAAAAGCACTGTGAGATATAAAAAAAAACGTTTTTCTAACTAGTGCCTAAAGGGCACTTGATAAGGTGCAATAAATGTGGGTTTTAGAATTTGAAACATTCTAAAAGTAGAAAATTATTTATTACACAGTACTGAAATCATGGTCAACCACTATAATTAATAATACAAAATTTCTATATTTATCACATTAACAAGTGCCCTATGGGCACCAGTTAGAAAAATCTATAAAAAATTATTTTATTTTATTTTATTTTATTTTTAAAAATATTGAGTATTAAAATTACTAAAAAGATCAATTTGACAAATACTATGGTTATATTTGTCTAAATAAAATAATTATTAAATTTATTTGAGCTTTTCTTGTTTACTATTTGAAAAAGCTTTTTTTTTTTTTTTTTTTTTTTTTTTTTTTTTTTTTTTTTTTTTTTCTAATCTTCAGCTTTTAGAAGTTTTTAGGATTTTAAAAGCCCAAAAATATTTTTTTGTACATTTTAAAATAAAACCTCTATTATCAAATATCTTTATAAAAAAGCTTTAACCCAAAAGCTATTTTAAAAGCTAAACTAAATAGGGGCTAAAACTAGTATACTATTTAAAGAGAAAATTACTTAAATTGAATAAAATTTTAAAGCAAAACTTGTTGGTCTCTTAATATTATGAATATAATTTTGATGGTTTTGGTCAAAGGTAGATATTATAAAAACAATTTAGATCATACATCAAGAGATGGCTATATCCTATTCGAATATATAAATTTGTTCATTTCAAGAGTAAATTATAACTTAAATTTTACTTTGAAAAAAAAAACAATGATTATTTTCTATAAATGAGTTTTTCTATTTAGTTTCATAATAACACTTTAAAAAAAAAAAAAAAAAATCAATTATTAAAATTTAAAATATTCAAAAAATTAGTAATTTATTAATGAGTAAAGTACACTTATCTTATGTGATTTGTCTTTTTCTCAAACGCATATATGTGATTCATTTTATTTTAAAATACCACTTGTAGTTTGTATCAATATGTCTTTTACAGATTCCATTCAAATTAACAGTTTTAAACAGTTGCCACACAAACGTGGGCTTCCTCTCCTCAATTCCCAAATTCTTATATCCATACTACTTTCAATCATTCATTCTCCATTGTTTTTTGAAATCCCTAAGAGATGATTATCTTTCATGGTTTGGATTTTTCTGATTGTAGGAAAAGAATGGTTTATTTGAAAGGTACTTATTTCACTTACTTTTTTCTGGTCTGGTTAAGGTTGTGAATTTGCTTTGTAACGGTTAATTCTGAAAACCTATATAGTGGTTTTTTATTATGTAATAACAATATGCTACTTTCATTGTTAGGGTCATAATATTTCACCATGGGAATACTTTTTCCCATCACAGTCATGTAGGTGGTTTTGTAAAGATACACCACTTAGACCCTGATTTTAGTTGTTGGAAGTTGGAAGAGTTAGGAAGTGACATATGATACCCTTTAAACTAATCCATTTATTACTTAGGACCTAAATAAGTTTAGTTGATGGATTAGTGTTTATTCAAATGGATAAACTAATTATGAGGACAGGGATACTTTTGTGCTATATATTAAGCATGGTATTGGTCTAATGAAACTGAGAAATATGGGTGATGATGAGGGTGCTGGTGATGGGGGGGTTGCTATTAATGGTGAGGGTGCTAATAATAGTGACGATGAAGGAGAATGGGAAAATGAAGACAATGACGGATCTGACTGTGATGATGAAGTTGAAAAGGTTAACAATCCACATGTATCCAATGAATCATCTTTATTAGAAATTTACATCTAACTACAAAGGGAAAGAGTTGAAGGATGCCATGTGAGGAACAACATATATAGAAGCTGTATAGTTTGAGTATTACATGAAACATACAGAAAAAGTAGGACACATTTTATGCTTACTTAAAGAGTATAATGCCTAGTCCATAGTCTAGGTCATATTATAAGCCAGATGTAAAGTGTGATTGTCTTATGAACCAAATAAGTGAATCTTGAAACAAACCTTTTCTAAATGCAAGGGAGCTGCCACATTTGCATATGTTTAAATGGAGAAGGGGGAGGATTATGAGTATGATTCAAGTCAAAAGGATGTGAATAGAGAAATACAAGAAGAACATTGTGCCAGAAGCTCAATTAGAGTTGGAGGATACAAAGAATGACTCTCGGAATTGCTTTGCTTCATATGTTAGAAACACTAAGTTTGAGGTTGATTATTATCATACATCATATGTTGTTGTCCCATATAATCACACTTGTGATGGTAGAGGATGACAATTAACTATAATACCCTACACGTATGTTGTTACAGTAGTTTAGATGATGGGGACCAACCAGAGCTGTATGATCATTAATAATTAGCAAAGAGACATACCTAGTAGCATATTCATATATCCCATGGTTCCAATTCCTTGACAACATGATTGCAAATAGAATAATTAGCAACTTATGATGCCTCTTTAACATAATGAACCAACTAGTAGACCTAAAAAGGCTAAAAGAAAGGGACAAGATGAGATAAATCAAGCCAAAAAGGATAATCCTAGCGTAACAAATGCCACAAGAAAAGAGGATCAAGTTAATTGTGTAAGATGTAAGAAAACTAGATATAATCAGAGGTCCCGTCAGGGAGCTATGCACAAATATTCCAACGTTTTAAACAAACAAGCAACTGACAAGTATGTTATAAAACTCTCATTCTAAATGTAATATGTATGTTTGTATTCAAAGTATATATATGCTGATTTACTATTTTTTGTTACCATAGGGCAGTAGACAAGCAAGTGGTGAGAGACATAGTAGCCAAGCACCAAACTCATAGTGCCAGTCATCTTGTAGCCTACCACAATTCACCTGAAAAAGTCAAACAAGATCAACTTAGCCAAGTCATGGAAAAAGAATAAGAATTACAGTTGCAACTATCAGGAAAAAATTGCAAATTAAAATAGGGAAGATTACCAAAAAAAACTGAAGTTTAATACAAATGTGTAGAATTTGATTTATATTTTTGAGCAAATTGGCAATCTTCTACAGATGTGTATTTCGTTAAGACTGTTAATTGACTTATTCACGAAGAATGTAGAGGAACATTATGTTTTAATTATGTATTTATTTGTTAATGATGAATATGTGTTAATAATGATTAATGCTTTGTTGTTTCAAACTTACATATGATTCAATGAGAGAGTTATGATGCTCTAATTTCAATACCATGAAAATCTCATACAAAATTCTCCGACAACAATTGAACTTACACAAAAAATACCTAAAATTTTTTGCAGCATACTTCTACATACAACCTTCCCATATATATAGAATCCTCATGTCACATCTAATTGAACAATTTTAGCAAAATATAACTTACAATTGATGTCCATGTCAAACACATTAATCTACATAATTTTTTTTCTTTCAATTTAGCATCTTGGAAGCCTTTCAATACATTTGTGGCTTTCTCATTATTCATTTTCATGTCTTTCCTCATTTTCTCATAATCTTCTCAAATTTTTTCAACACTAATTATAATGCAATATTCCTTTGAAGTAGTTCCTTAATTATAGCTTTAGTCGCCCAGCTATAAATTTTAGCATAAAAAACAATTAAAAAACACTATAGGTGCTTTTTTTAATCCTTTTTATAGGAAAATTATCACAAGTCAATAAGCTAAAATAAGCACAAACACCTCTTGAAAAGTTTATAAAACAAATCATAGTTCATATCCATGTGACTGAGATACAAGTTATTACAATACATAATCGTTGCTAACTCAAAATAAGTAAGCTAAATGCATAATTAATTCATTAACCATAAACAAACAAATTAAAATCCTGAAATTATGAAATCAGAACTCTTACCCCAAACCTCCCATATCCATAAAATTTTCTTCATATAATGTTTTTTGTCCAAGCAATTCTTAATGGAAAATTTTCATCACAACAATAATTCTTCTTCCTGTTGTTTGTAATTGAATTTCTGTAACCCTTGAAGCATTTGGTGCGCTAGAAGCTCCTGAAGAACTAGACCTAACTGATCTATTTAGGAGACGATGAGTAGGAACACTAAAAGAATTAGGTGTTACGGAAAGAATTAAGCTTTTAGAATTTTGAGAGGATAGAATTTGAGAGGGGGGGGGGGGGTGATTAGGGATTTAGGAGTTAAAAGGAGAGAAAGCCCGCAATTGGGGGTAACGTTACACTTACTTGCTAGCTATGCACATGTATATAAATGGGTTAGTTTGGACTGATTCTGTCCAAAGACATGTGATTCCAAACAACATGTATAATTTTAGACAAAATAAATCATGTGTATGCATTCGGCAAAAAGTGAAACCACAGTGGCCTAGTAAACTATACTTTGCTCTTTAATTTCTTAGCTCTGAAAGCATTCAAAATATTTAAATAAATACCAAAAAGTTTCCATATATCATTTTACTATTGGCTCTTAAGCACCTTTTAGAAAGACCCTTTTAGAAAAAACTAAAACGTGGAAAAAAATTTAACAGATAAAAAACAAAAATTATGAAAAGTGCAAGTAATGACGTTGTCTGAAAAAAAAGAAAAAAAAAAAGAAGAAGTTTATTTACTATTTTGGTCTGTGAGAATTATATTATTTTCTCATTTGGTTCTTCAAAAATATTTTTCTAATTAGGTCCTCCAGAATTTAATTTTTTCTATTTTTATCATTGATAAGTTAAATTTTTTAAAATTGAATTCTTACTTAACCCAAAACACAATATAATTAGTTGATATGGTTAAGAATACTTGAAAATAATTTTACGATTTGCTGAATTTTTTTTTTTTGAAAATAAAATAAAATATTTATATTACAATATTTAAAATTGAGGAAACAAACTTTGTTAAAAATTGATTCCTTTCTTTTGTTTATTTTTTTATTTTTCTAAGTTTGTTATAAACCACATGTCATATGTCATATTTGATTTGTCCAAGTCACTTCATCTCTTGTTAGCCAATTCAACATCGTTATTTTTTGTATAGTCAATTTAGATAGAAGGCAATAATAGGGACATAAGTGACTTGATTTTGAAATTAAAAGTATCCGATTAAAATATTTTGAAATATAAGCATGAAAGTGAAATTTAATAAAAATAAAGTGTATTTTAGCAACAAAATAAAATAAAATTAAATGATGGAGTATCAAAATAAAAATAAAAAACTGAATCTTGTAGGATCTTATTGAAAAAATAATTTCTCAAATATTAAAATAAAAAATAGTGTAATCTTCAAAAGGTTAAAGAACAAAAGATCCGTTTAGCTATTTAAGAGATAAATGAAAATCCAATCATTCTAAAAGGCAAATCACATATAATTATGACAAAGGATTTAGCTTTAGATTATAAAAGAATTGCATTGAAATCATTTTCATCTAAAATCATACAAAGAAAAGAAGATATAGACGATCAAATCAAAATCATCACAATTTTCAGAATGGCTAGCAAGCATTTCTCAACACTCTCGCTTGAGGATTTTATGCATTGTGTTTCTATTGGCTTCAGCCTCAGGTAAACATAAATTAGTTTCAAAATTCTTTTCATAACTATTTTATTAAAATGAATTAATTAATTTTGTTTTACTTAATAATTCTAATATGGTGATATGTGAATTATTACAGGGTTTGGTACTATTGTAAGATCGGATATGGTCTGCCAAAAGACCTGCTCAAATTGTTAGAAATTTCATAGGTGGGCTGCCATTAATTGTATGGTTTTGTTTTAATAATAAAACGGGCTTAAGGTTTGGTCCATTTGAGACATGCTGGTAAAAGCCCATATAGTTTATGTGATCATTTAGGATAGGACTTAAGCACACTTCTTATCTGATTAAATATCTTATCTAATTAGATATGGATTAGGCAGTAAGTGTAGGCTGAGTGACTTTAAGAGTTTTTAATAGGAGGGCTCTTAGAGTTTTATTTGACATAAAATAGCTAGGTCCCCTCTCCTCTCTATATATATGCATCTTACCCCATTGAGAGCTGCTACTAGAAAATACAAAGAGTACAGGAGAGGAAAACCTGGTTATGTAAAGCAATTATTGAGGCATGCTTGACAGAGATTCTAGATATCCGCTTCTATGGATCAATCAGGTACGCAAACCTTATTATTAATGTGTTCTAAACTCATGTATGAGATCCTGTATAATTATTACATATGGTATCAAAGCCTAATCTACATGAATTTAGAACCCTAATATTTATTTATTTAACATAAAATTACAGGGTTCATATAAGTCAGTTTCTTTAAACTTAAAATTGAACTCATATATGAATAAAATTGAGCCCAATTTGTTAGGGCTTTTAAAGGTCTCATTTATATCAGTTAATTTGATATATCATTTATGTGATTTCATCAACTATAAGTTGAGAAATCTGAATTTTAAAATTCAGATTGTTTTAAAATCGAAATTAAAATTTTTGATTTGAAAACTAAGATTTCATGTTGTTTTAATCTATTTAAATCATAGATTTAGATTATGGTATGTTTTATACATAGTCAGGAATCATTCAATGAGCTTAATTCGTATTATTTTGAGAAATTTGAATGAAACCCTTATGAAATAGAGTTAGGGTTCATGTCATTACAATTTCAATTATTTGAAATATTATCTTGATAAAACATGAAATTGTTATAGGGTTATTGTTAGAAAAGTAATTTAAAACAAAACCCACACAAAATATTTGAGAAAGGGCATCAAAATTATATGAAAAAGTTAAATTTCATAAATGGGTCATAACAGACCCGTTTCCTCCAGTTCGGGTCAAGAAGATCTTGCAGAAGGAGGGAGAAGAAGGCCGCGCGGCTTTCTGCCATGCACGGCAGTGGTGCGTGTAGTACATGCGCTACCTTCTCCCATCCCAATGCCCTCCAAAATTTTACCAAAATTAATTTTTTTTAATTTTAGAATTTTATGGTATGGTTAAATTTGGGATATTATGTGCATGAATTATTGGTTTGGTTAATGATATTTTGTTATGTTTCAAACTAATATGGTTGCACATAAATAATTATTGAGAACTGTTTAATTTTCATATTTTATATGTTTTAGAACTGTTAGTAGTAGGTACTCTCCCTAGTTAGAGCTAAATAATTTCGTACTCTCATGTTTTCATAACATGTGTTAGTGAATGCTTCTATTTCGATTCAATTTTTCAAAGTTGCAACGTGTATTTAATTATCCTATGAGATACTTTTAAAATATATTTTGGTTTGAAAAAATATATTATGAGTAATTAAATTTTCCTGCTTGAGAAAATCTTATAGGTTTAGTGTAGATGGTTGCCACCAAAGTGGTCTATTTATATAGATTTGTGGGATTTTTGAAAGCTATAGTACGAGATGTTTCTTAAATTATTGTATATAATTTCCCATCCAAAGGGGGTTATTATATACTTTAATTTTGAAAAATACATGAAACATATGGTTTGGGGATATACTTGCCTAGAAGGTTTATTTGCTCAAAGGGGATAGACTTTTCGAAAGCTAGGATACTCTAATTTAAGTTTCATGGGTTGATCATGAGATCCTAATAGCATGTTACATTCTTTACCCAAAGGGGAGTTTGTAATGATGCACTTTAGATTCATAGAGAATAAATTTTTATTCTTGTTTTTAATTACTCAATTTGTTGACATGTTGCATTATTTGTTATTGAATCAGTCTCCCTAGCCGTTAACAACAATAATGCTACTATTGAATTGTTAAACAGTTCAAACTTTAAGAAATGGAAGCAAGATGTTGAATTTTCCCTGGGAATTATGGATATCGATTTACCTCTGCGTAGTGAGAAACCTGCTAATCTTTCTGATATTAGCATTATAGCTCAAAAAGAGGCTTTTGACAAATGGGAGAGATCAAATAGGTTGAGTTTGATCTACATGAAGAGATCAATCTCTGAATACCTTTTGAGTGGGTTACCTAAAACTCAAAGTGCCAAAGACTTCATGAAAGTTGTAGGGGATAGGTACAAGGTATCTGATAATGTTGAGACTGGAAAGCTAATAAATGATCTAGCGGGTATAAGATATGAAAATGGAATTGGGGTTCGGGAATTCATTCTCAAAATGGTTCATGTACAAACTAAGCTTAAAAACAAAGAAATTTCAATCCTTGATAGTTTTGTGGTTCACCATTCTCTCAATTTAAAATCCCTGTTAGAAAGGAAAAATAAACAAGAAGGTAACTCACTAGCTTTCGTTTGTTTTGAATCTAATTTAGTTAATGTCCCATCAAATTCTTAGTGGCTTGACGGTGGTGCAATTGTTCACGTTGCTTGTACCATGCAGGGGTTCAAACACAAAAGGAAGCCAAGTGATTTAGAGGCAAAGCTTAGAGTCGGGAATGATGTCGAAGTTGAGGTCGGGTCCACAGGAATTAGTCTCCTTAATTTTAGAAAGTGGTTTTGAACTTGTTTTGAAAAACACTTTTTATGTACCGTCTTTCAGGCAAAATTTGATTTCAGTTTCCTTGTTGACAAAATTGGTTATTCCTTTAATTTTGGTAATTCAAAAGTTCAATTGCTTCTAAATTCTAAAATTCTTGGAGGGTGTGTTTTGTCCAATGGTTTATATAGAATAAGTTTAGCACCCTTAAATATTAATTCCTCTTTAAATACTGAAAAAGTTGTTTCCAAAAGATCTTTAATTAAAGAGAAATTCTCAATACTTTGGCATAAGAGTCTGGGTCACATAAGAGTCTGGGTCAACCCATAGTTCAGAACTCTTAGAGATCATTCACACAGATATTAGTGGGCCATATTCTAACATTTTATGTAAAAACTGTTATTTCATTTCTTTCATTGATAACTTTTCCCGTTTTGGTCTTCTATACTTGATTAAAGAAAAATCTGATTCTCTTGATAAATTTATAATTTTCGAAACTGAAGTCAAAAAACAATTAGGGAAAGTCATTAAAATTATGAGATATGACCGTGGAGGTGAGTATTATGGCAAACATGGAGTTGATGGCCAACATATATGACCATTTGCCAAGTACTTACAAGAGTGTGAGATTGTTGCCCAATATACCATGCTTGGTAGCCCTTAACAAAATGGTGTGGTAGAAAGGCTTAATCGCACCCTTAAGGACATGATGAGGAGTATGATGAGTAGGTCAAACTTTCCTGAATATCTTTGGGGGGACACCATTAAAACTGCCTTGTACATCCTTAATAGGGTTCCTAGTAAAGCAGTGCCTAAAAACATCTTTTGAGTTGTGGATTGGGAGGAAGCCTAGCTTGAACTCTTTTGTGTTTGGGGGTGTCCAGCTAAAGTGAGATTCTACAACCCAAATAAGAAGAAAACAGATCCTAGATATACCCGCTGTTACTTTATTGGTTATCTAGATCACTCTAAAAGATACAGGTTCTATTGCCCCGCACAAAAAACCAAAGTAGTGGAATCACAAACTGCCAAGTTCTTGGAATTTGATGTTGCTAAGTTGGAAAAGTCTTCACCTTCAGATCAGGGAGAGCGAAATGAGGATATTATTATTCCATTATATGATATGTCAGAAGCTACTGTTTCCATGCCTGTTGTGAGAACAGGTGATGGGGAAAAGTAAATGAACAAGCTGAAGTAGCACCACCTGTTCACACTGATGCTACTGCACATGTTCCTAATGAAGCTCCTCAGCAACCATTTGCACAAATACCTGTTAGAATATCTGAACGGCAGAGAAGGCATGCCATTTTTGATGACTTCATTGTGTATTTGGGTGAAATTGATTATGATGTTGGTGATATTGTTGATCCCACTACATATGGAGAAGCTGTCTCTAGTCTACAGTCATACAAGTGGATTGAAGCCATAAGAGAAGATATGCAATCTATGGTACACAACTGGTGTATGGGAGTTGGTTGCACTTCCAGAGGGTTGCAGACCAATTGGGTGCAAGTGAGTTTACAAGACCAAGAAAGATTCAAAGGGAAAAGTTGAGCGTTTCATAGCAAGACTTGTAGCTAAAGGTTTCTCTCAAAGAGAAGGATGTGGATTTTAGTGAGACTTTTTCTCCTGTCTCAACTAAAGACTCCTTTAGGGTCATCATGGCATTGATAACTCAATTTAATCTTGAGTTACATCAGATAGATGTCAAGACAGCCTTCTTGAATGAAGATCTTGCTGAAGAAGTTTATATGGTTCAATTTGAAGGTTTCAAAGAAAATGGAGAGAGTGAACTTGTTTGTAGACTCATGAAGTCCATCTATGGTCTAAAACAAGCATCTCGATAGTGGTTCTTGAAGTTTGATGAGGTAATCACCTCTCTTGGTTTTGTTGAAAACACGATTGATTAGTGCATATATCTCAAAGTCAGTATGAGCAAATTTATCATACTGGTGTTATACGTTGATGATATTTTGCTTGCTAGTAGTGACATTAGTTTATTACATGAGACAAAATTGATGTTAGCTAAGACCTTTGACATGAAGGATCTTGGGGAGGCATCATTTGTTTTTGCCATTGAAATTCATCGGGACAGATCTCATCATTTGTTGGGTTTTTCTCAGCGAGCATATATTGATCGTGTGCTCGATAGGTTTAATATGCAGAAATGTAAGCCTGGGGATGTACCAGTTGTCAAGGGTGATAGCTCAGCTTGGATCAGTGTCCTGTTAATGATTTTCAGAGAGAGTTCATGAAGAATATGCCTTATACTAGTGCAGTTGGAAGCTTGTTGTATGCTCAGGTTTGCACCAGACGTAACATTGTTTTTGTAGTGGGATTTTTTGGTAGATATTAGTCAAACCCAGGTCCAGAACATTGGGTTGCTTGCGAAGAAAATTATGAGGTATTTGTAGAGAACCAAGGAATTTTATGTTGATGTATAGAAATGTTGATCACCTTGAGTTGATTGGTTACTCTGATTCTGACTTTGCTGGTTGCAAGGATTATCTGAAATCCACATCAGGATACATTTTCATGATAGGTGGGGGAGCCGTATCTTGGAAAAGTTCTAAATAGACAATCACTGCTTCTTCCACTATGCAGGCAGAGTTCGTTGCTTGTTATGGAGCATCGACACAGGGTATATGGTTAAAGAACATGATAACATGTATTGGTGTGGTTGATTCGATCTCTAGACCTCTTAAAATTTACTGTGATAACAGTTCTGCTGTGTTCTTTTTTAAAAATAACAAGAAATCTAGTGCATCAAAAACTATAGATATTAAATATTTGGCTACCAGGGATTTAGTGAAAAAGGGGAGACTTTGTGTTTGAATATATTGAAACAGAAAAAAAAAAAATGTTAGCAGATTCTTTAACCAAAGGACTCAGGACTGGGGTTTTCAAAAGTCATGTTGATAACATGGTATTGTAGAGTCCTTTGATGTTTTTGGTTAATGGGAGTTTGCGTTGTTTTATTCAAACCAGCTAGCATGTTATATATGGTATTTTATGTTTGTTTACATTCTTGTTGGATAGTACGTTTTATTAATGAAAATAATAGTTATTTTCATTATGATATGATTGATATTGTATGTGCACATATGGTTATTTATGACATGTCATTACATTAAAATCTTAAGACTTTGTGTCTGTCTTAAGTGTGACGGTTTTGTCAATTTGGAGGTATGTCTCAAATGACACTAATTTGATATCTCGAGATGGTTGTTGAGACATACAAGTTTAAAATTAAGCTTAAGTGATTTCTAGTGCTTTGGAAAAGCATCCATTTTTAATGAAATTACTAGAGGACCGACAATGAAAATAGCATATGTTGATTATATTTAGATGCTATTTTCTCGCTACATTACCACATCTAGATCCAGTTAGCATTTGCAACCATGGATTGGTCTTGTGTCGTTTAAGTAGCACAATGATTGCCATGATTCGATGTTAATAACTTAATTGGACTGGATTGTTTGAAGTGTGTCTCAGGACCAAATTTTTTCTTTTAAAACTGTGGCCACATAAAAGTTATACCTTGCCTCGAGAGTCGTTTTCTAAAAATATATTTTCCAAAATTTTGAAAACTACAATTAATGTTGCCTAAGTGGGAGAATGTTAGAAATTCCATATGTGGGCTGCCATTAATTGTATGGTTTTGTTTTAATAATAAAATGGGCTTAAGGTTTAGTCCATTTGAGACATGCTGGTAAAAGCCTATATAGTTTATGTGATCATTTGGGATAGGGCGTAAGCACACTTCTTATCTGATTATATATCTTATCTGATTAGATGTGGATTGGCAGTAAGTGTAGGCTTAGTGACTTTAAGAGTTTTTAATGGGAGGACTCTTAAGAGTTTTATTTGACATGAAATAGCTAGGTCCCCTCTCCTCTTTATATATGCATCTTGCCCCATTGAGAGCTGCCACTAGAAAATACAGAGAGTACGGAGAGGAAGACCTAGTTGGGTAAAGCAATTACTGAGGCTCGCTTGACTGAGATTCCAGATATTTGCTACTATGGCTCAATCAGATACACAAACCTTATTATTAATGTGTTCTAAATTCATATATGAGATCCTGTATAATTGTTACACAAATAACTCAAAATGCAATGAAGATTGCATTGGTATGAATTTCCATCAAGGAGGTTACTGCATGCCTATACGTGGGTCACCAAGGGAGATATGTTGCTGCTTTAAGAATTGAGTTCTCATGTTTTAGGGGAAAAAAAAAAAAAAAAAAAAAGAAGTAGAAGAAGAGTTTTTATCGAGTTTTATGCTCTTCTTTTAAATACAAAAATATAAATTTATGTGAGTTTTATCAAGTTTTATGCTCTTCTTTTAAATATAAAAATATAAATTTATGTCTTTCTCCTTAATTTGGTATTTGTAACTTGGATTTAATTACCCCTATGCATTAAAATATCAATTTTAAGAATATTACCAATTAACAGATATATAAATAAAGTCATTTGATGCCAATAATATGTAATTTATGAATTTTGCTAAATAATTAGGAAAAGATTAAAAAAAGTACCATGTAAGGAAAAAAATTAGGATAAATAACGTAAAAAAAATTATCATGTCATCATTTGTTCGTGCTTACGTACATTAAACGATTTTGGATAAAGTGATTTAAACAATACAAAACATGTGTATAGATTTTGGTAAGAATTACTTGTAATATTTATAATATATTAAATGGTTGTTTAAAAGTTCAGTTAATGTTTAATAAATAATTTCTTCATTGATTATTTTCAAATAACCAAAAAGGATACAAAATGATTTATTATATGTGATTTTCTATAATTTATAATTTAATTAGAAAATGTAATAAAAAAAAAAAAAACTTAATTAAAGTATTTCTCTAAAAAGAATTAAAATCATCAAGCTTTGATAATTTTAATAAGCAATAAATTAATATAAAGTTATTATCCATTAGTCGTGAAAGTAGAGTAAAGGTACAATATTGTCTAAGTTTTGAGAAGCAAAATAAGGGTATTGGGTGTTATTTATGAAAAGTGGGGCTATCATAGTCTTTTATTTGATCAAACTTAATTATAAGTGGAAAAATGTAAATATCAAACCTTTGTTTATTTTTTTCTAATAACTCCGCCAAAGATTACTCTACAAGTCTCAAGCCTAGATAAAGGAGGAGGGTTGTGATAGGTTGACAGCTAGCGTAAAACTAATCAAAACCTATGAAGATGAATCCTACAAAATATTCGTTAGGGCGTAACCCTCTTAGCGACTTGCTGCATCAAATCCCGGGTGTAATGAGAAATGAGCAAGGGTTGGGTCATCACATCCTTAGTGGCGCGCCATACCGGCACCCAGTGTGGTGCAAAATAAGCAAGGGTTCTCACATCGAGGGTAGGTGCGGGTAAAGAAGCTAGTTCAGGACAAGATTCACATAGCTACTTAGAACATAGGGACTCTTACTGGTAAATTGAGAGAGCTTGTAGATACTATGAGTAAAAGGAGAATTAATATTGCTTTCTTACAAGAAATTAAGTGGGTAGGAGAAAAAGGTAGAGAGATAGAGAGAACATGATTCAATATATGGTATATCGGTAAGTATAGAAATAGGAATGGAGTGACGATTATTATAGATAGAAATTCAAAGGATAAGGTTTTAGAAGTCAAGCGAAAAGGTGATAGAATAACTTTAGTCAAACAGGATTTAAGTACCTTTAAGAGAAAAACTATTTATTGGTGGAGATTTGAACGGTCATGTTGGAAATGCTAACGAGAGTTTTGAGAGAGTGCATGGGGTTATAGTTATGGAGATAGGAATGAGGGTGAATAGTCTATTTTAGATTTTGCGGTTACGTGCGACTTGATTTTAGCTAACACGTTCTTTAAAAAACAAGAGTCGTACTTAGTCACCTTTAGTAGTGGGCCTAGTAAGAGCCAAATAGATTTTGTTATGACTAGGAGGGTTGATAAAGTTGTATGTAAGGATTGTAAAGTTATACCTGACGGGTGTTTAGTGTCTCACCACAAACTTATGGTTGTAGATGTTGGTGTTAAGCGTTGGAAGCAAAAACATAGAAGTAATAAGTGTAGTAGGACTAGATGGTGGAATTTGAATGAAGGAAATATAACTATTTTTAAAGAAAAAATGTTACAGGGTGACCCATGGATGGTGGAGAGTGAGCCTAATATGATTTGGGATGAGATGGCTAGTCGTATCAGGAATACGGCTAGAAAGGTGTTAGGAGAAAGTAGAGGATGTGGACCTCAAACTAAATAGACTTGGTGGTGGAATGAAGAAGTTCAACAAGCTATTTAAGTTAAAAAAGAGTATTATAAAAGATTACACGAGAATAGAAATGAAGATAATTATAAATATTTTAGACAAGCTAGAAAAGATACTACGAAAGCGGTTAGGGAAGCTAAAGGCAACGCTTGTCAAGGACTTTATTAAAAGTTAGAGACAAAGGATAGAGAAAAGGATATTTGTAAGATTGCCAAACAAAGATAATGGCGAACTAGGGACTTAAATTAGATTAAGTGCATTAAGTATGAGGCTGATTGGGTTTTTGTTAAGGAATGTAAGATTAATAAGAGATGACGAACTTAATTCGATACTTTATTTAATAGATATTCAAGGGGTGATATTGGAAAACTAGATGACACATTCGATGATACAAACCGCCGATTTGTTCATCGGATTAGAGCACAATAGGTTAAAGAAGCTATTCATAAGATGAATAAGGCAATGAGCACAGATGATACACCAATAGAAGTTTTGAGATGCCTAGAAGATATTAGCATAACTTGGCTTACAAATCTTTTTAAAAAGATTCTAGTAACCAAGAAAATGCCCGATGAATGGAGGAAGAGTACGTTGATCCTTGTTTATAAGAATAAAGGAGACATTCAATGTTGCACGAATTATCGATGAATAAAACTTATAAGTCATACAATGAAGCTCTGGGAGAGAGTGATTGAGCGTAGGTTTAGGAACGAGACTCTAGTTTCTGAGAATCAATTTGGCTTAATGCCGGAAAATCTACAATAGAGGCTATTTTCTTACTTAGGAGAGTAATGGAGAAATATAGAGAAAAGAAAAATGATCTTTACATGGCCTTTATTGATTTAGAAAAAGCACATGATAGGGTGCTAAAACAAGTCATGTGGTGAGTTCTCGAGAAGAAGAATATCCCTACTTAATATATAGAAGTTATTAAAGATATGTATGAGGGAGTAATGACTAGGGTGAGGACCATAGATGGTATGACTGGAGAGTTCCCGATCACGATAGGTGTTCACTAAGGTTCATCCTTAAGCCTATACCTATTTGCTTTAGTCATGGATGAACTTACATATAATATTCAAGATAGGGCTCCATAGTGCATATTGTTTACTGATGATATTGTGTTGGTAGATGAAACTAGAGAATGTTTGAATTCCAAATTAGAAATGTGGAGGAACGCATTATAATCTGAAGGCCTTAAGTTGAGTCGGACAAAAACCAAGCATATGGAGTGCAATTTCAGTGAAACAAAAGGAGGCCAAATGAAATAACTTTGTCAGGCAATCCCTACAAAGGATGTGTTTAAGTATTTAGGTTCATTTATACAAAAAGATGATGCAATTAACCATGATGTAAATCATAAGATCAAGACAAGGTGGGTGAAGTGGCGCAATACTTCGGGAATTTTATGTGATCATAAAATCCTGATTAGATTGAAAGAAAATTTTTATAAGATGATAGTTAGGCCAGCTATACTATATGATATCGAATATTGGGCAGTTAAGAAGTAACACTCGCATAAGACGAGAGTAGCCAAAATGAGAATATTGAGATGGATGACCGGACATACAAAAAGGATAGAATAAGGAATGAGGAGATCCGTAAGAAGGTGACAGTAACACCTATTGAGGAGAAAATGAGGGAGAATCGCCTACGTTGGTTTGGACATATCCGACCTCGGCCAATGGACGCGGTAGTTAAGAAATGTGACTTGGTATAGGTGTTAGGTGTTAGACTTGGTAGGGGGAGACCGAAACTTACATGAGGGGGTAGTCATCGAGAAGGATATGACTGCTCTTGGCATTATTGAAAATGATGCATTAGATCGATACGAATGGAGAAAAATGATTCATATAGTTGACCCTAACTAGTTTGGGATTTAAGGCTTCGTTAAGTTGTTTATTTTTTTCCAATCCTATTTATAATAATAGAATTTTAGAAAAATAATCTAATTATATTCTAAAAATATATATTTTTTTTTGGTACATAGGGAGGTTGGGGTTTGAACCCTCAATCTGAGGATGGGGGAAAGGCCTAAGGCTTGGTACCATGCCAATTGAACTATGCTTTGGCTGGTATTCTAAAAAGATTTATAACCAAACATTGAATACAATTAGGTTTCACTAGAATAGAATTAAATACAAACACATGAATTAGGAGAGAATGTTGAGAAGTAATTTATGGTATATAAATTTGGTTTTAGACTATATAAGGATATGATTGAAACTATTTTTTTTTTTTTATCTCATTCATCCACAAAGAAAAGAAGACACAGGGCGATCAAACCATCACACAATTCGCATAATGGCTAAAACCAACACTATCTCTTTGGGTTTTTTTGTATTGTCTTCCTGTTGGCTTCAAGTAACATTATTTTCATGATTCATCTAGCAGATAATGGAATCCTCCATGTAAGAGATAGAAGCCACGTTTTAAAAAAAAATTTGTTTGTAGAATGGCAGCAAGTCTGTTAGGTTTATGGATTACACTTTTAATTCTCTCCTTTTCAAGTTTTCAGTAAAAATGCCTAATAAATGATATCACCTTAAACAAATTGACACATTCGAGAATTATTATTGATTTTATTATTATTATTATATTATTATTTATGTCGTGATCGTGACCTTTTTATCATTTAACCAAATCTTTAAAAAAAGAAAGAAACCAAACCAATTAATTTGAATAAATAGGTTTTTATTTTCAATAATATTCATGTTATTTATTTATTTTGGTTTTTTAATAGCAGGGCCAGCTCGTGGGCTTACCATGCCGAAAGTAGTCTGCTAAGGCCATTGCTCAACTGCTTCAGATTGCAATGTAGTTTGTATGGCTCTAATGGATTCCCCAAGGGAGCATATTGTCAGGAAAAGTTGAGACAGAACTTGAATGCTTTTGTTATGCTGATTAAGTTTTGTTGTCCTTAAGTAATTAAATCAAATAAAATTCTTATGAATCATTTCGTTCATTGTGTTTTTCTTTGATTACCAAATACTCCCTTGCAGTGTTGGTTGTTAATGAATTACCATGTTGATTCACCTCTACTTAATAGAATCATTCAACATATGATATACATCTACTCTTCAATGACAGACCTAGACAGTCAATTTTGGAGTGTCAAACTACAATTTCTTTCTGCCGTAAAGGAAGAGAACAATATTGCTGGTTGTAAATAGACGAATAGTTTTCCCATCCAAACCTCATGGTCTACTAAAACTTACACTAGCCAGTCCACATTACACACTAAATAGAAGTTAGCCAAACTAATTAGATCACTAGGTCTAGGTCATTAAATGTCTTATTATGAGACAAACACATTAGCATGTTTTATAAAACCCAAAATTCACAAATAATAAAACCTCACTTAATGGAAAATTCAAACGTAGATGTCTAGAATTAATCTAATATACATAAAATGCTTGCTAGTAATTTTTTTGAAAATAATAAGGCTACATTTGAATGCATTAAATTGGAATTTGGTTAGAATTATAATTTATGAGTTAGGGTTATATAAAAAATTATACTTTATTGTCATCTTAAGTGATTCTATGCAATGGTTGCTTGTCATCTCAAGTGATTCTATGCAATGTCATGCTTGCCATCATCTTTAGTAATAATTGTTGTCGTCTTTGGTTTGACCTGTTGTACATGATGCAAAGTGTGAGCACCAAGCCAAACATGTTTTTGTGTTATGTTTTTTAAATAAATATATTTATTATATGCTTATTTTTATTATATGGTTATCAAATATATATAAAATATAAATTTAAATTTAAATATATATCTATTTAATTATTTTACACTAGTTGGCTTCGCGAGCTTTAAAACTGAGTTTTGTCAAGTTCAAACTTGACTTGTTGACTATGTAAACTCTAAAATAAAATTCGAGCTTGTTCACTAATTATTCACCAATAATTCGGACCATTTGTAGCTTTAGTTTCCTACAAAATAACATGATTTAGGTTTACATTTATAAAAATTAAAGAGGAAATTTTACTGTTGTTTTTTAATTTCTTGAAACTTTACTAAAATTTACAAATTTTAAATATAAGTCATGCTAAAAATTAAAATTGGACAATCAAATTTAATTTCAATTCTAATTTCATATATCCATGCTTAATTTTAGATGTAAGAACTAAAATGAACTTGGCTTGCTTTGGACTTGTAGAGTTTGAGAAAGCCAACGAGAACATCAATATCAATTTAAACAAGATTCTTCGTTTGTTCTACCACCTAGGTAGACGGGGGACCGTAAAACCTACAAAGCAAT
Organism: Quillaja saponaria; assembly: GCA_029379385.1. NCBI lineage: Eukaryota > Viridiplantae > Streptophyta > Magnoliopsida > Fabales > Quillajaceae > Quillaja > Quillaja saponaria. The sequence continues at coordinate 3,560,297 of CM055611.1, forward strand.
TCGTAGAAGGTGCATGTATTTGAAATTTCCCAATAGCAATCATTTTCTGAACCCTTAATTAAAGAGTTTGTTGAGACGTCAAAAATCACATGGTTCTCATGCTTACAACTAATAATTTTTCCACCATAAATTATAATAGGTGATGTCACCACCCAGACACTGCCTAGCAAATTGTACTCTTTATTTTAGATGTTTGACACTACAACAATATGAAGTGATTTTCTCTCGTCTTTTCTTCTATTAGAGCTACTATAAATTAAATATTTTCAAGAGACAATCAACTCAACATTCTATACAAAAATTAAATAGAAAAAGCATCATCAACAATCAACAATTAAATAAAAATGTGTACAAAAACTCACATCATGGTGTTCAGAATTCCTTCATTTCAGTTTCAGATTGCCATAGGTTTCAAGTGTAAAACTACAAATTATATCAAATAAACAAGACTTACCCTATTCTATCATCCTTAAAATTTGAATTCCCATTTTTCTCAGGTGAATCCCTTTCAGTATAATTGAACTACTACAAGTAATACTTGAAATTTCAACTCATCCAAAAAAAAACAGGAGAAAACAGGACAGAAGAGAACAGAACAGAGCAGAGAAAAACAGAGTCAAACCAAATTATTGGCATCCGGCAAACCCTGTTGAATATCATTATCTCTAGCCGATACAGAGGTATTAGGACGCTTGGAAGAAGAAGCTATGGTAGCTCGACAAATTGGGCAATTAGAGTGATTACTGAGCCACAAATCTATACAAGAAGCATGAAATGAATGCTTGCACCCACTTAGTTGCCGGACCTCTTCTCCGTCAGCAAACACCGACAAGCAAACAGGACACTCGGTGCCAATATTTTTGACATGGGTTTCCTTCTGGTATTTTAGGTCGGAAACTGCATAGGTTTGTCTGGGAATTCCAGGGTTGTCGGTGGTGTTATGGGATCGACGGCGAAAAGGGTTTGATGGCCACTTTATGGAGAAGATGAAGGTGTAGATTAAGGCTGGAATAATAACAACGGCGACCAAAGCGAGGATGAATTCTAGAGGAGATAAATCCAAGGAGCGCGGCGGAGCTGGGAAAGGTGGAGGAGGTATGCGCAGAACGGTGGGTGCATTTTCCATGATATGGTGCACAGAATAAATTATTATCCCAGGTCCAAGTGCATTTGATTGAGGCTTTTTGCTTTTTATTTTTTTATGTTTTTTATGCTTTTTTGAAGAAACAGTGAAGTAGGTTAGACAAAGACAAGGTTTGAAAGTTTTTTAAGAGCAATAATTGACGGAAAAAATGGGAATGAGACAATGAGTAGGTGTAAATAAGTCAAGTAACAGAATTCAAGGTCACGTCACCGTGTGCAAAGAACTGTATTTTAAAAATTTTTCTCGTTTATCTCTTTTCATATTTTATTTTTAATTTCAACCTGAATTATTATATTTTTTTTATTAATTAGAATTAAAAATAAATAAGTTTAGATATATTTTGTCAGAAAATTAACAAATAACTATATTAAAGGAATTAAGAAAAGATCATTGATTTTTAAAATATTTATTAATTATTAAATTTTAAATTAAATAATGTGAATTTTGAAAAATTAATCTACTTGATTAATATTTTAAATTTTAAAAAAAAAAGGATGTAAGTGAAATAAAAGTGTCAATATAAAATTTAGATATTTTTTTTTATAAACAATATTAAAAGTAGAAATTTCTAGGAATGCAAATTTATTATAGAACTTATTTAGAATGTGAATACAAAAGTAAGACTTATCCTTATTATTTCTCTTTTTTTCTTCCAAGTTTTGCTATTGTTTATTTGTTCATTTTTATACAGAGTACTTATTTATTTTCAATTTTGTTGTCCTAAAAGAAGTCAAATTAATAATTTCCTTCTTTTATTTTTCCTTAATATATATATATATATATATTTGTGTAGGGCATAAGAGCTACAAAATAAAATTATTATTTGTTCCAAGTCTTTAAGACAATGATAAAAAATTCCATCAGTTGAACTAATTATTATATATATTTTTGTGTGTGCAGATTAGTGGTTATTAAAGTATTAATAATAATAATAATAAAAAGTAATACAAAAAATTATACCAACAAATGTCTTCATAAAATAGTAAATACAAAATTTAGTTTTATAAAAATATAACAGTTACATTTAATATTCTTATATAAATATTTGATAGTCACAAGAATAATTAAAATTCCATAAACCAAATAACAACTTACAAAGTTCATATACATTAAACAGAGCAAGAAATTCCTCTTTTTCTGTTAGCTGCTCTATTTCTAGTTTAAGTGTACATCAAGGAAGAAGAAAATCTTGCTTAGATTGAAAGATACCTTCGTTGTTTGTTGTGTAACACAAGACTAGTCTCAATATCTCATTAACGCATCAAACTTTTTTTTATCCTTTGTAAGGGGTAGCCTCCATAAAACACTCACTAGAAAAAACAAAAACAAAAAATAAAAATAAAAAATAAAAAAATGGAAAAATAGCTCTGTCACATTATAAGACTATGGTTTTATAATGGCGGCATAGACAAAACCACATTCTGCGAAGTGCTCATAACAGCAGTTTCTGCCCTACAAATTGGGCAATTAGAGTGCAAATTTAACCATTTATCAATGCATTCGACATGAAACACATGCATACAATAGGGCAGCACACGAATCGCCTCGGCTTCCTTGAACTCAGACAAGCAAACAGCACATACCCCTTCGTCGCTGCTGCTGCGTTCTTTCTTGTATTTATTAACCAAATTGAGTGACCTTGATGAAGTGACCATTGAATTGCTGGTGCTGGTAGGCAGCCGAGAATCGTTATGAAAGTTAGTTATTTGAAGTCCTTGTTGTTGCCCATTTGGTTGGTTTGATGTTATTGTTGTTGTGGTGGTGGTGGTGGTGGTGGTGTTACTTTGTCTAGAGCAAGTAATAAGGCATTGGTAAGTTGCAGCCACTAAAGCTCCTGCCATGACACCAAGAAGAAGAATGAAAACCGGGTTAAATTGTGGGTGATGATGTTGATCTTGTCCATCCATGGGAGAAAGAAAGAGATGAGGCTTGTTCATGGTTAAACATAGGGTCATTCAAAATGTTGAATTGTATGCATTGTGCATTCATGTATATGTAAATGTAATAACAACAAAAGAGTGGCTAAACTTATAGATCAATTTCATCAAAACGTGGGTGACACGGACAGGAATACATATTAAATACATTGTATGGACCCATTTTAGTGAAAGAGCTCTTTTAATGAAGGCTTGTAAAACCAAAATTGAAGTCGTAAGGGCATATGAAAAACAGTGACATTCAAGATAATTGAGTTTAATTTCGATGAATCCAAAACTCAAGTCTCCACTACAAGTGACGTTATGTGCTTATCTAACTAGTAAGTTCTTTTACTGAAGGTAGAATGGTAGTCAACCCATTAGGTTTTAAGGGTTATGAAGATACATAATATCTACAACAACAAATTAATAAGATGTATTTTGCAATTGAGTTAACAACCAAAATTATAATTTATTAATAAGAAGATCTTATTATGTCATATGGTTTGTTCATGTTATATTTTGTTTAAGTCAATTTAAATGAAATATGACAGTAAACATAAAAGTGATATTATTTTAAAAAATAGCTATTCGCTTCCTTACTTTTTATAACTAAAAATAATAAAATGAATGTTGATATAAATTATAAAGACCAAGATCATAGTGATCAATATTTATACAAAGAATTATCGTGAACGGAGAAAGTACCTGAACCCACCCAAAAACAAAACAAAGGAAGATAGATAAATCATACCTTATGCCAGAAGTGGTAGATTACGGAAGGTAAAATGCAACTTCAAATTAGATGAGAATTAGAACTAAAAGACAAATTAGGCCCGCAATCTAATTAATTATTGGGTTAAGGATCAAAGGATGTGGTTGTAGATATTAATATTATATAATGAATTCCTTGAGCTAATTATAATTGTCGTCTCATCTATCTACCATTAGAAAAAAATAAAAATAAAATAAAAATAAAAAGAGAAGAGTGAGGTGGATAGACGGCCAAAATGTCATCTCAACGCTTCCTCTGGAGGATTCTATGCATCATATTTCTTTTGACTTAAGGTAACAAATTCATTTCATAATTCATTTTAAGTTATATATATATATAAAAGAAACCCAGGACTAACTGAATCTTTAGAGTCCCCCTAGCTTTGATGTTATAGTGAGAGTGTTTTTCAGAATGTTTATTTGTTTATTTTTTGTATGTAATAAATATAGTATTAATAATAATGTAAATAAGCGACAGATCTCTCCATATCCTTAAACAAAAACTATCAAAAAGTTTTTATTGAAGGATTTTTGAATTGTATACACTAATGTTTTAAAATTTGGATTGATCCAGCTAGTCTGACCAATTGATTGTGGCCCTAGATTTGAACTATTTTCCATGTTAGTCTCTGAATTGAGTTTTAAAACATTGCTAAACACAAGTTGATTTAGAGTTTGATGTCACTTAATTGCAGGGCCAGCGATAGGGTTTGATGTACCCAAAGTAGTATGCCAGGGTCCATGCACAACTGGATCAACTGCAATCAAGTGTGCGTTGCTAAGGGCTTCCCTAACAGGAAGCTACTGTATGGGTTTTAGTGGAACACAATTGCAGTGTTGCTGCAAGATGAATTGACTCCTACATCATTCACCGTCAAATATATATATATATATATATTTGCATGGCTACAATTTTAATACTTTGTATGCATAAAAAAATAATTCATCGGACGAGACTGTTTTTAGTGATTTAAAAATTAATTAATATTTGATATACTAACAGTAGATTTAAATTTAAATTTATTTTTTATATTGTTAGTAAATGAGAGGGTGATATATATCACTAATTCGAATCATCACCCTCAATTCTAATTAAGTGGGTTAATCTGTTAGTATTCCTTTTTATATGTTGTGTTTTAGGAAAATTTATAAATGGGAGATAGCTCTTAATCCTGTTTTACATGTTGAAACCTGTTATGGGACAATGGGCTAGGCTGTGTGTAGCCATATAGCAAAATGTTCAAGCATCAAATCTGTTTTAAGAATTCTAGAAAGGTATAAAAAAAAATTCTTAGTTATTTTTACTTTTGGACTTGACTAGTGATATTAGGTTAGAGATTTTTTTTTTTAATTGAAAAACATGTGAATATGATATTGTTTGTGATGTACTCTATTTATTAGATTAATACATGGTAAATTAGAATATGAATATGAGTTAATTGATTTTCACAACAATTCAAATGGTGAGATAGTAAATAATGTATGGAAGGAAAAAAAACCTCAATAGAGTATTGATTTTGAGTTAATATTGTGCAATTTTTCATTTATGAGGTCTTAGCTTAATTAGTTAAGAAGGAAGAGCAAGGATCACAAGGTTATTTAAAGGAATCATTGTCACAAGAAGTGAAGGAAAATATTTGATAGATCACTTTGTAATTTGCTAGGAATGTGATACTGAAAAATTATCGTAGATGAGTAAAACTTTCATTTTAAATAGAGAGGTATGGAAACCAACTAGAATATATGAGTCTTATATAATTTAGTTTCAAATGGAAAACCAACATGTAACTGTAACCGGATTATGCACTATACAACGTGAAGTATACATAGCTTCATACTATCTGAAGTACTCATGAAATTCTAAGAGGGAGAATAAGACCATGAAAGTGCAAGAAGTGAAATTCGGAGGCAGACCATTCATTCCTGGACTAGGGAATTTATGAGAATGTTACTCCCCTATGGTCTACATGAAGTATATATAACTTCATACTATCTGAAAGTAAGCACATATTAATATGGAGTATATTAGCCAAAGGTACTTATGAAATTCTATGAAGGGAGAATAAGACCATAAAAGTGCGGGAAGTGAAATCCGGAGGTAGGGCATCTATGTCGGGACTAGGAAATTTAAAATAATTTTACTCCACACGACCTCTTTCAAAGGAGATTTGAAATCAATAAAGAAACACAACTTTTTAACTATTAGACCAATTGTTTGTGGTGTAGTAAACATATTTAAAATTGAACTAATTTTTTTTGATATTTTCAAATACAAATTAGAACTTATTGCAGAAATAACTAGGAGATAAATGGAAATTCAGCCATGCTAATTAGGAATGAAATCCCTTATAATTGTTGCCAACGGGTTTAGTTTTAAATTATATAAGGATTCAATCCATGCTTCTTTTTTTATATTATTCATTCATTCACCGAGAAAACAAGATATAGTCAATCAAATTAGCCACCGCAATTCACATAATGGTGTCATAACCCAATATCGTCAAATTAGAAATAATATGTAAATTGTAGTTATAACAATAATAAATATGTAAATAAATAAATTGAACTAATAATATAATAGAATATGTTATAATCTGACACTTTAATATACATTTTAAAATTTTATGTATAATTTATTATTATAAAGTAAGTAAACTTTGACCATGTAAATTAAATTAAGTGAATAATTAATACATGTATATATTAAGATTTAATTTTCACCACACATTACGTTGACATTGACTTATTTTAGTATTTTTTTTTCTCTCTCCTTTCCCCACCGCCATTGCTTTCTTTTCCTTTTATCTTGGCCGATGGTGGCATTTGTTTTCCACCGACTTAGCACTCATCTTTTATTCCCAGTTCAGCAATGGTAAATTTCAGCTCTCATAATCAAGCTTTTGCAGACAATTCTCTTATTCGTCTTGATTGCTATATTCTTTGCCAGCTGTGAGTCTCCTTCATACCCCTGTTCTTCCTTTTCCATCTGATTTCTTACCTCCAAATAATTTTCTCTCCCCCAAAGCTTTGAGCTGCATAATCTTGGGGGATTAGCTTTGGGTTGCAAGCAGTGTTTCCTCTTTGGTTACTTTCTTCTTTTGGCTTCCACTCAGGTTCGTCTTTTCCTCCACCCTCTAAATAATCTTGAATTCATGTATATACACTAATAGCTTGCAATGAAGTTTTCTTTCGTTGTTTCTAGGATTTCTTATTATTTTCTTTTGTTTCCTCGTTGACCCAAGGAGTGGGAAAGTGAACAGGTGAAAAAACAAAGAACTTTTTACTTTGCGATAATTCTCATTGAACAGTGGACCGACTATATGTATAGGAAGAAAAGTAATCTACATTCTTAATTTTAGGCTCCAATTAGATAGCATAAAATAAAGGAATTAATTACAATCAGAGTTCTAACTAATAAAAGCTAATAATAGTCGTACATGAATTGAAATAAAACTACCTAAAATACAACTATATTATCAGACATAAATACAAAGAATCAGTTAGTATTAAAATCATTAAATCTAGTTGAGGGATTTACTCCCTAAAATCCTTCACTCCCTATCAAGTTGGGAGTAAATGTTGATCATTCCCAGCTTGGAATTCAAGTTGTCAAAATTCACTCTAGGTAAAGCTTTTGTGAGAATATCAGCTATTTGGTGACTTGAAGGAATATAAACCATTTGGATGATACTTCATTCAATCTTTTCTTCGATGGAATGTCTATCAATCTTCACATGCTTAGTCTTGTCATGATGGACAGGATTTTTAGCAATACTAATAGAACCTTGATTGTCACAAAAAACTTTTATTGAACCTTCATATATGATCTTTAATTCTTATAGAAGTCTTTTAAGTCATATTCCTTCACAAATAATGAGTGCAAGAGCCCGGAACTCAGCCTCTGCACTGACGTGTAGTAACCAGAAGTTGATCTCCGGTTTGTAATAGATACAACTTAATCTGCATCAGAGTAGATATCAATGTTTTTGCTGTACCCCTTTTTGAAGAAAAAGCCATTGCTTGGTGTCATTTTTAAGTACCTCAAAATTCTGTAAATAGTACCCATATGTTTTTCTGTGGGATTATTCATGAATTGACTTACTGACAAAAAATCCAATACCATGTCGAGTGTGTGATAAATAGATAAGTCTCCCTACAAGATGTTGATATCTCCCTTTATCAACATGAGTACTCCTTTCTGTCATGCCTAGTTTACAGGTTGAGTCCATAAGGGTGTCAGCAGGTTTGCAGCCAAGTATACCGGTCTTCTTAAGTAAGTCAAGGGTGTATTTCTAGTTGGGAAATAGAAATCCCCTTGTTTGAGCGGCTACTTCCATGCCAAGGAAGTATTTCTACTTTCCAAGATCTTTAATCTCAAATTCTTGAGATAGGATAGTCTTCAACCTGTCTATTTTCTCATAATCATCTCCTATGAGAATGATATCATTAAACATAAACAATAAAGATAGTAAGCTTTCCATTTGAAGAATGATTAGTAAAAAGGGTATAGTTTGATTGACCTTGAGTGTACTCATATTTCTTTACAACTCTTGTGAATCGGTCAAACCAAGCTCTTAGGGATTACTTGAGACCATATAGAGATTTTTTCAGCTTGCACACTTTATGTGCATTTTCCTTATTCTCAAAACCAAAAGGAATCTTCATGTAGACTTCTTCTAAGTCACCATTTAGAAAGACATTCTTGACATCTAATTAATGAAGAGGCTAATCAAGGTTAGAAGTCAAAGACAGAAGAACCCGGTTAGTATTCAACTTAGCCACGGGAGCAAAAGTTTCATGATAATCAATCCCATAGGTTTGAGTAAAGCATTTTGCAACTAACCTTGTCTTGTACCTTTCAATACTCCCATCTGCATTATACTTCACATTAAAGATCCATTTACAACTCACTAGTCGTTTCCTTTCAGGAAGAGTTGAAATATCCCATGTGCCATTTTTATTTAAGGCACTGATTTCTTCATTGATGACAGCTCTCTATTTTGTATTTTTCATGGCTCCTTGTACATTGGTTGGAATTTTAATTTGGGATAAGTTTGAAATAAACGCCTGATAACTTGGAGAAAGATTGTCATATGAAACAAAGTGAGATATATGATGTTGGGCTTAAGACCTCACTATTTTCCTTTAAGTAATGGGAATATCAAGATCATTATAAGGTATAGAAATGAATCAGATGAGTTTTCAATATTACCTGATTTTGTAGGAACAATACTCGGGTAAAAATCCTGGCAAGACTGATTAGAAAGAATTAGGTGCTCTACCTCTTTATCTCTTAGCTTCCTGGAATAAATAAGATTTTTTCATCTCCCTATATTCTTACAAGAAAATTGGGAGGAGATTTAAGGAGATTTCTCCTCCTGAGAAGTAGACTCAGTGTTATTTTCTGGATTGATGTGAGAAATTAAAGGAGAAGAATTAGTAGGCTCATTATAGAGATGTCAAAATTGATCTTCATCTTTGCTAGTGACAGAATTCTCTTATTGAATAGAAGTTTTGGGGTGGAAATATTGATTTTCAAATAAGGTAACATCCATAATGTTGTAGAATTTTTTCTTTTCTTGAGAATAGCATTTATACCCTTTTTGAGATGGAGAATGGCCAATAAAAACACATTTGACAGCGTTTGGATCTAGTTTACCCTTAAGATGTGATGAAATATGTACAAAAGCAGAACAACCAAAAACTTTAAGGAGTAAATTGGATATAAAACAAGTAGAGGGGTAAGAATTAGTGAGAACCTAAATAGGAGTGTTGAAGTTTAGCACTTTTGGTGGCATTCTGATAATGAGATAGGCTCTTGTAAGGATAGCATCCTCCCAAAAACTCTTTGGAAAGATTTAAGGTGAATATGAGAGCTTGGGCTACTTGTAAAAGATGACGATTTTTTTTCTCAGTTTTCTCATTTTGTTGAGGAGTATCAATGCAAGAACTTTGATAAACAATCCTATTTTGAAGAAGATAGTTGCCTAACGTAAAGTTAAAGTAGTCTTTGGCATTATCAATTCTTAAAACTTGAATTTTGGCCTGAAATTAATTCTGAATCATAGAATGAAAACTTTTAAAAATGAGGACAATTTCAGATTTATCTTTCATTAAAAATAACCATGTTACCCTAATATGATCATCCACAAAAGAAACAAACCACCTAGTACCAGACATATTGTGAATATGAAAAGGGCTCCAAATATCACTATGAATAATAGAAAAAGGATGAGATGGTTGATATGAGTGCACGGAAAAATTATGTTTAGTATGTTTTACCAATTGGTAGATTTTGCATTTGAAAGAGCTCGAATTTTTATTCATAAAAAGAGATGGGAACAATTTTGTAAGGTACATAAAACTAGGGTGACCCAATCTAAAGTGGCATAACATAATTGGATTATTGTTATGACTAGAGACAAACATTAAATCGCTATTGGATCGACTTATAAAAACAAAATTAGAATTACACTGATTTGTCTAAGTTTGGTTCACAAGTTTGCCATCCTTTAAGAGATAGAGGCCCACACTCCTTAGCATTGCCAATCATGTTCACTGAGTCCTGATCCTCAAAAATACAGTGGGTAAGGATAAGATTAGCAACGCATTTCAGGTCTTTGGTGAGTTTGCTAATGGATAATAAGTTGCAAGATAAATTAGGAACCAAGAGGATAGAATCAAGAGTTATATAAGGTGAGATAATAATAAAGCCAATTCTAGATACAGTGGACAAAGTGCTATCAGCAATACAAACTTTACAATGTTTAGAGCATGCTGAATAAGGAGAAAATAAAGATATAACACCAATCATGTGATCAAAAGCTCTCAAATCAATCACCCAAGGATTGCTTTTCTTAACCTTACTATTTAGAGCACTTGAAAATATACCTTTTTGGACTATAGTTTCTGACCTGATAACTGGTGGATTGATTTGAGCTTGATTGAACATGTTCTGAAGAAATTTCAACTACTCCTTGCTAAACATAACATTTTCAGATATTGGAATAGAGGAGGCATTTAAGTACATGCTGATTTCGTAAGTCATTGTACTACTATGCAAAGATGCAAGGAAAGAAGGTGACTGGTTTACACGAAGGTCGGAGAAGAAGGCTAATGACCTGCGCCGAAGGACCAGCACTGAAGATGGGAAGCAAAGGTTCAGAGTTCTGGCTCTGATACCATGAAAAAACAGAGAACTTTTTACTCTATTTTAATTCTCATTGCACAGTGGCTGAATATACATAAGAAGAAAAGTAACCTACATCCTTATTTTTAGGCCCTAATTAGGTAGCATAAAATAAGGGACTAATTACAATCAGAATCCTAGCTAATAAAAGCTAATAATAGTTGTACATGATTTGAAATAAAACTACCTAAAATACAGCTATATAATCAGAAATAAATACAACGAATCAATTAGTGTTAAATCATTAAATTTAATTGAGGGATTTACTCCCTGAAATCTTTCAACAAGAAACTTAGGCTTTATTTTTTCAAAATCAAATTCATATGAACTATTCTCTTAGCATTGAATTGATGGTACATAACTTAAATTAGTTTCTGTTATGGCTGGAACAAACAAGATAGTTTTGCTTTTACTTTGACTTTTCATCATCTTATGGTTTTGTAAGAACAAAGTGAGCCACCAAGTCGTTAACAATATTGTCTTTTTGACATCTTGCATATGTGTTTGTGAATCACAATCTTAATATTTTGTTCATATTTTAGTTGCTTTGTTCAATTATTGGCCTCTTGCAAAATGGTTATGCCTCGTTTTTGGGAGAAAGATCAGAACATCACGTATACAGCAAACCATTAGTCCAATTGCAGGAGTTCACTAACTATACAAGATCATTACAATAGGTTGCTAAAGTGACTAATACAAGAAAATAATATTCCCTAGACATGGCTTCGCTCTTCCATAAGTCATTTCGACAACAAATTGACATGAGAACCTCAAGGGACCATATGCATTTTGATGTTGATTCAACCGCAACGGATCAAAATGGGACATGAAAAAAACCAGTTCTAAAATCATTAGTTAGTGAGAGCAGGTGACAATGGCATGCATAAAGTACACGAAGACAATAAAAAAAATACAGCAAAGAAAGACCACAAGACACACTTGTTTGCTTACTAGATTGAACAGAAGAACAAAAATACAAAATTTATGCATCTAATTGAATCACGCTAACCCATAAAACTAGAGCAGACAGGAGGCCTGTCAAAAGACTAGACAACACAACTTATTCTCATACAAGCAATGATCTCACGATGATCCAACACAGACAGAAATTTAGATAAGTTACCAAAACGAAAAACAATAGACATATCTATGGAAGGAAGGCAATTTCTAGACTTTAGTGAAGAGTGGAAAATATATATATATATATATATTCAAGTTTTAATTATTTTAATTAACTAAACTAAATTCAAGATTTATATTTGGAAAATGAGTAGTATGTGGGTGGATGGAATTGTATTGATTTTATTGGAATTAATGTATATATAAATATATATGCATGAATGGGAATAAAGCATGCCTTTAATGTGTTTGATAAAATGGCAAAAAGAACTTGATAGTTATTTCAGTTGTGTATGGGAGATTGAATAAAAGGTTAAGGTTAAGGGTGTTCCTGAATTTGGTAAGTAGACTAGTGAAGGTGGTTATGTTGGCTTGTTGTTAAAATTTTATAGTTTAACTTGTAGTAACTTCTAAATAAGTAATATGAATTCTAGGAATTTAGGTTAGTTTTATTGATAGGATGTGGGTTGAATGTGAATAAAAGTCTATGAACAAATATTGATTAGGAAAAAAAGTAAACGTGATAAATTGATATCATGAGAGCAAAATATTATGTGTCTTAAATAAATAGATTATGAACGAAGGATAAAGAAATGTTAGTTAAGTGGTTATTAAAGGGAAGTAAGGGCATATTTTTCAAGTTAAAGAAATTGGGTATTTTGGGACTGAATTAGTCTAGTAGTTATAAAGGAAAAATGTAACTTAGGGTCTTGGGACATTATCTGGAAAGTTTCGTAATTTGATTTGAAGTATACTTATCATTAGAGTTATTGGACTGTGTATAGGTCCATGCAAGATTTTTAGTGAGCTTTAGTTAGTTGGGAGACTTCGAAGGGAGTTGTGGTTGGAATTAGTTTAGGACCTCTGAATAAAAGTTGTTTTTAACATATTAAAGGATAAATCTAAAGTGGTGCAGGTCTTAACCCCATGTTGTGTGTATTTAGAAGGTGTTAGAAGTCATGATTGTGATTTTTGGATTTGATTGTACCTATCTTGGAATAATTGATATTAAGGGGTTTTAAGAGATGAATTAGGAATAGAGTGCTAAAGATAAAATGTTCCTAACATTTTGAAAAACTAGACTAAAAAGTTTCATAATTTAATTCTGAAGTATGAGAATTCTATAAGCGTTGGAATCAGAGGTTGGTAACCAAGAATTGTACAAGTGCCCTATTTTTGTTCATGTGAGGAATCAAGTGAATTCAAGGTTGATTTTAGGAAATGTTTCTAAATAAGAAAGATGGATAACTTCCTGAAATTAATGTTTAAACTTGGTTTTATTAAATTTAGTTAAGTATGTAAGTTGAAAATAAACATATATTCTAAGGGATTATGAAAATGCCTAAAAAGATTAAACTATAAATAAATACTTGAAACTTAGTAACTCTAGATTGTTGTAACTAAAAGGCCTATAACTTATAAAATGAAAAAACTAAATAATACTGGAAATATAATTACAGCTCTAGAACTACTATTGAGCCAACGACGCACGTGAACACAAGAGGGAGTAACAATTAATATCGATATACGATGAGTGAAAAAATTTTGCCTTTTGGGATGCTAGATTAATATGTGTATTTATTACGTGTACTTGAATAAATGTGATATTACAAAGTATAAGCATATCTAATGCTTAATTTGAGTTATTTGAAAAATGTTTGATATGTGAAATTGTGGTTGATATGGGCCAATGAAATGAGTTTTTCTCCGAAATGATTTTTACATCTAAAATTGAAATTCAAGTGCACCTAGGATGTTTTAAGACATTCTGATATGAGATATTATGATTTTGATAAGTTTTTAAAAACAAGAAAAATTGAATGTTCAGCATCGGTAGGATGGATTGTGTACGAAGAATAACTGTTATGTGAGCGCGCAAATGTCCAGTGGGGGGGTGATATTTGTTATGCAAGACCGAGTTACTCAGTTGGCTCTTTGTTTGACTTATATGCTTTGATTGTTTTGATTGAATAATACAGAGTGCTATTTGAACTATATTTGTTAAGCTTATGTTTTTGTAATCGTGTACGTGTAACCTTAGTGTTTTGAATTTATGATATATTGATATTAATTGACTATACACTATTGAGTCTATAGGACTCATCCCTCATTTGTTGATATATTTTTAGTAATAGGATTTCAAGGGACAACAGTTATCAATATTGGACTTGTCAAGTATTTGGTGGTAGGGTATATTCAGAATCTCATACTTGAAGTCAATGATAAAAGTTTACTGTCGCACTAGAGATGTGGGGTGTCTGGTATTATGTTATGTAATATTCTAGTTATTTGTTCCAAAAAGAGCTCCTTGTGATCTTTGTTGTTGTTATTATTATATAAAAATAGGAATATATGTTATTTATAGTATATGGGCATGTTTCACTTTACGGGAAACTTTTGCCGAAATGTTTAGTAAGTTGATATATGTTTCAGTAAACAAATGTTTATAGTTAACTTATTTTCTTATAAAATTTACTTTTATTTTTTAATTAAGTCAAGATGCTTCTGTGAGGAGTGTAATAAATGGCTGGCAGCATTTCTCAGTTTTTTTCTCTTATTCTATGTATTATTTTTCTTTTGACTTCATCCTCTGGTAATCAACATCGATCCCTTAATCTAGATTTTGTCAAAGTTAGCATTCCCATAAACTTCTTGAAAAATGCTTTTAACCTGATGTACTCTTTAAGTTGTCTTGATCTCATTTTCTAATAAGATAACTTCGTCCATTTTTCTTAATCAAGATTCTCTCAACACTTGTCAATCCGCAATTGACATAATTGGGGTGCTTCTTATTGATTCTTGCGGACATAATCGGGGTGCTTCTTGTTGATTCAAGTAATTCCAGATACCAGATTTTTTACAACAACATCTATTGTGTTTCTTTCGTGGTTGTTGCAGTGGTATTCAGGATCGTCATATACCTTATTTCTGATACCACTGTTGGAAGCTCTGATTATGTTATTTAGGATAAGAGAGAATTGAGAACAAAAAAATTTATTCTTCGTAAAATGGCACACACTTATATTTTATTTGACACACAATTGTTATTTACAGCTGGCACACTTTACAATTGATTGAGAACCACCATTTATCCTAATAAGATTACAATCAGAAATAAAGTTAAACTCTCTCAAGATAAAAACCTGAAGTAATGCAATATCAATGGAAGCAAAACTCTAAGAGATAATCTTATCACTAAATAAGATAAATCCTAAAAGTTAAATCAACATGATAATTATCCAAAATACAGATTAATAATCAACAAATTCAAGCTGCATCTCTTTCATATTAACCATTCAACTAACACTTGCACCTCTATCTTAATTTATTAATAAAAAAGTAAAGAATGAATAATTGATTTATTGTCAGTATAAAGAATTCACTATCGATAAGCAAGATTATAACATATCAGCATATTTGATCAAAAACAAGAGTGGTGATTCATATTAAAGAATAAAAACACATGATATATACATTTTTTTGACATTGTTAGAACTTCTTACATTGACAATTAAGAGGTTGTGAAGATAATAATATTGATCGTGGAAACTAACAATTAATTGAAAAAAAAAAACCTTACAAATCTTGGAAATGTATTCTCTATATCTGGAAAAAAATAACTTTTATTAAAATAAAAAAACAAAGAGAAGCCTAGTCACATGCATGTATTTACGCACATACTGAATGACTTTTTTTAAAAGTATAAAGTTATCATTTAAAGTTTTTTAGCCCTATTTAAAAGAAAAAAAAAAAAGAAGAAGAGTAGTGTGTGAGTGAAAAAGATGTGTGTAGTTATTAAGAGATAAAATATGAAGGGGTTGTAGTTAGTATGTGAGTGTTTGGAGATAATGGATAGTTATTAAGAGAGAAAAATTAATTTTTAGTTAATTTAATTATTAATATTAATTAATTTATACTATTCTAAAATAAGAGACTATAAGAATTGTTTGAACTTTTAAAATAATATACCACATACAAAAAATTTTCTCAATGATCAAATGGCTCTAACTGCAATCAAGTGTGAATTGCTAAGGTTTTCAGCCTGTGTGTGTCGCCACACAATAAGGTACATTTGGTCTTTTTTAACTAACAAATTGCTAAGGTTGAAAATGAAATGATGTGGTTTTAACTTATACTGGAATGAACACCTCTGTCAATTAACTTTAATAATTTATTAATTAAATAGCACAAAAGAATTATTTGCTTTTAAATTATATAAGAATGTGATCTTAGTAATTCATTAATTGCGTAACATAAAAGCATAGTGATCAAAGACGACAATATAAATACTATAATAATTTTTATATAGGTTTGTTTAAGGAGTGCTTTAATATCTTTAGTGTACTCATTAAGATAATATATAGAGAAAATCTATAACATTTATTAAGTGATTGATTGTGATTTCATTTATTTAATTCATATGTTATTAGTTTAAATTTCAAAATCTGTATTTAATTTGTTGCCCTTTAAAAACTATAATCTAGATTATAAAAGGATGCCATTGAGATTATTTTATATTATCCATCCTCCACCTCCAAGAGAAAAGAAGAGACATAGATCAAACCATCCCAATTCGCAGAATGACTAGAAGCAATTTTCAACACTTTCTTTTGGCGATTTTATGCATTGTTTTTCTTTTTACTTCAGCCTCAGGTAATTAATCACCATAGTATCTCAACATAAATAATATTTGATTGTTTGGTGTGTGTTTTCTAAGTTTTGAAATTCAAAATATAGTGAATGCAATAAGGTTTTCCACATCTTCACTCCGTAATGTTTTTGAATGAGATCTTGTTTGATTGATAAAATTTGTCATTGTTTCTTATAAAAAATATTCATAGTCAACTTATTAAATAACATTTTAAGAACTCATGATTCAAACACTTCAGTTTTTTTTTATTAAATTAAGATCTCATCCGTATTTTCATTAACTTGAATTACGGAATACATTAATTTTCTTTTACTGAATAATTCTAATATGATGAGATGTGAATTTCAGGGGCTGGTACTGTTGTCCCACCGGATGTGGTTTCCGTGGGGCCTTGCTCAAGTACACCAAGCTGCAATAGACTTTGCATTGATCTGGATTTCCATAAAGGAGGCTACTGCCTTCCTAAAAAAGGGTTTAAAGAACATATATGTTTCTGCTTCAACAATTGAGTAGTGTACTCCTTATAATATAATGAAAAATAAAACTTTTGTGATCCTTCTCCTCTGGTATTTCACCCTAATTTTATTTTACCCCTATGCAATAATATTCAAGTAGGTTGTAACATTATGAAAATTTGTCACCAATCACAAAATATGAAACTGATTTTTATTTTTTTTTTTTAATTTGGAAAAATATTGGATAGATGTAAATGGTCAAGTTTCACAAAAGTATAATTTACAATAATACAGTTAAAATATAATTTGAGATTTATAAGATGAATAATTATTATTGGAAAATAACTATACAATTGAATTACATTAACTACTATTAGTATTACAACTGTATTATCTAAGACGAAAGGTTTCATACTACTTAAAAGTAAATGAGCCTCTTTTCTTATTTACTATTTATTAGTTTTTAAGAATGAGACTCCAATAAGATCTATTCACTTGTGAGGCGGTGTAATGTTCTTACTCCCCACAAACCAAGCTTTGCAAAGTGTTTGGTCAACCTTTCACTTCAAAAAATTACAATATTCTAATTTCCTCGGCATACTTGAAAATTTTGGGAATGACAATTCTGGTTTTTTTTATTTATTCCTCATTTTACAATAGCACATGCTAAATACATTGTAAAATTATCCCAAACCCTCAACAACATCCATTTAGCTCCCAAAACCCTCAATATCATTACATTACAAAACATATATATAAAGTAAGTTTATTCCAATAGAAAAACCCAATAAAAGTTCAAGATAAATTGAAAACCTAACTTATTGTCTAATTTTGAAAACACATAAAAGCAAAAGCCAAACTTATTGCTTAATGTTAAAAAAAATGCAATGGTAGAAATCTAATACCTAATCACGACCAAAACGCTTGCGTTCTCATTCTTTGCATCATCTGCTCCATTATAGCCAACATCCTATTAAACACACACATATATATATATATATACACACATGTATATATATGTATACTAAGTGATTAACTATAATAAATTCATTTATTTAATTAAAACAAAAACAAATTTGAAAACAACTTACATGTTTCTGTGGAGCAATAGGAGGAGCTGCACTAGACGAGTTCAAGAGTTGCTGCACTCATCAGATTGCTTCCGTGATAGAGGATTGAATTTGGTTTGTGTTAGCCTCTGCTATGTCTGTGCAAGTGCAGCTCACACTTGATCTGTCACCAACACCTTCTACATTATACTTAGCAGTGACTCATATGTCAAGTGGATGCAGAGGTGGGCGTGGAGAGAAGTAGTCGATCGGTATAAAGATCACTGACCTAGAGGGTCAATCCTCTAGTTATCGGCAATGGGCTCTGGTGGGCTTTCGTGACCATTCATGACCCAAGCCCATTCAAATGCATATTTTTTGTTTTAAAAATTCTAGAAGGTATAATAAGGATAAATATTTCTTCCTTATTTTTACTTTTTGAGTTGACTAGTGATATAATATTAGGTTAGAGATGATATTATTTGTGATATACTGTATTTTTTAGATTAATATTTGGTAAATTAGAGTACTGAATATGAGTTTATTGATTTTCAAAATAATTCAAATGGTGAGATAGTAAATAATGTTATCATACAATGCATCCTTTTAGATTCACCAATGAGAAGTGGGATCGCTTCTACTGAAATTGAAACTTGTCTCAAAGGTACTTATGAAATTTTAAAAGTGATAATAAGACCATGAATGTGTGGGATGTAGAATTCAAAGGCTAGTCCATCCAAGCTAGGATTAAGAAATTTATGAAAATTTTACTCTCCACGATCTCTCCCGAATGAGATTCGAATCCAGGTAGTCAATAAAGAGAGCATAACTTTTTGACTATTAGATCAATCGCTTGGGGGTGTAATCAACATATTTAAAATTGAACTACTACTTTCTGATATTTTCAAATGCAAATTAGAACTTATTGCATAACTAACTAGGAGATAAATGGAAATTCAGCCATACTAATTAAGAAAGAAATCCCATATAATTGATGCCAACGGGTTTAGTTTTAAATTATATAAGGATTTGACCCATCTTTCTTTTTTTATATTTTCATTCATTCACCAAGAAGACAAGATATAGTCAATTTTAACAAATAATTTTTTTTGTAATGTTACAAATATAAGGATTTTTTGATGTTTACAAATTCATAGTAATTAGTTTGTATAATATTATATTGGCCATGAATTTCCCTAAAGGAGGTTTCTGCATGCCTCCTTGTATTGGTTCACACGTTGATGAATGCTGCTGCATTAATAATTGATTTGTATATATACATATATATCCATATTATACTAAAAGTGATATTCTTATTGTAACTTTTGATTTTTAGTAATCTTTTTAATATTAAAATTTCATAAATAAAAAAGAGAATAAAATAACATATTTTAAGAAAAATTAAAAACAAATAAATTTAAAAATTATCCTCTTCCACCATCTAATACTAATTCCTCATTTATCTCTATACAACAATAAAAAAAAAATTAATAATATATCATAATAACTACCTACATTTTCATCTTCTCACTATCTTACTGATTCATTTATTAAAAAATCAAATATATTAAAGTACCTAGTAATATTTTTAGCAATTAATTAATAAAATATTATATTTTACTTAAAAATAAACATATGCGTACGTGCGATGAGACTAGTATACAGTATATATGTTTCTTTTATATATAATTCAAATAAACCTTTTATCCATGCATTAAAATATACAAGACGGTTACAACAATGAGTAAAGGAATTCGAATCTAAAATCACAAATTCTAGTAGCATCTCAATGATATTAACCATTTCAACTGACACTTGCACCTCTACCTTAACTTATTAATTAAAAGTAAAGAGTAAATATTTGATTTACTGTTAGTGTAAATAACTCTATACTATCGATAAATAAGATTATGACACATTAGTCTATTTTATTAAAATTAAAAATAGTAATTGTTATTAAAAACATATGAATTTTTTTTATTGACATTCTAAAAGTCTCTTACACTGAAAGCTAATAGGTTGTGAAGATAATAATATTGATTATGGAAATAACAATTAATTGAAAAAAATAATTGACATTACAAATCTTGAAAATGTAAAGTCTATATCAAGAGAAAAAACTTTTCTCAAAATAAAAAACAAATAGAAGCATATATTATATCTATACCACATACAAAAAGTTTTCTCAATGCTCAAATGGCTCAAACTGCAATCAAGTGTGCATTGCTGAAGGCTTCCCCTAGCGGAGGCTACTCTATATGGATTTTAGTAAACCACAATTGCTCCACCGTTGCTGCCTGTGTATGTCGCCAAACATTAAGGTACATTTTGGTTTTTTTTAACTAACAAATTACTAAGGTTGAAATGATATGGTTTTAATTTTTAAAATGAACCCCTATCGATTAACTTTAGTAATTTATTAATTATATAGCACAAAATAACCATTTGGTTTTAGATTATATAAGAATGTGATCAACTTTAGTAATTCATTAATTATGTAACATAAAAACATAGGTCAATTACACTTTATCTTCATGAACTACCAATCGTTTTGTAATAACTTTTATAAGTACATAACCCCCTTATTTAACTCATAAATTAGTCATTAAATCCAAACTTAACTTATAAAAGACTAAACTATCTTTATTATAAGTTTTTTTATTTTATTTTTATTTTTATGTCTTTCACTTTCTATCTATTTTTTCTTCTTTCAACTTTTCTTTTTCTAGAAATTAAAGTCTTCATATTTATCCAATTTTTATATATTCTTAAATAGTTGTAATACATTCATAAGAAAATAATTTTTTTAATGAAAATATTATCATTAAAACGTAAATAAGGAGAGAAGATTTCATTCTCCAATTAGAACAGCCATTAATTCTCAATGAGGATCGGAAGGAGGAAGCTCTACTACAAAGCTCTAGAGAAGTTTGAAACAACCTTGTATAATTTCTATAAATTAGAAAAATAATATTAGTAAATTTATTGATAATTTAAATATTATGACAAGAAAATAAAAATTATAAAAGATTCAAATATTATTTATGTATGCTAGAATTGAATCAATATTATAAAGAGTTTTGTTTCATAAAAAAATGAAAAGAAATAGATGTAAAAGGAGAAGACATAAAAAAATAAAAAATATTATAATGAAGGTAATTTAGTCCTTTAGAAGTTATTTTGTTAGATTTAATAACTAATTTGGATAAGTGGAAGTTATTTGCTAATTATGAACTCAAATAAGGAGGTTATGTGCCTAATCTAATAGTTCATGAGAGTTATTACAAAATGAGTAGTAGTTATAAGGTAAAGTGCAATTGACCCTTAACACATAGTCATCAAAGACGACAATATAAAGACTATAACAATTTTTATGTTGGTTTATTTAATGAGTGCTCTAATATCTTGACGTACTCATTAAGATAATATATCTAAAAATTTAAAAGTGATTGATTATGATATTATTACTATTTAATTTATATGTTACCAATTGTAGAAATTTTAAAATTTTAAAATCTGTTATTATTTTTTGTCCTTTAAAAACTTCAATCTAGATTATAAAAGGATGTCATTGAGATTATTTTTATATCATCCATCCTCCAAGAGAAAAGAAGAGACATAGTCAACCCTTCCCAATTCACATAATGATTAGAAGCATTTTTCAACACTTACTCTTGGCGATTTTATGCATTGTTTTTCTCTTGAATTCAGCGTCAGGTAATCACCGCAGTATGATGTCATCTGAGGATGCATATATTCAACATAAATAATATTTGATAGTTTGGTGTGTATTTTTCGATCTGTTTTTCTATAAAATAATTCAACTAAAGAGTACATGTTCTAAGGTTTGATATTCAAAATATAGTGAGTGCAATAAGGTTTTCCACATTTTGTTTAATTAGAGAAGTCTCCTTCATTTGTTGTGAACGTCCTCCATAATGTCATTATTATTTAAGTGATTAAATGTTTTATCGTTTCTTATAGAAACATAATAATATAATAAGGAACTTTTTTAAGAACTTATGATTCAAATACTTCAATTTTTTTTTTATTAAATTAAGACCTCATCGGTATTTTGAATAACTGGAATTATTGAATAAATTAATTTTTTTTATTGAATAGTTCTTATATGATGAGATGTAAATTTCAGGGAATGGTACTGTTGTCCCACCGGACGTGACTCTCATAGGGGCTTGCTCAAGTACATCAAACTGCAATACAGATTGCATTGACCTGGATTTCCAAAAAGGAGGCTACTGCATTCCTAAAAGTGGGTTTCAAGAACAAATATGTTACTGCTTCAACAATTGAGTAGTATACTCCTTATAATATAATAAAAATAAAAGTTTTGTGATCTTTTTCTTTTGGTATTCCACCCAATTTTATTTTCCTCCCATGCACTAAAATATTCAAGTAGGTTACACACTATGAAAATTTGTCACAAATCACAAACTCTGAAAAAGAAATTTGTTTTTTTTTTTAATTTGGAAAAAAATATTGGATAGATGTAAATGTTCAAGTTTCACAAAAATTTAATTTACAATAATACAGTAAAATATAATTTGAGATTTACAAGATGGATAATTATTATCAGAAAATAACTATACAATTTGAATTTTATTAACTTTTCATTAACTAATAGTACTAGTACAACTATATTATTATTATACTAGAAGGCTTTACAGTACTTATAAGTAAATAGGCCTCTATTATTGCCTCCAATTGATTGGTTTGCAAGAGTGAGACTCTAACATGGCATCAGAGTTAGGCCCATGATTGCTGGGTCACCCTATTAGGCTCACACCTAATAATTCATCGTCCCACGATAGCTAGACTTCACATCACAACTCTGAATCTCTACGTTCTATGTGAAGGGGACGCAAGGGTGTGTCAATATGGTAACTCCCACATTACTGAGGCTAAAGGGTTTCACACTACTTATAAATAAATAAGCATATTCTCTTGTCACCAATTGATTAGTTTTTAAGAGTGAGGCTCCAACAAGATCTATTCATAGTGAGGTGGAGTAATATTCTTACTCCTAGCAAACCAAGCTCCCTTCTAGAAATAGAGTATTGATTTTAAGTCAATAAATTGTACAATTTTTCATTCACGATAACATAGGATGAGATAGTTTTTAAATCTCATTGGGAATGAAATTTCAATGTTGGTTTACCAAAAGATTAATTAAATATTTGAAATAAAATTTTAACATCCAATCTAAAGATCGTGATATTGATGTGTTTTACTTTCAAAGTAAAATAAATTTGACATTGATTTTATTAACCAGGAATTGTACGAGTGCCATATTTTTGTTCATGTGAGGAATCGAGTGAATTCAAGACTGATTTTAAGAAAAGTTTTTAAATAAGAAAGATGGCTAACTTCCTAAACTTAATGTTTAAACTTGTTTTTATTAAATTTGGTCAAGTATGTAAGTTGAAAATAAACATATATTCAAAAGGATTGTGAAAATGCCTAAAAGGAGTAAACTTTAAGTAAATACTTGAAACTTAGTGACTCTAGATTGTTGTAATTCAAAGGTTATAACTTATAAAATAGAAAAACTAAATAATACTTGGGAAATGTAATTGCAACTATAGAACTATGATTGAGCCAATGACGCACAAGAACGCAAGAGGGAGTAACGATCAGTATCGGTATAACATGAGTGGTAAAGTGTTATCTTTTGGGATGCTAGATTAATATGTGTATGTATTACGTGTACTTGAATAAATGTGATATTATAGAGTATAAGTATATATAATGCTTAATTTGAGCTATTTGAAAAATGTTTGATATGTGAAATTAGTTGTAGTTGATAAGGGCAAACGAAATGAATTTTTCTCTGAAATGATTTTTACTTCCAAAATTGAAATCCTGGTGCACTTAGAATGTTTTAAGACATTTTGATCTTATATATTCTAATTTTGATAAGTGTTTAAAAAAAGAAAATTTGAATGTTCACCCTCGGTGGGATGGATTGTGTATGAAGAATAACCTGTTGTTTGGGCACGCAAATGCCCGGTGGGAGGAGATATTTGTTGTGCAAGACTGAGTTACTCAGTTGGCCCTTTGTTTGACTTGTATGCTTTGATTGAATAATACAAAGTGCTATTTGACCCATGCTTGTTAAGCTTATGTTTTCATAATCGTGTACGTGTAACCTTAGTGTTTTGAATTTATGATATGTTGATATTAATTAACTATATATGTTATATACTTGTGTTGAGTGATGCTCTTACCCTATGGGTACTTTTTCCACTCACTGAGTCCATAAGACTCACTCCTCATTTATTGATATATTTTTTAGTAATAAGATTTCAAGGGATGACAATTATCAATATTGGACTTGCCAATATTGATATTGTTGTTATTAATATGCTTAGTGTTTGTTATCGTGATGAGAAACAGAGCAGAGCTCCTTGTAGTCTTTGTTGTTATTGTTGTTACACAGGAATATATGTTGTTTATAGTATATGGGCATGTTCAACTTTACAAAGACCTTCTATCAAAATTTTTAGTAAGTTGATATATGTTTTAGTAAACAAACTTTTATAATTACTTATGTTTTATAAAATTTAATTTTATATTTTAGGTGAGTCAAGATGTCTCCGTAAGCAGCGTGACAAATGGCTAGCAGCATTTCTTAATTTTTTCTCTTATTCTATGCATTATTTTCTTTTGGCTTCATCCTCGGGTAATTAAACATAAATTAATGTCTGATGAGAAAATCGATGCATAATTTCATCAGATTATTTTTGTGTTGTTAATTAGAGGAACAGTACCTGAAGTCATCATACCTATACTAGAACGCCAAGGGCAATGCTCAAATACATCAAATGCAACAGAGATTGCATTGCTATGAATTTCCCCAAAGGAGGTTTCTGCATGCCTACTTATATTGGCTCACAAGTCGATGAATGCGGCTGCATTAAGAATTAAGTTGTATATAGCTCCTTTTACATATATATATATATATATATATATATATATTTAAAATAAAACTTTCATCCGTGTAACCACATTGAATAAAGGAATTCAAATCTAAAACCACATAATTCTATTAGAGTTTGGGATCTCTGATTCCAATTTTATCTAAAATGATGACATACACTGAGAACCTTTATTTATACTATTAAGATTATAATAAAAAATGAAATTAAACTTTTTTCTAAAATTAAACTTAAAGTAATACAATATCAATTAAGACAAAACTGTAAGAAATAATCTTATCACTAAATAAATTATATTCTAAAAAGTAAATCAACATGATAATTATCTAAAATATGAATTAATAATCAACATCAGTCCCCTTAATCCAGATTTTGTCAAAGTTGAATTAATAATCAACATCAGTCCCCTTAATCCAGATTTTGTCAAAGTTGACATTTCAATAAACTTTGAAAAATATTTTTAACCTTATGTACTCTTCTAGTTATCTTGATCTCATTTTCTAGAAAGATAACTTCATCCATTTTTCTTAATCAAGATTCTTTCAACACTTGTCAATTCCCAACTGACATAATTGGGGTGCTTCTTATTGATTCGTGCGGACATAATCGGGGTGCTTCTTGTTGATTCAAGTGATTCCATGTACCAGATTTTTTACAACCACATCTACTGTGCTTCTATTGTGGTTGTTGCAGTGGTATTCAGGATCGTCATATACCTTATTTCTGATACCACTGTTGGAAACTCTGGTTATATTATTTACGAGAAGAGAGAATTAAGAACAAAAGAATTTATTCTTCGTAAAATGGCACACACTTGTACTTTATTTGACACATAATTGTTATTTCCAATTGGAACACTTTATAATTGATTGAGAACCTCTATTTATACTAATAAGATTACAATAATAAATAAAGTTAAACTTTCCCAAGATAAAAACCTAAAGTAATGCAATATTAATTGAAGCAAAACATTAAGAGATAATCTTATTACTAAATAAGATAAATCCTAAAAGTAAATCAACATGACAATTATCCTAAATATGGATTAATAATCAATAAATTCAAGCTACATCTCTTTGATATTAACCATTCAACTAACACTCGCACCTCTATCTCAATTTATTAATAAAAAAAGTAAAGAACAAATATTTGATATATTGTCAGTATAAAGAATTCACTATCAATAAGCAAGATTATAACATATTAGCATATTTGATCAAAATCAAGAGTGGTGATTGATATTAAAGAATAAAAACACATGATATATATATATATATATATATTATATTGACATTGTTAAAACTTTTTACATTGACAATTAAGAGGTTGTGAAAATAATAATATTGATTGTGAAAATAACAATTAATTGAAAAAAAAAATTAAAAATCTTGGAAATGTATTTTCTATATCCAAAAAAAAATAATAATAATAATAACTTTTCTCAAAATAAAAAACAAATAGAAGCATATATTACACTAGTCATAAGCATGTTTTTACACACATACTGAATGACTTTTTTGAAAAGTATAAAGTTGTCATTTAAAGTTTTTTAGCCCTATTTAAAAGAAACAAAAAAAAGAGTTAGTGCTTGAGTGAAAAAGATGTGTGTAGTTATTAAGAGATAAAATATGAAGGAGTTGTAGTTGGTATGTGAGTGTTTGGGAGTAATGGATAGTTATTAGGAGAGAAAAATTAATTTTTAGTTAATTTAATTTAGTTTCATATTTATTAATTTATACTATTCTAAAATAAGAGAATATAAGGATTTTTTGACTTTTAAAATAATACACCACATACAAAAAGTTTTCTCAATGATCAAATGGCTCAAACTGCAATCAAGTGTGAATTCCTAAGGTTTTCAGCCTATGTGTGTCGCCACACAATAAGGTACATTTTGGTTTTTTAACTAACAAATTGCTAAGGTTGAAAATGAAATGATGTGGTTTTAAATTATATTGGATTTTTAACTAATAAATTGCTAAGGTTGAAAATGAAATGATGTGGTTTTAAATTATATTGGAATGAACACATGTTGATTAACTTTAGTAATTTATTATTGATCAAATTTCATTTTGAGTCCTTACGATTTTACTGTTTTTTCAATTGGGCCATTGTATTTTAACTAATAACTTTCAATTGAATCATTATACTTTCATTTTAATTTCAATTAATTTTCATGCATACCTATTCATCAAAATTTTATATGATTTTATCAAAATTTC
Organism: Quillaja saponaria; assembly: GCA_029379385.1. NCBI lineage: Eukaryota > Viridiplantae > Streptophyta > Magnoliopsida > Fabales > Quillajaceae > Quillaja > Quillaja saponaria. The sequence continues at coordinate 3,587,772 of CM055611.1, forward strand.
TTATATTTTAGTGAGGATTTTTGTTCATGAATATTAAAATCACCATTCTCTTATGTTATTTGGTTGTAATGATCTTATTTTTTAGACACTTTTTAAGTTTAAATTGTTAAAATCCATGCATGAAAGCCAATTAAAATTAAAATGTATAAGTATAATGATCCAATTGAAAGTTTTCAAACCACAATGGCTCATTTGAAAAAAAATAAAAATTACAAGGACCTAAAATATAATTTGGCCTTTATTAATTGCTAGCACGAAAGAACCATTTGGACGAAATAAATTCCATCAAATTAATGTAAAATGATTTAGTTTTAGTTTATATAAGAATGCGATCTAATTCACTAATTGCTTAACATAAAAACATAGTCATGAAAGACGGGAATATAAACACTAAATAATTTTTATATAGATTTGTTTATTGAGTGCTTTGGGGTCCTTAGTGTACTCGTTAAGATAATACATATGAAATGTTTATAATATTTATTGTGTGATTATCTATGTTATTATTATTATTTAATTCATACATTATCAGTTCTAGAAATTTTCAAATTCCAAGAATGGGAAAGGCTCCGGTGGAGAAGAAGAGACAGTTGTAAAATTGTATTTAATTATTTGCCCTTTAAACCTTTCCATATATATCACATTAATTAACTTTTCGGTTCTAGATTATAAAAGGGTGTCATTGAGATTATTTTTATTTCATCCATCCTCTAAAGAGAAAAGAAGAGATATAGATCAAACCATCCCAATTCACATAATGACTAGAAGCATTTTTCAATACTTTCTCTTGGCGATTTTATGCATTGTTTTTAGTTCGACTTCAGCCTCAGGTAATCACCACAGTATGTCATCTGAGGACGCATACAGCAATAACATTTGATATTTATGTGTGTGTTTCTCGATCTGTTTTTCTTTAAAATAATTCAACAGAAGATTACATATTCTAAGGTTTGAAATTCAAAATATAGTGAGTGCAATAAGGTTGTTCATATCTTGACTCGTATGTTTTTGATTTAGAGTTTATTTGTTGAATTAAAGAAGCCTCCTTCATTTGTTGTGGACGTCCTCCATAATGACATTGTTGTTTGAATGATAAAATATGTCATCGTTTATTATAAAAAAAAATATTTCATAATCAATTTACTAAAATAACATTTTAAGAATTCATGATTCAAACACTTCTAGTTTTTTTTATTAAATTAAGATCTCATCGGTATTTTCATTAACTTGAATTATCGAAAAAATTAATTCCCTTTTACTGAATGGTTCTAATCTGATGAGATGTGAATTTCAGGGACTGGTACTGTTGTCCCACCGGACGTGGTTTCCATGGGGCCTTGCTCAAGTACATCAAACTGCAATAGACTTTGCATTGATCTGGATTTCTATAAAGGAGGCTACTGCCTTCCTACAAGTGGGTTTCAAGAACATATCTGTTTCTGCTTCAACAATTGAGTAGTATACTCCTTATATTACAATAAAACTTTTGTGTTCTTTCTCTTCTGGTATTCCACCCAATTTTATTTTAACCCTATGCAGTAAAATATTCAAGTAGGTTACACACTATGAAAGTTTGTCACCAATCACAAGAAAAGAATTTTTTTTTTTTTTTTTAATTTGGAAAATTATTGGATAGATGTAAATGTTAAGCTTCACAAAAATTCAATTTACAATAATACAATAAAATATAATTTGAGATTTACAAGATGGATTTGTATTGATACTAAAAATTTTAATAGAGACGAATTGTTCCAAGGTAAATTAAAGGAATCATTGTCACAAAAAATTGAAGGAAAAATTAATTTGATGGATCTCTTTATAATTTTCCTATGCAGGAATTTGACATAGATGAAGAATTTTAATAGATGAGTTTTAAAACTTTCATTTTAAATTGAGAGATAACTTGTATGGGAAATCAACTAGAATATTTGAGTATGATAAAATCTAGTTTCGAATGGAAAACTAACATGTAACTGTAAACCTGATTATGCAATTTACAACATGAAGTATATATAACTTCATGCTATTTGAAAGTTAGCACATCTTCTTATCCAAAAAAAGAAAGAAAGTAAGTGCATGTTAATATGGAGAATATTAGTCAAAATGTATGATTTATATCCTTAATGAATCTATAATTTAAAGAAGATGATGTAGATCATACAATACATCTTATTAGATTCACCAATGAGAAGTGGGATTGCTTTTGGGAAATTAAAAACTTGTCTCAAATGTACTTATGAAATTTTAAGATTGAGAATAAAATCATAAATGTGCTGGTAGTGAAATTCAGAGGTAAGCCATCCTGCTGAGACTAAAAAATTTATGAAAATTTTATTCCCGATGGTCTCTCCCATAGGAAATTCAAATCTAGGTAGTCAATAAAGATAGCACAACTTCTTGACTATTAGGCTAACCGCTTGGGTGCAGTCAACATATTTAAAATTGAAAATCAAATGTAAATTAGAACTTATTGCAGAACTAACTAGGAGATATAAATGGAAATTCAGTCATGCTAATTAGGAGATAAATCCCATATAATTGATGGCAACGGGTTTAGTTTTAAATTGTATAAGGATTTGATCCATGCTCCTTCTTTTTAATATATGTCATTCATTCACCAAGAAAACAAGATATAGTCAATCAAATTAACCACCACAATTCACAGAATGGCTAGCAGGACTTCTCAATTTTTTCTCTTGGGGATTCTATTTTGTTTTTCTTTTGGCTTCATCCTCTGGTAATTAAACATATTAGTTTATTTTCTTGGTACAAAAACATAAATTAGTTTATAATGAGGAGATTGATGCATAATTTTATCAGATATTTTAATTGTACTAAAATGATCTTCGATGAAATAAATCAAATCATTATCTTTGACAAATTTATAATATCTATTTTTGATGTTTACAAATTCATGGTAATTAGTTTGGATAATATTTTCACCATAAAAAATTTATAGTTTCAAAAAGTTTATTGTAATGCAAAACCTTACAACAAGTAAGTTTTCTGATTACTTTGGAAAAGATATAAATACGAAATATGTTTAACATGAATTAGAGGATAAGTTAACTTTTGTGATTTTTTTGTTTTTTTTGTTTTTTTTTTGGTTAATTACAGGAACAGTAGCTGAAGCCATCGTACCTACACTAGAATGCCAAGGCCAATGCTCAAATACATCAAAATGCATCAGAGATTGTATTGCTTTGAATTTCCCCAGAGGAGGTTTCTACATGCCTCATTATATTGGCTCACATGTTGATGAATGCTGCTGCATTAAGAATTGAGTTGTGTATATACAGCACATATGCTCCTTTTATATATATTTGAGATAAATGTATTATCCATGCATTAAAATATACAAGAAGGTAACAACAAAAAGGAATTCGAATCTAAAACGACATAATTCTAGCAGCATCTCAGTGATATTAACCATTCAACTAACACTTGCACCTCTATCTAAAGTTATTAATTAAAAAGTAGATAGTAAATATTTTATTGATTGTTAGCATAAAGAATACACTATTGATAAGTAGATCACAACTCAGCCTATTTGATTAAATCAAAAGTGGTGATTGATATTAAAAACAAATGATATTTTCTTTGTTATTGACATTGTAAAAACTTTTTATACTAACAATTAAGAGGTTGTGAAGATAATAATATTGATTGTGGAAATAACAATTAATTAAAAAGAAAAATACATCACAAATCTTGGAAATGTATTCTCATATCAAGAAAAAAGAACTTTTCTCAAAATAAAAAACAAATAGAAGCATATATTACATATATACCACATACAATAAGGTTCTCTCCCTTTTTCTATTCTATTACTTATGCGCAGTAGCTTTCTCTTCTTTCTAATCCCATTGTTGTTTAGAAAAGGAAAACTCTTTCATTATACACGTTTGGATGGTTCCACATTGATTTCATGTTGAAGAACTCTATAAAAACTGTTTCAATTAAAAGGCAATTAAAAGTTTAGTGGGATTGAAGAACTTATGACACCAACAACGGGTGGTCTAGAGATTAAGGCAGTACTCAATAAACATTCTCTCAAAGAGATTAAAAGTTCGAGTCCCCTTGACAACTCTTGTTGGAGGTAAATCTACGTTCTTACACATGATCGAGACTACTCTTTAGAGGAACTTTTAGCTTCTGTCCCGACATAGGTGTGGTGGTAGTTCATCGAAATATAAGGTGGTAGTAATGTGGATATAATGTTCCTTGCTGGAATATTTGGGTACTCTACCTACCTTTCCACTTTCTTTTATCACCATATAAAAACAATAGAATAAAGAACTTGTGACAGTTATGAAAATGACGTCTTTGTATTCATATGTACATATGTACTAGACAGACAGAGATATACGCTTGAGTAATAGTAAAGTGATGCACTCAATTAACACTACAATAAATTGGATTATCATCAACAACAGAAATACTATCTCTGAAGAGTTGTCGCAAAGATAAGGGTTATATGCATTGACAATTTGCTTATCCTAAAATAAATCGGCTTCAGAGTGGGCCAACATATCTGTGACAGCATTTTAATATCAGCTACTACTATTATATATGCTGTCACTAATAATAATTAATATGTTATTTTAATTAATTGATTTCATTGGTGCCATTTTGAATGAGCATATCGGCAAACATATTTATCGTATCTGCGTCCAATTTAGTTTTAATTATTTTTATTAATTTTTGTTCACCACTTAAACTATCAGTGACAATGCATTTGTTGATAATATTTTTTCAATTTAAATCCTAATCTGTGATTTCTCTTTCCTTGTTTTTCTGCACCTCTCACTCTCTCTCTCTCTCTCTCCCTCTAGTCACAGCTGTAGCTGTAGACACCAAAATTTTACAAATTTATTAATTGCCTAATTGATACTAAATGTAACATTTTATATTGATTAGTCAATTAAATGGTGATTGGACTCAGTATTACAACTTGGCTAAATCAAGTGTTTATTAGTCAATCACTTGTGTAATTGAGTGTTGATTGGAAACAAAATTCTTGAATAATTGGATGTTAATTGAAGACAAATTATCATTACTTTATTGATTAAATGTTGAAGAATATGAATTATAATTAAGTGGATACTAATTAAATGTTGATTATATCAAATTGAATCCAATCACTATTTAATATTCTCAAATTAATTTCAATCATATTCCAATCATCCTCAATTATTCATCTTTAATCACTCATAAATCAATTACATCCACCAATTAATCAATTAATTTGAATTACCTCTAATCAACCAAAGTTTGTCCACACCACCTCTCTTATAAAAGTCCTCACGTTGGCTTTGGAAAGGAAGTTGTAAACTCAAGACACAAAAGCTCTTGAAACTCCTTTACTTTTCTCTCACAAACAACAAAGATTCAAGCAAGCCACAAATCCCTTCAATCAAACTTATTGCCCGTAGAGGCACAAGACCTTTCTTAACGGTTATTTACAACGTCGTTTTGAAAGAGGTTTATCAATTCATCCAAGATTAAGCTACATAGCCCTCTAATCAAGCAAAGTTTTCAAAGAGAACAAATGAGAGGAATACATTATTTTCTTGTAAACAATATTAATTGAGAGGCTGTACCATCTTTTTACAAATTTAACACAATTGTTATTTTTGTACACACTTTCTTATCTACTACTTTCAGATATGAATTTGTTGTTCACAAATTTCGAGCAAGCCCGGTGGGACCATTCTACATCTCATCTCTTTCTCCTTCAAAAGCCTCTACATCAACAAAAAAGAAGTTGGATCTCATGTCTGCCATGAAGAACCAAACCAAAAAAGATATATGTGTCTCTGTTAAAGTTGTCACCTCATTTATCATTGATGATGTTTCTACCAATAAGATCATAGACAATAGACGGATCACACAAAATATATTAAAATCCATCAATCAATAACTTCTTCGAGTGATGAATCAAGCCAAGATCCAACCTTTTGTTATTCCGGTATCATCACCATGGAAAAAGCAAACCACCTTGTAAACAATAGAGATTCATCTTTCTCAGAGAATTTCAAATTATCTAGGAGCAACACTTCATGCTTTAAAGCGGATTCTCATGTTTCTACCATCTCTGAAGTGTCGCTTAGAAGTTTGAATGACAAGTTGATGTTTTCCACAACAGATATGTTCTCCCATATTAATGTCATGCCCATCATGGTGATTGAAGCTTCAACTGTGTAAGATAAGGTATTAGAATTGGAGAAGAAGATCTTGCTTCTCACCAAAACCATTGAAGACAAAGACTTTAAGATTGCTAATCTCATAAATGAGTTAGAAATGCAACATAGTGTTGAGCTAAGTCAACAACCATCTTGCTTTCCTGGTTCGACTTTAAATATCATTGTAAAAGGTAAAAGGAAAGAAGAAATTGAAGCTTCTCAACAACTTCCCACTTCCATTGTGACATTCTCAATACAATAGTTATAAGACATGATCACCAACACCATTCGAACACAATACAAAGTATGTTCACAAAATTCACTTCTGTACTCAAAACCATACACGAAGCGGATTGATAACTTGAAAATGCCTCTCAGATATCAACTTCTAAAGTTTAACCATTTTGATGGAAAGGGGAGCATAAAACAATATGCTGCTCATTTTGTTTAGACTTGTGAAAATGCTAAGACTTAGGGAGATCTTTTCATCAAGCAATTTGCTCAATCCCTTAGAGGAACTACATTCAATTGGTATACTGAGTTGGAATCTGAGTCGATTGACAGTTAGGGGTAACTCGAAAAAGATTTTCTCAACCGATTTTATAATACTCAACATACAGTCACCTTGATAAAGCTTACTAACACTAGAAAATGGAAAGATGAGCCTGTCATTGACTAGATCAACTGGTGGAGAGCACTAAACTTGATTACAAAGGACGAGTGTCATAAATCTTTGAAGTTAAAATGTGCACACAAGGCATGGATTGGGATCTTCTATACATCCTTAAGGGAATCAATCCTCGAATATTTAAAGAGCTTGCAACCTAAGGACATAACATGGAGTTAAGCATTGCAAGCCATGGAAATTATGAACCTCCCGTACTCGATCTACGAAACAAGTGGAAAGTTGTAAAGAAAACGAAAGTAATGAAGGGGCAATGAAACAAGTTTGTTGTATATTGTAACTTGAAAAATCATTTTTAGATGACCAATACTCCTTTACACTAGTTTAAATTGTCAATGGTTCCAAATAAAAAAGGAACACCTATACTTCTGGACACGTGTTTAAACTATCAATAGTTCCAAACAAAAAAGAAACACCAATACTCCTTAATACGAGCTTAAACTGTCACTGGTTTCAAAAAAAAAAAAAACATAAATACTCATTGATACAAGTTTAAAATGTCAGTGGTTCCATAAAAAATGAACATGATTACTCATTAATACGAGTTTAAACTTTCAATGGTTCCTAAAAAAAAAAAAAACATAAATACTCCTTGATACGAGTTTTAACTGTTGTTGGTTCCCAAAAAAAAAAAAAAAGGAACACCAATACTCCTTTATGCGAGTTTAAACTGTTGATGGTTGAAAATTCCAAAAAAAAAAGAAAACACCAATACTCCTTGATACAAGTTAAAACTATTATTGGTTCCAAAAAAAAAAAAAAGGAACACAAATACTCATTGATAAGAGTTTAAACTGTCAATGGTTCTTAAAAAAAAAGAATACCAATACTCCTTTATACGAGTTTAAAATGTCAATGGTTTCAAAAAAAAGGAACATGAATACTCCTTGATTTGAGTTTAAATTGTCAATGGTTTCAAAAGAAAAAAGGAATCTGAATACTCCTTGAAACGAATTTAAACTGTCAATGATTCCAAAAAAAACAAGGAACACGAATACTCCTTGATTAGAGTTTAAACTATTTATGATTAAAAAAGAGGAACACCAATATTCCTTGATACGAGTTTAAACTGTCAATGATTCCAAAAGAAAAAAGATACACTAATACTCCTTGATATGAGTATAAACTATCAATTGTTCCAAAACAAAGGAACACGAATACTCTTTGATACGAGTTTAAACTATTAATGGTTCCAAAAAAAAGAAAAGGAACACTAATACTCCTTAATACGAGTTTAAGTTATCAATGATTTAAAAAAAGAAAAGAAAAAGGAACACCAATACTCCTTGATAAAGTTTAAATTATCAATGATTAAAAAAAAAAAAAAAAAAAAAAAAGGAACACCGATACTCCTTGATACGAGTTTAAACTATTAATGGTTTCAAAAAAAAAAGGGAACACCAATACTCCTTAATATGAGTTATACTATCAATGGTTCTAAAAAAAAGAAAAAAGGAACACGAATAATCCTTGATACGACTTTAAACTGTTAATTGCTCCAAAAAAAGGAGGGGGAGAGGGGAGGGAGAACACCAACACTCCTTGATATGAGTTTAAACTATCAATGGTTTTAAAAAAAAGGAACACCAATACTCCTTGATACGAGTTTACACTATCAATGGTTTCCAAAAAAAGAGAAGAAAAAAGGAACACGAATAATCCTTGATACAAGTTTAAACTGCCAATGGTTCCCAAAAAAAAAAAAAAAAGGGAACACCAACACTTCTTGATACAATCTAAACTATCAATGGTTCTAAAAAAGAACACCAACATTCATCAAAAGGAACACAAATAATCCTTTATAAGAGTTTAAACTGTCAATGGTCCTAAAAAAAAGAAAAAAAAAAAAAAGAACACCCACACTCCTTGATACGAGTCTAAACTATCAATGGTTTTAAAAAAAAAACATCTACACTCATCAACACAAGTTTAAACTGCATACAATCTCCAAAATTCAAAAGTTTCTCAGAACGAAACAAAACTGTCTCCAAATCTTCAAACTTCCTCAACACGAACAGAAACTGCTCCAAATCTTCAAAGCTTTAAGAATTCTCAGCATGAACATAAACTGCTTCAAATCTTCAAATTTCTTCAGCACGAACAAAAACTTATATAAATCTTCAAAATTCCTTAGCACGAAATGAAAATGTTTCAAAAGTTCAAGTTTCCTCAGCATGTAGTGAAATTGCTTCAAAATTCAAAATTTCCTTGGCATGAAGGAAACTGCATTCAAGTCACCTTTAGTACGCTAAACATGCACACAGTTAAGTCTTGAAGTGGGGGCATTTATAGACACCAAAATTTTAGAAATTTATTAATTGGCTAATTGATTCTATATTGATTAGTCAATTAAATGGTGATTGGACTCAGTATTATAACTTGGCTAAATCAAGTATTGATTAGTCAATCACTTATGTAAATGAGTGTTGATTAGAAACAAAATTCTTGAGTAACTGAATGTTAATTGAAGACAAATTGTCATTATTGTATTGATTAAATGTTGATTGAATGAAATTGAATCCAATCATCATTTTTGAATATTCTCAAATTAATTTCAATCATGTTCCAATCATCCTCAAGTCAATTTCAATCATATTCAATCACTCATAAATTAACTACACCCACCAATCAATCAATCAATTTGAATTACCTCCAATCAACCAAAGTTTGTTCACAGCATCTCTCCTATAAAAGGCCTCATGTTGGCTTTGGAAAGGAGGCATTAAACTCAAGGCACAAAAGCTCTTGAAACTTCCTTGCTTTTCTCCTTCAAACAACAGAGATTCAAGCAAACCACAAATCCTTGCGATCAAGTCTAGTGCCCGCAGAGATCACAAGACCTTTCTCAACGATTATCCATAATGTATTTTTGAAAGAGGTTCATCAAGTCATCCAGAATCAAGCTACATAGCCCTCGGTTCAAACAAAATTTTCAAGAAGATCAAATCAGATGAGTACACTCTTTTCTTGTAAAGAATATTAATTCAAAGATTGTACCATCTTTTTACAAATTTAGTACAATTGTTATTTTTTTACAAGCTTTCTTGTCCATTACGTTCAAGCAAAATTTGTTGTTCACAACTGTAGCACCATTCCACCTAATTGCCGATCATTGTTGTGTCGTTGCACCTTGTTACCAGTGCATCTGTGTATCGGCACACAATAAAGTACATTTTTTTTAACAAACAAATTACTAAGCTGAAATAATTGGTTTTAAATTATATTGGAATGAACACCCTATCAATTAACTTTAGTAATTTATTATTGGCCAAATTTTATTTTGAACCCTTATGATTTTGCTTTTTTCTTCTTCTTTTTTCAAATGGGTCATTGTATTTTAATAACTTTCAATTGAATCACTATACTTTCATTTTGATTTCAATTAAGTTTCATGCATACCAATTCGTCAAAATTTTATATAATTTTATCGCAATTTCTTATATTTTAGTGAGGGTTTTTGTTCATAAATGTTAAAATCACCAGTCATTATTTGGTTGTAATGATCTTATTTTTTAGATACTTTTTATTTTTAAATTGTTAAAAATCCATGCATGACAGCCAATTGAAATTAAAATGTATAAGTATAATGATCCGATTGAAAATTTTCAAACCTTGATGGCTTATCTGGGAAAATAATAAAATTACAAGGACAAAAAATATAATCTGGCCTTTATTAATTGCATAGCTCAAAAGAACCATTTGGACAACTATGTAGGAAATAAATTCCATCAAATAAATATAAAATGATTTGGTCTTAGATTATATAAGAATGCAATCAATCTTAGTAATTCATTAATTGCTTAACATAAAAACATAGTCATCAAAGATGACAATATAAACATTAAATAATTTCTATATAGATTTGTTTATTGAGTGCTCTAGTGTCCTTAGTGTAGTTAAGATAATATATATTGAAAGTTTGTAATATTTATTGTGTGATTGGCTATGATTTTATTGCTACTTAATTTATATGTTATCAATTCTAGAAAATTTCAAATTCTAAGAAGGGGCCAGGCTTTGGAGGAGAAGAAGAGATTGTTGGAAAATTGTATTTATTTATTTATTTTCCCTTTAAACATTTCCATATATATCACATTAATTATGTTTTTGATTCTAGATTATAAAAGGATGTCATTGAGATTATTTTTATTTCATCCATCCTCTAAAGAGAAAAGAAGAAATAGATCAAACCACCCCAATAATTCACAGAATGACTAGAAGAAGCATTTTTCAACACTTTCTCTTGGCGATTTTATGCATTGTTTTTCTTTTGACTTCAGTCTCAGGTAATTAATCACAATAGTATACATCATCTGAGGATGCATATATTCAAAAGAAATAATATTTGATAGTTTGGTTTGTGTCTCTGTTTTTCTATAAAATAATTCAATAGAAGATTACATATTCTAAGGTTTGAAATTCAAAATATAGCGAGTGCAATAAGGTTGTCCACATCTTGGCTCATAATGTTTTTGATTTAGAGTTTGTTTGTCTGATTAGAGAAGTCTTCTTCATTTGTTGTTGAAGTCCTCTATAATGACATCGTTGTTTGAGTGATAAAATTTGTCATTGTTTTTTATGAAATAAATAAATAAATTCATAATCAACTTACTAAAATAACATTTTTAGAACTCTTGATTCAAACACTTCAGTTTTTTTATTAAATTAAGATCTCATGATCGGTTTTTTCATTAACTTGAATTACGGAATAAATTAATTTTGTTTTACTGAATAGTTATAATCTGAAGAGATGTGAATTTCAGGGATTGGTACTATTGTCCCACCGGACGTGGTTTGCCAAGGGATTTGCTCAAGTACATCAAACTGCAATAGACAATGCATTGCTCTGAATTTCCATCAAGGAGGCTACTGCATTCCTAAAAGTGGGTTTAAAGAATATATATGTTGCTGCATCAAGAATTGAGTATTCTACTCCTTATAATATAATAAAACTTTTGTGATCTTTCTCTTTTGGTACTCCACCAATTTATTTTACCCCTATGTAGTAAAATATTCAAGTAGGTTACACACTATGAAAATTTGTCATTAATCACAAAATCAGAAAAGATTTTTTTTTTTTTATTTGTAAAATTAATATTGGATAAATGTAAATATTCAAGTTTCACAAAATATAATTTGAAATTAACAAGATGGATAAATATCATCACAAAATAACTATACAAAAAAACTCATCATATTTTATATAATAGTTTTCGCTGTATAAAGAGTTTTTTGTATCTAAAATTTTACATGCTAATATAGAACTCGCACACTAGTATACCTAAATTTCCATTTTGCAATTTTCAGAATTTTTAATCTGGTCCTTGAATATCAAAATATCTAATTCATTCTTTTTATA